>JAZDUH010000443.1:12080000-12785000 GCA_036419115.1 Scarus forsteni
CGATGTGGAAAACGGTCTTATTTCAAAATGTTGACGAATAATTTATAAATTCCTGAGTTGGCCACGTCTAAATTGTCTGTAAAATCCCTTATTTTTTATTTATTTATTTTTTATTTATTTTTTAATGTATATTTTTGGGCATTTTGTGCCTTTATTGATAGGAGAGAGACAGTGGATAGGCTTGTGAAAGGGGGTGAGAGAGCAGGGGAAGAGGAAGACACTCTGCAAACTGGTCACAGGTGGGATTTTAACCTGGACCGGCAGAAGCATGTACATGGGGTGCTAACCACTACGCCAAACCAGCACCCCTGTAAAATCCCTTATTGAGATTGTTACCAAATCAAATCCCATCCTCCTTGTGTCATGACCAGAGTTGGGGAAGTTACTTTTAAAAAGTAGTGTTTGCCCATTACTCGTTCCATCTGAAAAACTTTACTTAGTTACCCTCTATGAAAAGTAACTTTTCAAGTTACTTGTTACTTTTCAGTTACTTTTACATTGCTTAATCATGGACAGAACCCCATATCTGTTCCTAAATGTCAAGGCCTACAAAAAGTTCTACTACAGAGAACATAACAGTTTTTTGTGCTCTTTATTTTACAAAATGTCACATACCCTGTGGAATGAGAGCTCCTGCCCAGTGTTTCCACATTTTGCTTCTAAAATAAGCAACCTGGTAAATAAAAACAAGCCCAAAATAAGCAACCTCCAGCTACTTCCTTTCTTAATGAGATATACTACTTTTTAAAAAGAGAAATCTACACAAAGTGTGTTAATTTTTGTCTACATTACATTTCAATATCACAGCGCGAAGTATCTATTCAAGAAAAGACCGTTGCTTATAACAAGCAGACCTGGCAACTTTGGCTCTGGAGCATGCGCCATGTGCGTGAGTGTGTTTGGGGGCGTGCATATAACCAGGAAACGAGGAAGTGGACAAACTGCCTACCGCAGTCGTGTTTTCCTTTATGTTAGGAGCTGGAAGATAATCAGGGGGATACACACAGACTTAAGAGCCCCAAGAAGCAACTTCACGTCTAGGAACAAGCCCAAAAAACCACAACCCGCGGCCGTGACTCACAAGATTTTCGGCCCTTAGACGCTTATAATGAGCGGACTTGGCAAAGCTGCTCGTGTCTGTGCGAGCAGCTGAGAAGGCAGCTTCAGTGTTAGATCTGTCCGAGGGAAATGTAACGTAGCGCTGCATTAAAAAAGGAACTACGTTTCGTTACCAAATTTTCAGTAGTAGCGTGTTACTTCACATTTTACCCAAAAAAGTAGTTTCGTTACTGTATCGTGTTACTTTGTAACGTGTTACACACAACACTGGTCATGACCTTGTGCAGCAGCTGGATTGACCTGATTTTATGTCTGTAATCAGACATTTTGCCAAGCTCCAATCGACAGCAATTATAATTGGCCCAATTGCCATCCTTCGAAAGGGAAAAGGTGCGAGCAACAAGCAGGATGCAGTCGCTCATACTGATATTAGCATAGATACTAACAGCTATAGCAGCAGTTTATCAGATTTGTACCACATATCTTTATTAAATGAAAAAACAGAAGACTGAAAGCCATACTCAATGGAAAGGATATTTTGCTCCACGTCTGACATGTTTAGATGACAGTTTGTTCCATGAAGTGGCTAACATTTTGTGTTTTACGCATCAGTAGTGCCTGCCTATTACTTTATCTGATTGGCCAGTAATGAACGTGATTGACAGAACAATTGTTCAATCAGCTGCCAGATTTGCATTTGCAAGGTTCTACTCATTCTAAAACCCTTTCTATGAGCTGCTGCTCAGATGGACTGGTGAAATATATTGAACAGTCCATCAGTCCATCTGGTGTGTGAGGTTTGCCAAGACCAAAATTTCAAAATTCATAAAAATTCTAACTTTTTGAATAATCTTGCTCACATAAAAACAAATAAACCTACAAACGGTGGCATGGATGTACATGCCATGGGTGTCCACATTACAGGATGATTTTAGCACCCACTTTTGAATGACTTGATTGTGTTTCATGAACTCAAGGAGGCAGGCCAAAGGTGACATTTGCTACGTTCTTTCTTTCTTTCTGTCATCTTTACTGTCAACCACGTTATGTAATGACATGTCTCTCCAAACCAAACACACTAACTTGTTCATTTACTCAATTCCTGACCTCACAATTAATTTAATAGCTTTAACTTGAGACTCTCAGTTTACTACGAATGAATCATTCCAACTTCTACATTTTCTAATGATGTTATTGTAGCTTCATTCCAGGTGGTCTCTCGCCTACTCTAACACTCTCCAGGAAGAAAAACAATCCTTGAAATCCGAGGACAGTTTGGCAGCCGAGCCGAGGATCTGCTCAGTGTTTCAGCCAGCCACAGATCAATATTTTTACTGTAACTCCATCAAGCGTCATTACAGCTACAGCTCCTTGGTTGGAGATGGTGGGGGGTGTTTTTGGGGGGGACAGAAGGTCAGAGAATGAAGAGAGCAGAGAAGATTTGACGCAGAGCAGCTCTTGAGAATTCACAGACAAGTTGTGAAATGGAAAGAAAACTGAGTGCAGGAAAGAGTTGAGTAAAAGCAGTGAGTTGGCTTTTCTTCTGCACAAACTTTAATGGAAAAGTTTAGGATATTGACTCGTGTACCTGCTAGGTGTATTTCTCACACTTTGATTACAGGGCAACCAGGACTCATAAACACAGACTTCTGGAAACTGGTGGCTTGTTTATTGGATGAAACTTCGATTACCTTTTATCTTGTGTGTTTCTGGGGAAAAACTTCCGACTCCACATTTTTTGGTTTAGTGTAGGTCAATATTTCACCTCTAAGAATTGACTGTTCTGACCCAACAAACAATTAAAACTTGTCCACTTCGGGAAGCCCCTAACACTGTTTATTGCAGGTTCAGTACCATTGATATCAGGGTTAAATCTGTGCCGAGTATGTCAATGCACAAACAAAAAGTCTGTGGTATCTGGACTTCCCCTTCTCCCCATGTTTCAGGCACCAGCAGCTGCCTTAAATCTGATAAAGAAACAAAGTGCTGAAGAAAATGTAGGTCTTTTGTAATGATGACTTGAGCAAGTATACGGTTAGGTGCATTTTTATACAGCAGGCTTCTTTAGCCCAACTGAGGAGGTTGTATTTACAAAGAAAAAGTGATTAGATTTTTGTGATGATCTTAATCTGAACTTTTTCAAAGTTCTTTTTACATTGTGCAATAGGGGACTTTCTCACATTTTTCTGAATAGCTCTGCAAATAATGTCTGCCACATGCCTATTACCCATTAATACTTATTTACCCAATAATTATTGAAGTTATTTTTGCAACTTAACTTTCAGTATCATCCAATCAATATTGTATGTTTTCCTACATATTTACACACCGCTGACTAATCAGCGAGGGCAGTATGGAGTTAAGAATCTTGCCAAAGGGACACATCAACATGTGGCTGCAGGAGCTGAGGTTAAACCCTCATTCCTGTGAGTGAAACAAGACTGACTACCACAAACCCGCCATTGTCTGTCTTATACTGATAACCCCATATATTCTGCAGAATTACATTTCTTGTCCTCTTGCCACCACAGCCAGACTAAAGCAGTAGAAATGGATGGATAAAAAGCAGAAAACCCTAATTTAGCTCTGAATCCATGAATGCATACCTTTCTCCTGACATCTCCAATCTGATCAGAACCTGGCCAGACTGAAGTAAAATCTCTGGATCTTCAAAGGGCTGCCCAGACTCAGCTGGGTGTGAAGTCTTTGTGGGCAAGCCTTCCTTATTTCCAGCCATAAACAGCCTCATACGCTGTTTGGATCCTATTCAGAAATTCTGCTTTCCACTATGAAATAAAATTTCACCTTGGCCGGTGTTGGCGAGAAACAGCCCTGGTTGTGAATCAGACCTTGCAGCCTGTAAAATAAAGGGAACAAAGAGGCCTGGACGCCGATGAAAACAATCAACGACTTTTATGATGCACTCCTAACAAACACGGTAGGCTGGCTGATTTGAAGTGGGAGGCTGAGTGAGAACAAACAAATTGAAAGTCAAAAGCAGACAAAGATGGAGTGAGTAATCCGAAACTTTATGATCTCTTTGACCTTTGAAACCGCAATGACTCAAAATGTAAGGCCGAGAGCTTGCAGTGATCTTCAAGTACAAATTTCTGATGTCTAGAAGTTAGACAATGTTTGAACCGGAGCTCATGTTAAAGACAATCACTCACTGCATCATTACAATGCCAATAAAAATGTTTTTGATCAAATAATTAGACATTAAGCTACTTTAAAAAGACTATATTGCCTTAACTAGGGTTCATCTAGTCATTCCTTTGCCCTCCAGAACCCACAATACTCCCACAAACAAGAAAAAACAGAGAAGATTGAAGATTTCAGACAGCACATGGCTACATTTGTGATACTTGCGCACATACTTATAAATGGCCCAAATAATTATGCTGACAGACAATAAAACCGGCTGTCCAGTCCATGTGATTTATGCATGTAATAGAGAATAGAGCCGAGGACTCATAAACACAAAACTGCCTGATCTTTTCAGATTAAAAAAAAGTATAAATATACCAGGATTAACTTTTCTGCATATGGCAGTTTCTGACTTGTTCGGGTCATTCCTTACGTTCTAGATGCTTCAGTAAAAAAAAAGCATTTTAATCTGAGCATTGACATATCTAAAAGAGTGTTCTCTGTGTGTTCTTTGAATATAATGGTGGAATAAAAGAAGAGAGATTTTAAAATTAAGTCAGAACATCTAAACTTACAATGTAAATAGCAAAACACCCTTTTTCCAACCAATATCAGTCAAATTCCAATTATCTGTAGGTCCTAAACATTATCATACCCAATAATCCTTTGGTGTGAGGTGTGTTAAGAGTTCTTTAAGAAGAGAATTGGGACTGCCCTGAATTAAAATAATAAATATGATAGTGTTTTTACTGTTCTTTTATTAAGACAAAAAAAGGTATGGTTACCTTGACATGTTTCGACGTTACTCTGCCTTCTTCTTCAGAAACTGTCATCCTGACAGCTGTGACGTGTCTTTATCAGCTGTTTCCGGGAGCAGGGGCACGAACACCATCAACAACGATGAAGGAGTTTTCCTGCTCTCACACACCTGGGATTCACTTCTCCAGAGACCACCAGGCAATGGGGGACGTAGCTGGCGGGACAGATCACGTGATCAACCTGTCCCGCGGCTGCTCCTGGAAACAGCTGAAAAAGACACGTCCGCTGTCAGGATGACAGTTTCTGAAGAAGACGGCAGAGTAACGTCAAAACATGTCAAGGTAACCATACCTTTTTTTTTGTCTTAATAAAAGAACAGTAAAAACACTTATGTTCTAAGAAGACAAGATGAATCTAATCAGTAACTAGAAAAGCACTCGGAGAGCGCAGACCTCTGCCAGCACCACAGTTCTTAGCCATATTGTGATTTTGACCATAAATATTAGTCCTACCTTTATTTCCTCAAAATATTTGGATTCCTTGACCATGAAAACATACCAGTGGCAACTGGATTCATAATTATATCTATTTTAGTTCAGTAGTTATTCACAGAAATCACATTTTCACGCTGATCCGGATCAACACCAAACTATGATTAGTTCTTCCTTTTCCCATGCTGAACATTTCCTGAAAATCCATCCATAACTTTTTGAGTTATTTTGTTCACAGACGGACAGACAGACAGACAGACGGACGGATGGACAGACAGACAAACAAACTCTCCCGAAAACATAACCTCCTTGACGGAGGTAATAAATATGAAAAATGTTCAATATTTAGAATCAGAAATCTTTTCAGTGTGTAGAGGCACCAAGGGCAGTCAAGCATATCTTCTGTGTTTTGTCACATGGTACAGAACAAAGCCCATCAAGGAGCAAGCTGGTTGAGGCCTTAAGCAAATGTAGTCATGGCAACAAATCTAAAGGAAAATAATAGCTAGGAGACAGGCATCAGAAGTGATTTGTGGCAAACACAAGCATCTACACAGTGTTCCCTGAGAATTATAACTTACAGACTGATAAAGAGAGAAGCTGGATGGAAATCAAACCGCACAGGATGTCATAGGAAGCTAACTGCTAGCAGTAAGCTTCAATTGCTACTAACATTGTCCATCATGTTTGTTAAAAGTACCGAAGACACATTTGATCTCCCAAAATTACAAGCTGCAATAGAGGCCTTGGTTGTTAGTGAATGAATCAGTTGGTGTGTGGTGTGCTAATAAGAACAAATCTGTTAAAACTGCCATTATTCGTCTTTATGCGTGACATTTTAGTGTGTGCTTAGACTTCATCTTCAGCAGATATAAGCAGATCCTGAAATAAACACATTTTTAAATAAAGAGCTAAAGTATTGTTTGAATTGAGAGTTCATTTTCAACCAGGCCTCATAATCAGAATCTAATTCAATTGTAACGGATAAAAAAATCACATTCCTGCTTGTTTTGCTCAGATCCAGTCAAAATGCAACAATTTGAACCTTGCAGATTTTAAAGCAACTTAAATTCCATAACTATAAACCATAAGAACAGTAATACATGGACACATCCTCCCTGAAATCCACAGTAAGAAACCCTCTGCAGGCATTGTGGAGCTCAAATCAAACATAGCAGAGGCTGTCTTCATTCCTCCATGTGTGTGTGACAATCACTTCGATTGACAGCAGCTGAGAGGCAAGTGGCCACACTCCATATCTTATTGATTTTAGCTTAGAGAGGCTGCTTGTGTGCACAAAGAAAGATGGAGGGAAGAAACAGGGGAGAGGCTGGTGCTGGTGATGATGATGGTCGGTTTGGGTAGAAAACACAGACAGGGGTGATTGACGCGGGGAATGAGAGAGAGCAGCAAGGGAACAGTAAACGAGGGAGCTGTTCAGTGAAATGTGTTGATGTATTTCATTCCTTTAAATGCAGCAATTTGTCATAACAGCCACGGGGGAAAAAGAGGCAGGATTGATATTTCATGGTTACATACCAGTGCTGCTGCTTTCCACTAATTCATTACACAGTGTCCAGTGATCGCAGAGGACTGATCAATGATTGATCGGAGAGGAAACTGCTCACTGTAATCACCCTCAGTAATCAAATGGAGACAAATCCACAAGGCAAGGTGGTTTTTTTACACATAGGAACAAATGCCTATTTTTATGTGCATGTGCCATCTATTCTCTCATTATTGTTATTTCATGCGAATACATACATACATACTTACAAACATACACCTCTACAGTTTTGCGGCCAATGTTTCTGCTTAAAACAATCTTGTTTGCATACTTTCTACATTTAAAGAGGTAAGTTAAAGCCATTAAAATGATTGTCACTCTAAACAGGGATTAGAATTTAAAAGGGGTTTTTATTTGACAAATAGAAGTTCACTGAACCTTGAATCCCTAAACTAAACCCCTGCTTAGGTGTATCACTGATGTGAAATATACTCCTGAAAATATTTACTAAACCAGCATGCCAGCTGTCAGCCTCAGTTTACCACCTTTACTGCAGATACTGAGCAGAATCAAGGCTTTGACTGAACTGGATTTGTTTCTCTGGTGTTTAGACATATCTGCTTTATTAATACATGCAGCAGAGTTAGATTTGTGTGCAAAGACGTCTATAATTCATTATTGGGTTGATGTAGTCACATCACTAAATACGAGCTGCTGACGAGGACGTCTATGTCTGGACATACGGTGTCTTTATCCCTCTGACGCCTTACAGTGCACTGTTAGGAATTAAATGCCTTTGTAAAAAACCAACCTTTGAGTGTTGTTTTTCAAGGGACTACAGATCTGAAAAATTGAGACTTTTTTGAGTGTGTATGTGTTTATATGGACCACACATTCAAAATTCAATCACAAAATTAGATTTAACCACAATAATACGTATAATACAAATAGATAGGGAATGGTTCTGCATACAACATGGTGAGAGTGTGATATAAAGACTATATATTACCCTTTTTCTAGTTTCATATGCCCTTTAGGCAACTCCCCCACATGACAGAGTACTTCTACCCACTAGACAAAAATGCTGCCTGAATAATCTCATCCCCAGTGCTTTCCATAATAGACCTACCAGTGTGATATCCTACCGATGTTTCATCAGCATTTTAAGACCATTGGTTGGTGATCTCAAGCTGAGAGCAAAGTCCATAGACAGAATCCAGAAATGTTGGAAACATGGCGGTGATCAGCGCAGGACTGACCAATCACCACAGAGCAGACTGGGTCTATGTTGTGAAGCAGCCTTAAGGTGGAAGGCACCATAACAGAGTGTCTAAGACAAAAAAGAGGGCTTTCACACCAGCACAGTTTTGGTTCTGGAACCAGTTCTAGATTCTCAGAACCTTGGCGCTTTGTAGTGAACCACCCCGTGTTCACACCAGTTTAAGCAGAATGACAGTTGGAGGACAATATCCCGCTTTACGCAAGTTATTCTAAAAGCCTTTGTTGCTTTCCTTAAGGTTTTTGTTTTCATCCAGCAAATCAAGTGCACAACCACTGTTGATGATAAGGGGACATAGAAGTATGTAGAAGGCATCTGATGTGAACCAACATTTTTTTGGTTCCAGCTGCAAACCAACTTTTCATGATTTCAACCAATATTTTTTCGATCAGAACACGCTGACTGGTTCAAAATCAGTTTGGGAACTGGAACCGGCACAGACCTGTGCCAGTATGAAAGCCCTTGAATAGTGGTGGATCAGGTTTATCCAGTATGTGATAAGTACGTTGTTTGTTTTTTATTTAAAACACAAGCGATGTGAACTTAATCTAGTTGTCATGAAAATCTAATATGTGAACCTAGTTTAATGCAAAATATGACCGCATTAGGCTGACACAGCACAACAATAGGCACTTCAATCAATTTTGCTATTCACCACTGACATGACTGTTGAAGAGCTCATGTTTTTGCCTTAATTTAATTTCACAAACTTGATATCAATAACTACTAGGGTATTTTCAAAAAATTTTTTTTTCTCATACTGAGTACCCCTGATCCATTTTAGGGCCCTTTTTCACCATATGATATTAGTCTGCCACCATATGCAACAACTGACACTGTAGGGGGAGGGGAGAAGTCTTGATGCTGCAAACTTTTTGTCTTGTACAAAGAAGAACACAGGCTATTTAAACCTGGTATTTTGTGTGCCATAAATACGTATTTTTTTCCTTTAGTATAAATGCTATTACATCATGTATTCATCTGGCTAATGAAGGGTGAAACATCTATGAATTAACATGTTTTACATACAAATAAGACCGAAGTTGTTGAAGAATATGATGCAGTCGTGTTAGTGGGGAACATTGGCGTTTTTTTGCAATCTGAAAGTTGTGTTAAATGCTAGTTTAGGTTGTTAGTATCTTAGCTTGTAGGACTTCTGCCTTTTTCCTCTGTGTTTAACAGAAATATTTATATTAGGTGAAAAAAAGGCAGTACAGGAAATTGCTAAAATTCTGAGTTAGAGGCTCAAATTGGAGTTAAACACTATGCGCTCAATGTTCATCTTCCCCTGGAGGTTTGGAGGTTTTTCTGTAGACTCCGGGCAGAGATGGGACTCTATCTCTGTCAGATTTTTCCCTCCCACGCTTCCTGTTCAACCCCTTCTTTTTCACCAGTTTTATTTTTCCTCCCCACAACTCCCACTGCTTTTTGGCTGTGTCTCCCGTATCGCAGCACTAGGACACTTCATTAGCCTCCATCATCCCAGGTGGAAATAGACCTCCATGTTAAGGAAAAAGTGACAGTGTGTGAATTATATTTCCTCCAGTCACACCAAGAATAACCACAAGTTTGCAGACCATATTTAAGAAGCTAAGATAAGGTTTTATCTCTTCTGTTTTGCTTGACTTTCTTCGCTTTTGAAGTTTAGTTTGAGGTTATGAATCTCCTAATGTCTTACAGATGTGTCCTGATTGGATCTATAAGTCTTATATTACACATATGGTCATATTTACAGTTCGCGTACACAAACGGGCACAGAAACACTTGTGCACAGCTGCTGATCCGGGCTGTAGCATTAAGGAAATCATAAGAGAGGGATGAAAGCAAGAGCCGGCAAAGCGGAGAGGTGGATTGAAGGCCAGTGAAGGAAAAGAGAAGGGCATTAGAGGGATGGAGGGTCATCTTAGGACATAGTTTCATTATCTTCTGTGCGTCACTGTATCGCAGAACCACTCAAAATGTGCTGATCATTTCTTCTAAGCTCTGTCGTTGCTCAGACAACACGTTTATTGAACAATCCTGCGTCAACTTAAAAACACAGATTCATGATGCTGAACCAACAAAAAACGTCTGTCCCTCTCTCTGTCTGAACCATGTGGTTCTTGGACGTTGGTTTATTTTTTTGCCTGAAACCTTAAAGCACCGAGGGCAGGAGAACAGAGTGCAGACCTTTTTTCTTCTTCTTCTGCTGTGATTGAAACTGAGATAAACATATGAGCTACATTTCCTCTGGGTTTGCAGACGTGGGTTTTAGTTTTTGTTTTGGCTCTCCTCTGTCCACGAGAATAATTGGATCAATATTTCTGACCCCTCAAATAAATACAGAAGAACTGAGCCTTGACCACAGGAGGGTTTTCTGGATCGTTGATCATCGATGGTGCATTGACTTGTGGAGGCGTGGGAAGCTTGTGGAGGCTTGGGTTTTGTGGAGACACAAACTATGTTTGTATCGACTGGTATGTCATGATGTCAATGAATCCAACCTGCGTATCTCTGTGGATGAACTGGATAAGTCTCCATGAGCTGACCACTGATTTTTCTTTTTATTGAAGAGTCTCCATTTTTATATAGGAACACACTGATCAATCAGTACAAATGAACCAATCTAGCATTAGCTCCAGAAAGGCTATTAATGATTAGAATCTGTCATTATAAGGATTTAATTTCATTTAACAATGACCACTATGACACATTTATGTCCATATGTGACAATATTTTTTTAAATTTCTACAACTAGAACACTCTTAAACTGACGACTGTAGTCAGAGCCGGCCCTCCACACAGGCAGGATAGGCAACTGCCAGGGATGGCATGCTCGATGGAGGCACCTGCGACAGTCCCTAAAGCTTTAAATCAATTCCTCAGCATTAATCAGCCATTTGTTGTCAACTTTCTCCTTCCTATTCTTGCTTCGCAATTCAGTGTCTCCCTCTTTGACCCTTTCTCTCTTTCTGCTGCTCTTCCTCACTATCTCTTTCTTTCCTTCTCAGTCTCCCATTCTTCGAGCATGTGTCATCACGAGCTCGCACATGCATTCATGCCACTCATTGTTCCCAAACAGGCGTAATTGTTAGAACATTGAGGATGTTGATTAAAGGTGCTATGAGGAGAATCTATTACCGGCGACATAAAGACTCTGCTACCCATGAGCACGCGTGGCGACTGTCGTAATGCTGCGTTCCAGTAACCACAGAACTGAGTGCCATTGTCTCCGACTTATCAGCATTCCAGTTGAAGTCGGAAAAAAATATGCCGATCTACCAGGCTATTGTTAGCTGTTGTTAGCACACCCTGCGTTGTTGTTCACAAGTATCACATGAAGAATGCGATCATCACATCACTATTTTTGTAAATATAAGTCTAACAATACGATGTATACAGCTGATCTAGAGCGACACACCCCAGTCAGAAGTGCAAATAAACTGATTATTACAGGAGCTAAATACCTGTTTACACTGGGGGCATCCATCTTCGACTGTCAACTCGGGGGTGGCAAGGTTTCACCGAGTTCCCAGTAGGAAATTCCGACTTCGGGGGACATTCTAGTTGCAGTTTCCTACTCGGAACTCGGAAATTCCTACTTCTGACTACAACTGGAACGCACCAAAAGATGTGACCCAAGCCAGAGCGTGTGTTTGTTGTGGTTGTAATGCAACTCAGACTTTCTCAGAACTCTGCATGCTTTATAACTCCTTTTTTTTAACAACTTACAGGATGCAAAGCGACAAGGTAATGTATCTCTTTCGAGTTACGTAGGGGTAGTTTTTGATGAGTGACAACAAGGAATTTTTGGAAACTTAGTATTGTAGTTTTGTAGCTGGCCTATATACCCCTACTTACAGCCTGGTGCTCTAAGACGTGTCCGAATAATATACATTTGCTCTAGTTTTAATTGTCTTGTTCCCAAAGTTGAGTATTCAGGCCAGTCCAGCTCTGTCCGACCCGACTCATCTTAAAGTGTGTATTTTGATCAGGCATATATCTAAAAGTGAGACTTTTTTGTAATTACTTAGAAACTCCTCACAGTCCCTTTAAAATCATAATTTTGTCTAGCGACAAAATTGCCAGGACCAGGATAGTCGTCAACCACTGCACAATTTTGCCTAGTTGTTTTGTATCAATTCTGTTCAAATAAAACGCTACAAATCTGTATATTTCTTTTGGATAGTTTCATGATCACACAACAGTATTTTTGAAGTAGTCCAACAAAAGGCTTGAGCTTCCCTTATGCCATAATATTACATGCTATGTCTATTAGTTGCACTGTGCTTCTGGGGTAAAAAGCTAGCTAGCTATGTTACCCACTCACAGTGGAGGTCGACTGTCCTATGTAGTATTGTACAGGTGTGCTTATTTGACATTCTGTGACACTCCTTACGATAAAAATACACAAAGAAGAAGGGCTTTTAACACTCGGTGTCCACAGTGATCCATAAGGACACCAGATAACTTAGTAACTTCTAACAACGAAACACCTGTAGAAGTCTTTCAGTCATGTGGAAAGGTAGAGGGCAGCTTTAAAGGAATAAGCCAACATCTTTTTACACCTCAGTCCATGACAAGCAGATAGACCCCATTCTTTTGACTGTGCTGAAGTAACAAGGAAGAAACAGACAGAGCTTGCCCACCGCTAATTAGCTTAGCTCAAACACTGGGAGTCAGTGGGCTGCGATGACCTACCTCCACCTACAGTCATCTGATAAACTCTTCAACAACTCAAACAGTCTTGTGTGCTTGTTGTGACTTGTTTTTCCAGAATTATATGTCATCTAATTTTAGACTAGATGAGAACTTAAGCTAATATTTGAAATAAACACATGCCACTAAACCACAGTGTGCATGC
Organism: Scarus forsteni; assembly: GCA_036419115.1. NCBI lineage: Eukaryota > Metazoa > Chordata > Actinopteri > Labriformes > Labridae > Scarus > Scarus forsteni. The sequence goes on from JAZDUH010000443.1 coordinate 12,093,086, forward strand.
ACAAAACACCCCTTGTTAGTGCTTGTAAGTAGGTCAACAAAACAAAGTATGTCACCAAGCACACCGGACTGTTACTGATCTGATTACTGTAGGCAAAGGCAGGCTAACACTGCCTACTGACTCCTGGTGTTGAGCTAAGCTAGTTAGCTGTGGACGAGCTCTGCCTGTCTCTTCCTTTTACTTCATGCATAGTCAAAAGAATGTTTGTCTGCTTGTCATGGACTCTGAAGTTACACAAAACATGCAAACAAAAAAAATGTTGGTGTTTCCCTTTAGAAAGGATAAAGGCTCCTGCTTGATTGAGCTGGACTAAAGGGCTAACTGAGTTTGAATCAGTCTATGTTGTTCAGCCTGTGATCACCTTCTGTATTATCACAGGACTTATTATGATGAACTAAGATGTACTAAATAAGAAAAATAAAATAAAATACAAACAAAATCAGTAGCTCTCTTGCTCACTACTGGAATTCCTGGATAAACTCATATTTACCATGAATGTAACAGTCAATAGGATACTGGTTGGACTGGAGCTTGTTGACCGACAAGTGGACCAACTGGAGAGAATAAGCCCTTATTTTACTTGTGTCCATGTTTACCAATTTTTATATCATACTGTCATTTTTAATGAGCTTTTGTTCATCTCTCATAAGTCTAACAGGCCAGATAAACCAGTCTGTACTCTTCCCACTGACTGGTCAAAGTCTCCATAAAAACTGAAGAGCCAAATCAACACCTACTGTATATTTATACAGATCAAGTTAGTGCACTGTCAGCTGGGATGAAAAGAAGGCAGTTCTCTGTGTTACTGCCCTCACCTCCTCAATCACATTTTGGACTGTTTGGCTGATCATCTGCCCTGATTGTGTCGTGTAAACCTCCTGTTATGCAAGAGCGTCTGTAGCACACATGGGCTACTCCCAACTGACGAGGGACAAGATGAGATATGTGTCACAAAAATGAGAGCAAAGAAGATCAAACTGCTCATTTTCATGGAGGGTTACAATGTGTTGAAGCTTTGGAGTCATTCGCCAACAGGGAATTCTCATTTTACGTAATCCATAAAGAACAAAAAAGGATCAGTGGTTAATAAGAGTTGGGGTCAATCAGCCTGTGGTGACGTGAATTGAAATATTGAAGGGGGACAAACATGCATACACTGGCAGCTTTAGCTTCTTACATTTGCAGGAAATTTTATGTGGATGTATTCAGAGCAAAATAAAAGATTTAGGGCAAAGTTCAGGGTTGAAGAACTGTGCAAATCATGACATGAGCATCATTTGGCAGTTATTTTGTAGGCACCACATGTCAACTGAGCCACTTAAGAATCCAAGATGACCAAGATGGCAACCACCCATGATCCAGGAATACAAACACTGTCTTCCGAAAATGATTGTTGCTCAAAGAAATGTATGTTGGATTTAAAGTGTCTTCTCATTATTTTTGTATATTTTCCCAATAAGGAATCGATATTTATAGCACAAACCCCAAAGCCAATGAAGTTGGGACACTGTGTAAATAGTGAATAAAAACAGGATACAACAATTTCACAATAGATTCTGAAATAATCAACCGAATCCAGGATGGCTGCCATCTTGGATTTTTGCTCCAAGTTTGACGCTTGTATCATCATTTGCACAATTTCTATGTCACCTGCTCCACCACATACTGTACTTTCAGAAGTGCTGTACTTGTGTACAAGTACACAGGTACTGCACTTCTTACTTTATGCCCAATATATTTTAGAGACAAACAACATAATTTTAAATTCACTACATTACACACACTACAATGTATTTACAATGCATTAAAGATCCCACGTTATTCCTATTACCTCTATGCGCAAGACAAACACCATGCTACAAGGAAATCGTTGATGAATCTAAATATTTACAACAATGTCTCTTTCACACAAGGGCAAATCATGGTACAACTGGTCAAGGTCGAATAAACTCTGGTTTGTATTTTTGGTTGATTTGGAGTGGTTGAAAGATTACACACTGTCTGGTGCAAAGCAAGGAGGCAAACTCTGGTCTACCTGAAAAAAGAGGGTCTTCGTATGCTTCTAAAGTTTGATTTGCAGTTGGTGCAAAAGCCACCTGAACCAAACAAGAAAAGCAAACCACAAAGTAATGAGTACGCAGTACACAAGCTAAAACAGCATTCACTGACTACTTGAAGCTGAGATCTGAGAACAAGGATTGCTAGCCTGGCCAGTCTCTGGTTCTCCTAACAGGTGAATACAGTATCTGCAAGTCCGTGCAGAAAAATGGATACAGAATTCTCCAGTAGATGCTAGTTTCATCTGAGCAGCCTAAATACATCTTTACTTTAATTCTATCACTCAAACATTGCTGAGCCGCTTGAGGTAAACGACGTAATTACTCAAAGGTGGTTTTGTATTTCTGGGTCTTAGTATAATAATGAGCCTGATTGGGGTGCTGGTTTGGCGGAGTGGTTAGCAACAGGCACCCCATATACTTGCTTCTGCCGGTTCAGGTTCGAATCAAGCCTGTGACCAGTTTGCAGAGTGACTTCCCCTACTCTCTCACTCCCTTTCACAAGCCTATCCACTGTCTCTCTCCTATCAATAAAGGCAAAAAATGCCCAAAAAATACATTTAAAAAAAAAGTAAGCCTGATGGTAGAAGAGAGGGCTGCAGCTCCAGCTCCAACTAGTAGCTGATGGCAATATTATGCTGCATTTGACAGGCCTTGGTCTGCCTGACAAAGTGTAAGAGAAATCCAAACCAAAATAAAACTAGAACAACACTGCAACTTAACCCCCAAACTGAACCAAGTCGGCCAAACCTTAGGTGCGAAAGTGACCTAAAACTTAAAGTATAACCCTTTTCTTACCCCTCCTTGCTCCCTCTGTTCACCTCATTTTTCTTTCTCCCTCTTCTCCTGTGTCTCTCCACCTCCTTTCAGCCGAGGAGGACATGCAGATGACTGGTGATGAATAGTGATGAGCATATGGGACAAGTGTGTGTGTGGATGCGTGTGTGCCTATGTATGGGGTTGTTAATGCGGGACCTGCAGCCCTCTTTAGTCTTTGTCCCAGCCTGACACTCCTGCATCCCTCTGGGAGGAGACATCCTGATTCTGTCAACAACGCCGGCTTGAACAAGCTTTACTCGAGGCTCCGCTCCGCCTCCGAGGAGATGAAGCACCCAGAGGAGAAGAAAGGGTATCAAAGACGGAGAAAAGGGGGAAAGATAAACTGATGCAGAGATTTGGCACATGGATAAAAAAAGACAAACAATTAAATAGAGTGTGAAGAGAAGCTAACGGGAGAAAAGAATCATCCAGAACATCTTCAATCCTGGCTCTTTCTCCATTTAAACACAGTTTGTTACAGACCTACAGGGGATTTGCTTCCATAAGCTGCTCAGAGCTGCTGTGGTTTTCAGTAAACAGTGTCAGTGCGGCTCTCCTCTGATAAACAGATTTCTGTGAGGGCTTTTTTTTAGGTTCAAACATTTCATTTAAGGATAACACTGCCTTATAAAGGCTGTCTGAGAGGAGATGGGATGAGTTACAGCCCATACACAGCTGGCTGTGGTGCAGATTCCAGCATAGGAAAAAATGAAAAGATATCATGAAGTTAGACAATTCTCATGGTAAAAAGTATTTATAAGTATACAACTAAAACATATGGCAAAATTTCATGAACCATTTTTAGATTGTGACTTTGCATACATGCCACAGTTAAACTCTTGTTACATTCATACTAAATCCACATGGTCCACGTCCCTTTCTTTGGTTGTCACTTCATTTCAGCACTGTGAAAGCTTTAAATAAGGGGTATTATCCACACCTGGATCATTTGGGAGAGTTGTTCTAATAAAAGTAGATCTTTCCTGTTTGGCACTGTTTGTTAAGTATAAGAATCCATCCCAGTTTTGGTACAAACAACCATGCAAAGCTCGCCTGATGGGGGTGGAGTAGGCTTGCTTCCAATCAACCCCTGGAGCAGATTGTGACCAAACATCCAGCACAAACAGATACAGGCGAGTTAACTCATCACTTTTGTCCTATAAGTAGCAGCAGTAGTAGGCTATAATAAATGCATTATGGCTACCAGGCAGATAACAAAGTACAACTTCATCATAATGTTTTGGATCTGTAGAGTCACTTTATGAGCTCAGGCACAACAGCATGAAACAGGACTCAACAACATGGACCGATTTAAAATCTGAAGGAGAAATGATCGTTTTTAAAGCTGCTCTCTAATTTTCAGCATCACACAAAGTTTCTTGCTCGTCATGGAGTTAAAAGTTACTATATTTTCTAATGTCCTCTCTGGTCTGTTAGCAAGTGTTAAAGGCCCCTCTTCTTCATGCTTTGAGTTTGTTTACATTTGTGTCACAAGGCATTTCAAACAGTGTAAGTTCTTGATTTCAACATGCTCTTGCTTACTTTTAAATAAGTTCTAGTTTTTTCAGGTACATATTCTACACCAGTACAAGCAAAAATAAAATAATTTATTTTGCCAACACCGCGATTGCAACACATCTAGTCAAAATATTCTCTTTCTCTGCAAAACATTCCCAGCAAACGTGCGTAATTCTTATAAAACCAACTGTTAAACTGTTCTAATCCAATATTTTGGGTCGTAATTCATTGTTAATCAGTTTAACTTTGTGCAATCATGTAATTCTCAAGTGTTACCATTTACTGGCAAACACAGGGCACTGCCATCTTGTGAGCCGAAGGTGTTTCACATCCGTTACAGAGGGAGAAAATCATGTATTTGTTCAAATACAGACATTTCCTTGATAAAAACTTTGAATAAAGGTCTTTTTTCTGTTGTCTGAGAGAGTAAGGTTTGGGCAAAATTTGGGTGTGTATTATATTGGAGTATTGTGCATTTCATGCAAAAATCGTGAAAACATCAGGTGCATGTTATAATTGGGTGTGTGTTAAAATTGAAAAATTACAGCATTATCAGCTCTAATATCCTTCATAAGACCCTCTCAAACTCCTTTTCAAGGTAGCTTAGGCTGCTGACTTCCTTTCTATTATGTAGAATCACTAACTTCAATGTAATGACATAAGGTCAACCCTACCTTTTTGTGTGATCTGGACTGCTTCAATAAGAAAAACCCTAATTTGTATGTTTTTTAACTGACTCAAAACAAATCAACCAAGCAATCGGTGTGAAAACAACCTGATACATCAAAGAAACAGACACAAATTGGTGTTAGCAATTACACTGATAACCTAAACCATCTCAATGAAAAAGGAATCAAGGCTGCACTGACAAGTTAATGTACAGTAAATAAAACATTTTAAGATGAAAAAATAAAATCTAGTTCACATAAGGAGACCTATCTTTCAACAGAAAAAACAATTACCATGGACATTGTACGTGGTCATAATCTTAAGCCAAACCAAGAAGGAAACTATTTAAGGCCAAACTAACTGAAAAAACAGACATGGACAGTGCAGTGCTTTATCATTGTCAAGACAATGACGTCAACATGACAGAAATGATTTATGTGTCTGGATTGAACCCTGAGGGTAAGACCTCACCAAAACAAAATTGACTCTGAGACCCATTTATTAAGTTTTGAATATCATAAAAATCCTTATTTTAATTTCTTTTTGATGTTATTCAGGTAATTAATCTTACTGAGGGCTGGCTGGATTAACGCTGAGGCAAGAATATATTCTGTTTCATTGGTTTTTAATGTCATATCAATTCTGACCCACAAGATGGACTGTTTTGAAAATCAGTGGGTTATGTTTCAGGTTCATCTGGGAAACACCACAGAGAGTGATCAGGAAGGGCAGAAAAAATAAAGTTATTTTATGCAGTGGTTCCATACCTTTTTTCCCTGACTGGGATCCAAATTAAATTTTTTCATGCCACCATGATGGAGGAATTTGTGATTGGCAATGTGAATTCATGTTGGTTGTTGGATGTCTGTATGTATACACACATGCATGTGCTTACTATATCTATCTATCTATCTATCTATCTATCTATCTATCTATCTATCTATCTATCTATCTATCTATCTATCTATCTATCTATATGTACAGAGAGAGAGAGAGAGAGAGAGAGAGAGAGGAAGAGACTTTTCTAATGTGTATGTTAAAAGCCAAAATTTGTTTAACTTCTTTAGTTTCTGATCCATAAACTGATTCCTTTCACTGTAACTCAGTGCTCCTTCAGTTTAGTATGAATCTTGTTTTTTTTTATACATATATATTTAAAATCTTTTAAATTATCACAGCTTTCTCTGTTTTCAAATTTGTTCTGGCTGTTAATTGGTCAAATTTTCTTATCTAATTCGGAGATGAGCTGAGGATATCACAGGGATCTAACCGCTGGCTGCATTTAGCCTGTTTCCCATGAAGATGTCCATCTTTCATATTTACACAAAGTCGCATTTGATCACATGGGATTACAAACTGTGAGAAAAGAGGCCCTGGTTGCTGGTGAGTGAATTAATGTGTGGATTGGTAAGTCATCTACGTCATCATGAATCCCAGAAACATGTAAAATCCTACAGTCTTTCGCTAAGACAACTCTTCTACTTCATTTCTCTTTACATATGTGTGCTTTTCTGAGCCGTCACTTCATCACGCTCCAGCCTCTACATGCAGGCCCGTCATCGTGGATTAATCCCAGGCTCAGATATCATTAGTATCCAGCCACAGAGAGGGTTTCTGTATCAACATTACATAAGCCCAGTGAAGGCTTTCCAACTGAGAGGCTCTTTGTTTTGACTCATAAGCTCTCTTGATTATAAGTGAATCCATTAAGCCCCATATGGACGTGTTGATCATCAGCCTAAATCAAATGCCTCAATTAAACGCTTTAGCGGGCCACCTGCTCCTGTGAAGACAGTCATACCTTTGTTTACCTAGATTAAGAGGTAGATTCACCTCTTTCTTAAAAATCTTAAACAGCTGGGGTACCTGCTCCACCTCCATCTGTGTCCACACTGATTTACCAGAGCTTTGTGTTAAACCAACAAATTTATGGTACTTATGTAGGATTAGCTTTTTCCAGAGGAGAGGGAAGCTAATCCTAAACAACAATATCCTCCTCCAAAACTGTTTGCTTTACACACCCCTGACCTCTGTGGTCTTCAACTGTTTCTCACATTATTTTGCTCCTTTATCATTGAGGCAAAACGGATACAGAAATAAATAATGTTTAAAACTGTAAAACCACTTCTGCAGCTCAATCCACTGATATATCCAGTTTCAAACACTAAAACTAAACATTTTAATGCAGAGGATGTGGGTAAGTTCAAGTCTTCTGCTGGATTGAATCCCAATGACTGTTGTGTCTAACAAAGTTAAACAGAGGAATAATGCAGTCCAGCTATACTGACTCAGTTTTCAGACAGAAATGAACTCTTACCAAGTCACAATTTGTGTCCATTAAACCAGTAAAATTCCCTTCAGCAAAGGTCTCCGGCGTCATATTGTCCAACTACACTGCCAAAATTTACGACACAAAATACATTTATATAAACCTAATCAGGTATAAGATCTTGACCACCTGCCACATAGACTGGTCTGCAGTTACAAAGCCCTATACCAGGGGTGTCCAAACACTTAAAAAGGAATACATGGACGACTGTGCCACTCGCTGCAAGTGTATTTAAGTTCAAGTTTTAGGACTTAAGGGGTTGGTTTTCACCTGTCAAGTGGCCCTTGTAACCCTGGGCTATCATTCACACCCAGTCAGGGTGAGAATGACCTTCTGAGCAGGAAAGATGGGAGACACTTACATCTCCATTGTTAGACACAAAACAAGAGGAAACTGCAAGACTGTTGGTGCTTGAAGATGAATATTGCAAAATACTTTGTAAATGAGATCCTGTGACAAAGTAAATATGGCAAAAAAACGTGCATGATTGACGGTATTTGCTGCTGAAATCAAAATGCCTTTATTCATCAACTGTTTCAGGGGCCAATTCAAAATGAGCAGCGAGCTCAGAACCATCATTAACTCCTTCAGCAGCTTGAGCAACAGTAGCTCGTCCGTTGGATTGGACCACACTAGCCAGACTAAGCTCCCCGCTCGCATCCATGAGCCTTGGCTGCCTATGACCCTGCTCCAGTTCACCACTGTTCCTTCCTTGGACCACTTTTGAAAGATACTGACCACTGCAGACCAGGAACAACCTGTAAGAGCTGCAGTTTTGGAGATGCTGTGACCCATCTAGCCTTCAGTATTTGGCCCTTGTCAAACATCAACTATGGGGGCAAAATGTTCACTTGCTGCCTAATATAGCTCAACCAGCTACATTCGCTGTAGTGAATGTAGCTCAGAAAGATATATTAGGCATTGTTTTTCTTGAACATTTTAAAAATTAAATATAAATGAAATATATATGCAGTGGAGGACAAAACAGAAAGATACAGTTGATCAATATCAGTACAGGATTTTTATAAGTCCTCGAAAAAGGGTGTAGGATAAAGTAGAGAATTTATCCTGTCCAAATCCTTATTTCCAATAATTAAACAAAACCATTTCAGCTTCAGGCATTCAAAAAGATCACCAAATGATAAAGATTGGTACCGCTAACAGCAAAAGTGCAACAGAAAATCTAAGCCTTATCCACAGTATAAATCAACCTAATTTGATGTACACACTACTTCAAGGCACATCTGTGTTTTTTGAATATGTTTTTTTTTCCCAAAAATACTAGACTACGATGGTGCATCCAGTGACAACATTCATGGCTTATTCTGTTACATCAAATAAGCAGAGGAAAGTCTTACAACAAAGGCCGTACTTAGAGAACAGCTGATGATAGCACAGCTTTTTCTGGTGGGTCAGAACCATTGACAGTCGTTTAATGCAGACTTTATGTTGAATTCAATTTGATGTTTCCCCTATTGGCTTTGAGGAAAAACATGTTCTACAATCAGCTGTGAGGGATTTTACAGTCTGAATTACATGAAAGTCCACCAGACGATTTGATTCAGCCCAGTTCACACAGCTGTGACTGCCTTCGGCAGCTTCCTGAACTGTTATTTGCTTGCTGAAACTTTGGTCTGAATTGGGTTTTACATTTTTGTCCGAACTAAACATGATGAACGAACATGGGCAACAGAATCAGGCTAAATTCACTGAATCCTATGTGAGTGTTCGAACAGCAGAGTGATGCATCACATTGTTGTGAGGTTTTTGCATCAATGCCGACATCAACATGGACAAGAAAGGACGAAAGAGCGATTTTGGCAAAGTCCAGCAAGGATTTTCTTGGTTTTCTTTGACTTTTCTCTCTCATCTGAGTGTGTTAATCTGCTAAACAGGGCAGAGGTAGTGGAGAAGGGTGATTTGCTTTCACTTTTAACACCAAGGCAGAAACTTTGCTTCATGAAGAGCTGTGTATTTTTGGATCTTTTGAGACAACACAGGGGCTGCGGTCGAATAGTCACCTCCTAAGCCCTTTCCTATCTACTTTTCCTTAACCCTGATGGAAAATGTCATGAGGTTAAAGGAAAAGTTCGGTTTCTACAGCTTTCACATTATTTATAGAATGAAGTAGAACAATATACTCACCCAGAAGGCTTTCCTGATCCAAACAGTGCTTTGGGAGATATTTAGATCCAAAATCGAGCGGCAGACATCCGTCTAATGGTAGCACACAGGGCATGTTTAGCGTCGCTCCAAAAACTGCATTAATCATCCAAAAACTCATTAGTTTTATGCCTAAGTCACACATTCCCGTTTCTCATAGCGACTGTGCATGACTGTACACGATTGAGGAGGCTGGTGTAATCGCTATGATACGAGATGAAATGACTGTCTCATCCCTGGACACACCCCGTTAATACACTGTCAGTGGCGCTGCTACAGCGCTTCAGGGGGCGTTCATCCCGCTCCAGTTAGGTTAATACAGCGATATGACGAGGATTCCATCCCACTGACAGAACATCAGCCCTGCTCGAGCTCAGTTCGTAAGTAAGCCCCGACTGAGCCCTGTCGCTTGCGCTGTCTTGAACGGGACACAGTTGGGGCTCAAGCGGACACATCCTTGTCAGTCGTCCTCATAAAGCTTTCAGGATTGAGCCACGATTGGGCCACGATCAGCTCGACTGAGCTCCGTACATGCCACGCTAATACCGTTCGCATTAGGACTGCATTAGGCTTCCATCCCGCTACACTGAGTGTGGCGATTCTCCACGACAGTTTTGAACAGTTCAAAACTGTCGGGACCCTTCCACATTCCCTGCCGTTCATCCACGACTATACAACGCTGATCCAGACCAAGTAGCGCATGCACCACGACCAAAGCACGCTTTATCAGGATTATGACAATCGTGCACAATTGCCATGAGAAACAGGAGTGTGTGACTGGGACTTTACCAATATTTCATCATGGTCCGCTCGGGCTACTCCTCCATTACAGTCTGTGTCACTCCAGACATGTCTTTGTGACTGTGTTGACCTCTGAACTGAAGAAGAAGAAGGTTTGCCTCCACGCATGTGCAGTATTCTCTGGAGCGCTTCCTCCGCGTCCTCCTTTGGATGAGCTCCTCATCTGTAAACTCTGGCTCGAAACTGTAAGGACACCCATCATATTCAAAGTTCTTCTCCACAACATCTTCATCCGATAGATATTCGTCCATTTTGCACAAAACTGGAGGAAGAAAGTCGTTGTGTAGCCCCTGAATCAACCGTACTGCGCATGCGTGGAGGCAAACCTTCTTCTTCTTCAGTTCAGAGGTCAACACAGTCACAAAGACATGTCTGGAGTGACACAGACTGTAATGGAGGAGTAGCCCGAGCGGACCATGATGAAATATTGGTGAAACGAATGAGTTTTTGGACGATTAATGCAGTTTTAGGAGCGGCGCTGTATGCCCCGTGTGCTACCATTATACGGATGTCCGCCGCTCGATTTTGGATCTAAACATCTCTCGAAGCACTGTTTGGATCAGGAAAGCCTTCTGGGTGAGTATATTGTTCTACTTCATTCTATAAACAATGTGAAAGCTGCAGAAACCAAACTTATCCTTTAAGGAAAGGAGAAAGGAGAATTCAGAAGGACTTAGGAAAGGAAAACTGGCGTGCCGAAAGAATCCGACTACACTTTCACTACGCTACGTCATCATGGTGGATGTTACTGCTATGGTGAAACTACAATTTTCTGAAGGTGGACTACAAAAGATGCATCATGTATCATGACAATGTTGTTCCTTTCAGACAAGATTGAACATAATAACCCGGTAAACATTACATCTGCATAACTGATGTTGGAAATGAGAATTTAAGTAAATTTGTCTAGTCATTATCAACATGAACACCAACCAGTGCATGAAAATAAACGGGAACTGAATGAAAGAAAGGCAGAAATTGTTAAGACCACAATCTAATAGTGTACACATTATTAATATTGAACCATGTTTAAAACATAATCAACATCAAATGTCTCATATCCTGCTCTCTTCAGAGAATCAGACTACTGGAAAGTTAAGGCAGGTTTTGGTAAACTTTAGAAAGGATCAAACAGCAGTGGTAACTCCCATAGTCTGTGAGATTTGTTCGTCATTATGGGGTTGAATTCGGAGGCAGTCGGAATACACGTTGTTTATAAAAGCTGCTGCCGCAGAGAATTGCCGGACAGAATAATCTCCTCTCCTTTCATAAAGGACAGTCCGGTGTATCCTACGCTAGAGGAGATAATAAAGGAAGCAATTAGCCACCTTTCCTAAGCATTTAAACTATTCGAACAGCTCTAATCACGAACTACTTCCGGTTCATTTTACTCCGTTTGGAACCTTCCTAAGCAAATATGACTCAGTGAAAGCACCTAATGTACTGTTCACATGGAAAATCAAAGGCTATGTAATACTGCATTGTGGATTGCAGGACATCAGGTGTGCAATGCTGCATGATGCAATGTGGCATTCAACACTCAATGTTCAGTTAGGACTTGGTGTAAGAACAACAAACATTACACAAAAACATCTCGGCTGCTTTAAGAAAAAAAAACATGCATACTGTTTATCTGTGAAAAATATGAAGCCACAACCCCTCAACTATCAAACACATTTAGAAAATGATTCTGTGACCTCTTGGCCACAATGGATTTTAATTTAAATAAAACTTGAACAGTAAAACTTTTTTTTTTTTTTTTGGACTTGTTAGCAATGACATCTCATTTTGGTCAAGTCTTCTGCACCAGTTCATGTTTAGTCCTGAACCTCGGCGCCTCTGTGCAGTTTCTTTACATTCTCTGGCCCAAAAAATGACCACTAATGTTTCTTTTGGCAGTGAAAGCTCTTACCATGTCAAAGTCTTTCAGGTTTTCTTGGCTGTACACATCAGAAAAGGTCAAAAATAATGTCCATATGAAGCTAACTCAATTTTCTGTCATTGACATTTGGTCATAATTATGTTTTCGGGATTTCAAGATATTTATTTAAAAAGTGATCACATGATAATGCCTGCCGTCTCTTTAAATGTATCTGATGTCTGATCATAACAAATTCAGGAATATTGTACACACAGTTAATGTATTTACTTGCAAAGTAAGGTCAAGTGATGGTTAAAGAACAGTAAGGCCATTTAACTCGATCACTTTTCTTTTCCCGTGTATGACTATGAGAGAAACAGGAATGAAAAACCCACACATTTATTTACATTGTGATCCCTGCACTGCTGTAAATAGGATAACAGGAAAGGAAGTATTTTGGCTGAGTGTACATTTGGTTTTGGGGCTACTCCTTGCACAGTTTACAGAACTCCATGGTTGTCATTGCTGTCATTTAAGGCAGTAAGTGTGATGAAACATGACACAGAGGTTCTAACCATACATCAGTAAGAATGATGGAAAAGGCCCCAAATGACAAAATTGCTCTCTAGTGGGTTCCCGGATATTTACAGCAGGACAAGATCTTAACTCACCCTGAGAACTTGACAAGACAGATTGGCTAGAGCATCAAGAGTCAGGATGTGGTCAAGAATTTACAGGCCATATGAACAGTCCATGTCAGATTTAAAGGACAGACTGAACTCTGCGCAGACAAAAGGGACGATTATTATGTGGGAAGCAAATGTGTTGAGCAACATCAGTATTTCCATTTATATCTGTGCATATCCTGTACATGATGTCCCTACATAGACATTTCAGTTTTATGCTTCATGTCTATATTTTCTCATGTGCAGTATCCAGTTAAACAGATACTGATCCAGTCTTCTTCACTGACGCCTCACTCTTCTGCCTCACTCCTCTGCCTCATTTTGCTTTGGCGAAGCTTTAAGAATCCATATTTATCAATAATTAAACCAAGGCCTGTTTGGAACCACATTATTTCCAAAACCAGTATGAGGCCAATCAGTCTTTTTCATAATGTTATTTCCACAGTGTGGAAAAACAGCCCCCTCACTCATCTAGATGAGATCCAGCAGATTGCCAAAACAAGGGGGCCCGGCAGAAAAGAGCCAAACCAAGTTTGAGCAAACTCAACTTTTTCTACAGCCAATGAAGCCAATTTGACCATTTTATTTGTCTTAATGATGCAAAAGTCCATCATAATATCCAAGGGGCAGATCCATGGCAGTTTACTTTTGAAACACAAACACTATGATTACACGTATGATCGAAAACAGTGGCTCTCCACTGGTCTGGATTCAGGACCCATCATTATTCCTTCATGACAAGCTGCAGTCCAAATGGAGGAAAATGATCAACTTCTCCCATTTGTTTAATGAAACGATGCTGAACTTTGAACCTGAGATATTACAGAATATCAAAGTGTGTCAACAGACACAAAAAATAACTTTAATGAGAAACCAAAATAACATTCATGTGGTGATGCTGGAGAGGGAAATGAGTCATTTTACAGTCATTTAGCTGCATTTGAATTAAAAACGAAAAGTTCATCCGAGGGACACCAAGTTGTAAGACCATTAATCTTACTGTTGCTGTGATAACCCTGCATCAACGGATACACACTGAACAGCCCTTTATTAATATATTAAACCAGTCGTGCTAAATAAGTCATCAATCATACAAACAAAACACTTAAGTAACCTTGTCCTTGACAGACTCAACTGTGTTTTCATGCATTAAAAGTGTAGTCAGCGATGTGGGAGAAAACGAGTGGAGAGGTTGTTTATAAACAAATTTAGACCCGCCTCTCCCTTCATACCTCACCCCTGGCTCCACCCCCGAAAGCTGATGGATGTGCATCGTCATGGAAACGGCCGTGGAAACTGCGTAGCTGACCAACGTAGCTCAGGTAACCCCGACTCGTCAGACAACTCGACTTACAATGTTGATAACATCACGACAACAGTACATTTTGGCAGATTAGACAATAAGATGAATGTCCAACGGCTGTTACTGTTATGTGAAGCACCACAAAGCTAATGTTGCTTACCTATCCAGCAGAAAGACGGCGACATCCGCGTCCGTTTTCAGGTCTTTCAATTGGCTGAGTTACTACTCCCCCTTCCCCCTCTGTCTGATCTGCGCATGAGTATGATCACCCCTGGATGTGGGGGGGTGTACCCTGCTTTGGTAACTCGGCCCGAGCCACAGTATTTACCTGCTGAAATTCAGAGCCAAGGCTGTGTATTGAAACCAGACTTTTTTTTCAACATGCTGTCAGTGGGGACATCTTGTGGGTGGAGAGGAGAAATACGGTGATTTTGACAAATACTGCATTAGATTAGAAGATTAGAAGGTCGCTGACTACACCTTTAACATGAAATAAAAAAGTCCAGCTACTGGGAACTTATTTCAGAAAATCTTTAAAATATGTAGCTTAATCTGAGAAACTACTTATTGAATATATAACAAACTCTCTATCAAAATGTGCCAATTAGTATTAAAGGGTATTTTTAAGGAGATGGAAAAGGTGGCACTCCACTGCACAAAAACCCTTTCAAAATAAAAGCACAGGATTTTTCTCCAAACATTTTTTTTTTGCCCGGGCAAAGGGTGGAATGGGGTCCACGAGTCACTTTTGGGTCACAATTCACTAGTTGAGGATCACTGATCTACAAGAAGGGAACAACAGTTGAAACATGCTACACACACATCAGCTGAAATATATATGCACATGCATGAAAAGGTCCTACAATCATTTATCAATGGAGGGATGTCAGGGTGATGGCTTGCAGCTCCTAAAGAAGCACTTACATGCAGTTTTGGGGTTAAGTGCCATGATTAAGAGCACTTCAATAGTGTCCAGAAACTCAGTTGGCACCTCTACAGCTACCAAACAGCTTCGAAACATGGTTCAGTCAGCACCCCTGGTTCCCAGCTCAAGTCCTTCTGGACTGAGCTCCAGCCGCCCCTGTGCTGTTTATGATTGAAAATATTTTGTTAGCTCTACTTGGAAATATGTTTTTGTTATTTCTTTGGACAAAATAATAAATCATGTCACCACATGCAGCAAAAATCATACAAAATACTATTTCTTGTCAGTTTTGCCAAGATTAGGTCAGAATACATATGGTTTTTATTTTTAAAGATTACTCTATTAGGGCATTTTTAGGCCTTTACTGACAGGAGAAAGAGAGACAGTGGATAGGCTTGTGAAAGGGGGTGAGAGAGAGAGAAGTGAAAGACACTGCAAACAGGCCATGGACTTGAACCCGGCAGATGCATGTGTATGTGTCGTGCCTGGCTGTTTACCACTCCATCAAAACATCACACCTCTGAATACATGTAGTTTTACCCAAAGTTGCAACTTAGTCAGCAGGCATGCCAAATTTTAACATATGCACGTGAACCTTACGAAGGTGCTGTCTTTTTTGTGAAACACACAAATGTCATAGATCAGATGTTTGCAGAGCTTTGGTGAGTTCAGAAAAGCAACTGGGACATTTAGCAATGCAACAAAACCCAAGAACTACCGTAGCTATGTGAAGCTCTTGATTCTATTTTGCTTATCTAAGAGGTGCTGATTGAAATCTGTTCTGAGCTTGAATTTCTGTGTTAGGTCATTAGGATTACACGATGTTATTGGATATTCCAATCTATATTGTCGTCACTCTGTAATGAAAGCAGCTATGAAAGAGGAATAACAAGGAGATTTTTCTGTATTTGCTGTGACGGATCATCACGCCTGGTGGATTTTTACCCCAGGATGCAAAACCAAAAGATTAAAAAAAAAATCTTGATATCTGTGTCGGCTCTGACCCCAGAGTGTGAACTTGAACCCGGGACTCTGACTGAGAAGAAGAAAAAAATCACTGGTAGGATCCTTAAAGTGAGGAAGTGTTTAAAGCTCAGTGATCCACGGCCTGATGTGACATGACATTTTGTTCCCCTCCAAAATAAAAACCCCTCAGTGTTTTGTTCAGGTCAGTCAACACTTAAATAATCCACTTCCAGAGTAGATCTACCTTCTCCCTTTCTAACCTCTCTGCTCCCCTCAAGTGAGGAAAAACTAACTGAGCTCGAGAGGCTCTTTGACAGCAACCGCAGCCACTTCTCTTCAAATTGAGCGTCCTAATTAGTGCCTGTAAGTGGATGCAGATCCGTATGCACACCGCCATATGCGTGGCTGAATATTCATGCGGGGCGCTGAGCTGGCGGTCCCTGCTCCGGCCTGAATGCTGCGTTTCTCTTTGCCCTCATTATTCTGACACGCTGACAAAGAGCAACACGGCAGAGAACAAGAGGAGAGAGCAAAGTCAGTGTCTGGAAAAAGTTTACTCCACACTTGAAGACACTGGGAAACAGACGGAAAGAGAAATAAGTGTTTTTTACAATCTTGTTCAAGCGAGTGATGCCAGTGTTCTACTAACTTTAAAACCAATAAGTGTCTCTTTTGATCTGTAGAATGGGTTTCCCACTCATCTGGAATAACCTATCAGGGATTAAATGCAGGCCTTCGTGTTTTAGCTCAGTCTATACCAACTGGGTTCAATTGGCTGCACTGCTTTCATCTATAAATCCATATTATCTATACAGCTTAACCATTGCAGTGTTGTACAGGGCTACAGTCATTCCAAACTGACTTTGGAAAATTTGGCAAATTCTTCATGAGGGCAACCCACAAACTCACACCTGCTTCTCAAATCACAAATGCATGTTCCTGACAATGTGGCACCATTTACGAGGGGAACTGACTTTCAAATTACGTACAATCTATTGCCAAGAAGCATCATAACAACAAAGAAACTAGCAGCACTGGGACTGCAAACCTCCGCCAAGGTAGCTCCCATATTGCTCTTCAATCTAAACAATAGTTCCATGATAAAGTTATCATCATAATATGATTCCTTGATCCTAAAAACACATACCTAACACTCACAATCATGTTGATGTTATTATTAGTTAGGCAGTACTTGAGCAAAAATGATAATTTGCTAATAGCAGTGATCTGGATCACCACCAAAACATTTTGCGTTTTGGGCCACTACCAACATCTCCTGACAGTTTCAGCAAAATCTGTCCTGTAGTTTTTGTGTAATCTTGCTAACAAACAGATAGTGTTAGTTTTGCTGACTCATTATTCATCATAGTTTTCCATCAACAAGCTTTTTCCCCTGACAAAAACTAGACAGTGACTAATAAAAACAAGTGCACATGGACAAAAATAAAACTAAATTGACATTTTCCTCAACAAATAAAATCTAGACAAAAGCTGACTCAGAATTAATCCAATCAGACCTGATTTCATCATGTAGAGAGTAGGGACAAGACAGGAATATATCCTATCACAGCCACTTTGGTTGTGTGGAAAGGTTGGATGAGCTCAGAGGAACATCCAATCACAACTGCCTTAGCTTCGAGATGGTGGGAGCGATTCAATCAGAGCTGCTCTCTTTATGAATTAATATGTTCATGTAGAGCAGGTTCACTCTTTGTTGTAACTAAGATGTTCTGCCCTGTAGCCGAAATAAAGGAAATTGAATTTCCCAGAAAAATTAAACTTGTTTCTTTCAATTTATACATTCAAACTTTTTCTAGAATTCAACAAAGGATGATTACATTTTTCATCTTATCCAAGGGTAAAACATGACTTAAAAAATTCAAGGAAACATAAAAAATGACTTACCCTTATACCTCACATTTTAGTCAACTAAATTTATAGTAGATTTTGTTGCAAGAATGTGATTGACAGATGGATCCAATCACCTTTTGAAAAGTTCTGCCCATTCCCAAACACTTTCTATGGGATGTTGCCAGACTGACAAGTGACATATTGACCAGTCTGTCTGTCGTGTCAGGTTACATTTCACTGCTCCCAGATGATCTTGAGCCTTAAGCTGCGTTCACACTGAACGCGACTCTGCGATTGAAATCGTGTTGCCCACAGAAGTTACGTGTGTCCATAAATACCTCATTTTGGTCACCGCCAACCATTGCCGTGGCTCGGTGACGTCACGTCCGCTCGAGTTTTACCGTGGTCATATCATATATCATAGCCTATAATAGGATGTATAAGCTGACATTATTCCAACTGTATCCTTTTCTCTCACTTACTAAACACAAAACACTGCAGCTGATGGCCCTGCAGCAGAATTGTTTGTCAGTTTCCTGCGGTCCGTCCAGGCAAAACTAATGTTCTCACTGACTAATATTTCCCACATGGACATAGTTTTTCTTCTGGACTACAGAGTAACAATCTGTCTGTCACAGGTACTGTCACACATGCACACACCGCTGATTGGTTGTTGCCGCATAGCCACACACAAACATTGCCTGAAAAGGTCAACTTTTTTTTTACTTTGGCAATGCGCAATGAGTGAAGTGATCGCCTTAAATGCTGCAGTAGCATTGCGGGAGGGCTAACTTCGCCCCTTCACAGCTGTACATTGACTTTGCATGGAGAGTGATCACCGAGGATACTCAAGTGGCGCTCAGTGTGTAGGCACCTTTAAGCTTCTTGAAGTTTACATATCAAATATGCTTAATATTCTCGGTTGAGATGCTTGTGACTGTGGCCATTAAGCATGAGAAGATTGGGGGCCTAACTGACCTTACCAGCCGATTTAGCTTAGCTTATCTTTTTCAGCTTACAATCACAGCAGCAAATGTATGCTGTGCCCTCGCCAAGGCAGTGATAAATACTGAAACCAACAATTTTGTTATAACAAGGTTAACATGAATGTCTTTATCAGAACTACAGCAAGGCCAACAAGGCTAGATTATGGCTACTTTGTCCAGTGTGTGCATTTGCGTGATCATAGTGTAAAATATCCTTAACTGTCCTTGTGTCTGTAGTTAAGATTTAAAATTGTCATTTGCGGCACCAGCCAAGGGACCCAGGCAGATAACATCATCTTCATTAATAATTCCCAATATGTCCAACCTCTTTTTGTTATGGGGTGAATAATGAGACACTCCTACCACCCTGACACCATTATTACAAACCAGGGCTCGGTGTGTGACAGGCATCTTAATTGGTCCTCAGGAAGCAAAGTGTGCGATTTAGTGAAAAAGCTGCTGTTGGCACTTTCTCTCTAAACTGAAAGCGTTTGTTTAAAGAGTCAAAATGGCAGCGTCAACAGAACAGCGGTGTCACGGTAAGTCATGGGGAAACAGCAGCAGCGCTAACAAGGACATGTGCATGTATTTGTGTGTTTTGGGATGGCTGAGGAGTCAAAATAATCTGATGAGAGCCTCCACTGCTGAGGGAGTGTGAGGTGAAGACTGAAGCAGCCCCAGCATCGACACTGCTGCCCGTCCTTCACCTCGCCGCTCTGCTCAGTCTTCAACACCTCCTGCTGCTGCTCGCCTGGATGAGCTCCAAGTGCCGCCAAGGTCAGGAGAGCGCTGTCATTCAACACCGCTGTCTGTGTGTGTGTTTGAGGCAGGGAGAGGAGGGGCGAGGGCAAGGGTCCGGACAAGAGCAAACACGAGCCGAGATGCGTGTGTTTGTGCATTAGTTGCTGTGGTAACTGCAACAGACAGTAACAATGGCAACAGCATTGAGCAGGGGGAGTTACTGTAGTTCTTCAAGCTGTGTGTGTGTGTGACAGCCATGTCAGCATGTCTAGCTCTGACGGTCCCACTGCAGATCTGGATCATCTACATGTCAAAACAACACACATCTACTGAATAAAACTACAACTACTGGCTGGCTGTTTCAAGTGAGGTGTAAGAGCCACAGACGGTCAGAGCACAGAAGTGAGTACAGGAAAAGGGCTGGACTCGTTTTTGTGGATATCTGGTACACAGCAAATTACAAAGAGCTAGAATTTTGTGTTGGTAAAATTTCTCAGGAGGTGCAGCATTAGTTGTACTCTGGATGGAGTCAAATCCCTGAACATTCAATCTTAGTTGAAAAAGAGTAAGGGTAAAAATTCCACAATGATACTAAGGCTATTATTTACAAGATTTATACATTATTTAGACAGAAAATCCTGATAAACTACCAATAATTCACTCAGGTATGGCTCACTGAATCTTCTCTCTCTCTATGGCTCACTCACTGAAGGAATTACAGTAGTTTACATGCGCGTTTTTCTTCCGGTGCAGCTTCGTGTTTTAGACAGGGCGACTGTTCTCAAGCAGTTTCCCCTTGGCATCCTTGTAATATCCAAAATTCGACCAGACTTCAGAGTCCGTTTCAAAAGGAAAAATCTCTGCTGTAGTGTGTGTGGGATAACTTTCGTTCTCAGTCTCAGCGGCCAAACAATGCAAACTGCGCATGCGCGGCTCCGTCTGCAGCTTAACTGAATAGCAGATGCATAGTTCCACATTTTCCAGACAATTAGCAGCATCACTGTGAGCTATTGACAGAGTGTCGCGATCAAACTCGGTAACTCTGTAAATAAAACAGGGAACTGTAATAACTGTGGGAAATTTTAACGCGGTTTACCATTTTACCAGTAACTGTTACATCCCTAATGCAAAGAAATAAAGCTAACTGCTAAGGGCATCAAGTTCATACTCATACATGAATGATTCAATTAGTCCACAGTATGCAGCTCATGGTGCTAAATATGAAGCAGGTTATAAATAAGTATGTGGAATATGATAAAGTTATGTTCATAATCAATGATTTCCTTTGGGGCTGCAGAAAATCTGTATGGATTCTTAAAAAAAAATGCTGAAACCTGAAATATGTATTAATGTACTTCAGTCCAGCTTTTATTCATGGGCTGGATTTATTTCTCCCAACTCTCTGTAGAGTTCACCAGGTTCCTATAGCCTCGCAGAAAGATTTGACAGATTATTTTAATAAGCACTGGACCTCCACAGTCAGTTTACTCAGAAGCTTATGTATTAAAACATCTTGCTCGTGTATGAACCACAGAAAATGTTAGAAAACTGGAAATCTAGCATTTCTTATTATTTCTATGTTTCAGACGACAGACTGCTGTAATGTTTATATATTCTGACAAAGTGGTGACAGCAGGAAAGGAATTTCTTCACATGTTATTTGTTTGTCTTCAGACCAAGCAACCGCTAAAACCCACTTCAGTCAAGACATTAAATGTTTAGTCTGCTTTTTACAAGCATTATCATCAACCTTCTGATGGCCAAATAACACATCATCTATCAACCAAATACAAAGAGACAAGATCCAACCATAACCTTAACTTCAACCACAAATCTTTCTGCATCCATCTGTCCCCGATAAGGAGCTTCCTGCTGTCGAGGAGCACAAAACCAAGTCTTTTTTCTTTCCCCGTTCCCATCTCCTCTATAAACCGTCTGCCGTCTGCAGTGAGAGTGTGAGGAGCCAGTGGTTTGGCAGATAGGGAAAAATCCCTCTGATGTCGGTCATCTTTCTCTCCATCTCGTCTGTCATCACTCTGAAGGGTCACTGGGTCAAGTTTAAGGAGTTCTCACCTCCTTTTGTCTTTTCAATTTTGTAGATTTTTCTTTCCTTCTGACTTCATCTCCTCAACTGACTCCTTGTCAAGCCCTGCTTTCATCAAGAAGTGACCCCCTCCCTCCATAGTTACTGATATCAGATTAGACAACATCTATTTTTATACCCAGCAATTCTGAGTAGCTATTAAGTACACTGAATTAATCCAATGCCTCTGTAAACTTGGCTGCAGTTAGAGAATGAGGACAATGATACAGTTCTTTGGATAACTCTAAAGCTGTCTTTCCCCAAGTTCCAAGTTCTTGTTTTAGAGAAACGGATTAACAGGATTTGTAAAAGTGTGACATAACTTACCACAGCCACATTTCTATCAAACTGTAGGTTGATTTTAACTCTAGTTGTCTGTCCTTAAAGAATACAACATGGACTCCACACTATGCAGAATCACCTGCCATATAAGCAGGTCTACTACCGACTTCTTAAGCAATAGTTGAACTGAAAGACCAAGGATCTTGAAATTCTGACCCATAATTATTTTCATTAATTAGTCATTCTTTACCCAACATGCCAGATAGAGAGTTCAATATGTCAAGTACAGGATAAATTTCACTGGTCAATCAGGATAACAATTGTTATGTCAATCACATTCAGTATTGGCAAGTGAAATGATGAAGTGGGTGAGTGCTAAAGAAGAGTTAACTTCCTATCCCCAACCACTTCATAAATCAAACTCTTGCCAAACTTCTCTGGAAAGGGTTGGAAATACCTTTGCTCATGTAGAAATGTGTTGAGTGTTGTACTTTGTTCTTTAATGAAGGTTCGTTGTCCCAATCCAAAAGAGTGTCAATTACAAGAGGTAGCATCCATGCTAATCTCTACAGCGAGATGCCCCTCGCTGTGGCACGCTCTCTATTTCCCCTTAAAGGACACTGATTGGTCAGTGTCTCTGAAGAGGAACAAGCTAAACCATCCCAGCTTGGAGCATTGCAAGACAGACCTACCTGATTATAGATTCTGAATCAGGAGGATCCAGCTGCTCTGCAAGGTTAGGTCAGAGTGGACATTTTTTGGAAGTTTTAAGACAAGCATGTTAAGATAAGGGTTAAAAAAGGCTTGATCACCTTGACCTTGGACCATAAACTTCAACATGAAACCAGTCATCCCCAAATCCTGCCTTGGATGGTATGGGTGGAAGCACAGACAAAAAAAACTAAAAATAAAATTGCTTAATTGCATGCAAAATGTCAAATGGTTGGGACTATAGAAGGCCTATTTTACACCAAAGAACAGGATGAAAAATATCACTGCATTATGATGTGGATGCTGTGCAGACCCTAAGCACACTGCCAGACCATACTGAAGTAAGGTCATGATTTCAATAGGTGCAACTTGGCCAGGACAAAAGTTTGTCTCTCTGGCAACAGTTGCTGTGAGCTCTCTTAAAGGGATACACCAACATTTCTTTTTGTTTACGTTTCTTGCCCCTTTCCGAGTCCATGACAAGCACACAGACACTATTCTTTTAACTGTGCCTGCATTAACAAGGAAGACACGGTTAGAGCTCGCTCACTGCTAGTTAGCCTAGCTCAAACACTGGGAGTCAATGGGCAGTGTTAGCCTGCTACTGTCATCAGATAAACTCCTCAGCAACTTTCAACAGTCCTGTGTGCTTGTTGCAACTCGCTTTTTTTATACCATGTAATGCTAGGTCATCCTTTTTTAAGACAAAGACAAGCACTTTATGTAATGTTCAAAAAAATACATACAAAACTAAACCCAAGGATGCATGCACAAACCACAGTGAATGTGGTTTTAAGTAGGTCAACAAAACAAAGCATGTCTGTTGTGGTTTGCGCATTCACCCTGCGGTTTAGTTTCACATGTATTCCTTTAGAAAATGACTAAGGCAAGGCAAGGAAACAGACAAAAAAAAACATTGGTGGATTCCTTTAATGGTGATTCAGAGAGTAAAAATAAGGTCCACTTCCAAATCATTTGTTTCCTATTCACTCCACTGATTGTTGCGAGTTGTTTTTTTTAATGCAAGTTACTCCTCGTGAATACAGTATCATCTGCATACATTGTTCCCTTTTGCATAATAAGTGCCTTCTTTTCTTCTTTTTATTCAGAGTAATGGTGATGTTCATCTCTATTTACAGAGCCACACATCACTCTATTACTCTTCTCTCAAATTTCCTCTCCAATCTGCCAGCTTAGTCTGTCTGACCCCCCTCTCTGCCTCTTTCTCTCTTTGTCTCTTTTTCCTCTCCAGCCCCACAGGAAACGTCTGCCCCTGTGGCGGTTTTTACTATCTGATTGGGTAATGAGAGGAAATTAGAGTCTATCGGCTTCAGAGACAGACTACAGGGAGAGGAGTCAAACTTCTCCGACCCTGAGCAGGAAAATAAAGAGTATTGAAGTCTTTGTGAGGGGTGCAAACACATTAGACCACTAATGAACGTGTGGATACCTTCACTGTGTCACTCCACAGCTTCCATTGCAGTAAAATGTAAATCTCCCATTAGTGTTTCAAACAGTTTAAAGGTGAGAAAATTGAGAAGGCGGAATGAGAAAAACAACCCCTACTTGCACTCCATATCCATCGCAGACTTTCAATCAGCCCTGTACCTCACCATCCAAGCAGCCAAGTTGGTCTAATTTGGCCAACTGCATGCACAATAACTTGTGTTTTGGTCCACTGTGCACCATGTGGGAGGCAGCTCTGACCCAAATATGGCTGCCAGATTTGGCAGGCCTTAAAAGGTGCGGACCAAGTTAGCGGCTCTTAGGGCATCTTTGGGCTTTTATTGTTCCAAAATTGGGCCAGCATACTTGCGCCTATTCTAATTATAATTGGTCATTACAGTTGGCACGGCTGCCCAGGAATGCCATATTTAGGTCCATTTTTTGCCAAATAATTTTGGCTTCTTGGCTGCAGCCCTGTGATGGCTATTTGAGTATCGGGATTCTTTTATCAAACCTGTGCACCAGTTGGCTGATATCAGACAGGATTGTCAATGTATGCACTCGAGGGGATTCCTCTCTCCCTAATGAATCACCAGAGACCGGCGTGTCGTCCAAAACATAACGTCATGTTAGGTCAAAACCAATGCCTTCCCATGCCAACATCATGGGTTTGTCT
Organism: Scarus forsteni; assembly: GCA_036419115.1. Lineage (NCBI taxonomy): Eukaryota > Metazoa > Chordata > Actinopteri > Labriformes > Labridae > Scarus > Scarus forsteni. Next base: position 12,117,959 of record JAZDUH010000443.1, read on the forward strand.
GGATTTTAGGTGTGGAGTAAATAAGAAATCCTGCTGGGGGTTTCAGGTGAATTTTTTCACAAAGCTTGACAACAGCTTCACAGTGACATAAGCATGTCAGTTTCCCTGATTGGCTGCTCATTACCTAATTGCCCATTGGATTGGTTATTTGACCATATTCATCCAAGTGGAGTGAATGGATACAATAGTCTGGCCAAAAAAGTTCACCAGGCCCTGGCCACAACATGTCAAGAAGGATTAGGCATTGAAATTTGAATCCTGTTGTTCTCTAAGAGGAGGGAGTCTACAACCAATCAAGAATGCAGGTACAGTATGTAATGTGTGACTGGGTGCGCAACCAAAAAAAATTTGTCAACACCCTGTTAATGTAATTTTTACAGGCAATCTGCTGCAGCACTGCCTGTATGTTCAGTAAATGAACTGACAAGCTGCAGTTGGTTGTAAAGGTCAGTTGCACATCTAATACATTTGGTCCTAACCAAAACAAAAACACTTTTTGGAAAACCCTGATTGATTTGAAGCTCACACGAACTTTGGTACGGACCAAAGACCTGAACTCTGGTCCATCTAAAAACATAAAGCCAAGGTGGGCTTCCAAGTGAACCAGAGATCGGTTTGTGGTGGAAGTAAAATCACTTTGAGACCAAACAAAAAACAAACAGGGGATGGAAAGCCAAAAACCAGAGCATTGTGGCTTCAATCTGGCTGAATGTCACTACAGAAAGTAAGCTAATGGGACATTATATGACACATCAAGCAGAGAGAGCATTGCTAATGCTGCTAGCTTCAACTAGTCTTTATACATTAAAATCTTTACTTCTGTGTGGAATGTGGTACAAGTAGTGTGTGGCTTTGTTAAGCAGCATTTGTTACTGCTGCAATGTAAAGTACATAATGTGAGCTGATTGAGAGAGTTTTAGAGTTTTCTTACCAAACATGTCTGAAATGGAGTGAATTACCTTTCCATTGAGGATTTCTTTCAATGTCATTTTTTCTTTATTTAATTAAGAAATGCTTTTACTAATATCTGATTACCATCACACTTGTACACCTGCCTGCCATGTTTTGTGTAGAACTAGAAAGGTGAACCCAAAAAACTGCCTTCAGTCCTTGAATATTTTAGTCTGAATTGGCATAATACCATCACAAAGTTGCTGCAGGGCTCCAGCACATTCCAAAGTGCTCTATTGGATTGAGATCTGGTTACAATGGCTGCCACTAAAATAGAGTGAACTCACTGTCATGCTAAGTCACTTAAATCACCTATTCTTCTTTCTGATGCTTCGTTTAAACTTCAGCAGGTATTATTGACCATATCTACATATCTAAACACACTGAGACTGAATCAGTAATATGTCAGCATGAAAAGAAATATTAGTGTATGTATACGGCATACTGGATTACGGCACTTTATATGCAACATAAAATGTCAAAATATTTCCAAAACCATCTTGTTTCCTCTGTTGTGGTTGTGTTTGTGTCGTTTGTCGAGGATGTCCCTGGTCTAAACTAATTTCACACTCTAACAGTCACATATGTCATCTGTATTAAAAAATGAAATGGGGCCTTCATATCTGATTGAGAAGAGGTTACGTTTGCATAAATAGTCTTAACCGCACATCAGTACAACCTCTGCCCGTCCCCCTAATCCACTCCTTAGATAGCTCGACTCTTTGTGGACCATTTTCACATTCCTCCCTGAAGTGTATTGCTTTAGTCGCACCATTTTTCATGAAGCAATTTTGAACTTTTAACCCATATAACAAGCTTAAAAAACCCAGTGACCATAAACTAATCTGAGCCATAATGACTGTGTAACACACAAACACTTGTACAGAAATTCAGCTTTTGTCACCTCACAAAGGGGCCCAATAAAGGACCAAAGAAGACCCATCAGCGGTGAGAGGATGTTCAAATAATCTGACTCGGCCCCATGTGGTGGGCTAATAGAATAAGTGACTCTGCTTTCATGCATAACATAGACCTAATTCAATTTCTGCTTTTACTTTGATTACAAGAATAATTCAATTTATGTATTTACTAGCCGCACCAAAGAATACTTTCTTTAATTTCCTCATTTCATGCTCTCTTGCGTAATATAATAATTGATTAAATGCATACGCAACCCCCCCTTAGTGGGTGCACTCAAAGCTCCTTCTGTCATAAATTAGGCATTTATTACTTCCACAATATTTCCTTCTCTTGCATGCAAATCATACTTTATTAATGCAGGGGGAGATCATGAGGGCCAACTGGAAACAAAGGTTGGAGCTGTGAAAATGGACGTTATTAAGCATATGTATTTACTCATGAAATCCCAGAGGAGGCTTAATGCTCTTTATGCTGAACTGTTTCAAAAGTCAGTAAATCGCAATGTATCCTGTCTCTATTGTGCTTTAACAGCAGCACAGTAAGATGAGAAGTCTTCCAGTCTGATAAAAAAAAATCTAATTAAAGGGAGTGAGATCTGTGAGATTTGACCTTTGAAACATCATTCAGTTTCTCAGCTGGATAAGCGCGCACTTGTTTGAGAGTATTTCCTTGGATACAACTTGAAGAAAAAGGTTGAGAAATCAATATATGAACTGTGCTTTAAGAGACAGGTCCATAACGCTTCAATGTTGGGTTTTTTTTTGTTAAGAAAATGGCATTTTAAAACAAAACTAGAATGCACTCAAGAGAGCGTAAGGCTCCACCAAGGTAGCTCATATATTGCTGTTACATCATGATGAGAATAACGTGAAAATGTTATAATTTGTTCTTCACCACAGTCCTTATTTATCAGCAATATTCCCAAAAAAATCTTTAAGGCTTTAGTAGAGAGAACCAGCACAATGCTAACTTCCTGGCTGGCCAATAAATATTGTCATGATCAGTGTTGGGAGTAACGGCGTTAGAAATAATGGCATTATTAACCCCGTTATGTTTTCCCAGTAACGGGTAATCTAATGAATTACTTTTTCATGTGTTACAACGCTGTTACCGTTACTGACAGTGAAATGTAACGCGTTACTTTGCAACAATGTCAAGCAGCTGTAATCCACGGCACGCAGAAGCACAGCGCCGCAATCTTGCTCTGACAGACAAACCCCCACTGAAAGTGGCGCGCAGCCCTGGAGAGGGAGGGCTGTTCCCCGGAAAGCCACAGGCTCTCATGAGACTAGTGATGTTCCACGCTCTTAAAAAGCATGTTATGGACTGAGAAAAGAAATAACACCTCACTTTGCTTCTCTGAGGTCCTTTTACTGGTCTCAAGCACAGAGCTTCGTGATTTATTAAACTTCTATCCGCCTATATCCTGTATCCTTGTATCCTTGTTTGGTGTCATGTATACAATGTTATATATTTCTGTACCTCTACGATTCACTTTTCTTTGTCCATGGTGTCGTGTTGTCTTTGGGACCCTCTGACGGACTGCTGACCTGATGCTCGTGCCTCCGGTTTTGACATAGTGAATTGAGAAAATTTACATTTGAGAGTCCGCGCATTGTGTTTTATTTTGATACTTCCGGATACTCCACACGTTGACTTCCTGTCTGGTGCTTTCTTAACAATAGTGAATTTACAAGGTTTGAAAGTGGACGCGCAGAAAATAGCCCTGAAGCAAATCTCCAGCGCCTTGGCGCGCCGGTGCTTCACCAACGCAGAGCTGCATGATGCAGCGCGCTTGAAAAGTAGGCTAGAGCGTCTCGCCCTCATTCTAGTCCATCAGGAAAATTCCCTGCATGCGCTGCGGGGCGTCAGCGCCGCGTTTGAGAACTGATGATGTCAGGGCTGCTGCAGCAGGTAACAACAAGGAAGGACACAAAATGGAGACACACAGTTCAAGCAGAAAAAGTCTTTTTAAAAATAGTAACACATCAGTTACTTTCCCTGGTAACTAACTACATTTATGAAGGAGTAATTCCGTTAGTAACTCAGTTAATTTTTTGAGAAAGTAACTAGTTACTATAACTAATTACTTTTTTAAAGTAACGTGCCCAACACTGGTCATGACTGCCGCTCTATAATAAATGCATTTTGTTGATGTGGATAGGACATAAAAATCAATAGTTCCACGATAAAGTTACCATCATAATATGATTCTTCACCCTGAAAACCCACACCTCGCGCTTAGAATCATGCTGATATCACTATTAGTTAGATTATTATAGAGCAAAAACAATGGTTTGCTACTGGTGGTTCTCTGGATAACCACCAAAATCTAATCATTCTTGAGCTGAGCCATTACCAAGACCTCCTGAAAATGTCAGCAAAATCCATCCAGTAGTTTTCCCATCATCTTGCTAAAAACAAACGTCAACAAAAACTAAACTTCCTTGGCAGAGCTCTTTCCCTATATTGGCATTCATATCTATTTTCACTGAGTGCCACAGTAAAGGTGCTCTTGCTTCTAAAAATCATTATCCTACGTAATACTCTGTTGTAACTTTCCTACCAATCATTCCAGTTCAATCAAAAAAACAAGGCACTATCAACTGTTATCATTTAATCCACTGAAATGGGAAAAGTGACACACATTTTCTGAGCATTTAACTTCTATTCCTGCACATTTTCCATCATTTTATATCTTTTGTAAGCATCAAATTGAGGATGCGAATATATTTCCAAAAAGTAAAGTTTTGTCAGTTTATGTTGTCTAAATATCTTGTTCAGCCCTTGATTGCACTTATTTTCATTTGTTTCTTGCCCCTGTTTTTGTCAATCCTTGTCTTAAGTCTTAACATTCAGTACATTTCCATGTTTTGGTGGCAGGGCTCTCTCTGTAATGGTCTGTCACATTAATTGTGTTAATTTGCTGTAGCTGCTGTGCGCTGTTAATGCTGACTCAACACTTAATGCATCTGTTTCATATTAAAAACCTTCCATAAGGGTTATACTTCCCTGCTGATACCCAGTGGTGCTGCTGCGTAGTGTGAAGTGTAAAGCCATGTGGTCAGGTTAAAATGGAGGATCTTTGTCTTTAGCCATAAGAAAATGGATCATATATTCTTAGATTTCATTCATATTTTTTGTAAAACATGCTGGTGAGCACATCTTTGCTTATCCATACATTTGTTACATTTTGACCATTCAAAGTGGATGAAACGGCTCCACTTACATTTCATATCACCTTCTGCAGGTCTCACAACTACAAAGTGCGACAACACAAGCCCAGGATGTGAAATTCTTGCTTTTCCACCTGCCTCAACATGATCAAATGTGTTATTTTAATGTGTTAAATGTCAAACTAGCTGCTCATTTAGCTCTTATAGCAACCAATTTGGGGCGTCAGTGGTGCAGTTGGATAGTGCGCTTGGTCAGTGATCGGGAGGTTACAGGTTCAAGCCCAGCTCCAGGCGACACATGGCTATGTGTCCTTGGGCAAGACACTTAACCCCAAGTTGCTCCCACTGCTGCGTCAGTGGCATATGAAAGGGCGTGAAAGTGTTAGAGATACTGATGAATAACTAACATAGAAATCCTGAACTATCAGTGAGTGAATGTGAGAGCGAATGGGTGTGAATGGGTAAGTGTGACCTGCGGTGTAAAGCAGCTTTGAGTAGTCCAAGACTAGAAAAGCGCTATATAAGCTCAAGTCCAAGTCCAATTTTATGAGGTTTAATGACCTTGTTGAAAAAAAGCCAAACGTGCAATACACTTGCAACCATTCCCTTCTAAACATAAGTGCTCTAAGGTCACAAACCTTCTGCGAGGTGGGTTATTGTCACAAATATTAAAAAACTGCCCTATTTTGCAATAATAAAAAGCATTTCAAAAATTCAGATCACCACCAAAATCTATTTACTTCTTTCTTGTGCCATGACCAACATGCCCTTAAAATTTCATCCATATATGTTTGTTCTGAGTTACCTTGCTAACAAATTCAACTTAAACAACCTCCTTGGTGAAGGTGATAAAGATAGTGTTAGAGGTCCATATGTATCCAAAACAAGTCAAACAAGCCCCGGCATCAGTAAAGTTGAAGTTAGTTTCTCTGTTTTCATTGTGCTGACTTCAGGACTGAGCATGCCTCTTACAAACTGGGTATGTCAAAATAGGTTATGAAGATATTACCATTAAAAGGTTTTTTGTAGGTTATTACCAGTCATTATGCCAGATTAGGTGACCACAGAGCCATTAAATTGTGCTGTCACTTGCCTGCCATGCATGACAGACGACAACCAACTACATTTAATGACCAACATACCGATCATGAAGGAGGGCTTGGACTTCAGACAGGAAAGAAACATACTGGATTTGAGTGCAACACTTTGGTTTGCCTTTACTAAACGTTATAACAAATGATATGTTACCTTTCTTTCCAACATTTCAAATTATTCAGTCTGGTGTTAGCACCTCTACAACACATCATATCTGCAGAGCTTCAGTGCTCTCAATGGTCAATGTTTCTGATATTCGGAAGGAAAACATAGGCAGGACACAAATCAAACATGCTTTACTTCCTTTTGTAAGGTAGTGAGGCAATCAAGACTGGTCTTCTGTTGTCATTTACTTGACACATTGAATAGGAAACTACAGAACTTTGTGGCTGACAGGCACTGGGTCAACCCTCTGACTGGTCGGTCCGTTGTTATCTCCGCCAAGGAGGCTATGCTTTGCCAGGTTATCTTTGTTTCTTTGTTAGAAAGATTACACAAAACTGCTACATAGATATTGCTGAAATTTTCAGGAGATGTTGGTAATGGCCCAACTCAAAAATGAGAAGATTTTGGTGGTGAACCAGATAACCGTCATTATGGAACTATTGAGTATAGATGTAACTGCAATATGTGAGCTACTTTGGCACAGGTTTGCACTCTCTGAGTGCTTTCTAGATGTACATGAATTGCATAGTCCTTGCAAGTCAAAAGACCGTAACATTAGACACACCAGGCACATTGTAAGTGCTGTCCAGATAACTTCAAAGTTGCTAAAACAGCTCTCATTTAGGATAAAAGTGTCCTACTGTTAACCCAAGTATATGAAGTGCACCACTTTTCTTAATTATTACCTCCACTGAGGAGGTTGTTTTTGCCTATGTATGTTGGTTTATTTGTTAGCAAGATTACGCAAAAACTGCTGAATGGGTTTTACTAAAATTTTAAGGAGATGTCTGCAATGGCCTTACTTAAAAATTGTTAGATGCATTAGTAACTGTCCAACTAATGATATCAACATGATTCCGAGTGCTAGGTGTGGGTTTTCAAGGGTCAAGAATCATAATGATGGTAACATTATCATGGAACTATTGCTTTTAGATGCAACAGTAATATGTGAGCTACTTTGGTGGACGTTTGTGCTGTGCAACATCCCTCTAGTTCTATACCGTGAAACTAATCTACGATGATCTACTACCATCACATCTAGTACCAAATATAAAGTAAAAATTAGATATTAATGTGTTACTGAATGTTTTTTGGTTCACAGTGGTGGGAGCATCAGCCACAGCCTCAGGATAGACTCCAGCTTGACATCCTGCGATGACATGACACCTGTCCAACCTGACAGCCACTCTGTGCATGGTTCAGAGCTCAGGTTTTCCTCTATGACAGCCATTGCCTCTGTTTCCCTCCTTCCTACTCTCCCTCCTTAATGTCATTCATTGCCCAATTTTCAGCATGAGAGGAAGACCTGGTGGACTGTGGAGCAGTTCGTCACTGAACCACCTCTGACCAACAATATCCTGTTCATCACAGCCTGCTGTGACCTCTCAGCTGTCAGCGAATCATCCAGAGGGTATGAATAAATAAGTAATGGGGGGCGTGTTTGCACCACAGGCTGAGATGTTTGCAGCCTTGACAAAGCCTTGGGGCATTGGAGCAAACCCAACGTGCTCTGGACTTCCCCTAATCAGCTGCTGTCCATCATGGCTGCCTACGCTCCACTGCTGCTGACTCGGCCAATCTGGAGGACAGGTACACCATCCGCAAGCCCGCCTCCAAACCGCTATCTCTAAATATACACAAATTAGCTGCGTTGGTGAGGCTTGCTCCAGGGCATCATTTAATTGGCAGATTCTGAATGACATCCCCCGCTTGGCTCCTTCTTCATCATCTGGCAGAGAGGAAGAGAAAAGTGTACAAACCGAGGCAGAGGAGGAGATTTGGGAAGTCACCTTGACTCCAAACAGCAGATGGTAACCTTCATGTTTCCCATCCAACGCTGCATACTCTTCAAGCACATTATTCTCATACTTCATATTAATGCAGTGGACTTAATTCCCATTCTGCAGCGCATTTCTATTTACTACTTTTACCCTTAAGGAATATGCTAACTGCTGTGACCTTTACATCTCGAGTTTCCAGCAGGCTGTCGCTGACAGTCGATTGATTGGATTTTCTGTTAACACAATAATAAACATGGTAATGTCCAACAAATGTAGCCAAAGCAAAACACTGAACACAGATTTCAAAGTTTCCAGATACTGAAAGAAACCTCCGACATGTAAAGTTTAAACGTAGACTAATTACACTGTTAAAAGTCTTAAATGGTAAACGGTCTTGATTCTCCCCACAATGAGGTAAATTCTGTTTTCTCACAATATGAACCTCGACCCTAACAATAAATAAAATATTTGCAGGGAGTCCACTTCTCTTGCATGCTTGAAATAATCTTCTCATTGTTCTTTACATCATTTAACCTTATAGTATCGACTGATACCTTAAATAACAGGTTTTTAAATAAAGTCAATACTGACCTTATAATATTACCAATTACAATTTGGTTGGGTTTGGCTCCTATATCACATTTTATCACTCCCACCCTGTGCCACAGTAGGAAGCACGGTTGTTGCTGACCCGGGCCTCGACCAATCTAGTAAGGAAAATTTGGTTCGCGCTGACATAGTGTTTCATTGGGAAACTACCTGGTGTTTCCCATCTCCCCTCCAGGTATGGATGGGTGTTGACTCACCAGAAGTTCATCTGCCCTTCGACAGGTATTGTTTTTAGTCCTACTCAGTGTCGTCACACCTGCCTCACCTCCCGAAGTTGGTTTGTTTAGCTAGTTTAGTCGCTGACAACCCAACCATGTCATAGGCTGTACTGGTTTACATGCTACCAGAAGCAAGTCAAGAGACCTGGCCTGATGAAGTGCATCAGGGAGGCAGGTGACATACATCAACGGAGAAGAAGAATTGCAAAGACAAAGTGCCCCAACAGTCACACAGCCATGGAAGTGACTTGACTTGACTTGGAATATTACCAGCATATTGACTTAACAATACTGTCTGAAGGCTTAGGTTTGTTCGTTTACTGTGCTGTATGAATATCAGTGAGATTAAGAGTTATGATCATAATTTTAGCCATTTTAACAATGCTTATTCAAACCATAAAAGAGTTAATAGACTCGTGACTGCCTCTTAGGGACTCAAGTCTTAATTTGGACTTGCCTTCAGACTTGAAACATGACTTGGATCACTTATGTTTTGACAAAAGCTTATGACCAAGCAGAGGTGACTTAAACTTGCACTAAGTGATTGTGCCCACCTCTGTGAGAAAACCCACAGAACAGGGTAATGTCCCCCTGACAGATGAGAGGAGCCAAAACGGTCAAAAATCTGGCCTAAAACTCTCTAGACCAGAGGTCCTCATTCACAGGATCATGGACAGGAACGAAACCGTAGGTCATTTAGTAACAAATACGACAACATAGTGTATACAACCTATTTGATTAACAGATACTGAAAAAGAATCTTTGTCCCTGTCACTGCTGTGATTAATGAAAAAGTACACCCACAACAGATCCACTCAGAATTGCAAATCAGTTCTCACTGTCCACTTAAAAGAGCTGCTCAAAAGACTTAACTTGTTCGATAATGTCATATCTCCCCCGAAAACCATCGCAGAAGTAGGTCAACAAAACAAAGCCTCTGTTTAGAAGTAGAAGAAGATAATATGCAGATAGTAGAAAAATAACCTTAAATAAGAGGGTAAACAAACAATAAACAACAGGCACACAGGCCCATCTAGAGTTATCTGATGATGGTAGGCAGAGGCAGGCTAAAGCATTACCTGTGTACTCCCAGCGTTTGAGCCAAGCTAACTAGTTGTTGGCGATTTTTGTCAGCCTCTTCCTAGTTACAGGATGCACCGTAGAAAAAAATGGTATCTATGTGCTTGTCATGGACTCAGAATGAGGTAAGACTTGAAAAAAACCAAAATGTTAGTGTTCCTTTAAGATGAACCTCCTTCTTGTTCCTAAAATTAGACAATAGCTGCGTTCGAAATCGTCCAATCATTCACTCACTCACCATTCCCTATGTAGTGTAAATGAAATAGTGGACTACATAGGGAATGACCAAACGAGATTTCAGACATTACACTGAAATTTTCTGAACGTCATAGCGTCAGTAGATGAGCCGGTTATCCCTGTGACGTTTTCTTTTTTTTTTTAAATTCATGTTTATCGTTATGCACCTGTTGAATTCTATAATTTTTGTAACTGCATTTATCCTGGGCATTTGTCAGGTGTCTGTAATTTGTCAATTAAAAAAAATCCCTGTGACCGAAGTGGACGCACTGAAATTCACCTAAACAAACCGGGCACTCAGGAGGATAATTTTGGAGCTGTTTTCAGCCGCTTAAAGACGTTTAAATGAAACCTCCCTAACAGCCCTCTTTCTCTTCTTCTACAGAAAAAAAACACGACCGCATTGTATTGTGGTGTACAGGAGTAAAATATAGGGTACATGTACACTCAAATTTGCTGTGCATTGTGGGTATTTTATAGTGCACTATATAGTGAATGAAATTAACTGCTGAGGATTTGAACAACACAAGAAAATGGCGAACACACTATATAGTGCACTATATCCGTGATAGGGAAAGATTTCAAACACAGCTAATTAGAAAGCTTCTTGTCGTATAACTACTTACTCAGCAGTTAAAAAGCTGTGACAGCCACTCACTTAGCCGTTTTGACCACATTTTGATACCCCAGCATGTTGCATTTTGGCATAAACTGAGTTGCAGCCTTTAAAAATAAAAGCATTTTTTTTTGCAGCTGTCAGCAAATCTGGATAATTTGTCCTCAGTGCGGTCGTGTATTTGTTTCTTCTCAGGAAACATCTGTGGCAGCAGACCATTCTTTTTAAATTGGTTATGGGGATTCAGGAAGAAGACGAACTGTCTGTATGAATTTCTGCCAATGGTTTGAAAAAAAAATCAAAGAAGAAGAGACACAATGAGTAACTGGTAAGTTCAAAACTGCTCCTGCAGGCACACAGCCTCCATGATTCGGATGAGTTCATTCACAGACATGCCTGGACATAACCTGTAATTTAGTGTGACTAAAGTGTTACCACCTGTCAGGCCATGATGAGCTAATTAAGAGGCCGTTAACTGAGTGTGTGAGCCACAGAGTTGATGCGTAGCTCTACTGGGCATTTGTGTGCGCTCTGCTATTAGCCATTAAGGGTTCACGCTGGGCTGACTTCCCACAATGTGGACGTGGAGCGAGATGTTCTTTGTACACAGAGAGGAAAGGCCACATTAATGGAGGTGGAGGATTCCCATTCTCTCTGTCCGTCCATCCCTCTATCACTCACTCATTACCCGTCTGTGGAGTCCCCTCGTTTGTTTCACATCCTCTTCATAAGAAACAATAAACTGACCCCCTTCCCTTCACCCTGAGGTGCTTCCTTTGGGGACACGGAGGGGCCTCTGAAAGACACAGAGCGCAAGTGTATTGTGTGAGAGTGTATTAGTGTGAGGGTCTGAGTAATTAAGTGTGTGTCCGCGTGTGTGTGATCGAACGTGTAAATGTGATCACAAGCGTGTGCATGTGTGTGTGTGTGTGATCTGTTTCCAATTAGCCCTCTTGTGTCGCTGCTCGCCCGGAGGCATGACTAATGTCCTGGTGGACTGAAGGCCCAGCTGATGGCGCTGAAAGGGCCTCCATCTGCTGCGAGGACATCACAATGAGGAGACGGGGCCGAGGCAGACAGTGGAGCGCGACAGGGGCTAAAGGAGACGAGCATCATGGGAATGACGACGAGGGGGGAATAAGCTATTAGGGACAAATTGTGCTTGGGGGGCCACCGTTAGATCCAGGGTGAAGAATGGTGTTGAGGCTGACCGGCACGCAACAGCGAGAGGATGTCAGAGGGAAACACATGCATGTTAGCTACAAGCATACATGAAACTCTTAATGAGGAGCTTCTCTAAATTATACATACATTTTCTACTTACTGAGACAAGTGTTGACTTAATCAGAAGCTGCTGCCACAAATCAAAAGTAATGATTCTCTAAGAAAGAAAATTTGACAGATCCTGAGAAAGGGAAGACTTTGTTGGGCTTGAATTCCTGCTCATCTTTAAGTGATGAACTGAATCATAGCTTGCAAATAGGGGTGGAAGATACAGAATATTTTATGTCATCGCAATCTAAACAGTAGTTGCAGATTCTTCCCAGACAGTATTAAAAGCCACCTGAATGACACAAGCTTTACTCGTGATCTGTTGTGTGTCCATTTTCATTCAGAAAAAAATACTTATATTACTCACAGGTCTGCAGTCGTTGTCCCATTTATTTTGGCAGTTTCCTTGGTTCAATGTCTTTTTTTACCAACTTAAAATTCAAAATAAAACAGAATTTCAGAAATGTCCAACTAACCTGGTGTTTCACGATAAAGTATTCACGGTCAAAAAACAATTGTGTCACACTCATCTTAACCAACCCATTTACTTTATATCAATATATTTACATGGATTCAAGCCTTATGATAAATCATATTCAAATAACCTTGAAATGGCTTTACATCAATTAAATCATAATCGTTAATGTTGTCTATATATGCTGTCACTGTTCTGTTACTGTTGTAACTTAGTGTTCTGCCCCCCAGTGGCTGGTTTGAGTTAGGGTTCTGTTTATCATGTGACAGGAAGTAATTTCATCATTGAGAGCACATGGAAAGAGGCACTCTTCCCAATCCACCTCCGCATCCATCTTTTGAGGTATTGTCTGTATGTATATGTTTTTATGGCTAAAGTGGTTTGTCATATGTATATACACTCATATTGACTTTCTGCTAACTTTATTGTTTGACAATAAGCTACAGATTCCTAAGAAGATGTTAACTCTTTATGTTAGCTTAGTTTTGTATACACTTTATTTAATATAGTTTTATGTGCTTTATTTGTAGTTTCACAACTTCCAGCATTATTAAACCTGTGGACAACAATCAAGTCTTAAAAGTCATAAGGGGAAGAAGATGTTAAAACTTGCTGCCAGTGCTCTAATTCAGCATCGAATTGAGAGAGAGACAATACAGTCATAGTTAACACTTCTATGCAAATTACCATCTGAAACCAAACTTAGTTTTGTAAAAATAACCCCAAATGCATAAATGCGCAGTTAAATATATAATTGATACTTTATTATGTCTTAGAGACATATCGGCCTATGCATGATATATCTACATATTTACTATTTTACAGTTGAATCTACTGGACTATTTGGCCGTGGAGGTTTACAGTGAAAGAGGCATGGAACCATTTTTTGCTGCTTTAGGAACAATTTTCATTGAACACATTTCTGAATATTTTGCACAGTTAAAGAATTTTGATTGTTTTGTCTTCTCTTGCTTTTTTAAATCGATTTCAGTTATCATACCCATTGCACATATACCTTGCTTATCTGTTATTGCTTTTTACATTGGAAGGCTTACCTACTGTCTATAAAAAATATAAATAAAATGAAAAAATAAATAAGAAAATAAATTTCAGTTTCATTTTTTCGCTCCATCATGAGGAAAGACATAGTTTGTTGTCCATGGGTCTGTTTTTAGTACATCAAAAATATTTTTCTTTCCAAAAACAAAAAACTCAAAGAAGATGTGTTTAGATAGGAGATTAGAATAGTGAGATGTGGTTTGTTTTGTTAAAGTTGCTATGAGGAGAATCTGTTTCCAAAGACATAAAGACTCTGCTACCCATGAGCACGCATGGCCAGTGTTGAATGCTGCGTTCCAGTAACCTCGGAACTGGGAGTGACATCATCTCCTACTTATCGACGTTCCAGTTGAAGTCCGAAAAAACATGCAGATCTACCAGGCTATTGTTAGCTGTTGTTAGCACACCCTGTGTTGTTGTTCACAAATATCAGATGAAGAAAGTGATTATCACTATGGCAGCATTTTGTAAATATAAGTCTAACAATATTATGTATACAGCTGATCTAGAGCGACACACCCCAGTCAGAAGTGCAAATAAATTGATTATTACAGGAGCTAAATAACTGTTCACACTGGGGGCATCCATCTTCGATTGTCAACTTGGGGGTGGCGAGGTTTCACCGAGTTCCCGGTAGGAAATTTCGACTTCGAGGGACGTTCCAGTTGCAGTTTCCTACTCGGAACCCGGAAATTCCGACTTCTGACTACAACTGGAACGCACCAAAAGACGTGACCCAAGCCAAAGTGTGTGTTTGTTGTGATGCTAATGATTGCAGCTCAGACCTTCCTCAGAACTCTGCATTGCTTTACAACTTCTTTTTTCAACAACTTACTGGATGCAAAGCGACGAGGTAATGTATCTCTTTCTAGTTACATAGCGGTAGTTTTTGTGTGACAACAAGCAATATTTGGAAAACTTATTGTAGTTTTGTAGCCAGCTGTACGATCCGACCGCCAAGCTAAGGAAAAGCATTTATAGATAACCTATTGTGATGCTATAAAACTCATCTTAAAGTGTGTATTTCGATCAGGCATATATCTAAAAGTGAGACTTTTTTGTTATTACTTAGAAACTCCTCATAGCCCCTTTAAGATTTGTTTTCCTGTCTTCACTACATTTTTTCACAGCAATTAATAACAAAATCCCTTCAATTTAGTCTCTGTCAGTGCAAAAGCTCTGGCTGTGCCAAGCTGTGCATCAAGATGCACTCATGACAAATGCACACGCACATGCAGTTTAATTTAATCAGTGTGTGTAGCCAGTACACAGTAAGAGACAAAGAGAGGTCAGAAAAAAGCTATTTTCCTCACAGCATGATGACAGGGTAGAGCAGAAGATGATGGGAGTGACTGGTGCACATGCATCAAGTACCCGTTGGACACAGGAGGAAAGCCCTTCTTTCAGAATCATGGATTTCTATTTTTTTCCTGCCAGAAAATACAAAAAGCCAGAAAATTCAATATAAACATTTGAGTTTCGTAAACTCAAACAAAACCACATTTCTGGATCTCCTAACACTTTGGCTTGAAGAAACACTTGCCCATCAAGTCTGTGTATTCTCCTCCAACTTGTGTTATTTTTGTAGATTTGTTCCATCATTTCCATCAGCTATAACAACATTTACCTCACAAATTCAACTTGAAAATCAATGTATGAGCAGCTTCTCCGGAGGGAAATCTTGGTTAAACAAAGAGCAATCAACCAAACAGTTTGTCAAACAATCCACAGACCAGTGCTGAGGCCTCGTACTGATATTTCAATGAGGGGAGAAAGCTGTGTTTTAGTTGACCTGCAAACAGAAACTAAAAACCATCACAGTCAACTGTGTTAATAGTTTTGGGGAATAACTCTGGAGTTCATGTTCACTCCGTGGTTTCAATGTCCTGTTTAAGCTACGATGTTATCAATGTGAAATACAAAAATCTCAGTTTGATGTCAGTAATGCACAACTTTAGTCCACTCAACACTAGAACTGATTTTTAACTGGTAGGTTATGACCTAAAAGAGGGTATTAAAAGCCTTTTCCAGTGGGTGACAAGCCTTTGCCTGGGCACAAAAAAAGGAATCCTGTGCTTTAATTTTGACAGGAGTGCCATCTTTTCACACTCTTTTGGTGGTGTTTATACTAGGGATGGGACGATGCACTTAAACTCACGATATGCTGCACCTCTATATGCCCGGGTCACGATACAATATCAAAAAAGTAAAAAAAAAAATATTAGTGTAATTACAACTTATTTGTTTTTGAGTTGCACACAGGAAAACACAAGTCCTAACAGGCCAAACACAAACAATAACTCTCTCTCTAATCCTAGAGGTGAGAGAGAGTGTATGCTAATGAGCGGTAGGCTCGTTTTCGCCATCTTAACCTTTTAATGAGAAAGCCAAAATACTGCCAGACAGATGACTTGTATCCAGGCGGAGCGTCCTCAATTTCCACCTCATTTGACTCTATCATTCGGGTTTTTGGAGGCAAGGTAGTTGGTGCTAATGTTTTTCGTCGTCACTTCTGAAAACATGCGCTATTAGCGAATGTGACGTCTTTATTTTGCGATCCATTTTTTTCAAACTCCTTTTCGAAATGCATTTCGTCACGTACTGTATTGCGATATATTGCCAAGTTTCATCCCATCCCTAGTTAATACCATATCATGCCAATTGACAAATGCTTTAATAAAATGGCATTTGTTATTGAGTATGTACTTAAAGCTGTGGTCTACGATTTGAAACCGCAGCCTGCCCTCCCTTCCCTCACCTCTCCCCTCCGTGTTCCAAGATCCCGCTCCCAGCTCGTGGCGCCTCATATAAGCCCCCTCGGACTGAGCTACGAGCGACTAGCATAACATATTGGCAGCAAACTCAAAAACAGCTCAGCTCAACTGAAAGTATCAAACACGACAGACATCCCCCTTGTAACACACAGCAGTAGCCATTTCAATTGGACCGGCGGCAATGCGGGTCTGGCGCCGCCAGAGCGGAGCCGATTGTGGGGGAGGATTTATCTTTCTCGGCCTGTCCTCCACAGCTCAGCTTACAGTGCTAAAGATTAGCGGCTAACAGGCTAACCCGCTCCGCTACAAGTCATTAGCCAGGCCAGGCACAGACTAACCAGAGTTATACAGCAGACATCTCCCACTGTAGTAAACAAAGCCATTACCTGATCAACCAGGGGCAAAACGGCCGATGCCGAAGGTCTGACGGCCGGCTGAGGCCATTCGTTAGCCGTTAGCCCGCTAACAGGCCTCGACCCGCTGGCAGAGCTCCGTTGGGCCCTGCGGGAGAGGGAAGACACTCCCCAGTTTCGGCGCTAGGCTTTTCCGGCTCCATGATAGTTCAGTAGCTAACACTGCTAGCTGCTCACCGGAGGTAGAGGGGAGGAGGCGGGACCATGACACACTACGCATGACGCTGTGTTGTGAGGGAGACAGGGGATTGGATGGACTCACGGACCAACTCACGGACCAATTGAACCAAAACAGGCTTCTCGGCTTGATTGGTCAGCTAGTATGCAGCTTTTCAGCGGATATACTGAATGGATTTTTTTTCGTTCTTTTTGGTCTTTATACTTTGTTGATAGGACCATAGGACCATAACAGCCTTATAAACGGTGTTATTAAAATGTACAAAGCTTCCAAATCGTAGACCATAGCTTTAAGCTACATATTTATATGGTTTTGGAAACAACTTCTCAGCTGGAGTTTTCCACATCATATTTGTGCATGAAAAAGCTGTAAAGTCTGTTAAAAACTGAGATTGCTTAAGTTTTTTTTGTGTTGTGACAGCCTCACAATCAATGGCTTACTTAGTGCCACTGATAAAGTTTGGAAATACTGTTGAGTTTGTATCCACTGATGCAGGGCTATCACAGCTACAGTCACATTTATAGTCTATAAACCCTGTGTCCCTGAGATGCACTTTTTGGTTTCGACAAAATGCAGATAGTTGAATGTTAAAGGTATATTTCCCCTTTAGCCTTGCCACAAGCAGATCTTTTGGTTTCTCATCAATCATATTTTTTGTGTGGTGGTATATTGTGATATTCTTTACTATCTCAGGTTCAAAGTGCAACATCATTTTTTCACAAAAATTTGAGAGGTTTTCCTCGATTTGGGCTGCAGCTCATGCAGCCTTCTACATGATATATATGATATGATTTCAGCTCGAGCATACATGACGTCACTGAGCGACGGCAACGTTGACCAAAATGAGGTATTTATGGGCATGAGAAATTTTGTTTTAATACAAAATGCCTTTATTCGCTTATGATTAGCTGTAATTTAAAGAGCAATGTGCATGCTTGAGACCCCGTTGAGTTTGTGCAAAAATAAGGAAATGTTTTCCACAAATTTGATAAATTTAGACACCACAGTCCAGTCACTGTTTGGGTTTTGATTTCACTTCGACTTCAAAAACAGCCAAACATTTGCTACATAATCACAAGGAAGATCAACAAGTTTGCCTTTATTATGCTTTAATAAATGGCTATCAATCATTATTTTATTAAAAAAAGGGGCCATTTTTTTGTGTTTTCAGTAGGGATGCACAAAACTATTGACAGTATCAGCATCAGCAGATATTAGCTTAAAAAGTGTGACATCTGTATCTGCAGGTATAAAAATGTCCATCCATACATACAATATATTGCCCAAATATACCACGATAATGGCAGTAATAATGACAGAATGAGTGCACCACAATGCTACACCCTATGAAGTGTCTACTATTAGAGAATTTTACTAAATGAGATACCTCATACCCTTGTCAAAAAACATCAGAATTGGAAATAAGTAAACACATGCCTACTTGTACTGGACAAAAAAAAACCCTCCAAAATGATTTTGGTGTGAAAATGGCCTTAAAGTAATGTAGAAGAGTTCACATCAGATACAGCCATCTTGGTTATTTAAAAGAATACCATACAATTAGATAGAAAGTAATCCAGCCAGATAGAAACCTTGAGCAGTGAATGAGTTCCACAACAGCTTCAGAGAGCGTATCCTTGCAGAGAGTTGAGAGTAAAGGGAAGATGTGCAGAGGAATGTTAATAGAGCTGGTCAGGCTGCAGAGGCACCTTTGGCCTTGAAATTCAGTGAAAGAGCGGAAAAGGTAGACTTTGTCTTTGTGGAGTCTTTGTTTGTCCTGGTGACTCAGGGGGCATTGCGTCTGTCTGTCCGATTGTTTGAACTTCCAGCAGCTTGAATCTGCCTCCCAGGTGTCGAGCTGCAGGACAAAACTGCCCATCTTTATGCTGCATCGGCTGCTGCTGCAGCACCGCACCTGCTGAGCTCACACACACACTATAAGAGTTTACAAGAGAAAAGGAAAACAGTTGAAAACCTAGAACAAAGGTAAGCCAGGAACAGGAAGAGGAGTCATGAAAGAGCACCAAACACTCTCAGTGATTTTAAGCATCTTTGTTGGTTTGTCCTTGGGAGAGCTCCTTTCATTTCATGTTACCATTGTGTCTGTTTGAGTCTGTTTGCTTGAGAGAACATGCTGCTCTTTAGTTTAGAGTTTCCTTTAGACTAAACGGTTCAGTGTTAACATTGAGCCTTTATTGAAAGTCTCCCTCAAGTGTCAAACTGTTTGCTGAGCTCCCAGGGATTTCTGATGTCAATCACTGCTTAACTGCACTCCTGATTAGTTTTATTGTGAAAGAGCAAAACCAGTTGGCTGACAGGAAGTGTAATAAAATGGTAATTATCTTTCTGTGACATTTTCAACCTATGAAAACATGCATACATGTTGGATTAAGGTCAGATTGGCTCTCATATTTTCATTTTCCTGTCTATTTTGGCTGATATTTGCAAATGGCTCTTTGAAAAACTAGGCAGGCCTTGATTTATAAGGAAATTTGGCAAGGGACATGTGTATGAGACAAGCGGCTCATGCTGTCTGTCTGAAAGCTTGGACTTGGAAAGATACATACCAAAAGGAAATGGGTACACACCATCGTCATCTCACAAGTTAAATGCACCCAGTGTGAATTAGCCAAAAGACTAAATGACCTTGAAATTTGCCTAAAGGAACTCCAAAATGAAAAAAAGTATTTTTTGACAGAGGAGGATGTTTGTGCAAAGCTTGACAAAAATCTCTCAGAGAATTCTTAATATATTACTTTCACAAGCAAGTAATAAACAGGAGGCTCATCCTGATCTGATCTATTACCAGTGTTGTGTAGAATCAGCCTTAAAATAATCACTTTGATTATTGCTTTCAATAGTGTGGTGCTGCCTTCCTGTCATCTCTATAATCGAGTCTTCAAACTTCAAGCACACACTTGCATAGCTTTACCTTCACCTCCTTGCAGGTCTGTGCTGAAGTGACAACAGATAGGAGAGAAACAGGAACAGTGCTGCAGCGACCAAAGGGACAGTGACAGTGTTTAATAGAAGTAATTTATATGAAACAAGTCCTTGACTTGCAAAACTAAAGCATAACTTTACTCATTTCAACAAAAAGTATTTAGAGTACTCTAATGGACACAACCCCAAACTGTCATTGACCTCCAAAATATAATTGTTTGATCTCTAAGTCCAAGTAAAGATTTGTATTAGATTTAAAGACATTCTTTAAGTATTCTTAAAGAATACCGTTATCAACAGAAGGATGACGCGAGACCTTATACATTTGACTTTGACCAATGAGTACTCAAATTTATTATATTAATCATAAACCAGTCTTGAAAAGTTTAAAATTATTGTCTAAAATTTCCTTGACATATTCTGCTCTAATGAATAAAAATGAGGCCTTGTTACCTTGACCTTTCACCAATGACCTCCCCTCACTCTTAACTTCACTCTTAAACCAGCGTAAATATTTGTGAAATCAAACAAAATCCTTTGAAGCATTTTTGAGCTAATGTGTTTACAAGAACGTCTTGGGCAGATGGATCACCCAGGATCAAAATGCTTCAAGCTCCATCTATTGCCAGCATGGACACTTGAGAAATCCTCAGAAACCAAGGCTTTGCCATGAACTTCTAAACTTTGGGTACACCCTTTAAATTACACTTGAAGCTTTTCATAGATTCTTCTCACTTAAGAAACAAACTGTAAATTGTGGCCAGCGTGAAGAGGTATTAATGGATATCACAGCTGTAAAAGCAGATTTATGGTGTGGAAAACGCCCGTGGACATGTCTCAAACTGTGCCAAACACGATTATGGATGGATGGGTGGCTGAAGTGAGGGTTATTCATTCTCTAGAGGACAGAAATAAGGCTCCAGTGGACAGACTTCCCCAGTCATGATACAGCGTGTACATCCTGCTGTCCAGGATCATAAAATACAGCCAGGAAATATGTAGTTAAGGCTGTTGGTGGAGTCTGAAGTTGTCAGTATGAGCTGTGAAATCCATTTACTACGGTGTAGTGTTACAGTTTATGCAGAACTGCCTCAAGTGTGTGTTTATGTTAAACGGTTGAGCATAATGGCTTCCATATTCTGTGTGAATTTTGCAATAGTTGATTATTTTAAAGAGCTTATCTTAATGACAAACACGTTCAGTTAAAAAATGTACCATGACTCCAGTGCCTTAGTGTTCCAGCAGGTGCTAAATACAGTGGTATCCCAGGCCTCTTCTGAATTTCACAATATCTGAAGAAGAAATCAGCCTCACCCACAAGGGCATTCTTGTGCAAAAATCTTTAAAGTATCTCCATACTGTTAAACCTTTCTTTTCAATTTAAGTTTGACTACCTTAAATTTAAATTGAAATGATTAATACAGGTTGACAGATTAATGAATAAATAACTGACAAATGGATTGACATAGATGATCCTGAACAATGGACCCTACTCATTGAAACTTGCGCCACGTCGGCAGAGCAGTTGGATGGTGGTGTGCTTGGTTGGTAATTGGGAGGCTGCAGGTTCGAACCCAGCTCTGGGCAACACATGGCGATTTGTCCTTGGGCAAGACACTTGATCCCAAGTTGCTCCCACTGCTGCATTAGTGGTGTGTAAATGGGCATGAAAGGGCTTGGAATTGTTAGTTGATCCTGTTGGATAACTAACAGAGAAAATCTGAACCATCAGTGACTGTATGGTTAGATGTGACCTGCAGTGTACAGCAGCTCTGAGTAGTCAAAGACTAGAAAAACACTACATAAGCTCAAGTCCATGTACCATTTACATACAGGCTGAAATATGCATGCTCAAACAGACCCTATGATCACATACTAATGGAAAGATGACCAAATGTTGGCTTGCTTAGGGCCCAATAAAATTACTTTTTCCCCCCAAACAGTTTTTTCTGTTTTAATTTTTGAGAATTTGGTTATCAGTATTTTATGCAAATTTGACCCCGAGACACAGTGTAAAGTAATGAAATAAAGACACCCACTCTACAGACTGTCCTCCCATGTATCTTTATGGGTCCAGTCAACAGTATGTTGGCAAAATCTGGAGAATATTTGATCCCCTGACAACTTATGATCGTTGGGAGACTGCTCTGCCCTGTACTTTGGAGTTATGCTGCGTTCACACTGGACGCGAATCGGCGTCAATGGACGCCCGTAATGCCTGTGACGCGCCGCGCTTAACGCCCGAGGCTGGACGCTGGACATTTTGACAAGCTGAGGGATGACGCGCATCCTGGCGCAGGCGCAGTAGAGAGCCGGAGCTTGTCGGACTCAGTGATAACCCGTGCAGGCAAATCCAGCTGGAAACGAATATTTACAGAACTTACCTTCAAAACCTGTCTCCTCAGCGACTTTCTCCCAAGCCTGCTCCTTTTTGTTCCAGTCTCTGTAGAGTGCACACGTCGAGTAGTAGAGCTTCGAATGATAGCAAACACCGCAGACAACCTCTCCTCCATCTTTGAGAGGGGGTTTGAGCAGGAACAGGAGACCGGGGCGTCACACGTCATCAAATCAAACCTGTCTGTCTCCTTGGCGACTTTCACCCAAGCCTGCTCCCTTTTGTTCCGGTCTCTGTAGAGTACACACACCGAATAGTATAGCTCCGGATGATAGCAAACAGCGCAGATAAACCTCTCCTCCATCTTACAGAGGGCTTTGAGCGGAGCAGGGGGCGAGCGTCATATGTCATCAAATCAATGACGCCAGGGGAAATGTCATCGCTGATTGGCTGCCGCGCTGGCGTCGCGAACTGGCGTCGAAAGTTCAATATCGCGCCGAGGCATCAAGGCGGGCGCGCACGCCTTTGACGCCGACGCCAAACGCTGGACGCTTCCAAACGCTGCCGCCCAAACGCGTCCAACGCGCCGCCCGGGGAGAATCTGCGTCAAGACGCGCCTTTGCATTGACTTTGTATGTAATCTCGACGCGCTTCGACGCAAATTCGCTTCCGGTGTGAACACACCACTAGACAGGAGTTTTGTAGCTTCTTTGGCAAATTAGTCTGTGTCTCAGGCGACCACTTCGACATGGTTGCATATTTAACTAGAAAAGCACTCGGAGAGCGCAGACCTCCGCAAACGCCACAGTCCTGAGCCAGATTGTGATTTTGACCATAAATATTAGTCCTACCTTTATTTCATCAAAATATTTAGATTCCTTGATCCTGAAAACACAGCATTAGCAACTGGATTCATAATATCTATTTAAGTTCAGTAGTTATTCACAGAAATCTAATTTTTCGCCATGACGGCCAGACACTGATCCGGATCAACACCAAAATTGAATTAGTTCTTCCTTTTCCCATGCTGAAGATTTCCTGAAAATTGCATTAAAATCCATCCATTAATTTTTGAGTTATTTTGTTCACAGACAGACGGACAGACAGACAAACAAACTCTCCCGAAAACATAACCTCCTTGGCGGAGGTAATGAGGGGAGGAGGAGGGGAAAGGGAGGGGCAGTGATGCATGCATTGCCCCCAGCCTTAGAGACCCCCTCGTATGTAAGTTTTCCAAGGAGATATGTTCCTTTTCAATTCGAAAAATCACTTCAACATAAAATATTGGCTTTTTCTGTGATATTTGGTGTGTATTGAATTCTAATTAAATATCCAATTCTGTGTTTCCACCTGTGATTCTGTGATTACAGATTGTGTAAGGCCTACTTGATGCAACTGAAGAAGTTTAAAGGGTTTGTGGCTTGCTCAAAGGCACTTTAACAGTGCCCAGAAAGTCAGCTGGCACCTCTCCAGGCACCAAATCAACGTCCAAACATGGTTCGGTTGCCTCCTGTTTCCAACCCAAGTCCTTCTTTTTTTTTTTTTATGTATTTTTTGGGGCATTTTTGTGCCTTTATTGATAGGAAAGAGACAGTGGATAGGCTTGTGAAAGGGGGTGAGAGAGTAGGGGAAGACACTCTGCAAACTGGTCACAGGCGGGATTCGAACCGGGACCGGCAGAAGCAAGTACATGGGGTGCCTTGTTGCTAACCACTCCGCCAAACCAGCACCCCAACCCAAGTCCTTCTGACTGAGCTGCAGCCCACCCAACAATGCTTTCCTCAATCTGGATTGAAAAAAAAATCTTCTAAATCAGAAGATATTTTTGGTGGCAGGAGCATGCAGAAGACAAGAAATGCCACACAGACAACCTTTTAAGCGCCTTGGCATGCATTACCAACTGATTTTCTTGCAAGATGGCTGATGATTTATTTTTGAGAAAACTTCTGAACATTATGGCTCTTTATTAACATTTGTTTTGCATGATTATGAGACATTTTTGTAAAAACTTCCACATGCTTGAAAAATCAGATAAAGATGAAAAGGAACAACCCTTTTTGAAACAACAGCCAGAGATCCCTAAGAAGCATCTGTTTCATCATCACACTGCTTTGTGAGATTATGATACTTAAGCACGCACCCGAAGCACAACCACACACACTGAACTCATCAGACACAGTCTAGTACACACCAAAAACATAAACACACATGAAGATAAAAAGGAAGCTGCTCACAGAGTGTGGCATGAAGAGGCCTCTGCAGTTGTGCATGCAGTTTTTACTTTTCTGATGAGTTTTGTTACACAGAGTGGACCAGCCAGCACTCCCTCTCTCTAAGACACACACATACACACAAACACATCCCGTACATAATCCTCTTCCATCGGGCTGGGCCAATTATAGAGGCCCCCCACTGTGGCAGCATCTTTTATCCCTCTGAAGAGCAGTCAGGACTGACAAAATGTAGTCTTCCTGTATCAGGACTAGAAATGGGTAAACTTTCTGCTATGGAAACTTTGAAATTTGTTGCAACTTCAACAGAAACTAAAACCCTGGATAACTGACAGTAAACAAAAGTGTTTTGATGCAAAAATAATCTTGATAACCATAAAAACACTGTTTTTAAATGCTGGGTCAGAAGTTGAACAATATTTCCAACTGTCTCTGTTAATGTGTTGTAAAGTGAAGCATCAACACAGGTTCAAGTCTATGTATGAAATATGAACTGAGTGAATTGGTTTCTATGTGACAGTTTGAAGCCAAATGATGGCGACTGCCATGTGGGAAATCAGTGTTGTCAAGCGCAAGTCTCCCACGTCCATTTTTTGTTGTACTTTGTTTTTTTCATAAAACAGTGTTATTGGCTGCCCTCCATGTTGGTGAGTCAGCTTCATAAACATTTAACTGAATGAAGGTACAAGACATAATCAGGGTTATACAATATATGGCTGTCACTTTATTTTTGATTGTCAAATAACTGTTTGAATATGGGGATAATTATCAGTAACTGAATACTATATAACTATTGGAATGTAAACTATTAGGTGTAGCGGCACATCAGGTGCACCTGGAGAAGTGGACCGTTTTATCCAACAGGGGGCGCTCTCAGCACAGCTTGACCGTCAGCCACATCCGCTACTCTCTTGACTTCAGTAAACAAAGAGGTGTCTCTCCAAGCGGATATTAACAACCACGAATGGTCTGAGGAGAGCTGTGTGGTAGTATTTTTGGTTCTACACCGAAGATGGCAACTTTAAAATTAAAAACTTGGCTGTGTGTCGGTTACATGCAAAACAGTCCACTCACTCATCCTTCACATCAAATTTGCGGGCTCAACCATTGGCTTTTCATATAAGTTATACAGCCGAGTGCAGCGGCGCTCCGTCAAGAGTTCAACCCCGTGTGACTCCATTTTTTTCGGGAGGGTCCTGACTGAAGGGGGTGGATAAGAGAGTCTCTATCCCTTATTGGGGGGGGGGGGGGGGGGGGGGCGCTACAATATTCATTCATGCAGTGGGAAACTTTTTTGTTTTTTTCCAAAGGTAGCAATGAGATCATAGGTTCTGCTAATCAGTAACAAAATGTTGCCTTGGACAAACTTTGGTAAACCTTAATAAATACTTTATTAATCCTTGTAAGGGAAATCAGTCTTCAGTCTCTTTTTGTTATCTGCACATTTAAAATTCTTCAAAAGCCTTTTTGTACTTATCAATGTGCCTTGTTCTGTTTCGTATCTTTGTATTGTAATCGAAAAAGACAATAAAAACATTGGTAAAAAAAAAAACACATGAAAGCCAAGGTTACAAGATTAGTTTAGAGCACTTAGAATCCTAGAGTATCATATGATTGTGATGAGCAGCTTCTACTAAATTGGCAGATCTTTAATGAACTTTTATGATTTAAACAGAAGTAAAATCATTTACTCAGTGCTTAACACATTTATTGGAACAATTGTCATAAAAATGAGTATACTTAAAAAGTTAAGAAGTCTTCAAAAAACTTGTTTAAAACTGAAAAGGCTGTTGTTATTGGACAATCATTTTAATAGGAATGGGGAATTTCAACTGAATTCACCTTTATTGACTAAATCTGAGCTGCTGTCATAATGTCTTGAGGAGGCTAAACTAGTGTTAGATAATCTTCTTCAGCATTATTATAGCATTTGTGTCCATCAGTCCTGTGTATGTGTGATAATATCACAGGAAAAAAGTGGAATCAATTCCAAAGAAACTTGTTGAACCTGTGCTAGCGCAAGAAAAGTTGGAGGAGGAGAGCTCTGAAATCCCTGCTACTTTCATTCTGCCCACATTTATTTCTGCTTTCTGTAATGCAGACAGATACAGATGTGTCAGCTCTAATGTTGTATATATTTGTGTGTAGAGTTTCCTTGGCAGCGTCATAAACACAGATGTGTCTCTAGTAAATATGGCAGAAAATCTTTGAAGTTGTTCTGAAGAACTTTAAGTTCCCTGGACAAACATGCGAGCAGGACTCAATGTGGTGACCAGTGTTGATCATCTCAGTCAATGACACACGGATTGGGTCTAAAATGTCATATTAAGACTAACCAGCCCCAAGCACTGATGTGGTTTGGATTAAGGAGATAAACTGCAAGCGGTCTCCTTCCTTGTTTGTGTCATCTGACAGGGAAATTATGAAAGACTTTAACTTCGATGGACTGAAATTTCCATCATTAGAAAACAATCATTTTTTTATTTGGTGTTTTACAAAAGTGCAATAGAGAATTAGTTTAACTTTTAAATAGGAAAAGAACAGATATATTGAATGAAATCAGCATTTAACAAAACACAAGTTTTCTCAAATCAGAAAAAGGCGGCATTATTCTTCACGGACATATCATTCTGACCACCAAAATCTAATCACCTCTTCTGTGTGTCCTGACCAAGATTCTCTGAAAATGTCATCAAAATCCACCAACAATCTTTTGAGTTATCTTGCTCACAGACAAACAAACAAACAAATGGAAAAACACTAGGCCTGTCATGATAATCAATAATTCAATTAACCATACAATAAATAAAAACGTCCTTGGTGAGTTTGCCGACTTCGATAAAGTGCAAGCATGTGTGTGTTTCCCTCCTCTCTTTCTACCAAACAGGCTGGATGAGAAGATGGTTCACTCCGTCCATCTTTCTCAATGCCTTGGCCTGTTGGTTCTATAGCGGAATGAGTGGGATTACCCCCAAACTTTTAAATAGGAAAAGAACAGATATATTGAATGAAATCAGCATTTAACAAAACACAAGTTTTCTCAAATCAGAAAAAGGCGGCAAACGTACTGCTGAGCACTTCGCTCCCATTGTAGTCTGTCGGGCAAATTCCACTGCAGGCGAAAGCGCGGCATTGCTGAAGTACTGGCGCACGCGCCAAGTCACAAGAGATACGCTTCAGGTCTATTTTCTGCGCGGCCGCTTCCAAACCTCGTAAATTCACTGTCGTTAAGAAAGCACCAGACAGGAAGTCACCGTGTGGAGTAACCGGAAGTTTCAAAATAAAACACAACGCACGGACTCTTGCACGTAATTTACCTCAATTATTTGTCATTACGTCAAAAGCGGAGGCAAGAGCACCAGGTCAGCAGCCGGTCAGAGGGTCCCAGAGACAACACAACACCATGGACGAAGAAAAGTGAATCGTAGAGGTACAGAAATATATTGCATTGCATACATGAAGCCATACATCTTTTCTACAAGGATATAGGTGGATAGAAGTTAAATAAATCACAAAGCTGTGTGGTTGGGACCAGCAAAGGAACCTTAGAGAAGCGAAGCAAGGTGTTGTTTATTTCTTTACTCAGTCTATAACATGTTTTATGAGCGTGTGACATCGCTATTCTCATGAGAGCCTGTGGCTCTCCGGGGCTCAGCCCTCCCCCTACGGATCTGCGCGCCGCGGCGCTTCTGGACGCGCCGCTTTCAGTGGGGTTTGCCTGTCAACAAATCTGTGTGGCCAGCCGTGCAGTGGAATTTGGGGTTAGGGCTAGTGATCCATCTGTCAATCATTCAATCTTTGAGGGGGAGGTGGGGCCGCTCGTGCGTACACACACAGAGCTGATGTGAGCATTGCGAGGAGTAACGAGGAAACAAACACTTATATGAATGATGGCATGAAAGCGACGGTTACGGTTAGCAGCTCAAAATGGTGTGCACACACAGTATCGTTCGCTGTCACAAACAATTCAGAAACTGTATAAACCACATTTTATTGTTTTTATTGTTGTGTGTGTTTTTATTGGAGTTATTTTTTTCTTTAAAGAGACAGGGTCTATTTTTTTATTTATTTTTTTTTTTCGCATGCAGTTTTTCCCAAAAGAGAGTTCAATTCATTTTCCTTGTTTTTTTCCCTCTTTTTTTGTTTACTATATTGTTTAATATATTTTATTTAAAAGCACTTGACCTTCCAATTACAGTTAAATACTCTTAAGAAATTAAAGTTCATTGCTTTTGATACAGTGTACTCACTCTATTACAGGGTATATGCTGGAATCCTGTGGTTAAATTCAATACCTTTTCAAGACTTTTTAAAAACCCTTTCAAAAACTTTGAAGACCTCATCGCGACTTTAAGCTTTTTTTGGCAACCCATCTTTAATATCTTAATGCTAATGAAATATGAGAATACACCAAAACAAACACAATAAAAAATGATCAGTTACTATAAAGTTGTAGTTGATTTGCAGAATTTTCAAAAAATCATTTGGTCTAGAACTGAAAAGCAAACATTCTTGCATTGCCTCCAATTGCCACTATGAACGAGTTCAGCTATCAACACAGTCATACAAATTCTCTGTTCACAGAGTGGGATTTGATAGGTGGGGGAGCCTTAAAATATGGTGTTGCAGAGCAGTAGGAAAAGTGATGTAAATTATTGCAAAAAGCTGTATAAGCCTTATTATCAACAGAAAAATACAGGCCACATTAACAGGCAATACGCACACATACCAATCCAACATGGCTAACTAACACAGAGAAAAACAGCAAACCAACAGCCTAACACAGAGACTTGGACTTAAGTGAAAACCACACCTCTGCAGACACACCGGTCAGTGAAACACATGAGATCAAATGAGGCAGAGAAAACAGAAAGTTAAACTAACTACAAAAGGTAACATAAGGAAAAATATCTGGCAGGAAAATGGGTCAGGGTTAAAAAAGGTGAGGAGGCTATGACCCGTCTTGGGGGTCCGGGGGCATCCTCCCCTGTGAGAAAATTTTGAATATTTCATATTTAAGAGCATCAATCTGATGCATTTTGAGAGAAACATGAAGCAGAATTACAGGACAGCATGAATGTATAATAAAGTATCTGTCTATGCATGATCACATTCTGGTCACATAATGACTTTGGGAATTGGAAGAATAAGGCCCTTCACAATGTTGATATTTTCACTTTTTAGATACATACAGTGAAGAAGTGGATCTCTACAGCTCTGTCCTGAGTAACATTCACCATGTTAAGTCATCATGACCAGGATCTCAGAAATATTAACCACTTTAATTTGCTTAGTAAAAAAACCTAGAAAATAAAATTTTTGTGCAAAGAGAGACTGGCGAAAAAATGTTTTAAACATCAAATAATGAGAGCACTGGGAGATCACACATCCATAAATCTCAACGCACTATTTCCCATCATAATATGCAAGTTGTTTTCTAGATAACTCAAATCAAATGGTCATAGGACAACCCCCAATTGATATGCTAAGATAACAAGACATGTCAAGATCCTGAGAGAACAGCTTATATTTACTTTATACAGCACACCAGAGTAAAATAAACTGTATGGAAGTTTGTCCAATCAGGGCTTCTAAACACTGAAGTCATATTTGCCACATTTTTATCTGATTTATACACCATTCACAGAAAACAGCTGAGACCCACTGTTGGGCCCCGACCCACAGGTTGAGAACCACTGCACTAACAGACTGCATTTGGAGCTTGATCCTTCAAATTGCTCTAATATCATGGAGAATAAGCGACGCAGGAAACCGCAGGATGAGTTTATCATTTAGAAAAGGTGAAAACAGAGCTGGACTGCTCAGGAAAGCTGTTTTACGGTATACACACAGTGATTCAGGACCGCTGCTCCGTGCGTCTTTACGCTCACCGGCACCGTGAGGAGCTCTTCGCGCTCATATCTCCATGCTCTCGCGCTTGTAAACATTTTTATTGAAGTCAAGGCTCCTTCAGGCGCGCGCACATGTTGGCAGTTCATGGATAATCTTTGGCATTATTTCCCGTTCATACCCTCCACCCCGTCTATGTTAATGTTGCGCTCCGATTTACTGAGCATCTCGGCGCTTATGAGAGAGCCACGCAGGCTGTTAAATGATAAAAAGCTCTGTTGTCCGTGGTGCTACTTGAATTAGTTAATTAATTTACTTGAATAAGCCGGAGGGCTCCAGCCAGCTTTAACCCCCGGTCATTGATGTTGCTGTGGTACCTGTAGCTGTCGCTCCTGACGAGGTCGATGTGTGGGAAAGAGCACGCACGTACGCTATGTGACCTGGGTCACGACGAGCTAAAAAAATGTTTTTTCTCCTGGCTCCTGTTCCAGCCTCCTCTATCCAACCCCAGCGCCACCTGTTTTTTTTTTTTTTATTCCTGCTTCCCATCTTGAGGTTTCCACGCCGGTTTAACACGCCAGTTATCCATGTAAGCTGTATACACCAAATCAGCTCCTCACCACCGCTGAATTAGTTGAAAAGATGAAAACTTAAGGCCCGCCCTACTCTGCCCCTGAATGGCTAGAACGCCTTGGTTACCTTGAATACCACTGGTAGTTGGAACTATCACATCAAACGACTGGTTACAGATAAAAAAATAATAATAAAAATAAAATATTCATATGCCAGATTTCCGGCACCGTGCCGGAGGTCTTCAAGCCCTGGTCAAAGCCTCAATACCAAGAACATTTAATACCTCATAAAATCTGGATTAAGACTTTTTAGTACTTTTTAAGGGCCTTAATTTTCCCATAACTGATTTATCAACTTTTAATACTTTTTAAGACCCCGCGGACACCCTATATTATGACAAATAATTACATTAATGAAAAAGTGATGTTTCAAAATAATAGACAGTAATATCGTTTATCAGCAATCATTTTTGTGGACAGTTATTGTACAGCAAAATTTGTTATTGTGACAGGCCTAACAAACACTAAAACGAATTTCCTCTTGGTGAATTAAAACTTTTCAAAAATAAACCCAACATGTCTGGTGAAATGTCAACACATATATACAGGGTCTCCACACAGAAAAAGATTGGGTTTGAGGATCTGCCTGATGCTTGAAATAATTGGAAGGAAACTGTGCAATTCTATTGGTCATTATTCATTTATGTAACTTTTATTCAGTCAGTCTCACTGAACAAATCTCCTTCCTCATGGAGACCTGAACAAGAATGGCAGCAACACACACTTTCAACAAACTCAAACAATACACAACAAATACAACTGTTGAATAAATACCACAATGTGCTTGCTTATTATTTGCAGGTAAACTCATTAGGGTATGGTGAAAACATTTGTAAAGAAGGTATTGGTATGAATGTATTTTTCTGTACGAGTGATATATACCGTAAAATACCAAATAATGGCCAGGGAATTTATTTGTTTCAATCACTGAGCAGACCAGACGTTTATTTGGGACCAGGTGACTATTTGGAACAGGCGGTTAATTCCTTTCCAACAAAAATCTTGCTTATTAAAAAAACAAAAATTGTAAACTGTAATCATATTATTTATTACACCAGTATGAATATCACCCTTACAGCAAGATTCCAGAACTGCAGTTATACTCTTGTCTTCTTTCAACTCAGCTCTCTCTAAACACTCTTAAAACTGGTAAGGAACTACCTTACCAGTAGTAAGTAGTTAAGTTGAGGTCTTACTTCTGTTTTTTGGCTGCACAGGGGCTATGTAAATAAGCAGCAATGTACCGCTAACTTCCGAGTCCAGCCTCCTGATGTTAAAGGCATATAACCTGCAGCGGCAACATCTTCTTCTTTGGATCTGTGAAGCTCTAGTGTGTAAGATTCCGGCTTTTTGTGCTCTGGTGCCATCTGTGGATGTTGAGTGTAACTGCACTGTCGTGAAATAGGGCGTCGTACACCAACGTGCCTTTTGTTGACATACAGAGGGAGGAGAGGCGAGCTGACAGGACGTCCAGAGAGACAAATAAACCATGTGGACTGTTAAGCTACAGTCTGATCATGTTTCTGTTCAAGTGTGCACTGTCAGCTGTGAGCACAGCATTCACATGTGTGTCCTGTAAACTTCGACGGTGGCTCGTAGGCTGCGCCGAATAAATTATACAGGGCGTTTATTTGGAATGGGCGTCTATTTGTCAAAATGTACTGCTACACTCAGCGTTTTTTTGGAAACCGGGGATTAATTGAAACTCGCCATTTATTTGGTATTTTACGGTATTCACTGACATGTTTCAGAATTGTTGGTAAATTTAAGATAGTGTTATGATTTAGTTAGGAAGTACATTAAAATTTAAGGGGGAGGGATGAGATAAGTTTATACTTCTTCCTACTCCTTTTCGTCATGTAAGCTGAGAGGCATATGAAAATTCATATTCAAGTTTGATTTTTTAAATGTTCATTCCACTTTAAATTAATCTGGGTTGCTCTGCACATGCTCATTCCCTTATCCTGAAGCAAGAGCTGAGTTGTGCTGAGACAATTTATTTAATTAGAGCCTTACAAGATTTGGAAACAGTGAAAAGAGTGGATAGATGTTAGCATAAAAATGTGGACCTTTATAAAGTTCTAGGGTCCAAGTTGGACGAGGTTTTCCTGACAGAGACGCTGGAGTTTGGTTCCTCTGGTAGACATAAATGCGTCACAAAAAAACTGTCCAATCAGAACCATTCCCAAACCCCGGATCTTAAGTTGCATTTAAAAAAGATGGATAAACCTGTCTTCTATTTAAACCTCAATTCGGAATTATTATTTCCATGTAAACGCGAAGAAGAATACTTCGATACTGAATTATTTAATTGTGAACATACAATTCGGAATGAAAAAACAATGTAACCGTGACCAATGTCTGATCTTTAAGGCCTCAGCGCTCAAACACTGAATTCATTTCCAACTTTTAAACCTCACCTTCTGTCCCTCATCCTTAAAAGTTTCCCTCCCGCCGTGGTGGAGGCAGAGTTATCTTGTTTCTCCAAGCAGATCTCTCAGTAAACAAACTTTTGGTAGATTTAAGACACTTTTCTACAACTGAAATAACATTTATTCTGGCTTGTACTACCAATGAGGAAAGAAAACATGCAGCTTGTGAGTGGCCGTGTGTGTTTGTGTATTTGTGAGCGCCATGAGCTGTGGTTTGTGGACTTTCCGACTGTGGCCTCTTGAAGGCCAGCTGACTCTAAAAATACGACATCGAGCTTCACACAAGTGTGGTTGTCATTAATGTGGGAGCTTTTCCTTCCATCGCCTCTGTAGCACTTCAACATAGATGTGCACTGCTCCTATAGAGATCAGGTTATGGCCCATAGATTGCCACTGATGCTCACCAAAAGACTTTATTTAAAGAGGAAACATTGAGAAGAAATAACATGTTCTACAGTTAGAAAATCAGAAATGCAGACGTGGAGCTCTGTGTGAACTGTTTTTTCGAAATTGAGACACTTTTAGCTCCAGGTAACCCACAGTTTCCACGTGATTGGTGTCTACAGAATTCCATCTGTGCCA
This sequence comes from Scarus forsteni, assembly GCA_036419115.1. Lineage (NCBI taxonomy): Eukaryota > Metazoa > Chordata > Actinopteri > Labriformes > Labridae > Scarus > Scarus forsteni. The sequence goes on from JAZDUH010000443.1 coordinate 12,151,984, forward strand.
CAGTTTTGCTCTGACTGATGGTGCATGCCCTCCCCCACTGGCTCCGTTTTTGAGACAACACTGCTAAGAGCAGCCACATAGTATAATGATCTGCATTACTGGCCACTTTTTTAGGTATAATTTGCTTGCATTTTGCCTTCAGCACTGCTTTAATGCTCCATGGCAAAGATTCAACAAGATACTAGAAACATTTCTCAGAGATTTGGGTCCATATTGATACGACAGCATCAGTGTAATTTTGTTTACTAATTATCTTTGTCATAGTTTTTGGTCTATGCCTATATTTCCCTTGATGAAATCTAAACATCTAGACGATAACTCATAAAAACAAGTGCACATGGACAAAAACTAAAACTAAATTAACTGACATTTTCATCAAAAAATAAAAACTAGACAAAAATGTCTGACAGGGACTTAATCCAGTCAGACCTAATCATGTAGAAAGTAGGGACAAGTCAGTAATATATCCAATCACAGCTACTTTGGTTGTGTGGAAAGGTTTGATGAGTTTAGAGGGACATCCAATCGCAGGTGCCTTAGCTTTGTGATGAGAGTTAGAGAGTGATCAGAGCTACTTTCTTTATGAATTAATTATTCATGTAGAGCAGGTCCATTATTTGTTGTCAGTTCTGGTATTGTAACTAAGATGCTCTGCCAGGTAGCCTAAATAAAGATGACTGCATCTTACACAAAAGTGACATTTGTTTCTCTTAAATTATACATTCAAACTTTAATAGCATTCAGTAAAGAGTTATAAGATGTTTCATTTTAGAGCTGCAGCTATCGATTCTTTTTGTAATCGATTACTCTATCAAATTTTTGTCAATTAATCGAGTAATCGGATAACAGTTACATTATGTCACTGCTATATATATATATTTTTTTTACATTGAATCACTACACATTATTATTATTAGTAACACACAAAACAGAAAAGTCAGGTCACTTAAATTAACAAATTATTTTTCTTATTTTGAACATTCTGAGCATAATTGGGATCTCAAAATTAAAATCTATACTTTTATTTTTACTCTGGGCCATATCTTGCTTTTATCAGTATTTTTTTTCAAGTTTGGTTGTTTTTATTTTATTTGTATTCTTTCTTTGAGAAAGATGCAGAATGATAGAGAGGTGGGCAGACATTAGGGGACAAAAATGAGAATTCATGATGACAATTTATGGACGCCAAGACCATACATTTGTCCTTATCATAATTCTCTGTTCAATAAAAGAACATTAGAGGCTTTTCCTATGAGATTAGGTATATTGTTTCAAGAGAGTCTTCCTCTATGTGGATAAAAAAAAGGAGATAATATAGAGGTATAATCAAACAACCATGAATAGAGAAATCAATGTAGTTTTAACACTAACAGCTATAATAAGGGTTCTATAAAGTCTGCCCCCCCCCTCCATTTTCATTTTTTTAAATTTCAGTTTGAAGTATTTTATGCAAATTTAACCCTGGGACACTGCATAGAGTAATGAAATATAATCACTCACTCTTCAGGTGGTCCCCACAGTAATCTTTTTGTGTCCGGTCAACAGTATGCTGACAAATTCTGAGGAACATTTGGTCGACTGACTTATAATAATCATCGACAAACCCTTCTTCTCAGTACTTTGGAGTCAGCTGCCACTCAAGGTCGCTTGAGTTTCTCGCATCGCGCCACTCATTGGCCCTTAACACCAGTAATTATTGAAAATCGATGGCAGCTGAACGCAGAGGATGCTCATATTGCTTTTGGTGTGAACTCAGGGTCAGCGGGTGTCCACAGCCTTAGTGACCCCCTCAGAGCATTTTCCCAAGAGATAGGCTCAATCCCAAATCACACCCCTACACACTAATTCTTGGGCCATCCCAAACCACGAAGTGCGGAGGGGAAGTGGACCGTTCAGCCCTTAAACAGCGAGTCTGCCTTAATGACCAATTTTGATGAGTTTTGCAGGAAGTTCAACGCCTAAATGGGAGAGGAAACAACATAAATGTAACTGCTGCATGGATCCATATGTTCCCCACACCTTTGTCACCCTGACAGAAAATCACAAAAAGCATGGTTTGAAAAGATTGAACGAAACAAGCAAATTTTATGCTGTGCTGGCATTTGATATGATTGTGCAGCCCTGGAACCATAAAATGTGAGCACAATTGGCAGCATTTATTTATTTCTTTGACTGGAACTGTCAGATGGTAATAGGATTGAAATTTATGTTGAATTACTTAAATTATTTGAAGCTTCCATTTTCTTGATAGTCTGTGTTTATTGTCCAATTCTGTGATCACAGATTTTATACAACCCTATATAATGATTACAAAGTGGAGGACTTATGTTGGTTGTCATGGCTACAGTATTGCAAGTGCTGGTTGATGATTATGAAGATAATATAGGAACTGTTATAGTTAAGAAATGGGGCCAGAAATAAAGTAAAGTCCCAGAAACGTGAGTACAGCAGGCAGCAGCGAGAAGAGAAGAAGAAAGAAAAGGGGAACATCAAAAGAAAAATAGGACATGATGGAGCAGGCCTGGGGGAGAGGCAATCAAACGCCTCACACTCACAGGCTGCATGTCACTCAAACGTCAAAAAGGAGGGCAAACCCCTGCTGCAGATTAATTACTCCGTGCCATTCACAGAGGGGGAATTTGGGGATTTTTCCTCTCTTGTCCCATTTGGCGGACACACACCTCTGCCCTGAGGTCGCTCCACTTTACCTGCTCTTTATTGTGATGACTCAGGGGTAAAATCCTCCTTATGCAAAGAAAGAGTGAGAAAATATCAAAAGTCTTTATTTGTGATCCACAGAAAGTTTGCAGATCATCCAGTTCAACTTTTTTTGTGAGCATATTACTTTCTCATTCTATTGTTACTTGTCATATAGTATGTGCCATGTGTGCATAGGGAAATTAATTTGTTGAAGCTTAGTCTGTGTGTTCGGTATATACCCTGGTTTCATATAGCTCGCTTCCAAATACTTATGTTATTCATGATTATCACCACAGTGTATTCCCTCTCACTCTCAAAAACCTGAGTGATAGGAGTAGGGCTGGACAATATTCTGATTGTATTAATTTGAATTCTTTTTAGAAAAAATAAACATGAAAAATCTAGATTTTTTGGTTCTCGACTTACACCCACCATACGTTGCTCTAATGTTTGAAATATAATCACTGAAATATACAGTTTTCATGATGGTAGGCTTTGTCAGGTTTTGCACACATATGTTGAGGATTTATTTCTAAAATTAGGTTAGATATGAATCAGATTCATGTAACTATACTGTGAAAAAAAAGTGTAGACAGGCATCCTCATGTTTGATAATCAACATTGACAATGACAAAATAAGAGCATGAATTTTAACTACAGCAGGGATATTCTGTCTAGTTACCTCTGCCAAGGAGGCTAGGTTATTGTCGGCGTCTGTTTATGTTTTTATTGTTTGTTTCTCTGTTAGCAACATAATTTGATAGGTTATGGACGGATTTCAATGCAATTTCAGGAAGTGTCCAGATTGGCATAAGGAACAAATGATTGGATTTTGGGAGTGATCCGGATCACCGTCTGGATCCAGGAATTTTTCTAAGGATTCTATAACATCGCAAGATAGGATCATTCTCTGCATTTGTGCACATTCCTTCACCAAAAATAGTCAAGGCATTTGGAAAGAAAATACAGGACAAGTTTCCAGCAGGTTCTGCAAGACATCAAAGACTGATCTGGATCCTGGCTAAACTCCAGATTCTCTGATCCAGAACAAGAAAAAGTCAGATATCCCTGAAAATTTCGTCATAGCAAGGAACAAACAAAGGCATAGACTTGCAACAAAGGCCAAAATATAGCCAAGATACTGTGGAATCTGGAGTGTTCAATCTGATTTGTTGCATCTTCAAAAACTTTGGAGTTAGATCCAGAAGAAAATCGCCAAGATGAAAATGTCATTTTTGTGAATTACTACTAAACTAAAATAGATATCAGTATGAATCCAACAGCTGATGGTATATTTTCATGGTCAAGAAACTTATCTAGATGAAGTTGGACTAATATTTATGGTGAAAATCACAATATGGGTGAGGACTGCAGAGCTGGCGGAGGTCTGCTCTCTCTGAGTGCTTTTCTAGCTTAGGAAAGTGTTTTCATAACATAAAGACAAAACTTGATAAATGAAGGTTTTGAGTCACTCTTTTGTTTAAGAAGGAAAAAATTGATTAATATTGCAAATAGAGTGTTTTGTGGTACATAATCAGGTATTTTATTTTTAGGTAATATCGCCGAGCCCCAGATGACAAATGACTGGGTTTGGCCAGATGCAGGTTTGGGGATAAAATCTAACCTTTGGTGGCCTTTTTTTAAAAAATGTTGCTGCAGTCATACTATTTAGATTTTCAGTACACACACTCATAATACATTTATAAAAAACCCCACATATATACATATATCCATATTGGATCTACAGAACAGTGCATTTATGGGAAGCTTACATCACCAGTGCCAAGAAGAAACCTGTTTAGCAAAGACAGTTAAGAGAATAAGTCGAATTGGTGGCTTGCCTTATGCATTTACAGCACATCAGCAACAATATGGACATAAATGATACTGTTTTATGTGAGGATCTCACTCTGCTCCTCAGCCCCCCTCATTTCTCTCCTACGGAGGCGTGGTTCCAGGATCACTGCAGCAGACGCACCTGACACTCATCTCCTGCAATCACCGTCACCTATTTCTGCCCGTCTCCAGATGACTGCAGCGTGGGTGGATTGCACTTACAACCCTGGTTTGTGCTCTCTGCACGAGTTTAACTTATAAGTCTCGCTCTCAGCCTGTTGCCCCTTCTCGGGGATTTATCTATGTTGTTTGTGGCCTGCTTGGTGGACATTATACTAACCATTTTTCTCTGCTCCCTTTGTTTCGGGTCTCCACTGAGCCCTCGCCACTGGTCCTTTTCACTTTTTGCCACTTTACAGTTTTTTGTCACCGCCTCATTAAAACTTTTGAAAACTCAACCTGTTTCATCTTTGAGCTTTTGGGTCCAACTAAACACCTAAAGGGTCATTTCTTAACAGTCTTAACTTGTATCTTGGTTGAAAATGTGTTGATATTTTTTTTAAAACTCTACAAATCTCCCAGCCCCAATTGTTACTCATGGCAGGCATGGCCTCAACCTTGCATGCTGACTCGGTAGTTTGTGCTCAAAACCAAGAATACCTTAATCCATACAAGCAAACTGAACCGTGAACCAAACAGTTCAGTATCTTATTGAGGATTGCTCCATTTCTAGCATTAATTATTCATAACCACGTATAGCTTGGTACCAATATCCTGCCACCTGGAACAGCTTCTGGCTCATGGTTGGAGCTTTATGGGACAGGTAAGAGGTCCCACAAATACACAAACACACACACAGTTCCCTTTGACCCGACTTCACGTGACATTGAGGCAGCAGTAAATCAAGCCTCATCAATTCTCCCCTGGTTGTCTTTTGAAGTTCACACCTCTCCGCTGTACAGTAGAGAATCATTTACAGGCGGTGTTAGAGCTGTCAGCCCATAATTCTGCACAATGGGGGTGTCTCAAGGCCAAACGTGTGCGTGTCTGTGTTTGTGCGCACCTTAAAGGGCAGGTAGCAGCGAGGATATGAGTCAGATCCACTTCATAACAATGGTGCTTTGTGAGAGTGTCTTACAGGAATGTGTGTGATGGTAAAGATGAGCTGTGCCAGATGCTGCTGTGAGTCTGTGGACTTTCAGGACTCTGCTGTTCCTCTTGTATTTCTTTTCTTCTGGAGTTTTTTCTTTCATCTCCCCCCCTCCCCACACCTTTCCTTTAACTCATTCCCGTCCTTCTCTCCCCCAAACAAGGTTAAATCCATTCACACGTCCTCCACCGTCATGAAAGAATGTGACCCACGGAGCGTCGAGGAGATACTTAGGAGTATGATGTTACAGCTTTGACATATATCCTCTGACAAGGGCATGCAGGGGCTGGGTGAGGGTCTATTGTGTTTAGGGCTCAGCCAGAGCAGCTTTCATCAAAGTCAGAGATCAGTGAGAGAGTCGGGGGGTAAAACCGCTAAACCTCCAAAATCTGCCCTTCATTTTACCAACAATGTCATATTGATGTTGCTTATTAGAGTTTGTAAAGGAATATATGAGAGGGGTTATCCACAGGAATGTGCTTTTTGATCACCTTGTGGTCTCTGTGAGCCCGGGCAAAGCCTCAGACTTTTTTTTTTTTTCACAGACAGAGATTGATGAGAAAAATGTATTAGAAAATATTTGCCTTTTTTTTTCTTCCATGTCTTCTGGTCCTGGGATTGGCTGGTATTACTCTCTGACATTTTGTAAGATTACAGTCTGATCCACCGTTGTTCCCATATGACCCAAGAAGGGGTGGGAAATAGGAAAAAAAAAACAGCATCGCAATTTTTATGGCTGTATCATGATTTCCTTCTTTTTTCTCATTTTTAATAAATATTTGCAAAGTGCTCATCAGAACCAAACATCCTTTAAAAGCCCAAAAACTGAACCAGTGCTACCATAATTTGGTTTTAGCCATATTTTAGTCATCTAAATTGTTGTAATTTTACTTGATTATTAGTTGATAAAACCCTTGGATAAAATTAAACATATAATGACCCTTTATTGAATGCTAGTCAAGTTGAATGCATAAATTAATAGGAACAAATTAAACTTTTGTGTGAAATGTCATTGCAATTATTTATGTCACTTATCATTATCTCAGTTACAACACCAGAATTGACAACAAACTGTGAACCTGCTCAACATTTAGTGACGGAAATTGGTATTATTTTATCTATACCAATGCTATTACCAGTCCTGTTAATCGATACAATTCTTTAGCGATTCTCTTATAGATTCTTGCAGATTTTCCATGTGGGCAAATGTTGGCCTGTAGATTTTCCGTGGCAACAATGTCAAACACAAGTGTGACGGCCTCCTGCCTCTAGGGCCTGCTGTTTTGTCTGTGTTCTGTTTTGTCTTCCTCTGCAGGCTGGCAGGTGGGGTTTGCCACACCTGGGCGGATCTGGCCACTCCACCAGGTGTATAAAGCTGCCATCAGACCTCCACTTCTCTCTCTCTGAGCTTCTGGGTGTCCCTCTGAGCTTCTGTGTGCTGCTCTGCTGCTGTCCATGCTGCAGCTTTGGGTTGTCTACCCACAGCCGGATGATTCCTTGCCGCACCATGTGTCTTGTTTAGTTAGTTGCCTTTGTTAGTTTAGTTGTTTTGCTTCAGTTGTTGATTCATTTAATTATCTTTGTTTGTAATAAATCATTTAATCTTTAGTTAAACCCGTACGTCTCTTCGCTTGTTTGTCATGTCTTTGAGCCAGGTCATGACAAAATGGGGGCTCGTCCGCTTGTTGCGCCTTTACGCACCGGTAAGTCATTCATTCATTCAGGTTGTGAATGAGCTCGGAGAGCTGTGAATGAAGTGACGTCACCGCATTTACTCCCGAGGGGTTTGTGAGCTTAGAACCTGCGAGTGCTTTTGTTTGAAATGTTTGGCACATTGCGCTGAGAGGCACTGATGTTTAAAATATTAGTTTAACCATTTAAGAGTAATTTGGGTTATGTTTGCCGTAGCTGCTTTATGTTTAAATAACTTTTGTTTGTTTGTTTGTTTATTTGAGCACCCTAATAAGCTTAGCCGGCGGGCAAGCAGGACTTGTCAATTTTTTATTTTTATTTTTTTATTTTGGCTGGCAAATCCTGAGGAGGGAGCGCCAGGTTCGGGATATTACAGTCGACTGCGTCAATGGTCGGCGGTGATGTTTCGGGTCTGGTGACGTTTCGAGCTCGGCAGGCCAGTGAAGACGTCTATGTGAGGTTAAAGTTAGATCTGTGGTAGGCAGTCAGGGTTTGGGGTGTCTCACTTTTTTTTGGCATTTGAAAAAAAAAAAAAAAATGCTTTGAAGCCTTAAAAGCAGCTCGGTAAGTATTTGTGTGGTGTTGATACCACTTGGTTGCGCGCTTGGTAAGTACATTTTTTTTTCTTTGATTGGGGCCGTTGTAAAATAACTAAAATGTCTGATATTAAAGATTTTGTCGCTGTTCCTTCTGAGGAATTTTTGAATAAGTGCACGAAAGAGCAATTGTTAAAGATTGCAGATCACTTTAAAATTGAAATATCCGACAAGCGGTCAAAGGACACAATAAAGAGTATTTTGAAAGCAAACTTGATTGAAATGGGTGTTTTGGCTACGGAGCCTCCGGTTACTGATTTTTCTCCGCCGTTTATTGCAGCTTCTAATTTTACTTTTGAGCAGCAGAAAGAGGTCTTGATGTTGCAATTGGAGCATGACAAAATGAGACAAGTTGAGGCTGAAAAACAATTGGCTATTGAGAAGTTGCGCTTTCAAACTGAGCAAACAAAGCTCCAGCTTCAGCAGTACCAGCTGGATTTAATTAGAAGTGGTAGGTCAGCTGGAGATTGCTCTGCTGGTTTGGATGCGTCCACATGTCTTCCCGAGTCTTCTGATTATTTTGACGTGTTGAGTAATCTTAGATTGTTGCCAAAATTTAATGAAAAAGACCCAGAGACTTTTTTCTCCTTGTTTGAACGCGTTGCAGAGACACGAAAGTGGCCCGAGTCCGCTCACACTTTAATGCTGCAGTGCGCGCTGACCGGCAGAGCGCAGGAAGCCTATTCAGCTCTGTCCGCAGCAGACAGTCAAGATTATGGCCTTGCTAAATCTGCTGTGTTAAGAGCCTATGAGCTCGTACCAGAGGCTTATCGCCAGCGTTTTCGTTCGTGGAAAAAATCAGATAAACAGACACATCTCGAGTTCGCTCGTGATTTAAATTGTCATTTTACGCGTTGGTGTTCCGCGTTAAAAATAGAAACATTTGAGGACTTGTGTGATTTGGTAGTGTTGGAGCAATTTAAAAATTCTATCCCTGAGAGCATTGCACAACATATCAGTGATCAGAAAGTGAAAAACGTAAATAAAGCCGCTGCCCTGGCCGATGATTATGTGTTGATGCTCTTTTGGTGAGGTGCGCACTCACAGATCCAGTTTTGGTGAGCGGACAGAGGCCAGTGCGGTGAGTAATTCTGCTCCTCTGGGTAAGTCTGATTTGAGAGACCACGATACGAGAAGGTCTGATAAAATTTGTAACTATTGTCACAAAAAGGGCATTTTAAGAGTGACTGTTTTGCACTTAGAGCTAAAGCCAAACAGAGTGGACCCATGGGGCAACCCAAAGGTGCTTGTCTTGCTTTATCTGTGTCAAAAGCGCTCACAGTGCAGGAAGAAAGTGTGGATGAATGTGTTAAATCTGTACCTGGTGATCTTGGATCCTTCTTGCCTTTTGTTTCTGATGGGCACGTTTCTTTGGTGGGAAGTGATGTAAAAGTCCCTGTTAAAATACTGCATGACACTGCTGCCTTTGACTCATTCATTTTGGCTTCAGTGTTGCCATTTTCTGAAGAGAGCCACACTGGGTGTTTTATTCCAGTTTTGGGAATGGGAATGAAAGTTTTAAAAGTCCCACTGCACAAGATGATGCTGCTCTCTGATCTTTTTCAGGGCCAGATAACTGTTGGGGTGCGTCCTGCACTGCCAATTGATGGTATCACCTTAATTTTGGGTAATGGTGTGGCAGGTGGACGTGTCTGGGCTGACGCTCCACCTCCGCCTGTAGTCTCCTCTGTTCCGCTGGTGAAAAAACAGCCAGACGAGAATCAGACCAGTCTTCCTGAAGTTTTTACTGCGTGTGCGGTAACTCGTTCAATGACACGTCACATCCATACTGACACTCCCGAGTCAGTCTCTGATCCAGTAAAAATGAAAAGTGTATCAGATTCGGTGTATTTTTCTTTGTCTGATGTCCCTCTTTCAGTTTCGCAGGAGGATTTACAATTGGAGCAGCGCACAGATTCTACTTTGAAGTGTTTGTTTGATATGGTGTTGCCTGGAGATGAGGTAAAAAATAATTCTCGTTGTTATTTTTTGCTGAATGAGCTGTTGGTGAGAAAATGGGTGCCTCATGGTGGTGACTTTGTCGGAGACCCCATTATCCAAATTGTTGTGCCTGCTAAATTCCGTGAGTCTGTGTTAAAACTTGCTCATGATGAATCTGGACACTGGGGGGTGAGAAAAACTTATAACCGGGTCCTCAGGCATTTCTTTTGGCCTCGCTTAAAGAGGGATGTAGCATCTCACATTAAAACCTGTCACACCTGTCAGCTCACAGGTAAACCAAATCAAAATCTTAAACCCGCTCCTTTGCTCCCAATTCCTGCCGTAAGTCAGCCGTTTGAGCACCTTATTATTGATTGTGTCGGTCCACTCCCTCGCTCTCGCTCTGGTGCAGTATATTTGCTGACGGTGATGTGCCAGAGCACTTTCGTTATCCAGCATATCCATTACGCACAATCACTGCTGGCGCTTCGGTTGTCTTGTAGCGCTGTCTCAGTTCATTTCCATATTTGGTATTCCAAAGGTAATCCAGTCCGACCAAGGCTCAAATTTTACATCTCATCTGTTCTCTCAGGTGTTGAAACTGCTTCATGTCAAGCATAACAAGGCGTCTGCATATCATGCCGAAAGTCAGGGAGCCTTGGAAGCGTTTCCACCAATCCTTAAAATCACTGTTGCGCTCTTACTGCGTGCAGTTGGACAGAGACTGGGAGGAGGGGTTACCGTGGTTAATGTTGGCAGCAAGAGAAGTGACACAGGAGAGCACAGGTTTCAGTTCAAATGATTTGGTTTTCGGTCACACTGTGCGTGGTCCTTTAAATATTTTGTCGATCAGTGGAAGGATGCTGAGCCGCCTAAAAATCTCATTGATTATGTAAATGGTTTCCGTCATAGACTGTATGCTGCCGGTGAATTGGCGAAGAAAAACTTGACTTGTGCTCAAAATAAAATGAAAAAGCTTTATGACCGCCGTACTGTACGCCGTTTGTTTAGTGTGGGGGACCAGGTCTTGGCTCTGTTGCGCTGGTACAGTCTCCATTTCAGGCTAAGTATTCTGGTCCATACAAAGTAACTAAAGTAGTCTCTGAACAAAATTACTTAATTTCCACTCCTGGCGAAGAAGAAAAATGCAACTATGTCATGTCAACCTGTTAAAACCTTATTATGCTCGAGTTTCACAGGTCAACAAAGATGAGTGTGCCTCAGATCTTGCACACTCTGCTTGTTCGTGGGGAGAGTGTCCACAGTTTATTCTCCACAGTCGGTGTCCACTGAGGTAGAGGATAGTTTGCCTGATGTTGATCCGCTGTTTTTCAAAATTCGCCTTAAAAACTCTGAATCCCTGAGTAACTTGCAGGTTCTCTTAGGTCATTTAACAGAGTCCAAACAGGCAGATCTCTGTGAGGTAATAAAATCCTATCCTTGTTTGTTCAGCGACACGCCCAGCCAGACTGGTCTAATTGAGCATGATATTGACGTTGGCGATGCGTTACCTATCAGGCAGCGATTTTACAGGGTAAATCCTGAAAAACATCAATATTTACAAGCTGAAATCAAATACATGCTTGATAATGGCATAGCAGAACCATCTTCTTCCAGTTGGGCGTCGCCTTGTCTTTTAGTGCCAAAGTCTGACAACACTCCAAGATTTTGCACTGACTTTAGGAAACTTAATGCCGTGACAAAGCCAGATTCTTTTCCTCTCCCTCGCATGGAGGATTGTGTCGATCAGGTGGGCCATGCCAAATATGTCAGCAGGTTCGACCTTCTTAAAGGTTACTGGCAAGTCCCTTTGTCCAAGCGAGCGCGTGAGTTATCTGCGTTTATTACTCCTAATGGTTTGTATTCCTACAATGTCATGCCCTTTGGGCTCCGTAATGCCCCTGCCACCTTTCAAAGGCTTATGACCAAGGTTTTGGGAGATTTGGAGGGATGCACCGTTTATCTGAAGCAGCGTGGTTGTCTTTTCCGACACGTGGGCTTCTCATGTTGAGCGCATCCGTGAGTTGTTTTGCCGTCTGGCTGAGGCGCGTCTCACTATCAACCTCGCCAAGTGTGAGTTTGCCAGAGCGACGGTGACGTATCTCGGTCGGGTGGTGGGACAGGGTACTGTCCGCCCCGTTGAGGAAAAAGTAAAAGCAGTTGCGTGCTATCCTGTTCCTACAACCAAAAAAGAGCTTATGCGTTTTCTTGGTCTTGTTGGTTACTACCGGAGTTTTTGTAGAAATTTCTCAGAGGTAGTTGCTCCCTTGACAGATTTGCTTAAGGCAAAAGTAACTTTTGTTTGGTCTTCAGTGTGTCAGCAGGCTTTTGAAAAAGCTAAATCGCTGTTGTCTAATGCACCTGTCCTTTCTGCTCCCAGGTTTGATCGTCCCTTTGCTCTCCAGGTTGATGCCAGTCACGTGGGGGTGGGGGCTGTGCTATTGCAGAATGATGATTTTGGTATTGAGAAACCAGTTGGCTTCTTTTCCAAAAAGTTTAATTCGTACCAGCTTAACTATTCTACTATTGAGAAAGAAGCACTGGCCTTAGTGTGGGCTTTGAAACATTTTGATGTTTATCTGGGGTCTGGTGTTGTACCTGGTGTGGTCTACACCGATCACAACCCACTTGTCTTTCTGAACTCATTACAGTGTCCAAATCAAAGATTAGTGAGATGGTCTCTTTATCTTCAGTCTCACTGGCTTGACATCAGACATATTAAAGGGTCTGACAATGTGGTGGCAGACGCATTGTCCAGAGCACCTTTGAAATAAATTGTAGCCATGTGAGTTACCTATGCTGTTTCTTTTTGTCTCCACTTGTGTCTCCGCTTACCCCTCTTAAATTGCTCCCAGGTACCAGGTTGCTGAGGTGTGAGAGGTGATGCAGGTGTAGGAGTTTAAAAAAAAAGAGGGGCAATGGGTAAGTTCTCTTGTAAATGATGGAGTGACTAGGTAAGTTTTGTGAATAGTTAAATGCATTGGAGATGATTAAAAAAAAAAAGTAATGGTAATTATAAAACCTAAAAAAAAAAAAAAAAAAGTATATATTTGGTTGTTGGTATATTTGGTACTTTGACTTTAATTGGTTAATAACTTAAATTTTTGTTAAGGAATTATCTGCGGTTCCGGGGTTGGAACCCCTTTTTTATGGAGGGGGGTGTGACGGCCTCCTGCCTCTAGGGCCTGCTGTTTTGTCTGTGTTCTGTTTTGTCTTCCTCTGCAGGCTGGCAGGTGGGGTTTGCCACACCTGGGCGGATCTGGCCACTCCACCAGGTGTATAAAGCTGCCATCAGACCTCCACTTCTCTCTCTCTGAGCTTCTGGGTGTCCCTCTGAGCTTCTGTGTGCTGCTCTGCTGCTGTCCATGCTGCAGCTTTGGGTTGTCTACCCACAGCCGGATGATTCCTTGCCGCACCATGTGTCTTGTTTAGTTAGTTGCCTTTGTTAGTTTAGTTGTTTTGCTTCAGTTGTTGATTCATTTAATTATCTTTGTTTGTAATAAATCATTTAATCTTTAGTTAAACCCGTACGTCTCTTCGCTTGTTTGTCATGTCTTTGAGCCAGGTCATGACACAAGTCACAGCATAGATAACTGCTTCTGCAAGTTGCTGGTGTTTCCACTCACTTAAGGTTGTGCAGTAGGCGCCTTTGTAAAAAAATTAGGCGACAATCCTGACTGCTTATGAACCCTGCCAGTGGAAGGAATTGATTGATTAAAAAGACTCATGAAACTGATTCTTTGATGGAGCTGTTAACGATCCTCAGCTGGAATTGTTTTTGATTCCCATCCCTAACTACATTGATATCTATCAATTCTTAAAGAGAGCAGCTCTGATTGGATCGCTCCGCAACTTATCCCACCCACCATGAAGCTAAAGCAGCTGTGATTGGATGTCTCTTAACTCATCCAACCTTTCCACACAACCAAAGTAGCTGTGACTGGATATATTCCTAACTTGTCTCTACTTTCTACATGATGAAATTTGGTCTGATTGGAGTAAGTCTCTGTTAAACATTTTGGTCTGGTTTTTGTTGAGGTAAATGTCAGTTCATTTTGTTGTAGTTTTTTTTTCCATGGGAACTTGTTTTTTTAGTGACTGTCCAGTTTTTGTCAGTGTAAAAAAGGTTGTTAATGAAATCTATGACGAAAATAATTAGTCAACAAAATTAACACCACACTGAACTTAAAACAGAAATAAGAGCGTACAATAAAAAAAAAAAATGTTAAGAAATAGAACGTATGGGCGGTCTGCCAAAGCACTCAGATAGAATTAGCACGGCTCATGATAGTACTAACTACTGCACTGAATTAAAATATGTTTGGAAATCACTGAAATGCTTCAAAAACACAAAAGAGGGAGCTCACATAAAACATTATTCTAAAACTTGGCCAAAAAAGCAAAATGTTTCACTGTTTTATTTTATTATTCAATAAATTATTTCAAAAATGTTGAACTATTTAAGAACTTCTGTCCTTTCACTCTCTTGTACAGACAATTAGGAAGTATTTGTTTCCCTGCATCCTTAAAATGTCTCAAACAAATTTTAGCACTAAGGCCTCATCCACACGAAGACAAAACGCTTAGTTTCAAAAGCGATCGTCATAAAGACGAAGGCGTCTCAGAAAATGTGTGCGTCTATATGAATGCACTCGATACGCATCAAAACGCTGTAAAACACATGCCAGAGCTCTAGGGCCGCTGTAACGATATGACGGAAACAAGCGGAAACAGACGAAAAAACAGTGGGCTTGCGCACTTATGGCAAAAGTTGTAAACAGAGATTGTAAACAGAGACCACCGTAATGTGTCCTCCATAATTGTTTGTTCAACTTGGTGGTGATTGAGAAGGAGATTTTGCTGCAACAGGGATAGTAGGGTCACTCGCTTCATCAGCACATATGCTTCACGTATACTGTCATCGTCGTTGCCACGTGTGGCGCATGAGTGTCAATGAAGATATGAAACTTTGACGTAAGCGTGTCTGAAAACTTGCGGAGAGCCAGTAATCACGGAGCTGCGTGTATGGCATTTCAAAATCTTTCCAGTCTGGATGCTGGTTTCAAAAATGATCATTTACAGACCCCCAAAACGCCGTCTTCGTGTGGATGATACACAGATTCGGCAAAAAACGTATGCATTTAGACCTCGGTTTGGCTTCGTATGGATGGGGCCTAAGAATTCTTTTTATGGTTTTCAATCGATTTCAGTGATCCATCCATCCACTATCTATATTTCTTTTGGGTCAGCGGGGGACTGGAGCCTATCCCAGCTGACATTAGACGGGTTGTGGGGTACACCCTGAACTGGCTGCCAGCCAATATCAGGGCCTCATAGAGAGACAGACAATCATTCAAGCTCACACTCATACCTAAGGCCATATGAATCACCAGTCAATCGAATTAGCATGTTTTACGATTGTTGGAGGAAGCAGGAGTGCCTGGAGAGAACCCACACATGC
The DNA here is from genome assembly GCA_036419115.1 of Scarus forsteni. NCBI lineage: Eukaryota > Metazoa > Chordata > Actinopteri > Labriformes > Labridae > Scarus > Scarus forsteni. The sequence continues at coordinate 12,167,360 of JAZDUH010000443.1, forward strand.
ATGGGGAGAACATTCAAACTCAACACAAAGGCCTGGACTGACATGGGCATCAAACCAGCAACCGTCTTGCTTTGAGGCATGTGCACCAACTACTGTTTCGGTAATTCTCATTCATGATGATGAACACATTCATGTAGAATTATGCTGACTTGAAAATATCGACTACTTCAAACCTTAACTGAAAAAAGGCAGAGTACTGACATGTTATAAACAGATGTGTCAGAGGCCATCCATTCTTATTCTGCTGACTTTTGCTGCTTTATGAGGGCATAAGGTCGAGGCCCACGCTCCCTAAAGAGCCTTTAATTCACGCCTGCTTCCATGTTTACTTCTCTGTTTGAGAGAGCAGTCTTTAAGTGCCGTAAGAATGCAGCTTTTTCATCCAGAAAGGGCACTGCGAGGCCGAGGCAGGTCTGTCAACACAAAGTTTTAAATTACCAGATACGTTCACAGGTGAACATACACTTCGGCCTGACTTCATACTAGCTGTGATGTTTATGTGCCATGAGTCGTGCATTTCCAGATCACCCTCATATTTTCATAGCTGCTTTTCAACATACATGTCACCTCTCATAAAGAAAACAAGAGCAGCGTGATGTCAGCAGCTCCCCGACTGAATGAGCTGCTTCAAACAAACAGCCTGTTAAAAAAAGGAACAGAACACTTCACACCATTGATTGAGTAAAGAAGTTCATCACTGCTAACTTAAGAGGAATAGTGACTTTTGTTTAACCTCAGTGACTCTTAGACTGTAAATGAGCTTCTATTTTTCCCTTTAGGCTCAAAATGTCAAACAGTACATGTCATTTGATCTTTGATTTGTTTATTTTTTAACTTGTTTCTTTATTGGAATTTTTCTTTAACAGTTACAGTGTCAAGGAAAAACTAATTTGCATCATTTATCCTTCCTCAGATAAAGTAAAATATATTTTTGGTAAAAGATTATAACCACAAGTAAAATAAAAAATTAACACCGTCTTATATCAATGTCCTTACTGTCAAATGAAGGTGGTGGTGTCCTCTTCTGTCCTGAAATCAACCCATTTGCCCACTTTTTCACAAATTGTTTCTCCACTACAAATATTTCTTCGACAGTGCACACCCACTGCTCCCAGTCAGGGGTCCTACTTTATACAACAATCTGGTAATTGCTTTTTTGATTTATGCATTTTGTTTTTTGGTTTCTATATTCTCATTTTCTTGTTCTTGAATAATAAAATAACAGAACTATTACCACTTCAAAACATAAGGTGTCAAACAGCCACTAAACTTCGAGGTCTGAAGGAGGTGAAGAACCGCACCCTGGGGGCTCGCCCACACTTGGGCCAATTTCCATGCCAGGCTCGAGCACGAACCCCCCTCCAGAGTTCACTTCTGAGCATCTCGACTCTATCAGACCAGGAATGGAAGCTTAAACAATTCAACACAATTCAGCTCCAGCATCCTGACAGCCTTCGTCATTATCAACATTTATAAACAAAAATACCAGCATGCAACTTTACTGTCATATCCCTTTCAGTCTGGCCAAAAAAACCCTATTTAATCCCGGTAACAATCGGCTTCTTTCTGCAGTTTGACAGAATCTAATCTGCATTTTGACCAGGGTCGACTGACCCTGCAAGCGACACAGGTTTCTACAGGCTTGTCTCTGATTGCTTTTAGTGGGAACATCCCACCCGGGTCAACCCGCTAAGTTATGGATCACGTCGTTGTAATGTGCTCACGGCATAATATGGCGCCACCCCCCTCCGACTGTAACTTACATGACTCTTTGTCATCTCATTAACAAATTCCATCCACCTTTGTATCATAGGGCTAAATTTGTACATTTTAGAGAGGGCCGAAAGCACAAAGTACAGAAAACCATGTCCACATCTTCCATGCACGCAGCTCGACTGCTGCTGATTAGACTGGGGTCTGGCGGCAGTGGGAAAAGAATCACTTCGCAATGGTTAGCAGGTTAACCAGCGTTGTAAACCTGCGCTGACCCGCTAATTTTAGTGAGAAATCACTATCAGAGGGAATTTCTGTTTATTTGCAGAATATGTTTTTCTAACAAAAACAATACTTGATTCTCGAATTTTTGTGTCACTTGCAGTTTTTTTTCCTTGAAAAAGAAAAAAAGTAGATCAAAACTGTTAATCAAGTTTTGTAAAAAAAAAAAAAAAAAAAAAAAAAAAGTCAGGGATTTTTTTCAGACCATTTCGCTCAGCCCTAGTGCAGGCAATGGCTCCCATGTTCTGTTCCAACACACTGGGGTCCTGAGCACCCAGTATACCAGGAGTGTCCAAACTGTGGCCCGGGGGCCAAATGCAGCCCGCTGCCCATTTTGAACTGGCCCCAAAAAGTTGAGGAATCAAGACATTTTGATTACAGCAGCAAATACCATCAATCATGCACACTTTCTGCTGTATTTACTTTGGCACAAGGTCTCAATTGCAAAGTATATTGCAATATTCATCTTCAAGCACCAACATTCTTGCAATTTACTCTTGTTTAGTGTCTGAAAGTGAAGATAAGATGTCAGTGTCTCCCATCTCTGCTGCTCAAAAGGTGTCGTCCGCACTAGGTGCAAATCTAGTAATAGCCCAGGGTTACAAAGGCCCCTTGACAGGTGATAACCCACCCATAAACCTTAAAACTTTAACTTCAAAACACTGAAAGTGAGGAGCGGAAAGTGGCTCAGTTGTCCATGTATTCCTCTTTATGTGGCCCTCCATGTAAAAAGTTTGGACACACCTGCAGTATACAGTGAGCTGGATCCAGTTCAGGTGTCCATAGAAGGGCAGCTGCCACTCCTGAGTCCAGCAGCTGACCTTTCTTATTCCCACCCTCCTGAGAACGGCACCATTGGGCACATGGTCCGGCCAGTGATACCCAAAAAATGTGCTGAGGGGAAATAGCCATGAAGCAGGCATCTCTGGCTGCTCGTCAATGTCCAGGCCTTGCAAGAGTAAAGCAAGACCGGTAAAGATAAAGGACTTTGACTTTTGCTCTCATGCCCAGATACCATGAGCACAATACCACTTTGTCCAGTGAACTCATCGCCCCATAAACCAGGCCAAGTCTGTGACTGAGCTCAGCCTCCAGTCAGCATATTGATGAATTACACGGCCAAGGTTAGGGAACAACCTCCACGTTCTCACCACCAGATTCTCTCTCTGCTAGGGCTGCACAGTTAGTCTGGATGTTACTGCAGCAACATGTACTTATCCTGAAGAGTACGATACAATACCAATACTTCTGGTGCAGCCAGATGAGGGCAAATACCAGCTATAAAAGGTGCCATTTCAATTTATTTATTCCAGTTTATTGGAGAAAAAGTTTCCCTAAGATCCTGAAATAAGTATGGGCAGGACGTTCAGTGCTCATCTGTACTGCTCCTTCACCTTCTGTATTGTTGGGTTGTATTTTGTTGTTTTTAGTGCCTACTGTATGTTTCATATATATTTTGTATTTCTGATAAATACCCAAGTCATTATTGCACTACTTTCTACCTATATTTAGACTTGATTTTATCCCTCCTGAATCTTATTTTATTTTTGATTCTAAGTATACAGTATGATGATTGTTTTTGCACCAATTTGCCAAGTCAAATTGCTTGTATGTGCAAATGTACTTGGCAGTAAATAAAATACTGATTCTGATTCTGAGCATAGCTTTAAGCGCTCAACATCTTTAGTAAATTTATCACAATCCATACTCTTATCACAGTATTGAAGAATGTTATCAAACATTGCAAACTTGACTCTGGGTATGACTAATCTCTACAGTCTGTGCCAATTTCTTCTTGTTTTGTTATTTCATTATGCTTAAGCCAGTCACAAATTTCACCATAACCCCCCGATTTTTGGCTCAAATGCGCTCCTCTGACCAAAGTCAGCAAATGCCTGATTATCTGGTTGTCTCAAAGACTGTCAAACCTGATAATCTGTGAATTTTGAGTTCATTTATGGGTATCCTGACGTGGAAGAAGCACTGATGATAGCTCAGAGGAAAACACAACAAACATATCAACAATAGTTAAGGTCAGAATGATGTCAGACATGGATGTTGTTGAATTTTGGAAATGAAACGGACATTTATATGTGGATTGTAAAAAATACTGTAACTCATCTTAAACAGGGAGGAGCTGCATTAAATTTGCTACTGCAATGGGCGTCTCAGCCACATTTAACCTAATTCCTCCTGCTCCATTATGTCCATTATGTTTGTTTTTTACTCTTAAGTTTGGCGTTAACAGGCAAGCTTGTGTGTTGTCATCGAGTCTTTGATTTAAACAAAACTGTTATGGGTGCGGTTCACTTTAAGGGATATGTCTGCCCACCTCATGCATGATTCTCTGTAATGCAGGTCCTTTCTTCTTCTCATGCCACTCTTCACAAGTCCACCTACCACCTCTGTCCCCTAAAGAATAGACAAAAACGTCAGAAAAAAAATGAAACAATAACTGTTATTTTTGACATAACTTGTCCTACTGTGCAGACCTGTTTAAACTGAAAAAAAAATTGTTCTACTTGGCCTAAGCAAACTTCTTAAACATGGGCTACAGCTACCATCTGGTGGTACAAGTGCATCACAGCCATGCAGCAGTATAGATAAAAGGTAGACTTGATTGTGCAATTAAAGTTGCACAAACAAAGACGAGGATGTATATTATAAAAAGGACTACAACAACTCTAACATGTATTCAACTGACATAAAAATGGAATTCAAATCTTATCCATGATGGTTAGAATCAGAGATTTGTGATACTTCAGCTAGATAAATGATGATCCAGTCTTAATATAAATATTTTAATAAATACTGCATTAATGCTGAATTAAACAAAATAATGGATAAGTTAATTAATAACAGGGGACATCAGAGTAACCATAAGTGAGTGCATGCTGCATCAAAGTCAGTCGAGTGTAAACACAGCTGTGTGTGCTCAGTGTGAACCATGCATGAGCAGACTGCTGCCTCATTCAATGGACACAGCAGCTGTTGTGTTCCACACCTGACATACAGAGTGGTTACATAAAGGGAGGTGATTATACCTGCTGCACACGGTCCAACCCTGGAGACTGAGGCCATGTCCACACGTAAAGGGGCTATTTTTAGAAACAAAGGTCTTCTTCCTCCTTGTTTTTTAGTTTTTTTCAGAAGAATTTAAACTTTTACTCGCCAGGATAGTCCAACATAAAGTAATCCCTTTTCCTATCCAGTATTAAAACAAGAAAAACGAAAAAAACAAAAGCAAGAAGTAAATAAATTAAAACTAACATTCTAACATGGATTATCTATTAAAACAGGACAAAATCTTCTCTAACAGGAGTCAATAAAATATATGAGTTTACACAAAGAAGGGGCGTTTAGGGAGGACAGAGATTTTCCATTTTTCTGACATTCTTAAAATTTGTTCTTTTGAAACTGCAATGGAAAGGTGCTTTGTTCCATTGCATATATTCATAAATTATATTATACCAGTCGGCCATGATTCCTCCTACATTTTTTTTTTTTAAATGTATTTTTGGGGGGTGCTGGTTTGGCGTAACGGTTAGCACCCCATGTGCTTGCTTCTGCCGGTCCAGGTTCGGGTCCCGCCTGTGACCGGTTTGCGGAGTGTCTTCCCCTGCTCTCTCACCCCCTTTCACAAGCCTATCCACTGTCTCTCTCCTATCAATAAAGGCACAAAATGCCCCAAAAATACATTTAAAAAAATATATATACTTTTGGGCATTTTGTGCCTTTATTGATAGGAGAGAGACAGTGGATAGGCTTGTTAAAGGGGGTGAGAGAGTAGGGGGAGACACTCTGCAAACTGGTCACAGGCGGGATTCGAACCTGGACCGGCAGAAGCAAGTCCATGGGGTGCCTGGTTGCTAACCACTCTGCCAAACCAGCACCCCGTTTCCTCCTACATTTAAACAAAAAAAAACCTGTTCACATGAAAACACAGGACACATAAACAAACTGTTGAGTGTTTGTTACCTTGTTACTATCTCCATGATATGCTTCCATTTTTACTACTGAAAAACTGCTTTATTTTCATATCTATTGCTAACACCTTGTCTGACTTGTGTTACGTTAGGTTTAACCTGTGGCAACGTAACGTTATGTTGAGAGCTGAAGTAATGAACCAATATCTCTTTGTTTATATTTCAATTTGAGACACATTTGTTAAATTTCTGAGTTCTCCTGTTTGTTCCAACAAGTGTCAGAACCACAGCAACCGAGGAGCAAACAGCCACAGGGCACCAAACAACACCAGCTTAACGTCAGCAGCATTTGTATTGCCAGAGTAGTTTTAATCCAGCATCACAGTGAAGGAGGGACAGGACATCTGTGTGATAATAATCTAGTTATCAACACTTCAAAACAGAAACAGTGATGCAAAGTCTGCAGCAAAACATGTACAATACCCAAAACCAGTGAAGTTGGCACGTTGTGTAAATTGTAAATAAAAACAGAATACAATGATTTCCAAATCCCTTTCAACTTATATTCAATTGAATACACAGCAAAGACAAGATATTTAATGTTCGAACTGGTAAACTTTGTTATTTTTTGCAAATATTAGCTCATTTGGAATTTGATGCCTGCAACATGTTTCAAAAAAGCTGGCACAAGTGGCAAAAAAGACTGAGAAAGTTGAGGAATGCTCATCAAACACTTATTTGGAACATCCCACAGGTGAACAGGCTAATTGGGAACAGGTGGGTGCCATGATTGGGTATAAAAGCAGCTTCCCTGAAATGCTCAGTCATTCACAAACAAGGATGGGGCGAGGGTCACCACTTTGTGAACAAATGCGTGAACAAACTGTCCAACAGTTTAAGGACAACATTTCTCAATGAGCTATTGCAAGGAATTTAGGGATTTCATCATCTACGGTCCGTAATATCATCAAAAGGTTCAGAGAATCTGGAGAGATTACTGCACGAAAGCGGCAAGGCCGAAAACCAACACTGAATGCCCGTGATCTTTGATCCCTCAGGTGGTACTGCATCCAAAAACCGGCATCACCGTGTAAAGGATATCACCACATGGGCTCAGGAACACTTCAGAAAACCACTGTCAGTAACTACAGTTCGTCTACATCTGTAAGTGCAAGTTAAAACTCTACTATGCAAAGCCAAAGCCATTTATCAACAACACCCAGAAAGCAGCTGCGGCTTCGCTGGGCCCGAGCTCATCTAAGATGGACTGATGCAAAGTGGAAAAGTGTTCTGTGGTCTGACCAGTCCACATTTCAAATTGTTTTTGGAAACTGTGGTCGTCATGTCCTCCGGACCAAAGAGGAAAAGAACCATCCGGACTGTTATAGGCGCAAAGTTCAAAAGCCAGCATCTGTGATGGTATGGGGGTGTATTAGTGCCCAAGGCATGGGTAACTTACACATCTGTGAAGGCACCATTAATGCTGAAAGGTACATACAGGTTTTGGAGCAACATATGTTGCCATCCAAGCAACGTCTTTTTCATGGACGCCCCTGCTTATTTCAGCAAGATAATGCCAAGCCACATTCTGCACGTGTTACAACAGCGTGGCTTCGTAGTAAAAGAGTGCGGGTACTAGACTGGCCTGCCTGTAGTCCAGACCTGTCCCCCATTGAAAATGTGTGGCGCATTATGAAGCGTAAAATACAACAACGGAGACCCCGGACTGTTGAACAACTTAAGCTGTACATCAAGCAAGAATGGGAAAGAATTCCACCAGAAAAGCTTCAAAAATTGGTCTCCTCAGTTCCCAAACGTTTACTGAGTGTTGTTAAAAGGAAAGGCGATGTAACACAGTGGTAAAAATGCCCCTGTGCCAACTTTTTGCAGCGTGTTGCTGCCATTAAATTCTAAGTTGATGATTATTTGCAAAAGAAAATAAAGTTTTTCAGTTTGAACATTAAATATCTTGTCTTTGCTGTGTATTCAGTTGAATATAAGTTGAAAAGGATTTGCAAATCATTGTATTCTGTTTTTATTTACAATTTACACAACGTGCCAACTTCGCTGGTTTTGGGTACTGTAAAATACAGTGAGAATGTCCCAGAGAGTGATGCCATCAAGTGGAGAGGTCAATGAGGGTGTGACGTTTCAGGCCAGAGTTTTCCAAATATCGTCTCATTGACCTAAAACACTGTTTACATGTGGACAGAAGGCCAAAGCGCACAGAAAAATGCTCACCTACATGTAGACATAGCCTGAGGCTAGTACCTCCAGGTCCAGAATAAGAGGAAAAATGTCTCACAACATATGTTTCCTGTTGTAAGAAGCAGGTCGAAAAAATGTTTCCAACACATGGGCTAAATTTCACAAAGACATAATTACTGGATGGACAGGTTCAGCTTAAAGCAAATAAAATGAAGTAGATCCTTTGATAAAGTTTATGTAGGCATGTCTTTTCTGTTAAATTCAATATAACACATTTTTCATATAACCAACTAGACTTAAAGGTGTAGTGTGTAGAAGCTGGCAGCATTTCACAGAAACGGTAAATAAAGGATATAATGTTTCTACTTGTAATTAAAGTCCGGTGAGATAGGTTCACGATCATCCCCATGAAACTTTGGTTTTCTTTTTATTAAGTTAGAAAAAGCTCTTTATATTTATCTACCTTGGGTCTCCTTTGTGGAGGCTGACATAATGGTCGGCCATGGTGGGCTTTGGGGACAAAAAGAGCGAAAAGGATCTATGGATACAAGTCTGGCCACCGGTCCTGAAATCTTCCTGGATGGCATGTGGCATCTTACTTGACCTATAATCTATTTAAATAATAGTTATAAATATGAATGAAAAAACCCTAGTAATTGTTGTAAATGATGCCCTGTTCACAATCCTTTTTGGTCTTCACTGGCTCTCGTCCCTTCGTAATGTAATGGATGGGCTCATTCCAAAATTTAGCTTCAGCCCAACCTTTAGCCAAGTATTTTCCCCATTCAGTCAATCATATAACACACATTTATGTGAGGTGATTTGTTAATAACACCTGAGCTACTGTTAAAACTTCTTAAAGCTAGGGTCGGTAATTTTGGAAAACCAACATGAATTTAAATACAGCACCTCCTCAGGGCTGCGCCCAGCCCCCGCCCTCAACTTGGAAGAACGCTGCCTGGACTGATGAGTACATTTCTTCTGCAACATTCAGATGGTAGGATCTGAATCTGACATAAACACAAATCCATACTGCCTTTCAGCAACAGTTTAGGCAGGTGGTGTGGCGTGGGGGGCATTATTTTTAGCTCATTTTGGGCCTCTTAGTACCAATGAAGCTTTGTTTAAATGCAGCAGCCCACCTGAGTATCCATTTATGGCCACTGTGAACCCATTTTCTAATGGCTGCTTCAACCTGGTGCTGGGAAGTTGTATTTCAACTCCAATAAAATGGCCGATGAGTGCCTCTTCTCCAGTGGGGCTGTTGCTAAAAGTGCCCAGTGGCACTTTGCCAGACATGATATTTAGTTTCAACACATTTTATTGAATTCCTCTTTTTCCCTTTCTTTTGGAGCCGTCTCTGTGCCCCACATCAACCCTGCTGAGTCTAATTTCAGGACTAATTATGACAGTACAGCTCAAACTAAGGCTGGGCGATATTTGCTAATCTCAATATCACAATTAATTGAAGCTCTTATTTCGATTATGATTAATTCACAATGATGTTATACCATGTTGGAACAAATTAGTGGTGATACCGCTGGTCTTTGACACGGTCTTCCTGCAGTATTTACACTTAGCCTCTTTCTGCTCGATGTCCTCTGCAAAGAATCTAAAATGTGTTCAAACAATGGAGACGGCTCTTTTCTTGGGTACAAGGTCCTCTGATAGATTAGCGCTTGTCTCGTTGCGGAAGTACACAGATTGTATGGCGGCGGCATGGTAACGTGACTAACACAGGGAAAATAATCAAATTAATCTTCATGAGTAAAATAACTCCAATTAGAAGGTTTCAATGTCAATTTCCATCATTTTTGGATTAATTGCCCAGCCCTAGCTCAAACCCTTTCTCAGTTGGCATAACAAACACTAAAACTCTTGAGTGAGATTAGGCAGACATGTTTTTGAGACTGTAAAGCATCTAGGGAGCTTCATATTGAATATTTGAGAAGGACGGAGTGGTTTTCAGTAACACTGGATGAAAACTGGGCACATAGGAATTAAAGGGAAGGTGCCGCCTTTGCTAAAGTTAAGCACTCTCTCCTGTATATCACAGCTGTCGTTATTATTCACATTGCCTCTTTTGTTCTCATAATCACCTGCTCATTCGTCATCAGCGCTGCCAAACCCATTTCAGGAGCCAGCCTTTGTGCTGATGTGGTTAAACAGCTGGGACTGACTGTGTAAGGTGCAGGTTGGAGCAAAGTTTAGATTATCAGAGGATTAAGAGTGAAAATGAATTTGAGGAGTGCTTCGAAAGCACAAACCTCCAACAAGGCATTTTCAAACCTCATTTGCACATTTAAAAAGCCTGAAATAAAAGAAAATCCTTCAAAATGAGGGTCTAAGCTAACTAGTCCAGATGCTTCTATATAAATTACACATAAAGGGGAAGAACAATGTTGCCAGTGAATGCATTAAAAGATGGGCTGCATGCTGGTAAACACAGACTTGACTCTAGCACCATCTTGTGGTTTGGGTCTATACTGCACTTTAAATCTATTTTTCCATCCACCATCTAAAATTATTTGAACTAGTGTACCTTTTCAGAGGTCCCAGGGAACAAAGCCCAAATATGATGTAGCCAGAAATGTGAAGGGGACAAACTGGACAAGATGTCAGCTACTCCCAAGACTAACAGGGAGAGACAGACTCATTCACACCTCACATTCTTCCTTCACACATCTCATTCATAAACGAATAAAACTTCTTAAACCTGATTAGGGCATCTAAACTTAATGCAAGAAAAAAAAAGCATTTGTTCCTTTTTGTTTTTTTTAAAGGTTGTAGATTTTAAAATCTCTCTCTATCCAAAAATGTAAAAATACCTCATTCTAGCAAAATGTTAAGAGGTAAGATGACAGTCAGTGTATGATGGTACCAGGAGATCTGACTCAACAGATTAATTTAACTGATACTTATTAAGTCTTAAGGGGTAAGATAAATGATATCAAAATAAAATAAAAAATAAAAAGTATGCTCATCCAGTTGAGCTGGGTGTTTAAGGCCAACCAACAGAACTAATGTATTTTCAATAAGAGGAAGACAATGTTATATTAATGTCTTCTTAATATTCTATTAAAGAAGGGAAGTTCTCAGATAGGTAAAACTAAAATTAAAAATGAAAGCCTGAAATTCAATAAATATGACATTCAACAAGTTAAAAGTGTTACTCACAAAAAAAAAAAATTTACTTTAATTTTGGCCTCATTTCACTTTAACAATGAAATTATTTCTTCAACTATAATAATTCAAGATTTATACAATTCTAGTGTGCATAAAAAAGTTAATGTTGCATTAACGCTCTAGTTTGAAAAAAAAAAAAAAAAGATTCATGGCTATTTTGTGTGGGAGTTAAAGGGTGTCATAGGTGTCATTGAACGATTTCGAACTCTAGACTTTTCACTCTGAATTCTGAACCTGAAAATGACATTTGTTTTTTGTAATCATCCCTCGTCTCTTTCTGTTTTTGGACTAGTACTAACAGATTCCTCAAGGCTGAAAACTGCAGAGTAAATGTTATTTTTAATTTTTGCCCATTAACAAGACATGGTATATTTATATCAGCTCATTTCCACATTTATATTAATAAAAAAAATACAGTAATATTTACACATTGCAGTGTTGTTATAGAGTTAACACTTGAAGGTGCTATGAGGAGAATCTATTTGCAGCAACATAAAGACTCCGCTACCCATGAGCATGTGCGGCAGCTGTCGTAATGCTGCGTTCCAGTAACCTCGGAACTGGGAGTGACATCATCTCCAACGTATCTGCGTTCCAGTTAAAGTCAGAAAAAAACATGCCGATCTACCAGGCTATTGTTAGCTGTTGTTAGTACGCCCTGTGTTGTTTTCACAAATATCATATGAAGAATGTGACGATGGCAGCATTTCTGTAAATATAAATCTAACAATACTATGTATACAGCTGATCTAGAGCGATACACCCCAGTCAGAAGTGCAAATAAATTGATTATTACAGGAGCTAAATAACTGTTCACACTGGGGGCATCCATCTTAATTGTCAACACAGAGGTGGCGAGGTTCCACCGAGTTCCCAGTAGAAAATTCAGACTTCGGGAAACGTTCCAGTTGCAGTTTCCTACACGGAACCCAGAAATTCCTACTTCTGACTACATCTGGAACGCACCAAAGACGTGACCCAAACTAAAGCGTGTGTTTGTTGATGCTAATAATAATGCAGCTCAGACCTTCCTCAGAACTCTGCATTGCTTACAACTTCTTTTTTCAACAACTTACAGGATGCAAAGCGACAAGGTAATGTATCTCTTTCTAGTTATTTAGCGGTAGTTTTTGATGTGTGACAACAAGCAATTTTTGGAAAACTTAGCATCGTAGTTTTGTAGCCGGCTATATATATCTACTTACAGCCTGGTGCTCTAAGACGCGTCCGAATAATATAAATTTACTCCAGTTTTAATTGTCTTGTTCCCAAAGTTGAGTATCCAGGCCAGTCCAACCCTGTCCGACCAAACCGGAAGGCTAAGGAATAGCATTTATAGATAACCTATTTTGATGCTATAAAACTCACCTTAAAGTGTGTACTTTGATCAGGCATATATCTAAAAGTGAGACTTTTTTGTAATTACTTAGAAACTCCTCACAGTCTCAAAAAATACTCTGATTGTGTTTCAGACAACACATAAAAGTGTTGATCGAAACGTACACTGTTACGTGTTAGGAAGTTTTAAATTCTCTACAAATATAAAGCCTGGCAGTGTTGAATTATCTCTGCAGATTTTGCCGTGTACTGAGGATGCTTTCAGTCCACCGGAGGAAACTTGAGGACTTAAAAAAAAGTGGGCAAACTCTACACAATAAAAACTGGAGAGTAGAAAGCCTATAGCACGCCTCTTCTTCTTTCTATGAACCACCAACCCACAGCCCTGACTGTTTCGCTCTTTTTTGTTTTTGTTTTTACAGTTGACATGTTTTAAGTCATTTCACGTTTGTTTTTAAAGATATGTGGACCGTTAGCTTGCAGGAAAACTGCCCTTCCCTGTGTACTGAAGTTGATTTTATAACTTTTTTATGTGGCCCAAAATACACTGTAAGCTTGTCGTCTCAGAAATAGTCAGTACTTTTTTTAATGCCCATAAACACCTCTACCCTACCCCTGTCCTTAACTGGGACTTTGTTTCCATAGGGGAAAGGACCAATCTGATGAAGTGTCCTGTTCCTCCCTGTGTGTCTCTGACAGGGTGAGGCCTGAGGTGGCAGGCTGTGCTGATGTGCCAGATGGAGACAGTGGATGAATAATACATCACTGCACCTTCAGTCAGACAGATCCAAGCTGATCTGAGGTCAGCTCAATAACACAGGTGGCTGCTTTGTGATTCATGCTGGGCCAGAGGGAGGACCACCCGTGGGTGAGAAGGGCAGACGAGATTTTGATGTGCAATACAAGCATTTGTCAATTTGGTTCTCCATCTGTGGCTGTCAAGACTTTTAATCTACTGGTGCATTCATTTGGTCATTACCTGCAGGTTTCTTACTTAATACATATAGCCAGTTATATGGCGTCATGCAGCAGTCAAAATCATGAGAGCGCAAATACAAACTAACCGAGCACAGGATCAGGAATTGAAGGCATAAAAACATAAAATTGAAAGGTCAAAAATAATCTTATGGCAAATACAGTTTTTGTCTCTAGCGTGTAAATTTGTGACAGAGAGCAGTAGCGGAAGGTGTGGCGCTGCTCGCTCTCTCTTCAAACTTACTCGCTCGCTCGCTTTCAGAGGTTTCCTCGCTCTCTATGTTTTCTTCTACCAGAAATACGTCACGGCTGTTAAGCTCGACAAGACGATTGCCGATCTAAGGCTGTTTTCGAATTCGCCTACGACATGTTGCGTATGAAAGTAGTATGTAGTAGGCACTGCATACTGCCTACTACACTTGAATGTAGTATGTCTGTTTTGTTAGGTTTATTTTGGAGTATGCTACGCTCTTTTCCAGTTTGAGCAAAGCAGAAGTAGGCTACAGCTTTTTTATTTCCCAAACCTAATTTTAATTGTACGAAACAAACAAACCATGAGTACATGTTGACATTTCAGTTATTAATCTGCAAAGATATTGGCAGAAGCAGCATAGTAAGTTTGAAGAGAGAGCGAGCAGCACCACACCTTCTGCTACTGCTGTCTGTCACAAATCTACATGCTCGAGACAAAAACTTTATTTGCCATTACATTTTTTTTGACCTCTCAATTTTATGTTTTTATGCCTTCAATTCCTGATCCTGTGCTCCTTTAGTTTGTATTTGTGTTCTCATGATTATGACAGCTACATGATGCCATACAGTTACAGTTGAGCATACTTAGAGTGAACAATTGCTCTTAAAGGACTTTAATTTATCTTGTGTGTACCCATCAGTATCATATTAATTTTTCCTCAGGCTGTATTCAACTTTTGTGAGATGAAAACTTTCAGGAACGTTTTTTAATTGCCAAAAAAAAAATGAGCTCAATCGTTGGTGAAGAATTATCCATCCATTATCTTAACGGTTTATCTCTTGCATTATGGTGGGAAGGCTGGGGCATATCTGACATCTGACCAGAGAGGGGGCACATAACTGACCAGTTGCCAGTCCATCACAGGGCTGACATGTAGAGACAGAAAGCCATTCATTCTCTCAATCACACCCAGAGTTTATTTAGGAGTCACCAATTCACCTTATAAACATGTGGTCCGTGGAGGGAAATGAAGTATCTAGAGAGAAAAAACCCAAAAAGGCTCAACCAACTCAGAAAGTCAGATCAACCTTTGTACAGAGGAAACATGTATCAACCTGCTGTCTCCTCTGATTAATCACTAAACTTCAATAACAACAAAATATGTAACAAGTTATTGAGTCACAATAAAATAATTTCACTGTAAATCTGTCTACCAAGTGTTTGTTCATATTCTGATTTCTGTTATTCTTACTTTTTTAGTCACTATTATTCAAGTTTCAATATACATGTTTAAGCTTTAATTTTTTTCTTAATTATATTAGTAGTCTTCTAATATGATGATAGGCTAGTTATCTGTTGTAAGTTGATCTATCCTGACTGTGTTTCTGATCTTTGTCCCTGACTTCACTGTGCACTGACATTTCTTAAAGTTAATTTAAAAAAAAAAGGTACAAAAAATTCAATGGCCACTTTTGCATACTGGCACTACTTGGCTGGCTAATCTACTGACAAAATGATGGCTTAATATGGAGCAGAGGCAAGAGACTGAATGTCTCAAACATTTTTAAGCTGATGAAAACATTCATTTTGATACCACTCATGATATAAAAGTCAGCATATCACAAGCAAAATTAATTCACATGTAAACACTGTAATGGTTTCACCCAACTAAGTTTCTCTGAAAAGAGAAAGAGAAGAATAATTTTTCATTTACCTTTTCTTGGTCCTCTTCCTTACACAAGGTGGCCAACACTCCCTTTCAATCATGGAGAGTCCATTAAAAAAACTGGCGCCATGAGCCAATATGGCGGCACTCACGGCGGGAAGTCCTCCAGGTAAGAGGTATGTCCATGGTTGTGGCTGTCTTTTGGCCCGGTAGTCTGTGTGTCCATTACATTTTCGGAAAACCCCAGATTTGGAGCCTTTCGCCTCTCATTCACAGTCAACTATCTCTGAGAAACACTCCATTGAGCCTTGGAGAGGAAGGAGGCCCGACGTTGTTATCGGTCATTTGTCTTGGCTCAAAGATTGTTTACTGAGTCGAGCGCTCACTCCTTTAAGAAATTTAAAAACTTGGTTGCCGGTTTATCTCAGAGCGTTTCGGAGACAAGATGTCTCACTCTGTTTATTTTTCTTGAGCATAAATTCTGGACTAAATAGAGTAGTGACCTGTAGGAGAGGGGTTTTTAAGTTTGGTTTTGGACTATGATATGAACACCGCTTGCCTTAAAGGGAAACTTTGTTGTTGTTTCATTACTTATTGAAACTCCTAATATCGACATTTCTCACCTTGACATTTTGTTGTTTATTATTTGTGTCAATATATCTTGAAAATTGAGGGCCAAAATTGAAATTTGTATTTATTGTAAAGATACTGCAATTATTTTCTGCAAAAAATGAAGGTACTATAGTCAAGTTTACCTTTTATGGTATCTTCTGTAGTGGGTTTTAATTTTTTGAATTGAAGTCTTCAGGAGTACTTCGCACATCTAATTTAGGAGACAGGTGAGTCTGAGAAAAAAAGTCAATTTAAACAAGAAGATGGACTCCCGCACATTGTCTAACTTGCAAGAAAATCACTTATTTGCAACGTTTCTGTCTCAGACCTTCATCTCAGACCTGATGAGGGTCTGAGACTGAAACATTGCAAATAAATGATTTTCTTGCAAGTTAGACAATGTGCGGGCATCCATCTTTGTGTTTGAATTGAAGTCTTAAAAAAGGGAGACAAAAAAAAACTTTGGTTGAAATACCATCTGGCACATCTACCTTCCTAAAAACTCCTCCATAAAGTTGACATCCAATATTTGACTATGATCATGCAATCCTTACCTTGGGACACCAGTGCTTCAGTTGCAATTGCTGCCACAATAACTCGGCGCTTGGAAAGTGATCTCCAATGTGGGACCTGCTTATAGTACTACAGCAGTGTGATGAGTTAAGTTGAAGGGTTGGCTTGGTTGCATTATCACTGCCAGCTGAGACTGCCTATTTCACATATATCCAATGGACAGTTAGCTCATGGCACTGCCTCATGACTGACCCTGAAGGCACAGACCTCCCTGCTGTTCCTTTGCAAAGAGGAGGTGCAAAGACAACTTGATGGTACTGTTAGGAACTGAAAAGTGCTCCAGCATATTTCAAAATGGATTGATACATCAAATGAACCAAATGGAAACACACCAAAATGTGCAGAATATTTGGCACAGGGTGTGAATGTGTGTGAATGTCAGTGCAGCATGTTAAATAATGACAGGACACCATGAGATCTGCATTAAAGTTTTTAAATAAAGAAAAATTCACACCTAAAAAAAAGTCCAAAATTAAGAGAAATTTCACATACTACATTTGAATCAATACAATGTCATAGATTTATAATTACATATATTAAATTATTTATTATTTATATATGGCATGTCTATACACCTTTTGTATAGCTCCCATTGCTTTACATTTCCTCCTGTGTGCTGGATTGGCTTGAAAGAGGGGAATCA
This sequence comes from Scarus forsteni, assembly GCA_036419115.1. Taxonomy (NCBI): domain Eukaryota; kingdom Metazoa; phylum Chordata; class Actinopteri; order Labriformes; family Labridae; genus Scarus; species Scarus forsteni. The sequence goes on from JAZDUH010000443.1 coordinate 12,184,675, forward strand.
AAAAAAAGTCAGTCTTGATCTTGATAAAATACGATGGCTTTGACCGGCAGACATTTTGTTTTGTGTGAGGTTCTTTTTGCAAAAGGAACAAACTATGGGGACTGGTGACATGGTTGAATGGCCACATTCTTCATTAATCAGTTTCTCATTCAAAGACATGTTTTCTTCAGTTAAATATATCACATAAAATAATCTGTTAGCAATCAGTGTCAGTGATTATTGAAGTAAAAAGCTCACTTTGTGTGCTTTCCACCGCATGGAATAGCTGTTCTGTACCTGTGATGCACCCAGGGTGACTCAAAACAAGGACATGCTTTGGTTTTGTGCTTTCATTGATTAGATCGTGCTCTTGAAAATATTTTAAAAGCTCAGTTTAGTCCAAAGATCCTTAATGCCTCCTTTACATTTTCCCACCACACATAGATGCTTTATCATTTACATATTTGTAGACATGTAGCATGAGCTACATTCAGGATTCCCCCTTAAGGGAAACTTTGTAACAAGCATGACACGATCAAATGTATATTTGCACAACTGTTTCACATGAATTAAGAAGAATGTCAGGGCATGTTCAAAACTCCAAAATCAACAGTTAATTTGCTGAACATGTATAGAAATGATTACTGCTTGCACTTCAGTGTAGTCCGTACTGCTAGGTTTGTGCTCAGACTAGGGCTGGGCGATACGGCCTAGAAATAAATCTCTGATTTTTTTCCACAACACTCGATTTACGATTTTAATCGATTTTTCCCTCCCTAAAAGAAACAAAACTCCCAGTGACATAAAAAGGAAACAAATCAAGTTTTGCCTTTATGTTGTCTAAATGTTTCCCTCTTAAAGTCAAAGTCTGGGTCATAAAAGGTTGATTATGTAGCATAAATGTAGGCAGGTTTGTCTACATAGACACTGAACGGCTGAGATATTTTAACAGTATTAGCATGAAACTCTCTGATCAATACTTTATCTACTTAAATAACAAACACAAGCCTATAAAAGAGCTTGTGCAAAACCTACAAGGCAGACCATCATGAAAATTGTATTTTTTTTTTCCAAAAATTGCAACTACTTACAATTGGACTAAGGCAAGTAAAGAAATCTTGGTTTTTAATTTTTTAAAATTGTATTTTTTTTTCCCAAAAATTGCAACTACTTACAATTGGACTAAGGCAAGTAAAGAAATCTTGGTTTTTAATTTTTTAAATTCTGCAGAAAATAATTCGAATTAATCAATTTAATCTTTTTTTTTTTGCCCAGCTCTAGCTCAGACCCATGTGCAAGACAAATAAGCAACTCTTAAATGAGAAATGTATGAAACATGTGATATAGCTAAAATTAATCTAATAAATAATTGAACCTTGTATGAATCAAAACAATATTGCTCTCAACAGAGATGAATTAACATACTGTATTTTGCTTCACTTTCTTGTGAAATGGACTCATTATAGGAAAAAAACCAATTTCTTCTCGAAATTGACATAACAGAGAGGTCAAAATCTCATAATTACATATAGATTTTATGTGTAAGTCAATTCAAATACATAATGGGTGTAAATAGTGAATATGCAAATGTGCTGCTTTGCATAAAAACAGAAAAATAGTAAAACATTATTATTTATGATTAATATGTCAAATTATAGTTATCACTTGCATTCTTTGACATGAAAATTCCTTCATTTCTGACTCCTCAGAGAAGTTCAGTAAGCAGCTCAAATCGGATATCCAAAGGTGAATGCAGTAGGAAGTTGCTCATTCCTGATCAAATGTTTGTCCGAAAACATTTTCTGTTTTAAACTAGTTTTTTGAATGATTCCTAAAATATTTACATATTCCAATATCATGTAAATTCAGAGTATATTATTTTTTCTGTCAGCTCATAATAAAGGAGGATAAGGCCTCCTTTTGTTCCCATTTAGAATTATTGTTTCATTTGTCACGGGTTGGTTTACTTCATTCTGAAATTCTGGACTCTGATGTGCTGATTTGGTTGTTGAAACACAGGATGCACCTCACTCCCTTAAACCAGCTGTTAGCGACAAACTGACTCACGGGCGTCACTTTCAGCCAGCCTGGTTTGAGCGGGAACGGCTCAGTTCACACAGAAGCATCTGTCCTCCCCCTTAAAACTGCTCGGTATCTCAAATCTTTGGTCTGAACTGGGCTTAAGACTGACAGTTCTAGTTGATGTTCAACATCTACAATCTTAATTAAACTTACGATAGACTGTGCATCATCTCTAGTGATGATCACACCTGTAAATCTGAGTGAGTGAATCATTATTTGCATTGATCATTCAGTCCTCGACTTTCTCCTGAGTCTATATCCGTACATTAGAACAAATAAGAACTTGCTCCACAGGTACAGAACAGGATTCGTGAGCAGTGGAAAACATCACAACTCACATCAAACATCCTCCTACATCTCTATTTGCATCCAAACTCAACACACGCTCAATGGCAACTCCTTTATATGCTGTGATAATGTCGACTGAGGATGATCACGATGAGCTGATGAAGAAGAGGCACTACTAGTGAAGATATGAAGACAGGAGTTTTTCTTTCCTCCCTTTAAAGCACCTGTACCATCAGCCTTATTCTCCTCTTTCTGCCACACTGAGAGCATTTCATAATCTGATGAGAAAAAACCAGGAGGAGTACATTTCAAGAAAACCACATAAAGGAAGATTTGACTGTTTGGCCTCATTTGTGCCACTTAAAGGTTCAAGAGATTTTTTCCTCATAAGTCATAAACGTTTTCATTTGGACACGATAAGTAAGCGCAGTGTGTCTCATAATTTCAGACTAAGGCTTCACTGTGTCAGGACTGTTAACTTATCACTATAGTACCAAAAGAAGCTGCAGAAAAGTGAAAGGAAAAATTAATCAAGCCATCCAGCCATGCTCTTTAGTTTTTATCAAGGACGAGTGATGCTGGGTGCATTTATGAGCTTAGAGATAATTCAATAAGAATAATCTTTTCTGGGGCCTTTATTCCTAATATGCCTTTTTGGAAAATTATGATTTCATATGTCAAAGGACATTTCCATATGATCTGCTTTAAAGGGAAACAGCATATTTTTCTTTGCATGTCTTGCCTCACTTCTGAGTCCATAAAAAACAGAAAGGCACCACTCTTTTGACTGTGCGTGCAGAAACATGGAAGAGACAGACAGAGCCTGCCCTCTGCCAATTAGCCTAGCTCAAACACTGGGAGTCAATGGGTAACCTTAGCCTGCCTCTGCTATTGAAAGGTTCTGCTTATTTGTGCTAGGGCTTCAAAACCTAGGATAGATGATGGATTAGATATTCAAAACATGGATACCCAACCTGGTGCAAGACATCAAAACACAAGAAGGCTGAGGAGGAGCTGCAGCATGCTGTGAAAGCAGCAGCTCTTTATCAGCAGGCACGCCTTACTGATGACCCACAGCAGTGCATACAGGACAGACACTGACACTAAAGTATCAATCAATATCAAAACATTGGTAATGACAATATTGATATTTGTTCTGAATAGCCCACCACTAATTATCATCACTGGTGCACTGCACAGCTTATCAACAGTTTCTTTTTGCTAAATAACTCAATGTCAGGTCGCCTGCTTTACCTCTCACTCTTATCACTCTTAAAAAAAACTATCCTCAGAGTTGGCTACACATTTCAGCAGCAAACAAAACCCAGCTCCACATCTTCTTTCTCAATGTGACACCACCGTGATCAGGCCTGTGCTCAAACTTTAAAGGTGCTATGAGGAGAATCTATTACCGGCGACACAAAGACTCTGCTACCCATGAGCACGTGCGGCGACTGTCGTAATGCTCAGAACTGGGAGTGACATAATCTCCGACTTAACGGTTTTCCAGTTGAAGTCAGAAAAAAACATGCCGATCTACCAGGCTATTGTTAGCTGTTGTTAGCACGCCCTGCGTTGTTGTTCACAAATATCACATGAAGAATGTGATTACCACTATGGCTGCATTTTTGTAAATATAAGTCTAACAATACTATGTATACAGCTGATCTTGAGCGACACACCCCAGTCATAAATGCAAATAAATTGATTATTACAGGAGCTAAATAACTGTTGACACTGGGAGCATCCATCTTTGATTGTCAACTCGGGGGTGGCGAGGTTTCACCGAGTTCCCAGTAGATAATTCTGACTTCGGGGGTCGTTCCAGCTGCAGTTTGCTACTCGGAACTTGGAAATTCCTACTTCTGACTACATCTGGAACGCACCACAACACGTTACCGAAGCCAAAGCGTGTGTTTGTTGTGTTGTAGCCCGGACCTTCCTCAGAACTCTGCACTGATTTACAGCTTCTTTTTTCAACAACTTACAGGATGAAAAGCGACAAGGTGATGTATCTCTTTCTAGTTACGTAGCGGTAGTTTTTGATGTGTGACAACAAGCAAGTTTTGGAAAACTTAGCATCGTAGTTTTGTAGCCGGCTATATATCACTACTTACAGCCCGGTGCTCTAAGACGTGTCCGAATAATATAAATTTGCTCTAGTTATAACTGTCTTGTTCCTGAAGTTGAGTATCCAGGCCAGTCCAGTCCTGTCCGACCCGACCAAAAGGCTAAGGAATAGCATTTATAGATAACCTATTTTGATGCTATAAAACTCATCGATAAGTGCGTATTACGATCAGGCATATATCTAAAAGTGAGATTTTTTGCAATTACTTAGAAACTCCTCACAGTCCCTTTAAGCACTGCTCCAAATCAAGCATCCATCTTTAGGCTCTGTCAAAAGGTGTTGCAACAACAACCCTGGTGCACATCTAAAGCTCTGCTGCACTCAAACTGCCATTTGCTTGAATCACAGATCACCTCTAAGGAACACACACCTCATTATTTTTCTTTTGAATTTCACAAATAAATCCACCTTTAACACTGTAAGATTAAAACAAGGGGTCCATAAATGCACAGAGCATCACCCGTAGCTGGAGTGCTTAAGCTTGGCTGTTTCAGTTTTTCTGAACATTGTGAATATCACCTTCATCTAGGTGTGCTAAAAGGATAAAATCCACTGTTCCTACATGGGTTTATTTGCCTAAGTATACATTTTCAGTGTGTGGATGTTGTTCCGTTAATATACACCTCTTTTGTGCTTGGACTTCCAACACCAAGAGTCAAGGCAAACTAATCAAGGGATCGTTTTTCCTCTTCTCAGCTGCTGCTTTTCTTTTCATACGTGAAGGTACAAGCTGATTCAGTCTGACACAGCTCCTGGCCTTTTCAGCCATTCATCTTCTGGGACGATGCTACAGGCTAACGAGCGCTGCCAAGGCTGCGGTGATGCGATGTTTGTGCTTTCCATGGGCGGCCTGTGATCACCTCATCACTGACTCCATTTTGCATATTTTCTTCTCCTCCTTTGGCTCAATTTTCCTCTCTTCCCTCTGAGCAGACCACAGTCCAAGTGCTTTGTCATTCTTCTCTTTCTCGTTCGTCAGGTGTGTTAACGTCTCAGTTTGTCTCTTGTTTTTAATCTTTAGATATGTCTGTCCTTCATGCAGATTTATGTTATGATACAGTGTACTGTACAGGGCTGTGGTGGTTGAAGGCAGGTCAGGGTTATTCCAGGTAGATGTCTTCTGTGGGGCAGGAGAACTCCACAAACTCTTTATAGTACAACTGGAAAGCTTTCCTGGAAGACAAACAAAGGGGAAGCAGTTAGTTTGTGAAGCTCTAAAGCCGGAGTGTCTTGTGTTGGGGCTGTCGCGCCAGTGTTAAACGACCATTATACAACTGTCTGATTCCCTACTTTTTAACAAATGTACTGAATTTCCCCTTTAGGGTTCAAATGTAAGCTGTAAACTTGGTTTTATGCGTGATTTGAATGTAAAGTGACCTGAAGAGAAGTTTTTGCATTAAGACAGATGGTTTGAATGTTTCTGGCTACTTTAAGGGATACACCAACATTTTGTTTTTAAGTCTTGACTCACTCCTAAGTCCATGACAAGCAGATAGTCATTCTTTCGACTGTGACAGACAGAGCTCACCCACTGCTAATTAGCTAAGCTCAAACACTGAGGGTCAATGGGGAGTGTTACCCCCAAATTCCACAGCACGTAAAAGCGCCACGCAGCACAGCGCCCTTGAAACCTACTGCGGAGCACTTCGCTCTCATTGTAGTCTAGTCAGGCAAATTCCACTGCACGCGCTGCGGTGCGTCAGTGTCAGCGTCAGCGCCGCGCCGCGTTGCTGAAACACAGGCGCGTGCTAAGGCACGGGAGATATGCTTCAGGTCTATTTTCTGCGCAGCTGCTTCCAAACCTCGTAAATTCACTGTCATTAAGAAAGCACCAGACAGGAAGTCACCGTGTGAAGTATCCAGAAGTTTCAAAATAAAATACAATGCATAGTGTTTGGAATGTAAATTTCCTTAATAGTTTGTCATTACGTCAAAACCGGAGGCACAAGCATAAGGTCAGTAGTCGGTCAGAGGGTCCTAGAGGCAACACGACACCATGGACGAAGAAAAGTGAACCGAGAGGCACAGAAATAAATAACATTGTATACATGACACCAAACATCTTTTCTACACGGATATAGATGGATAGAAGTTGATTAAATCACAAAGCTGTGTGGCTGGGACCAGCAAAGGGACCTTAGAGAAGCGAAGTGAGGTGTTGTTTATTTCTTTTCTCAGTCTATAACACATTTTATGAGCGTGTGAAATCGCTATTCTCATGACAGCCTGTGGCCTGGGGCTGTGCGCCGCGGTGCTGCTCGGCGCGCTGCTCGGCGCGCTGCGTTCAGTGGGGTTTGCCTGTCGGAATAAGACAGCTGCGCTCCGCAGTGCTGTGCGGCGCTTTCGCGTGTAGTGGAATTTGGGGGTTAGCCTAGCTCTGCTTATGGCTGCCTGATAAACTCTTCAGCAACTCTAAATGGTCCTGTTTGCTTGTTGTGACTGTTTTTTAACCACATTGTTTTATGTAATCCCACTTTAGTCTAAGATTAGCATGTAATTATGTCATTTTCAAAAGGATACATCCAAAAATAAACTGCAGGATGCATGCTCAAGACAGCTTGTAAGCAGGTCAGCAAAACATGTAGTTTGTTGTTTTGTTTTGCACAAGCCAACTGTGTTTTAAGTGATTATCAAAGCCTGTAGATTGTTTTACATTCAGATTGAGAAAACTTGAATTATATGAGTGAGAGGAAAATAACAGTGAAATGATTTTGTTTACAGAGGTCACAAACACAGAAAACTCACAAAAAAATCAAAGTTACTGACAGCAACTTTTACTTGCGGTAAAATGACAATGGCGGGCAAAATAAATCTGATTTTTTTTTTTTTTAAATCTTAATTTAAAAAAACCTTAAATAATCACTTGCATCTATGTATCACACAAGTCTAAACACAACTTGTTAGGTGTTAATTTATGTTTGTCTTCAGAATAAAATACACAACCCTCACTCATACAGAGAATAAAATCTGAAATCTGAAACAAGAGTCCAACTCACCCGACTGACTCTGCAAGAGGTTTGGTGGAGTTTTCAGACACAAACACGTGGCAGGCAAATCTCTGGTCCGCTGGGTGCTTCGTTATAAAACCAAAATATCTGCAGGGGGGACAAGGGAAAGAGATTAGGTACTCAGAGGACAGGAAATCTTTTTTCCCTGTAATGGGTGTACTTAAATTTTCTAAAAAACCAACAGTGTTTTTATCCCATCCATCAGCAAACAGACATGAGCTATATCTTGGGATCTCTTATTATCTGGAACTTAAGACTGTAAAAAGTCGATAAAATCATTTATTTCATACATTTTGCTTTTGCTTCCTCTTTTACTCCACTTTCATTAACTTTACATTGTGTTGTGCTTTTCTTCTGCTGCTAAATATGTCATTTTTTAAATTTAACGCTTGATGCACAATATGCCACTTTATTTAAATGAACGTTTGCTGTACATCACATTGGATAGATTAGATTATAAAGTACTTTATTAATCTGTTTGGGAAAAACACCCCCAGGGAAATTAAGAATCAGTAGCAGTTGATTATTACAGATAAAAAGATGTATAAAAAAGGGAAAAAAAGATCTAAATAAAACTATTAATAAATAAACGTAAATCTAAATAAAATAAAATAAAGTTAAATAGAATTATAAAAACACACTGCTACAGGCTGGATTATGCTACTTCCCATCCTCGGCCTTCCTGTTACTCATTTTATGCATTATGCCAAAGTATTTACTTACTTGACGCTTATTCACTTTTTATTCACTATACAATACCACCTGTACATGTCTTAAGTCACTTAACTTGCAATCCACTGAACAAAATATCTCTTTTGTCCTGGTTTAAGACCTTACTTCTCTGTAGAATAAGTAGTTTTAATACTATATTCAAGTATTAAACTTATTTTTTCTTCTTAAATTGTATATTGTTATTTCCTGCGTGCTCCTTGAACTTCCCCTCTGGTGATCAATAATTATCTTATTTCTTCCTATAAAGGATCATCTCATCTCTTACTTGCTGTTTTTTGGGTGATATCCACAGAAGGAGACGTTCTTTAGTTGGAAGAAGTGATTACACTGGTTACTCTGTGGAAAAGCAAACAAAAACAGTCACTTACAGCCTGTATTTACACAGAAGTCCATCCTCTGAATGAGCAGCGGCCAATCACAGATCATTACTGAGAACACACACTCTGCCTGCAGCTCCTGTTCTCAGCCACACGGGGGCAACATGATTCAAATGTTCGGATTCTGCTCCTTGCTGAGACAGAATCCTAACATGTACCTTTTAGACAGACTCATATTTGAACAAATCTCATGTATTTGCTCTTAATTTCTTTTACGTAAGATGTGGCATCTTTTATGTAAGACAGACAAAAGGAGGATGAGACTCTTACTCTGTCACAGGCATAATAATCCTCTTGCACTGAGAGCTTGATGCCCTTCACGCTGATCTCCAGGATGCAGGATGATGGCGGGTTATACTTCACTGTCATTCTTCTGTTGGTGGCAATCTGGAATGGAAATGTTAAGACTCAATGCAAACTTTTTTCATGGTAGATCTTCATATTAACAACAAACTTTAGTTCTCATGACAGTGAGAAAGTCAGCACAGAGGGTTTTTACGTTGATGGTGTTTAGAAACATTTGATACAATGATGCTGGAAAGTTTCAATTTGTTTGACGTGTGCAACTAAACAGAAAACTGTTTTGTATTGTGTCCTGCAAAATATTAAATTAAATCATTTTTGAGATTTCATGCACACATGAAAGGCAGTGAAAAGCATTTAATGCATACAACGATATAAGATATACAGGTACATCTCAAAAAATTAGAATATCATGAAAAAGTTCAATATTTTTTATCACTCATTTCAGAATTACCAAAATTTCAAGCAGTAAATGTTTGAAATGTTTCACTCTGTCTGTAATGAATCTATATAATATATGTGTTTCACATTCTGAAATGAGTGATGAAAAATATTGAACTTTTTCATGGTATTCTAATTTTTTGAGATGTGCCTGTATTGCGATGTTTTAATGCTGATGTGCAGAGAAGTTAATATGATGAAAACAAATATATATTTAAATTAAACTTTTATTTTTTTATCAATGTTTTCATTATCATAAAGTTCGATCATTCTCAACTAAAGCATTTTAGATTTTCTTTTAATTTACATAAAAACATATTTGCTAAGTATTTTCAACTTCTTTTATCCTGTCAGTTGATTCTTGGTCTTGTTGCTTTAGTTTTTCTATCTTTGTATTTTTTAAAATGTTTATAAGTTTAAAAAACAGCATTTACACTCTTGAGTTAATTTGCAATGCAACTTAGACAGGAGTCACTTGATCATTACTGACTACAAAAGTGAGTCCTCTGTGAAAATGTCTCCAGTTGAGTTAAAGATGAGTCTCTTGTTTGTTTGTTTTTTTGTATATTTTCATCAGTCATCTTGGATTTGTTTTCTTTTATTTCAGCTATTCTTTTGTGAATAAGTCTCCAAATCCTTCTTGACATCCTACCTACCATCATCTCTGTTCAATGCTTATGAGCGATGTAGTTATAAGAAAACTGCAATTATTATCATTATTATGTTTTTTAATGTTGTCAGTCATTTTCCTATGTCTTTGTGAAACATACAATTGTACGAAATATGCTCAGTGTTTCCTCTAGGTTCGTTGCCTTGGGGCGGGGGGGGGGGGGGGAGTGTGGTCTGTCAATAATGCTCCATAATATCATAATTAAAGAGCATTTAGATCTGAATAAATAGTGAGCACTGTGGGCACACAACTACAACATTCCCCCAAAAAATTAAAATAAACTACATAAAGTATAAAAAGTATTTAAAAAAAAACAGGAAGAATGTAACATTTCATGTAACCATGTAAGCTCAGCAGGTGGAGAGAAGATGAATCATAAAGTTATAGCAAGTGACTGACAATGAGGAGGAACTACATGCTGAAAGTTTCCTACACTGCTAGCTGTGCTTCCCATCTTAGTAAGGACAGTTGGCTTTAAAATGCTGAGATTTTTGCTTGGGGAGATAGTTTGGTAAGCTTCAGGTCATCCATTAATGTTTGTTTAAATTGGCACAGCTAGAAGAACAAGGCCAGGAGGTCACAGCCATCACAGCCAGTGGATCACAGCCATCACAGCCTGGAGATCACAGCCTGGAGATCACAGCCATCACAGCCAGGAGATCAAAGCCAGGGGATCACAGCCATCACAACCATCACAGCCATTAGATCACAGCCATCACAGCCAGGAGATCCAAGCCAGGAGATCACAGCCATCAAAGCCATCACAGCCATTAGATCACAGCCATCACAGCCATCACAGCCAGGAGATCAAAGCCAGGGGATCACAGCCATCACAGCCATTGGATCACAGCCATCACAGCCAGGAGATCAAAGCCAGGAGATCACAGCCATCACAGCCAGGAGATCACAGCCATCACAGCCATCACAGCCATCACAGCCATTACAGCCATTAGATCACAGCCATCACAGCCAGGAGATCAAAGCCAGGGGATCACAGCCATCACAACCATCACAGCCATTAGATCACAGCCATCACAGCCAGGAGATCAAAGCCAGGAGATCACAGCCATCACAGCCATCACAGCCATCACAGCCATCACAGCCATCACAGCCATCACAGCCATCACAGCCAGGAGATCAAAGCCATTAGATCAAAGCCATCACAGCCAGGAGATCAAAGCCAGGGGATCACAGCCATCACAGCCATCACAGCCATCACAGCCAGGAGATCAAAGCCAGGAGATCATAGCCATCACAGCCATCACAGCCATTAGATCACAGCCATCACAGCCATCACAGCCAGGAGATCAAAGCCAGGGGATCACAGCCATCACAGCCATCACAGCCAGGAGATCAAAGCCAGGAGATCACAGCCATCACAGCCATCACAGCCATTACAGCCATTAGATCACAGCCATCACAGCCAGGAGATCAAAGCCAGGAGATCACAGCCATCACAGCCATTGGATCACAGCCATCACAGCCAGGAGATCAAAGCCAGGGAATCACAGCCATCACAGCCTGGAGATGCAAACATTCTACAACACAGCCATCAGTTGTAACTGATGTAACTGTTGTAAAACAGTTACATCTAATCAAATGATACTGATATTTCCTGAGGAAGTTCAAAAGGATTAGTAAATTATGATCTAATCTGATCTCATTTATTTATGTGCAATGTGTAAATATGTTTTTGAGTTTTCACTTTTCACTTTTCTTCATGTTGTTTGTGCAGTTTTATTTTTTTCACTGGTCCATATCTTGCTTTCTTAGTTACCTCTTTAGTTTAAAAAAAAAAAAATCATCATTATAAAATATTTTTTTTATTCACGTTATTGGGGGCTCAGGCAACAAGCCACTATCTCCCTATAGCAAAGCTATGAGAGTGAGTGGCTTGCAACAAAGCCACAAGCCACCTCCTGCACATTTATTTATATATTTATTGGGGGCTCAGGCTTTGCAGTGAGCCACCTATGTTCTCCTGCACATTTATTAATTTATTGGGGGCTCGGGTTTGCAACAAGCCCCTCTCCATACGGTGAGCGTGGCTCGTTGTAAAGCGGGAGAACATAGGTGAGACGGGAGAACATGAAGCCCTAACTATTTCTGAAAATAAATGAGAGCCAGCTGTTACTCCCAAAGTCCATGAAGCTAGACAGCCATTGCAATTTGAAATGTTCTCCTTCTTTGGGACTGACTGTGCCTAAATTGTGATAACTCTGTCATTTCTCACAATATCTTAAAAAACTTACATGTTCACAGTCCCAACACATGTCTAACACTCACAGACATTTTAGTTTTCATGAAGTTCTTACACTTCGTGAGTAACAAGCCGTTGTTCGACAGCATTCAAGAGGCAAGAAAAAGCATTAAGAAAGCATGTGAAAGTAAAACACTTGTGGCTTTGACTCTTGGTTACCATGACAATGGAGCAGTCTCTCTCCCTTTGAAGTTTCACACACAGGCTCTGGTCTTTAATCTATGTGGTCTATGTGTGTGTGTGTATGGGTGTGTGGGTGTATGGGTGTTCATGAAGTTAGGGACAGCCAGGTGAACAGAGTCAGGAGATCACAGCCAGGAGATTGAAGATCAAAATCAGGAGATCACAGCTGTGTTGTTTTTGGAAGTCATTTAGATTTAGGCTTTTTGATGAACATGTTTATTAGTTTCAGTACTTTCTACGCATGATAAACACTTTGCTAACAACAGCTAAAGGCTAACAACGCCAAACAACACTTAACGGCCATTAGCTTGTAGTGGCTAACTGTTGTTAGCCACTACAATAACAACTAACAGCTTCTGCTGTTAACTGTTGTTTGCCCTTGTTAGCTGTTAGTTTAAACTACCTTAAGACTATCATTTCACATCAAGTTGTATCTCACAGTGTCATTTAACACTTACATGTGACATGAACCTTGTCAAAGACAATCCCTATGAAGTAAACTTCTGAGAAGAGCATATTTCGCCAAGTATCACTGAGTAACCATCATGACCACAGGCTAACCGGCATTAGCTGCCATTATTTTCAAACATGCAGCCACCTTTTGTTGTCATCACATTAGCTGCTCCCACAACTCCCGCCTCCTCCATGGTTGGGCCGTCAAGCATTTACCCGAGTGAAGCCATTGAACAATGAAGGCTGGCAAGTATACATACATGATTTCAGAATCAGGCAGGTCCGTCTGCTCTGCAAGGCTAACCACCAGGTATACCAAGAAGAAAGCTGAAAATCAGGTGCCAGGTGATGCCCCAGGTGAGGGCATCAGCTAATTAGACCATACATGACAAAAACACATAAAAAAAATCTTCTGCTGTCTCTCCTGTGTTAGCTAACTATTTCAACGTGTCATTGCCCAGCTGCATGCTGCTGCAAGCTGGACTGTGATGAAAAACTCCCAGCAGCCGCCTGAGCCCCCATAACGATTTTTGTGGAAATTGTCTAGTTGCATAACTTTCAGCATTTTGGTGTTTACTTTTAGACTCTCGGACAAACATACAGATTTGAACTAACAAAAACACGCATTATTCCTTTACCTTCTGCATGGCTGCACACAGAACATCATTTCCTTTATGGAAGGGCACTTGAACTGAGCCCAGGAACTTCAGCCTGTATCTGTCCATCCACTCACTGCTCTTCACCTCTGAGGGAAGAAGGACAAACATGAGATTAGAGGAAAAACTTCAATAAAAATCAGAAGAGACAAAATGGACACAGATTTATTCAGACACTTGAATCCTGTTAAACACATCTTTATCTTCTTAATGGACAGTAAACTGTCAGCCCCTTCAGCTCTCAATGCAGTTGAGAAAAGCAAATGGCATGGAACAAATACAAAAGAAACAACTTGAAAACGATTAATATTAACGACTATTTTGGTCTCTCTAAAAGTCTTTTTCAATACTTCACTGAATGTGAAACTATTGAAAATGACCAATAAATACTTAATAACAGTAATGGAGATTCAATCTTAGACTTCTTTCTTATCATTTCTGCAAGCTTGCCACTGATGAGAGCATGATGTCTTTTATTTCCAAGGCATGCAGAACAGAGTGGAAGACACTGGTGAGGGAGTTGTTGAGGAAAAGACAAACAATATCAGTTCTTAACTGGAACTGCTTTTCGATTACTACTTCACGTAACAAGTTTTTAAAAATGCACATGAAAACAGAATCCTAAACATTTTAGAAGCAGGGATATATTGATCTTTTTGAGGAGGGGAATAAGTAGATAAAAATGTCTTTGACTGTTTCTGTGAACTATTTCTGACGGCATTTTCAAACAGGCAAAATAAACCTCCTGTGAAGGCTCTGCTAACTGCACTGAAAATGTAGCTGAATACTTTAATTCAGTTTCTTATTTTCTAATTATGCTTTTCTTTGTGCATTTAAGTTTGAAATGAAGGAAACTTTGTAAATGCCAACAGATTGTTTTACTTTGTTTTTTACTGCATTGATAGTTATTATATTTCTCCACTTAGACTGGCACTCTTTAATATCCATACATCCTTCATCTATATCCCTTCATCCTTGGAGGGTCAAAGACAGCTGGACTCTATCCCAGCTGACACTGGACATGAGAATAAACCCTGAACTGGTCACCAGCCAATCACAGGGCCACACAGAGAGACAGACAACCACTCACTTTCATACCTAAGGGCAATTTGGAATCACCAGTTAACGCAATCGGCATGTGAGGTACTATGAGCTGCATCACTGTGCCACTCCACTCATTAATTCAGCACACTTAAATACCATGACTGGCTGCCCCAGCTCTACATTTTATGGAGCTTTTAGAGAAAGCCTCTAAAGGTGTAGCAGATGGAGCAGTTCACCATCACTTTTATCTCTCCCCGTGTCCTCTCTCCAGCTGCTTTTCTCTCCAGCCTCTCTCCTTTTTGTCTCTTTGTAAAAACTGCTCTGAATATGAATTACTTCTATATTTAGACGGCTTTCTGAAACACTTGCGTGCAGTGATTCAATGAAGCACGAGTCCACTCGTGCAGAAAGGCTGGAGAACAACAAACAAAATGAGCAGGATCCCATTTTCAGTCTTGATTTTCTGAGTCAGCAGTTTGCTCTTAAACTATGACTGGAGTGGTAAAGGAGACGGACACAGAGATTCAAGCCTGAGACACTCTGAGGAACATTTTTCCTCTTGTCAACAGAAAAAAATAACCTCATTAGTGAAGCTGAGACATTTTCTTCAGTTCTTCCTCAGTATGATTTTATATATATTGGAAACCCTCATTTTAGTTTGACATTTTAGTAACTCCATTCCTTAAAGGTTATTTCTAAAATTCCACTTGAAATAACTTTTTTCGTATAATGTATAAAACTGAATCTGCTCTTGGAGAAGAACTTGTGTTAAGAGTGTCCTCGTCTTCATAAAATATCTAAAAATGTGTTTTTTTCTGCGTAATAGTGTTTTTATCCATGTTAAGTGTTTGTGAAACATCCAAAATCAATGTTTAAAGGAATGGTTCAGCATTTTTGACTATGTTTGTAAGGGGTTGGCTACTTGACAAAAGTGGAAGTGGAAGTGAAGTAGCAGTGCTGCACCTTTAAGAAAGGGCTGAGACGATCAATAATGACACTTTTTTAATTTGTACAGTTATTTTGTGTAACTGTGTGAGTTTGAATAATAACAAGTCATGAAACTGTGTTTGGCTGAATGTATCATTAGAATAAAAAAATCAGAGCCCTTTATTTTTACTTCAGGATGTGTTTTGCAGTATTTTATAAAGGCAGCAACAAATATGTGTTCTTCTGCCTGTGCACATTGTTTTGGGTGGTGTTTCGACACTTTTTATGCTGTTTCAATTTATTCTGTCTGCATGGGAAATAACATGTAAAAGAATAAGTGTCAATATTAATTGTCGAAGTTGACAGTGTCTTTGCATACTTCAATTTTGTTCTCCCAATGTCCAGAGCTTAACATTGACATATTCAGATGTGAAAATGGCTTGCTAATCATTTTTACGAGTGTGATTTTAATGAAGATTTGAGACTGAAAATTCTGTTTTGATTATTGTTTTGTCTCTATGGTTATACAACTTTCAATACATCAATCTGAAATCTGAAAGTATACATATTTTGATAGCCCAGTTTCTCCTGAAAAAAGGATTTCTTTAACATCATTTTACTTGAAGGGGTGAGATTGTTCATGAATTGATTGCCCCTCAGCATAATAAAAATTCAGGGGAACTGGAAATATCAAAAATGACTTAAAGTTGCAAGATTTAAAGGTACAGCTCCTCTTTCAGCCTTTTCTGCCACAATAGTGACAAATGTCAGTGCCTTATACAACCTAACCTCAAAAATACTGAACCATCCCTTTAACACACATGCAGTAAATGTGGCCGTTTCAGATTACGGTATGTTTGGCATGCTAAGAGCTTAGCTTCCCTATTGATTTTGTTAGTGAAGCAACAGCTAAAAAAATATTTGTTGTATGTTTTGCCTTTTTTGTTGCTTATAACTTCCTGTGTGGATGCAAAGGAGCAAATTTGTTTCTGCTTCTAACAAAGAAAGGATGCACAGGCACAAAAAGTTATATTTCAGCCTGGTTCACCACAAAATATGAGAGTACAATGCAGTAACATTAGCAACAGTGTTTGTCTTTGTGCAAAGATCTTATATGCATTCTTTTAAGCATCCAGACTTCAAATAGGAACAACACAAGGGGCTTCTCTAATCTTAAATATGTTATTTCTTTTAACCCTTGGAGGTTAAGTGTCATGGTAAATGTCTGCAATCAGTACTGAACACAAAAAATGAAGTTTTAACATTTTCAGTACTGAATATATTGACTTAACAACAGTATTTATGACAGTTTTGAGTCACAGTATGATACAAGTATTTCAGAATCTTTACCTAAGTAATGAAAGACAGCTTTTGATGGTAGTTACCTGTGATTGAGTCTGTACCTTTCTCACTATCAGAGTCCTTGGCCACCTCTGTAGCGTAGAAAGCTGGAAAAATACCGTGTGCTCCAGTCCTCATGTTGTAGCCCTCGTACCAATAATCCTCTGACTGCACCTCCACCAGCAGCGGGTCATCCACCTCCAGCTCCAACTCATCGTCATGCCGAGGGACAAACCTGCAGAGGCAGAGGGTTCAGTAGCATCTGTGTGACTTCACGGTTGTTTCTTTTGTTTTACATTTATATACACCGTAAACTAATCTGCAACACACACGTTTATTGTTGAAACTGGCCTGTCATTTTTTTTTCTTGGGCTTCTTCTATGGAAAAGTCCCTGGAAAACAATCACCATAGTTTCCTGATCTCTCAGACAGGGTTATGTATTGGAAAGAATCTGGAAATGTGCTAAACGTCATGATAAAAAGCTGATGGTTTAATAAATATTTTAGATTATATTATGACTATTCACAGGGGGGTACTTAAGTGTTTTTCTCCAAAGCCTTTTTTAAGCTTTTCTTACTGCACTAAGAACCCACATGCTGTATGCATAAAACATACATGTATGTAAATCATGGTACCTGCAATATTAATGAACTTTACTGCCTGTCAAAATGACAAAAATCAAAACAAATGTAAAAGAGTGTTAAAGAGTAAAATGGCAAAACGTCTGCTGCCAACTAAAGGATGGGGGCTGACAAAAAAAAAGACAGTGAATTTCTGAAAATGATAGAAAAAGAAATATCACGATATTTTGCTAAAATACGGATTCAGTACTGCCCCATGGAATATTAGGGAATATAGGTGTATTAATATATTCTTGCATCCCTAATGTCGTAGCAAAGCAAAGTATTATCCAAAGCAATCATCATTGTGTTTTATACTGTAAATTTGATCAAATGACACGACAATGTAGCATTGTTCTCACTAATATGCACACTATCATATACGCAAATATCACAATCCATATCATCATCACAAAATTGAAGTGTGTGTTCTTGCATTGCATCTTTTTCTCATATTGTGCAGCCTAGCTGTGAATGTTGGTCACAAGAACAAAGTAATATTTGTGCATCTGCTGCCACCTTCTTTATGACTCATAACTGTGCATTAGTATTAAAAACATTGAAAAGATATCTGTCCCATTTAAGTGTTGCCATTTCTTTTAATGCATATGTAAAGGAACAATGATACAATTTTGCTTAAATAACTTCGCAGTCAATCAAAAGTGATGCTAATGGCTAACACTGCCAACACATATACTATATTGAATTCAGGTGCACCCTTGCTAACCTCTCCACTAAAGGACCACTGAGAAGAGCTGTGTGCCTTCAGCTATCTTTAGATGAAGTCCTGCACCATCACATGATCCCTCTGTGTACAGAGATGCTGCTTTTCACATGACTGCAGTGCTGTTATTTTTGTCCCCCTCCTCTATGCATTTATCAGCCGGAGGTCTTCATCAGCAGCTGTAACTGCACGCTGCCAGCTCGAGTGTGAACGTTACCATGGTGATAAGAGGAAGTGGAGCATTATCTGCTACAATGATAACAATTATAGAAGGAAAGACTAATGGAGATGAGCATTTAGGAGGTGACAGCAAACTGACATTATGCCTGGGTTTGACGTGGCAGTGAAAGAGGAGGGAGGCTCTGGCTGACAGATCTGGGCTCAGTGTAGCAGAAATAACAGAGAGGGCTGAATATTTACCTGTTAACATGGCTACTAATGCTAACTTTGCCTTGTATCGTGTTACAGCTACAAAAAGTAAGACTTAGCTTAACCCTTCGACTTCCACGCTAAGAAATGTATTTGCAAAAATTGCTTGTGGGTAAAATTGTGTTCCTTCTTCACTGAGCAACAGTTAAGTTTTTATTTTTCAAATTACCAAATCTGGAAGCAGATATGGAGGTCAACCGGCTGGTTGGCTTGCCATTTGAGGATTAACCTGGGCATGAATGGATCATTTCATTACAGCAACATTTTTCAATGAAAACATCAGAGAGCAAAATATAGATATTTAGCCTGGGACTCAGTTTTCTGAGGAATCATAGATACATTTTTTTTTATCATCAAATGTATTTCCTTCAAATATCTTATGATTGTTAAAGGACCTTGAAATACGTGAAAAGATTTTTCTTACTTCAATATATGCTCTTACTGTTAGATTTCTCAGGAGCTATGCAGCCCAAATTCACTTCTGATTTTTTCAAACAATTATATTCATGTACAGCAGGTAAAATGGGCACAAACACAACACTGTGTTGCTCCATTGGTGGGGTACTGATGTTCATTTTTAAGCCATCAAGCCACATTTAGTGGTTTATATCAGTTTGTGCTCCAGTGATTGCTACTTGACCCCGCTGCAGCACTATAATCTAATGAGGGGAGTCTCTGGTGGAAGGATACGTAGCCTTTCATCGCACCTCAACATAGTTCTAAACACAGGGACCTGTCCAGGAAAAGTTAAACGCTGTAAAGAAAATAATTATGGTATACTATCAATCATATATACTAGTGCCATGGGCCTATAGATACCCCACTTCAAAAACCCAAACTAACCCTTACAGTCCTTTGTACACCAGACACAATGACAGTTTACACTCTCCGACTTAGTGTCCTCTAGCTAAGCTGGGGCTGTCATCTTTTTAGACTTCACAACATTTACACAATCCATGAAGCCTGAACTCTGTTTTCCTTTCTTCAGCCTGTCTGGTGGAAGATAGAGATGGCTTGATATAAATTGCAAGCTCTGCCAACACGAAAGTGACAGCTGCCTGTAAGATAAGCTTTACATTTCTTAACAGTCAAAGCTGTAAGCGTAGGTATGAATCTGTTTCTCAGAATGAGAGGAGCCGCATTAGCTCAGGTGGGACGCTGGAGCCATACACTCTGCTGCCATCAGCAGACTGACAGCTAATTTTATTATTAATTAGTTAATATCCCACCAGTCACAGCACATCATAACAAGGTCCATAGACAGAACTTCTTTCACACTGATCCCTGATGTACCGTTTACAGGTTCACTCTGCAGCTGGCAAACTGTATCCACCGTGGCAGCCTCCCTCCTCTCTCTAGCAGCTGTTTCATACTTGATGCTTTTTACCTGCATGGTAGCAGCTGTGTGAGGATGTTATACAGTCAGCACTTTCAGACTGCCATTGTGTGTGCCGCATGTCTCCTGCACATGCCCAAGAACCATCTTTACCTTATTCCAGCAGGTATGTGTGGCCACAGAGGTAGAATATGCCACAGAAATGAAAAGCTGCTCAATCACATTTCACTTCAGTGCTCAGTTTGCCTCCACTTTGGAGAAACTGCCCAAGTTTGTGCACATGCTTTCCTGCAGGTTTCCCTGATTGGTTATTTAACAAATCAGATTATGCCAAGGTATAACAAACACACCCCAGGTATAAAAGTCAGAGCTTTTCAAGCTGAAGCTGGCACACGCCTCAGTCAACCGCATACAGTAGGAAACCGCTGTAAAGGTTTTGATTGTCCCAGGAAGATTTCTTTTTCACAACGTGCTTGTTGGGAAATTCATACATGCTGCTCAGCTTCCACACAGATGAAGCCAATTCAGGTGTTCCCTCCCGGCCAAATGCCAGCCAAGTTCCAGCCAGTTACCAGCCAACATCCAGTCAAGCAGGTCGTTGCACTTTCTAGCAAAGAATCCTCCAAGGAAAATGGGTAAAATTGAACAGGCTCCATCTTTTGAAGATAAGGTAAATCGCCAAGCAAAACTGTAAAGCTATTTTTCGACAAGTACAAAAAGAATCCACATTTTGCCTAATTTGGTTTCATAAATCTTATTTTGCTCCTTGCAGAGAATGTTCTCAATCACTTTTGTTTAAAATAACTGTTTTTCACATACTGAGTACCCCTGATCCAGCTGTATTCTCAATCCATCTGGATTTCTGAATTGGTGAAATCACCTACTCTGTGGTGATTGGTCAGTTGTGCTGCCTGTCTCAATCAGGGGGGATGTCTCAATCAGCATGCTTTATAGAAGGAATACGTGGGAGCTTTGAATGAGATGACAGCAAAAAGTGACTGTTCATATAAAGGTTAGCAGAGATGCTAACAGCTTCAGTTGCAGTTTTGACATCAGGACTGTATTTTTCTATTAAAGAGGACATATCATGCTTATTTCTCCTTTTCACTTTGCCAGACTAGGATGCCTGTGAAGCATTTCTGCCCTCAGTACAAGTCATTTAGTTCCTTCATTGCCCCACAATAGCGTTCTCAAAATCCTCGTTTTAGGCCATTATCAAGCCCACGTTGAAACACGAGGATCTGAGGATGACCTAAAGTTACCTCGCAACGTCACAGCCCTTTGTGCTCTGATTGGTCAATTCTATCGGGGGCTGAGCCAGCCTGTCCTTCTTCTTCTACTGTATTTTCCGGCAGACTCAAAGCAGCGAGCGCGTATTGAGTCCTCCTACAGGCCAGAGCTGGTAATGAGTGAATGTGAGCTAGGGATCTATATACCCCTGCTGGTGGATGTGTTCCTCGTTGATGGTTTTGTGGCTAACGGACATCACAGAGGAGGAAGTGTTTTATCAGATTACTCCAGTCTCGCAATGACCTATTTTCAGAGGCATCAAATCTCGTTCTAGGATATCAGAAAAAATACAATATCTCATTTTTTGAAAATTAAGTGGGTGTAAGGTCTTGTTTTCAAATTTATTATAATATATGTAAGTATTAAATCATGCATCAGCATGATATGTCTCCTTTAAATTCTTAACAGAAAGTGACATTTTTGCTCCACTTCTCATGTTTTTTTGCAAGGTTGTTCTACTTTACACCATAGAAGCCCTTATCCATGACGTCATCTAATTAGCTTGTGATTAATGTGATTGACAAAGTCATCCAATCACCTGTTGACATGCTTTTGAAGGTCCATCTGGTGTGCCAAGTTAACAGACATACAAATTGTACAGTACATTTGCCTTTTCCTTGTTGCATCTCCATTAAAACTTAACACGTATATAAACATTCTTTGTTTGTGGAATCGTGCTAATATAGGTGCTATATTCAGCAGAAAGAGCTCACACTTCCTCAGTCTAAGTGTGAAGTCGAACACAGCTGCTGAGGTGAAGGTGATAATGATGATGATGACGGTAGTCAAGCCTTTCTTACCTGTAAACGGCTCGATGGCTCTGCTCCCTCTCCTCCCCATTAATGACACAAGAGTATAAGCCGAACGACTCTGCACCTTTAAAAACAGAAACAATGAATGAGGCGGTTATGCATTATGAGGCTACAACAGAATAAGAAGAATGACATTGACTTAACACACAAACAAAACTCTTTCACACTCAAACAGTAAACACATCAGGGTCTGTTTAGTTTACTCTAAAGCAGCTGCAGTCTTTAGGATCAATGAATCAAACTTTAATTAGGCGTAGAACAGACGAGCATTGTGGGTAATTCTACCTGCTTTCCCCTGAGTAATCTGTTCTCCCTCCTGTGCTGTTCAGATAAACTGCTGTGGTGTTTCTAATGAGCCTTTAAAACACATTGACGACTTCCAGCAGGACATCCAGGACTATTAGAGGAAGGACCTCACATACATTATAGAGGGACTCTTAGTCTTTGTCCGCTTTATATGAATCAGGAGGACCGTTATGATGCATTAGGATGCTTTATTCACACCAATACAAACTACTCATCACATGGGTCAGCACTATTGTTTTCCCATGGTAAGAATCATCCTCATAAAGGTAATTATTATGATTCTCCATTAAAAGGACATTCTCTTCCCCCCCTGGACTCTTTCTTTCTTTAACAACTAGATCTAGAATGACCTGGATGACTGGTTGGAGTTACTGCTTGGTCTCTGATTTTGGAGATAATCTGATAGTTGTAAACAACTGAAAGATGCAGTCCATTGGTTTTCGAACAGATATGGACAAGGTCCTTGAGCATTTCTAAAGTCAAATTCCTTACTTTTTAAGTTTTTTGAGATTAAACAGTGAGAAATTAAGACCTTATTTTTTTATTTTGAGGACAAAATGGTAATCAACACAGGAGTGGTGTATTGACTTTTGACGCTCATTTCGGGCCAAACTGTCATGGACATCATGGCGTCCATGTCTGTTAGCAAGATAACTTGAAAAGTTAGGAATTGATTTTGTTGACATTTTTAGGGAATGTGAGTCATAGCATAAGAAGAACTGATCGGATGCTGGTGGTGATCTGAATCCTGACGTGGCTCCTGGAAATTTAAGGATATATCAACCTTGAGAGAAACAGAAAATTGTGTGAGCAATGTGTTGGGGCAAGGGTTGTGTATTTTGTTGTTGACATCTTTTTTTCCTTCTTTTTTAATGTATTTGTTTTGCATTTTGTGCCTTTATTGATAGGAGAGAGACAGTGGATAGGTTTGTTAAAGGGGGTGAGAGAGTAGGTCACCGAGGTATTTTCTTTTGAAAACACCTGCTATTTAGGATTCTGCAAAATGTTGTAAAACTTTGTTTCCTGCAAATGTTTTTGTTCATATGAGGAATTTATCCATGATTTGGATACTTAGAATAAAAGAATTGCAAAATATTTGGATATCTATGAAAGTCAATTTTTCCGCTGGTGTATTAACAGGTAAAAAATAAATTACATAATAGGGATGTAACGGTTACCGGTAAAATGGTAAACCACAGTAAAATTTCCCACAGTAATCATTACCGTGTCCTATTAAAATTACCATTATACCATGTTTGATTATCACACTGTGTCAATAACTCACAGTGATGCTGCTCTTTACCTGGAAAAGCCGGAACTGTGTGTGTATGTCTCTCGATAAGGCTGTCTGTCTAAAACAGAGGCGTGCATGCGCAGCTTACAATGTTTGGCCTCAGCAGTTGGAGCTCCGCTCAGACTCTCACTGGTTTTCCTACTCAAAACCGCTGAAGCCTAAACTCTGGTCAAAGTTTGGATTTTAAAGGATGTCGAGGGGAAACTGAGTGACTACAGTCACCCTGTCTACACCAAGCTGCAGTGAAAGACATAAATGTGCGTGATTAAAATTGTTGTAACTCCTCGAGCAAACTAGCAGAGAGAGAAGGGGGTGGGGTTCAGTGAGCTATACCGGAGTGAATTATAGGTAGTTTATCAGTGTTTTCTGTGTAAATGATGTATAAAGATCGTAAATAACAGCATTAGTATCAGTCTGGAGTGTGTTCCTTCCGTTCTGACGCCGTTTACCGTGTTTTGCCGTATTTCGTCGGAACAGATTGTCTTTTTTCGTCATAGTTTGTGTTTTATGGATTTAACCAATCGTAATTTGGAAATAGTAAATGAGGACATGTCGAGGAGATCTGCCATGGAAAGGGAAGGCAAGAGGAGATGAAGGGGGCTAACTGCCTCAGGGACTGTCGTTATTAAAACAAAAAATAAATACATAAAAAGGCCAGAACATGGTCTAAAATAACGAGCTGTAACTTTGACACTAATGCTGCAGGCAAATTAAAATGTATGAGTGTTTGTAAAAAAGGTTAAATTTATTTTTGGCCATCTCAAAACTTTTAACATGTTCATTTAAATTTTTTTTATAAAGAGAATCCTGTTTAAAGTAAACATCTATTTTTTTCTATTCTTGTAGGCAAATTACACACAGTTTAAGCATTTATAACAAAATAATGACAAATACTTGACTGAGAGAAGAATTGTTGAGAATTGTTTACTTTTGTTTCTAATGAAAAAGTTTAAACAAATGTACTTATAGGATATTTCCTGACACAATTATTGACAAAAAAGACAAAATAACTGTTAAAATTATAATATTAAAGGGGTTAAATGATTTCAAGACTGTGTTAAAGTACTTTTTGAACATTTAGAGCACACTTCAACAATACCGCGATAATAATGATAACTGTGATCATTTTGGTCACAATAACAGCGATATGAAATTTTCGTACCACAACATCCCTCTTACATAACAAAAGAATCATATAGAATCAATACATATCACCTTTTTAAAAGGTGGAGAGAGTCGGCCAGAGGACACAAGGCAAATGGGCCTCTGGTTGGATTTGAGCCAAGGTCACCTGCTCCGCACAAGAGCCTCACAATATGCATAAGGGCATGTTTGCAACCCACTCTGCCATACTACCAAAAATATATCAAGACACATATTGAGAATTATGTTTTTTTCTTTCTTATTGTTAAAATTACTGATAGAAAGTAGATATGTGCAGTTATATAGAAAATAAAAGATGCTTCCTGATGTGTTGCATTGCGTTGTGATACTAAACAAAATTAAATCACTAACTGATAATAAAAGTTACATTTTACTATGAGTACTGAAAACATGTCTTTGAAAGATGGAAAATGGCAAAAACTTTGCTGGACTAAATAAACAGTTTAGCTATCCATTTTTTACTTTTAATTTGCTTCTTGCCTCTCTTCAATTGGGTGTTGTTTACCTTAAAGTCTTGACCATCAAATGTAAGCAGCTCCAGGAGTTGATTTTTTTTTTTTTTTTTTTTTTTTACATATTACAACCCAAACATGAACATACTTAAAAGTTCAACATTACAGTCAAGGGCCAAATTTTTCTTTTCAATTCTAAGAATTTGGCACAGACTTTCACATAATTCCAATTTTAGTGTTGAAAAACAGCAGTTTGAAAATGTAAACATGTAAATAACTTGGACTAACTTTGTCTTTGAATGTGTTTGGTGTGTAAAACAGAGGGCCCGAAAGAGTCTGGAGGTAAATCCAGAAACCGTGGTGTGTGTTTTTGGCTGAGTTCCCCTCCACCCTGCAGGGCATCTGTGCGCCCAGCTGTGTTTTTGCCTGCTTCTGTCAGAGCACTGATAACATTATCAACAAAGCGGCAAACACTGCAGCTTTAATTCACAAGACTTACATGCTGAGCTTCTCTACGTTGTCCTAATTAGTTTCCATGTTCTCTGGACTTGTATGATTTTAAGCTGCTGCTATGAAAGTACAGAATGTGAAAATACTAATACTCAAAAAACCCTAAAAGCGGCAGCACACACTGCAAACAGCTATCATTTGCCAAAACCAGCATTTGAGGAGTGAACATTACATGCACACAATAGAAAGCTCCATGTGGTCTACAGCAGTTGATGGTTTGAAATGAATGAGAATATTCCAGCTCTGTGCTGTCTGCAGCTTTGCTTCATCAGCCACATTGCTCAGAGCCTTTTGCATCCACTGCCAGATTAGCTGGACAGCGTTCACTGCTGTGTTACTCCATGTTTGCAGAGAATAACACAGAACAGCTGCTTGTCCTGCAGCCCAAATGTTGTCCCGGCTATTTCACACATAATTCTTCAGTGGGAGTAACATGTTTTAAATTAAAATATATCTCATTTCTTAACATGTAAAGGCAAATCTCTGAGACGGACAAGAAAGTTGATTAAAATGCTTAAAAAACAGATATCCAAACATCATTTTTGGGGTGGAATAACCTAATCTTCAATTAGAATACATCTAAAAGCTTAAGATTTAAAAGCAAACGTCTGAGACAGAAAGGATGTTAGTTCAGCTAAAAATGGCTCCATTACATGGGTCCAGTCTGCTCTGATTGGTTGGCTGGTATGCTCTCTTTCATGTTGCCAGCATCTTTGTGTATGCATCCACTCTGCTTTCCCTAGCCAATGGCCTTAAACTGCTGATGAATTAACAGTATGACATCACTATGGTAGGTATATTCTGGGGGGCTGGGGAAAGATGTAGTGGACTCATTCATAGCAGTGCTCTATCACAGGAGGAGACACGAACACATTTAAAGTTCTATCCTTGCCACTGTAACTTTGCTCACTGTTGGCTAGTGCTGTTCTCTTGGTGGATTAATGTTGGGTCGTTTTAAGTAAAATAAGCTCCCGTAAAACCTGCTCTTTTTGTATTTATGAACTGTCACTACACAGATAAAAATGTTATGGAAAGCTGTTAAAATTCATTTTGGTGATGTGAACCAAAGCTCAGCTCTAGCAGTACTCCAATTTGAAGGACATGTACTCAATTTTGGTCAACTGGTGAGTGAGTAGACTTTACTAGTGAAGCAAAAAGTGCTACTAGTACTACTATTACGTAAAAAAAAAGTTCACTATTACTACTTGAAGACCATTTAGGGTCGACTAGTATTATTAGTGGACTTAAAATGTTCACTGGTACTACTAGTAAGCATTAAATCTTAATAAGCAAGTGGGGAAAAGCAAATTCAAGCTTCTCATTAGCTTTGCAAACAATTAGAACTGCTGGATTTGGTTAAGAACTCTCCTACTCCGTATGCATTAGGTCTACTAGATCTACAAGTAAAACTCTTGGCTGTACTAGTACTACTAGAAAATTAAAAACAGTCTACTCGTACTACTTGTGAGATATTTTGAGCTTATTAGTAGTACTGAAAACAGTTTTGTTTAACTCGTAAATGTTTTTGGTGCACCAGTTCACAAACCTTACTGGTAAAGCAAAACACTAGTAGACAATTTTGTGTTACCCACACTACTTTCTTTATAAGGCCATCCACAACCTTGCCCCTCCATATCTGTCTGACCTCCTCCACATTGCCACTCCAGCCCGCTCCCTCAGATCCTCCTCCTCCACCCACCTCAGTGTGCCCACTGCCCGCCTCAGCACCATGGGGAGCAGGGCCTTCAGTTGCTCTGCTTCCCAGCTCTGGAACTCTCTCCCACCAGACCAATGAAACCTGAACTCTCTTTCCCTTTTAAATCCAGACTCAAAACCCACTTGTTCAGAACTCCATACTCCATTACACATGAATCTGCCATTCTCATCCACTTATTGCCTGCTGTGTTTTGCTGATTTTGTAGCTGTATTGTTTAGTTGATTTTATTGTTGTTGTTTTAATCCTGTACTGTGTCCTTGAGTGTCATGAAAGGCGCTTTTAAATAAAGCGTATTATTATAATTATAATTGTTAAGTTAACTTAAAAAAAGGTAACAAGTAAAACTCAAAGCTTTTTCCCGCCCCCTTATTAGCATATAAGGCTTACTAGTAGTACTACGGAACACTTTTATGTCTACGAGTACTACTAATAGACCCAAAACAGTGTACTGATTAGTGAACTTGAACTTTTTCCCTCAAAAGAAGTAGAGCTGAGCTATGTTGGCACCACCGATTTCAATTTTATGCCCAAATGCCTTTTCCATAAACTGTCATCTCAGCTGAATGATTATGTTTGATAAAAGTATTTTTATCTTTGACTTACTGGATGAGCGTGAGCGTCCGTTCATGAACACGTTGAGGAACTTCTTTGAGAAGTGGAGGTCCACCTCAGGAGTTGAGTCCTCCGACAGACACGCCGTAGCCTCCCTCCTCACCCCTCCTATCCGAGCGCTGTCCTCCTCCTCCTCATCCTCCTCGTACTCCTCCCCGATGGCCGACTCATACGGAGAGGAGACGCAGTTATCGTAGACGGTGGCCGAGTCGCTGTCGTCGCTGTAGCCTTGGTAACACTGCCTCAGGCTGACCAGCTCCAACTGAGCATGCTCGTCCACCACCAGCGTGTATTTGACTGAGTCATAGGAAAGCCCGCTGGCCTCCGAGCTCATGGAAGTCCTCAGAGGGGCTTTGCTACCAACGCCATCCCCCTTTCCTCCCCCCTTTCTAGTCTTTACGTCCATTATTATCCTGTCTACATCCTCGTCCTCGCAGTAGCTGTCGTCAGTGGCGTCCACATACTCCACAGACGATCCACCTCGTAGCATTAGCCCTGCCCCCGTTCCTGCGCTCTTCAGGCTTAGGTCCAGAGCGCAGGAGGATTGAGCCATGCTAGGCGGCGTGATGAGGGACTCTACGCAGGAAGCATAAGAAGGTGGAGGGACGTAGACCTCGTCCTCCTCGTAGATGGAGGGGTTTGTCCGGTCCGGAAGGGGCTGGTAGGGAGGCGGGCCCTCTGTGTCCGAGCTGATGGACATGCGACCCTGCTCAGTCTGCTGAGAGAGGAAGGGTCTGTCCTGTGTGTTAGGAGGATCTAGAGGGTCTGCAGAGCGCTGTACTGGGGTCAGATAGATCTCCTCTGTGGGCTCTAAATGAACGTCTGTGTGGTAGCGGATTCTCTCCCGGTTCCCGCCTCCATCCGCTTTACCTGCTGGATAAACTGGCGCCGGTGTGTAGTTCTGAGGCGGGGGCGGAGCTGGCGGCTTCTCCGAGACCTTTGAGCGAGTTGCAGCCGCCGTGGATGACCCGTGCTTGTGTCCGGATGTGTGGCTGTGCCTGCAGGGGGCATCGGTGGAGGTCCCTCGGTCTTTGGTCTGCGCTCCCCCGCCCTGCACCTTGTCCTCGTCGCTCAGACAGCTGTGCTCTCGGGGAGGTGTGAGCTCACCTGGAGGGAGAGTGGAGGCAAACAGCAGCATGCATACGGCCACAGAGACACACAGGCAGACGCACAGACACACACAGAAGCCAGAGAGGAGCACGGAGTAGATGTAGATGATGGAGAGTTGGAGGCATGAGCGGCACACGAATGCGCATGCAGATGTGAAGGCGGACATGACAGCAAATGGATGAAGAGATACGGGGAAACAAACAAGAGAAGGCAGAAGCATGGGTTAGATAACGGGTGTCGGGATTACACAGCTAAATCCTCATGAGTCATCAAAACCACAGCACACAGCCAGGAGAAGGTAGATGCCGTGTTGCGTCATAATCCACAGCCAGGAAATCCAAGGATGATATTCTGACCGTCCATGAAGCAGCAGTGACATCACAGACCACCAGTCATGTGAGCTCTGAGACGGGTTTAAAATAAACTCAAGGCGGCACTGAGGCTCTAAAGAAGCAGATCCTAAAAATATCTACCAATGATAAAAACATCCACTCTCAGCATTTCACTGTTACATAAATACCTTTGTCAGATTTGAAGAGCCTATGTTATAATCCCTGATCTGGACGGACATATTGTTTTTCAGATATGACGTAATCTGTTATGTGACTAAATGCAGTGTCAAAGAGTCAATATCATTTATTTCTTCCTTCTAACCTTCTTAAGATCAATTGTACTGTATTTCCAGAAATTCTTATGATATTGCATAAAGAGATTTTCTTATAATAATCATAAATGTAACCTTCAGAAAAAATAATGTACCAATATTTTGGTTTACACTAGGGCTGGGTATTACCAGCAACTTCATAATGTGATACAATACAACGTTTTTTATTTATTTTTTTATTTTTTTTAAATTAATTCTATTTGTCTTGTTTTACAAAACATATGACATGGGACCTAATTTGAAAATAGAAGAATAATCAAAATAAAATAAAATCCACAGAATTAAACAAAAATATCAGGGAGATGAAATAAAAGTAAATGAGAAAATGAAAATCTTTTCTTATATTAAAATTTATAAATGAATAAGACAAGCCATAAACATTGAGACCGACATTTCCTGCAGGGCTTAGTATACACTGTGTCAAGGATTAAAAAAAAATGTACCGACATTTTGTTTGTTTCTTTACTAGGGCTGGGTATTACCAGCAACTTCACAACGTGATATAATACAGCTTTTATTTTCTGTTATGGTTTGTTAATTCTTTTTTTGTCCAATAAACAAAACATAATACTTTGTATGGAGACACAGTAAAAAGGTACTGAATGAAATAAAAGTAAATGTGATAATGTAAATGATCCATTATATTAAAAGTTATAATGATTAAGAGAAAGCTTAAACAGTGGTACATTATTTATTTATTATTTTTCCCTAACCTTTATTTAACCAGATAAAAAAACCTATCAAGATCTATATCACTTTTACAAGGGTTACCTTGCCAAGAGATCCACAGCATGCCATTTCTTGCAGGGTTTAGGAAGTACTATGACAAGAATTACATACTACTACATTCTGACACAGTTTTGTTTACACAACCAAAAAGTTATAATAGTTCCACCTTCAAGTGAAAATGTCCATCTCCATTGGAAGACCTTAGTTGTTGCTTTAACTCTTTTCCACTTTTTAGTTAAAAGAAAACCAGCATGGACAAATGAAAAAGGATCCTACAACTCAAAAACATAGACTTCAGGTTTACAGACTTTTAGAGGTCATTTTTTAATTAAGAATGTGTCTGAATCATGTTGTTTTATGGGTGATATTACCCCTGGTGTATTTTCCAACTGCCATCAGAGCATTTAGGGCTAAGTCACAGGTCTATTTTACACTGGGGCTGGGAACAGTTTGGAGAAAAAGACTTAGCAATGTGATTATTTTGACATTTATTTTGATACACTTTTTATTATCATTTGTAATGGCAGTGTTTGCTTGTCAATGTTGTTCAGCCCAAAATAAATTCAACTATAGAAATATTTGCCATTTTTGGTATTACTGTACCAAACTGATTTGTTTTTTTTCCATCTCTGTGTAATACAAAGGCCAGAACATCTCTGCTGCAAAATCTTTAAATCATGTATTAACCCTTAACATTTTAAAAATGTTCAGAGATTCAGAATTGGTTTTAGTTTATGAACAAAGACTGTGGAAGAAACTTCCAGAGGATCTGAGAAGAACTAAAAATGCAAACATCTATGAATTCAGTCTAAAAACTCATTGGATGGATTTAATGTAGAACTTTATCAGTTTAATTGACCATTATTTATTTAATTATTTTTGAAAAAACACTTTTAACCTTCCAGTGTTGTTTAACCTAAGTTTTAAATTGGATTGCTTGGTTTTTAATTACATTTTTAATATTTGTTAATATCAGATAGTTTTTGTATTTTTACACTTTTAAAGTTTAGTTTAATATGTTTAAAAACATTTTTGATTTTTTTTATTCCTATCTGTTGTTTCTTGGTGTTATTGCTTTGCCTTCTTATGTCTTCTTTTTCCCCCAAACATCTTGATTTAATTGTTTTTATTTTGTTATTTTGCTGTGCATTAGTCTTGAAATCCTTGATGACAGTGTGAGCAGTATGATTGTTATTTTTTGTTTGTAAATCTTTTTTTTTTTTTTTTTTACCTCTGTGTCCTTTCAGCATTTTGACCTGCAACTAAATTTATATGAAATGTGCTACATACCAGTAAATAAAATTTGATCATCTGCTTGAGTGAATATTAACACAGCAGAAATGTTGAGAACTCAACTTTACAAGCAGTAAAGTTTCTTTATGATATTGTCAATCTGGGTGTGTATGTTCTTATGTTTCTGTTTGTTTTTAGTGCACTTAAAATAGTCATGTTTGAACCTCTGTAATAAATCAATCAGTTCTTTTACTTCAGCTGAATTTGTCTGAATATAACAACAGAAGTTATGGAGCCACCTGAGTATGATGTAGTCTGCAATACAGTTTCCACCTTCACACCCTGATTCATTCTGACTTTTAGGTTTTACTGAGAGTTTGAGCACATCTGAGGTAACATTTAACGCTCTCTTACACTCTGAAGAGTTGTTGGCAGAGAGTTTGATTATTTTCGCCTCACATGGTGGTCTGAAAAGAGCTGCAGCAATGAGCTATGACAGCTCCCGGCTAGCTGAGCCCTGAGCTATCTAACACACATGGCATATAACATCGCCTTAGTTGGCGACACTTCAGCAGAGTTAAGCTTATCCGAGTCTTCACAACGTCCCCTGAGGACCAGACAGACACACAGCCTGCTGAAGGAAATGCAAATCACTGATGTGTCCGGTGGCTGAGTTTAGCATGAGGGTGGATTGTATCTTTAAGCACTTTTTTCTACTTCTCCTGGCTGGTTAAAACAAAATCAAACAGAGAGTTACAGAGAGGATACAAAGAGAAATAACAGCTCACCTGTTTTCAGAGGCGAGGACGAACCCGACACCTTCTCCTGCCAACTGTATTTCTTCCCAAAGGAGTTATTGTTCAGTGTGTCCTGGAGAAAACCAGAAAAAAGAGGAAGATTAAAATGAAGGAAGTGCAGAGAAATAAGAATAGATGCAGAGAACTGAAAGAGGAAAGACAGAGGAAGAGGAAGAGGGAGATTTGGTCACAGAGTTCTGAATCCAGACGCTCGATAAACACAACTTTTGTCCCTCTCTTTCTCTCACTTCTCACACACACACCACACACACTCACACACACACACACACACACACACACACACACACACACACACACACACACACACACACACATACACACACAAAGCTTTTAT
Source organism: Scarus forsteni (assembly GCA_036419115.1). NCBI lineage: Eukaryota > Metazoa > Chordata > Actinopteri > Labriformes > Labridae > Scarus > Scarus forsteni. The sequence goes on from JAZDUH010000443.1 coordinate 12,217,705, forward strand.
TCTGTTGAATGAGCAGGCACTCTTTTGTCTGTGCTCCGTGATGTGCATTTAAAGGGAACCAGACCTTTTACCAAAGTTACTGAGAACTCACCCAGACACACAACCAATGACAGTCTATTTTGGCAGTTTTTGAAAAGACTGGTTGATTGATTTGAGAGTCTTTTCTAGAAATAATGATTCTTCTCGAGGACCTGTTCTCCCTGTGTTGATTCTAGTTAGAAGGTCAGTTCACCCTTGTGATAAAAAGCATACCTCTCTGTGGTCACTCTTAGCTACTTTATTGTCTTTATCTTATATTTTAAGATGTTTACAGGACCCTACCACTCATTCGGAGAGGCCTGCAAGCCAATAACAAATATCACCGGACTATAAACATAAGGAAAGACACAGAAAAGCTAATCTGTGCTTGTGGGTTCAGAAACCTTATTCACTGATTTGTGATTGTTGTGCAGGAATTTCTGCAGTGCAAATGAGTAAAATGTAAAGTTGAAATGACATGTTGCATAATACTATCTCTGAATAAAGAGCTGTCTGGGTCCACCTCATGAGAAAACAAATTCAGACAGACTAAACCAGTTGATTACTGTGTTTATCTGCATCACACACTTCACTGAATGACTGGTTATGGCCTCTGATGTCGTCAAACACACAAACCATAAAAAGAAACAAACAAATAAACAAAAAACATCATTGTTTATTTGAATAAAACTCATTTTGGGCTTAATGCCAAATGCCTCTGCATTTTTGAAAAATATTTTAGAGTGTTTTGGTTTGTTCATGATGGTGATCATGCCTGCCCTGATATACTGAACCCAACATCTGAACCTGAAGTACCACATTACCTGCCCTTCAGGGTGTCCTTGACTATATATAAATAAAAATAATTTCAATACAATACAATTTATTCAAGGCAGATTATGAGATGTGTGATCAATTAATTAGCATGGACAAACTTTACTAAGGCTGGGGAACGTAGTCCAAAATTTATATCTCGATGTCTATTAGCTGAATGACAATATATGACAGTTTATTGATGTCACCTTCAGACCCATATTCAAGCATAGAGGTTAAAATCTTTACTCTAAATGTAAATAAACATTAGAATATAAAAGAAACATATCAACAGTACATTAGGTTGCCTGGAGCAGTGAACCACATGATCCATGAGGGCAAGCTGTTCAGCCAATGCTCTCCTGACCTCAAAAACAGCTTCACCTAGTCTGCCAGAAAACCAACAAAAGAAGATACATTGAAGAAATCGAGCAAAGTCACTTTGAGTGGAACAATGAAGCACTAAAGCATGTGAAGAGCGCCACATGGAAGCACTTTGGGCTCCGCTGTGTGTTGATTATGTGCAAAGCAGCCGGCCCACCAAGATAAATCGGCTGATGCTGTTTTCCTCTGCCTCTCCGCCTTTAAAAATGCAGTTGGCCAGAGGTTTAAAAAGTTCTACCCTTTATGCTGCTCCTCTAAGCAGATGGTTAAAACCCACAAGGACGCAACAAAACACTCTCAACCAGTGAACTTAGGTTGCAGCCACACTTTAAAACAGAGCGATTTGAACAGCAACATTATAAGAAAGATGGGGCAGATAGTCCTCTCCATTATAAGAAGCTCCTTGCAGCTTCTGTGCATGAAACTTGCTCTTAGCGTAGGAGAAAAATAGTAGAAGGAAGTTTAATTATATGAGGGCAGTTGAAGGTTTTATTTGATCTTGTATAAGCTGCTGTTTTAACAGTTTAATGGCAGTTAATTTACCAGTGGTGTAAGAAAAGAGCAGAAAATGTCCCTGTAATTCAGCCCTGGGTTGTCTGCATCCAAACCATCTATTTTCTTCGTAAATTGATTTTTTTAGCCCCAGAAGGCTAAACAAACAAAAAAACGTTGCTGTACACTCGCTCAGCACCAGACAAATCAGACAGTTTACTGCTAGCCTTGTCAGTTTAATAAATGATTTGTTTGACTCCCTAATGAAAAAACACAATGCTCACTTTTTGTCTCTGTAGCAAAAACAATTCAGTGAACATCACAACATCATAACAGATTGATATTCAGCTCTGAGTTAGAGGACGCAGAGGCAGAGAGAAGAGGGAGATTCTATCTGATGGAAAGAGAGCTCGAAAACTCCTGTGACGGCAACTTGTCACCCAGAATAAGATCATATCGTCCTCCTATGTCCTCCCACCACTCATGACTCACTTCCTATCTACGTGTACAAGGCAGACACACATGGGGCTGTTGCCATGGTAACGGGTGATTCAGCAGGTGGGAGACTGTGACACTGATCTAAAGCTCAAAGTTTTGTTTAATGTAGTAACTGAGAGATCAAACCTCAGGACGATGAGTCAGATCAAGTATGAATATGTTTATTCATGTCTACATGGACAAGATTTTAAAGGCAGATTGTTCTGTTTCAGTTTACTGACATCTGCATCCTAACGCTGATAATTAAAAGTCCAGCATTGTAGGAAATGTTTGCCATCGGGCAGTTTATCTCCCCTTTAGAATAAGAGCCTGATCTTTACATTCTGCTCCTTCACAGTTGAGTTGAAGGCTTCAACATTTTTTTCTGTGTATGCACGTATATGGATATTTGGCACATGTCACATATTTTAATTTTTATTTATTTTTTTTTTTAATTTATTAATATTTTTGTTGATATGTCTTATTTAAATATACATATCTTTCTACCTACTTTTCAAACTGCTATCTGAATTTTAATTTCCCTGGGGGAATTTCCTAAACAGGATTAATAAAGTTCTATCTAATCTAATCTAGTCTAACCTAATCTAATAAATATATGTATTTATACTAAAGCATATTGTTTCAAAACTCTTTTGTACTTTAGCTTAAATGTTTTAATCGATCTTCTTTATCAACTATCAAACTGTTATAAAGTGAAAAATAAACACACTTCAAACATAAATTTGTTCTTGCGTCGATCAAACTGATGATGAATGATTATTGTTTCCCAAAAATGGCATAGAAACACACAGTGATTCTTACGGTGGTATTTTTAACTTTTTTTTTTTTTCATTTGAATTTTGGTAAACGGTAAAAAAAATACAAATAAACACAATAGAACATTTTCAGGTGCATTTCTTTGAGGTTATTTTTTACCACCTTGTGGAAGAGTGTGGGGTCAGTCACTCATGCATCGAAGGGTTAACTTTGTCAAGGCTAATTTTGGCTAATTTAATCTTAAAAGAAGTTTCTGCAACAAACAAAAGTTAATCTGTTGGCTTCCATGCTAGCAACTTTTCACATGGACCGGGGCAAAGCCAGACAGGGGGCAAGCTGCAATAGGTTTTTGGATCAGTATATCTTTGCTAATAATAAATAAACAAAAAATAATTTTATCTTACTGTAAACCCTACACTGAATTTGTCTACATTTAATTGTTTTAGTTTTAAGGAATGAAATGAAATGAAAAATACTTTATTTATCCCAAAGGGAAATTCAGGAAATGTGAAATTTGAAATGAATGAAATTTGAATTGAATGAAATAAATGAAATTTGAAATGAATGAAATTCAGAATGTGCCCTTTTTATTTGAGTCAGGGTCATGAAAATACTTCAATTTTTAAAAACCTTTTACCATGATCAGTGCATTTAAGGTTAACAATAATGGTAAGAATGATCAAAAGTTTTACTTTTTCCCTCATGGGGATTTTTAGTAAATAAATCTTTGAGAATCAAACAGTAAACCAAACATCACATCCGAAAGCCTCTTATTCCACAAACATGTTTGTTCACCTTGACTGCTTTGCACTGATATATTACATACACTATGTTGAGTATTTGGTTAGTCTGAGTATTCTGGAGGAAATGAACACCTCTCAATGCTTATTCATGTACAACTTGGAAGTTTAACTTGAGCATAAGGAGAGTCCCTGTAACCAGGTTAGAGATTAGAGTTTGACTCGGATTAGGAGGAAGGGAGTCCCTCATGAGGTGGACGTCTGTCAGTCTGTCTCCTTGATTTATTTCAATCACGTAGTCTCAGAGGAGACCATCTGTGAAACAAAACCTGGTGACTCCTTGTTACTGCAAAGTGTCATGGCATGCCATTATACTGTCTAATTATCTTCTTAAAGATCACAAGTTACCTTCTCTGGTGACGCCTGCATTAATATCAACTAATACAGCCCTCCACAAACATCAGATTCATCTACAAATATCATCTTCAACAAGATCCCCACCGTTCAGTCCCCTTATCTCTGTCATACTCCATCACAGGATGCAAAGTTGGCGGTGTACTATCAGATTAACTGACCTGGAAAAGTCTCCCTGGCTCGTCTTAAACTTTTCTGTCTCAGGTAAATAAAGGCCTGCAGATCCTCTGCACTCACCCATCTCATCTATTTAGAGTGTTGTGCATCTCGCCTGACTGGACTGCATATATCACTGTCAGCAGGAGCGGGGGGACCTGAGGAAGTGTCTCAATTAAAGCTGAGCTGAGGAATAAATCCATCTTTAAAGACTTTCAGTTAAGATATGATGCACTTTGCTACTTTAACTGGGATATGGAGAGGTTGCTTTCTGCATATAGCAACTAAAACACCAAAAAAGTGAAAAAATAAAGTAAATCCATGAGAAAATATTTTTCAAACAAATTCAAGAACTAGAAATTTAAGAACTAGAAGCAAAACAATTTAAGGGCTATTTAAAGGATGTGTCACATTCTTTTTTTCCTTTTTGTAAAGTTTTCCATGAACCATTTGAACACGAGCAGATTTCGCTTGAAGCTTATAAGTGAAAAAAAAAGCTTTTTAAATGCATTGTAGGAAGTATGAGAAAGCACCAGTTAAAGGCATAAAGTATCTATCAGGGGTGGAAAGAAATTTTGTGCCACGAAATTTTGCGAAATAAAAAAATGACGAAATAAAATTCAAAGACGTACAAATTAAACAAGAAAAGCACTCGGAGAGTGCAGACCTCCGCCAACACCACAGTCCTCACCCATATTGTGATTTTGACCATAAATATTCGTCCTACCTTTATTTCATTGAAATATGTAGATTCCTTGACCATGAAAACATACCATTAGCAACTGGATTCATAATGATATCTATTTTAGTTCAGTAGTTATTCACATAAATCTCATTTTTCACCATGGCGGCCAGAAGCCGATCCGGATCAACACCAAAATCGAATCAGTTCTTCCTTTTTCCATGCTGAACATTTCCTGAAAATTTCATCAAAATCCATCCATTACTTTTTCAGTTATTTTGTTCACAGACAGACAGACAGACAGACAGACTCCCCCGAAAACATAACCCCCTTGGCGGAGGTAAAAACGTGAAGGGGCGCACGCACAACTAGTGATGTTTACCCTTCTCGCCTACCGTAGCAAAGCACTCACTTCAATATGGAGGAAGACGAAGTGGAGGAATTAGCTGATGCTCCTTCACCAAATAAATCGGTTGTGTGGACCTATTTTGGCCTCCCATGTAAAAGACAAGAGAACGGTGAGAAGATTGCGGACAAAACAACCGTGTGCAAAATATGCCGCTACAGTTCGCCGTATACTGCGGCGAGTACAACTACCAACTACTTTGAACTGACAGGCAGCAACTGTATGTTTGTGTAAGTCTGCATAAAAAACAATATTTGATTTTTGCATCTACTGTTGAGTTGACAGAATTTGATCATACTTGAAGATCAGAAGTATCTGCATTGTTATAGGCTAAATATTAAAGTTCACAGTTCAGACATTTATAGGTCTAAACTGCAGCTCTGAGGACTGCTATTTGTTTTCCTTTTCATTCAAGAATGTAGTTATCCTGATTGTTACAACAACAAAGCACTTTTTATTCAGATTTTATGTTTGTATTTGCACTGTAGTCTAAATAACAGGGCTGGGACGATTCACTTTTCTCCCGATACGATTTATTGCGATTTTTTAGGTGCCGATACGATTTAAATTCTGCAATCTTTAGTTAGCTTTTTTAAAACCAGTGAAAAAGATGAAGAATGATGATGCCTACAGACTATATCAGGAAAAATACACATCACATGTGAGTCTGTATTTAGGATTTATTCAGCAATATATTTTAACCAGCTGGTTATGCCCCCTCTCTTCAAAAGCCTGGATTGCATATTAAAAGTGGCTTATTATCCCTTCAGGCAACAGAGTTTGTTCAAGAAATATTCAGTTTTGCTATCAAGATTTAAAAAGGCTATAGTTTCAAAGTGGTTGGTTTTCCCAGCCATCGTCATCACTGTAATTTACGGGCCGAGCATGAACGCCTCTGCTGCCTGCACTGTTTACCCCTGGCTTCTCCCTCGTCTGACCAGAGCTCTGCGGTCTCATTCTCCGCTAACACCGCTACTTTTCGCGGTGTTTTGAGCTTCCCTGCATCCCAGACTATGTACACTCTTCGGTAGTCGCCAGCCATGGAGAGGAAAAGCTCTCGGTATGTACTGCTCCGGGACTGTAATGGCACGCGGAGCCGCTCCCGCTGCGCACACTCGCTGCCAGTTTGGTTCTCACTGGACGACTGACCGTCACCCTCAGAGAGTAAATATTCCTCAGATTCAGAGTCAGACAGTACTTGACAAAGTACTCTCGGCATCGTGAGTACTCTCTATCACTCTGTGTCTCTCTCTCCGCTCCACAGCCTCTGCAGCCACACTCGCGTCCCTCGGTCCGGTGTGTGTGTTTTAAAATAAATATACGCCAAAACTTTGAATAGAAACCTGTCACCTGTCCACTATCTGCTGGTGAAAAGTAGTAAATCTACTCAGCACTATTTTAACAGCTATGGCCTGTTTTATCCAGCAATGTCACTTGCCTCAGTTTGGCGACTTTAGCGCCTTTGTGTGTGTGTGTGTGTGTGTGCGTGTGTGTGTGTGTGTGTGTGTGGGGGGGGGGGGATATCGATTTTTGAATAAAAATATCAATTTTAAAATCGGCAGACAAAAAATCGCGATACTCAGGTGTATCGATTTTTTCTCCCACTCCTACTAAATAAGGGGAAAAACAACATTTTGTTTTTTTTCCCCTTATGAGAATTTATTTTGTACTGATGCAGCAATATTTTGTGTATGTCTGCATTAGGAAGAAAATAAAGAAAAAGAGATTTCTGCACAACTTCCTACTGTTGGGGATTTTCTATAATCTTTATTTTGTATCGTGAGTATTTCGTATCATGAGCCCTTTTTCGTATTTCGATTTGTTTCGTGAGTTGACCATTTCGTTACACCCCTAGTATCTATATATACAGTAACATATTTTTTTTTACCTCTGCCATGGAGGTTATGTTTTTTGCATGGATTTGTTATTTTTTTAAAAGGATAACTCCAGGGAATGTTGCTTATGGCACAAGGAAAAAGTGATCAGAGTTTGGTGGTGGTCAGAATCTGGACTCATAGCAAAGATTTTTTTTCGATCTATTTGCTAACATTAAAAAGTTATGGCAGCTTTCACTCAGGACTCTGTTTAACTCAGTAACCCAACAGATTTTGATGACATTTTATAGGGAATGTTGATCATGCCACAAGAGATAAGTTATTTTGAAAGGTTTACAACACTGCAAGATAGGGCAGTTTCCCATATCTTTGTTAAATAGCTCACTTTGGGCAATACTCTTAAATCCAGATTGCTCACATTGCTGTGTCAGTAGCCTGTAAATGTGTATGAAAGTGTTTGGGATGCACTGGAAGTTCTCTCCATCATCCATGTCTGAAAATGAGGTATAAATAAGACAACATTCACCGCTGGGTAAAAAGTGCTTCAAGTTTTCAGATAACGAGAAACAAACTACGCAAGCTCAAGTAAAAAAAAAAACTGTGGTTTGAGTCAAATCAGTGAATGATCCACAGCACCATTAACAGCTGGATCCTCAATTTAAAGACAAAGTGGCATATCATCTGTTATCATGGAGACATCCCTCAGAGACATTCAGATCAAGATAATCTGCTGATGGATGTTAATGAGATGCAGTTCACTGCTTCATATCTCCACAGTTCATACAAAGTCCACATTAGGGCCAACACTCATCCATTCAGCTATGAATTCAAACAATTTTTCAAGCTACTGAGTGAACTAAGTTAACAACCACCCAGGAGACAGGAAGATGTGCCAAGAAAGTGTTCCAGAGCAATTATTTCCTTTACACTTTCCAGCTCTGACAGCTCAAACACACACGCACACACACATAAACACACAATGAAAAAAGCACACAACAGCCAGAACAGTGGGCTCGTTTCCGCCTCATGGAAACTGGGAAAAGAACAAAGCACAGACGAATATAGAGCTGCTTGGTTGATCATGCTGGCAGGCTGCACTGTGGGGGGGCGTGTGCATGTTAGAGAGACTCACTCACGTATACATTACTTTATCAATTGCATAACAACAGTATCACAGCTATCGGCAGCTATTACAGAGTGGATTTCAGTAATCGACAGAGGAGTATGAGTAAGACATGTCAGTAAGACGTAACATAATATTTAACCATGCCCTAAAAATACTACAGTTCTCTCTAAAGGCATCTGAAGAGAGTAACTGTGATCTGGAGTTTATGTGGTGGGGTAGGCAGGTCAGACAGGCTGCCAGCTGGAGGTCAGCTTTCAATTAGTATTGATTAGTTGTATTAGTGTCAGTGATCTGATTCAGTTGTAAAAAGACTTAGCTCGTGCTTTTTAACTATTTATCATTGGTTTGTATAAACTGTGGGACAACATCATGACCAGATCACGTTTAAAGTGCACACATGAAATCATCCAATTCTGAGGCTCTGTCCAAATGTTAAACCTCTTTAATCACAAATATGGACATTTTTAAGCAATTTTCATTTGTACGTTATTGTTTTTTTATGAAATGCCACAGTGGCACAGCAGGCAGTGCACGTGCCTCACAGCAAGAAGGTTGCTGGTTTCATTCCCGAGCCGGGTAAGGCCTTTCTGTGTGGAGTTTGAATGTTCTACCCATGCATGCATGAGTTCTCATCGTGCAGTCCAAAGACCAAAAACATGCTCATTAGGTTGATTGGTGACTCCACATGTCCCTTAGGTACAAGTGTGAGTGTGAAAGTGAATGGTTGTTTGTCTCTCTATGTTGCCCTGCCTGTTTCAGGGTGTACCCTGCCTCGTGCCCAATGTCAGCTGGGATAGGCTCCAGCCTCTGTGATCCTAAAAAAGTATGGGCAGTCTGGATAGTGAATGGATGGTTTGTTTATTGTCACAAGCTTACTACAGCAAATCTAAATGATAAAGATGAAGCTTCAAATGCTGTTGTTCTCATGTTCTGCAGCTTCTCTATGCCAATACTATCCTAAACTCCTGCTCTCCAGGGTGACAGTTGTTACACATTAGCTCATCAATGAGGCTTTGCAGCTCACCTGTTGCGCTACAGGAATACTGGATGCTCACTACTGGCCAGGCGGCTGGTAGGGCTACACAGAGTATGTTAGTATACTGAGAATTATTGGTTCTTGACCACAGAGCTCAAGTCACATGGGCCTTCAGAAAAAAAAAGTAACAAAGGAAAACAGACAGCGGGACTAAACCATCACTAAAATTCAAATTCTATCAAGCAGCAGAAGCACAAAGAAAACTGTATGTTAAACTCATTTATTCACAACTGAGGGATATCTGTTTATTAAAAAAACAGTAGTCTGTTGTTTTAAGAGTTTTACAGCCATATCATACTGTTCAGAGTGATTGATTTTGGGATTTATAGCTGACATCAAACAGACTCATATCACAGCTTAGCAGCAACTTAAATAAAAACCGTCAAATATAGAGCGAGAGGAGAAAATTATTCCTGAACAACATTGACTAATTTCTGTGCTGTAATTTGTGTACATGCGAAATGAAAGCAACTATCTTATTTATTTTTTTGGTTGAGAGAGAGTAGGAGAAGACATTTTGCAAAAAGGCTACAGGCTGGATTCAACCCAGACCAGAAGAAACATGTATGGGTTGTGCCTGGTTGCTTACCACTCTACCAAACCCAAGAAATGACTATGTGATCCAAAACATCATTTTTAAATCATACTTCATCATCAGCCTGGGTGCAATCATCATTTGAACTACAGCTAATGGTGTTGGTTGGTGGCTTGATTTTGTTCCCCTTGCAAGCGAACTGCTCCAGGGGACTGATGGGAAGCAAGCTGAGACCACCTCTCTCAGGTGAGCTTGACGCTATTGTTTGGACTGAAACAGGGATCAATTAGTCTGTTCATATAAAGTCAAACAAACCTAATCAGACAATGCACTCTTGTACTGAGACAACACTCCTAAATGATCTAGGTAAAAAACAATCTTATTTTAAACCTATAGCACAGTCCTTCCCTCAATCTAACCAAAACACTGGAGCACCAAAATGTAACCAAACCCTTGCCATAGCTCTTGCCACCTTATAAGGTTAAATTTAATTGCTCCAACAATATTTTCTTGTGAAGTTTAGACACCAAGTAAAGGTTTTATCCCACCAGAAAGGGTCAGATGACACTTATTATATTCATCTCTGGTTTGAATACTGATGATGTAAGATGATTCTTAATCAGGACGATTGAACGCTGGCTTGATGAACATTCATTGAACAAACAGTCATCATTAGTCATGATTACCTCCACTGTCAGAGCCTCACCCAAAGACACTCAGCTATGTTTGATTGTCTTGAGAGGACATTCATGGTGGTAGAGTTTGTACTTCTAACCTTAAACATGGAAGTAATCAGTAATACACCCTTTGACACAAAATTAGATGAATCCTAATCTGGTTTTCACAAAGACTGATATACAGGGACACACAGTCACGAGCTCCAGCAGCAAACACAAACAGAGATGGGCACCAAGAAAAAAACATCAGTGTCTCTCTGTGAGTCGGGACAATTACAGCTATTGTCCGGGTCAGTAAACACATCCTGTCTGAGAAACAATTGTGAATCCAACGGAGATGTCAGGCACATTGATCCCGCTTATATCCGTTTTTTGGATGTCACATTTGTGTGACAGAGGAAGAACACAGACAATCAAAAACACACACACACAAAAATCCTCAGTGACACTCTCCTCCTGCTGCTGATCAATATAATCAATGCCCTGTCATCCGTTACAAACTGTCTGAGTGAGTGTATCGATAAGCTTGATTTCAGCTCTACCTGCGTGCGCGGCACAATCGGGAAGAGGTTAAGGGTTGTGGGTCTCTTGGGCCGGTAGGTATCCATGGTAACAGGTGCTGCCTGGTCCTTGGTGACTGGCTGGGGTGCGATGGCAGACGCCTTCGAGGACTCCTTGTCACCGCGGTATCCGTCAGCACCGTCGATGAGTTCCAAGTGCAACATCTCCGCCTGGAGCTGGCCAACGGCACCCAGCTCCGCCCTCCCTGACATGCTGTTGGTTCCCCGCCTCACATGGCCCTGCAGGGATTGGAGGAAACAGGCTGTCAGTCGAGTTAAAGCGAGAGAGAGACACACAGACAAGGAGAGATAGAGAGGGAGAGAGTGTGGATGGGATGAGGAGACTGAGCCTGCCAATTAGAAGCTGCTCTGTTTTCAGCCTGTAACACTATCACTGCCGACACTGAGCTGCTTAAAAGAGAGCGGAGGCACAGAAAACTCCCGCTCTACCCCCCACATATAACTGCAGGGCTGGAAAACATATACAGTTTTCAGAATTTAATGATATACTATGTGTTCAACCATTTGACTAAGACCATGCTGTTTGAATCAAAGTATTTTAGGGCAATAAAGAGAAGATACCTGGTCTAATACTGAGAAAGGTTCAGTCTAAATGGTTCTTATATACAGCTACTGTCCACATTATTAGAACACCTTGTTAGTACCACACTCAGAGCTGCTTTAATTCATGGCATAGATAAGCGGTTCTCAATTGGTCTGGCTTCCACACTCTCCATCACCCATTAATTTCAAGCTGTGACCCAAATTGAGGGACATTTCAACTTCTCTAATTTATTTCATTAAAGGATGCTGCACTTACTTATGCACAGCATATCACAGTATGCAAATACAAAAAAAAAAATGTTTGGTGAGAAACCAGAATAACCTATATAGGTGATGTTAGAAAGGGAAAATTCTAGTTAGCATGATAGCATGTCATAGTTGCTGCAGATCTGTTGGTTGCACATCCATGATGCAAATCCTCTGTTCCATCACAAAGGTGCTGAATTTGATTGAGATCTGGCGACTGTGGAGGCCCCAGGAGTTAGCGTGAACTCTCTGTCATGTTCTAGAAACAGTCTGAGATGATCTGAGCTTTGTGACATGCAAGAAGCAGCCAACAGAAGATGGGTACACTGTGAGAATAGTGGGATGGACACAGTCAGCAGTGATACTCAGGGAGGCTGTGGTGTTTAAGGGATGTTCAGATGGGCCAAAAGTATTCCAAGATAATGTCTCCAACATCATTACACCACTAGTACTATTGATATAAGGCAGAACAGATCCTTGCTTTCATGTTGCTGATGCTAAGTTCTGACCATATCATCGGTAGGTTACATCGGAACCAAGACTCATTAGAGCTACCAACATTTTCTAATCTTCTACCGTCCAAATTTAGCATTAGTTTCCTGGTCTTAGATACTAACTGGAGTGGAACCCCATATGGTTTTCCTGCTGCTGTAGCCCACCTGCATCAAGATTCAACATGCTGTGCATTTAGAGAGGTCTTCTGCATACCCAAAAAACTCCCACTCACTGGATATTTTCCCTTTCTCAGGCCATTCTCTGTAAACCCTCGTGATGGTTGGGCGTGAAAATCACAGTAGATCAGCTGTATCTAAAACACAGATCTGCCTGTATAGCAACAATCTAAATCACTTAAATTAACTTTCTTACTCAGTCTGAAGCTCAGTTTTAACTTGTCTGCAAGTCTAAATACACTGAGATGATGTCATGTGATTGGCTGGTTAGCTATTTGCAATAAAGAGCATCTAAAAAGAGACCAAATAAAGTGGTCATGGGTGCTTTTAAATATTCTTAAGAGGCATTTTATTGGTAAAAAAAAAAAAAAATGAATACCTTAACACCAAATATCTGGCATTTGTTGTTTTCAATATTCAAGTCTAAAAATATCAGATCATTATTACGTGGCCACACATTTTGATACCCCCAATCTATGAAATACTGCAGATTTGATCATTTTAAAAACATGATCATTAAGGTTTTAGATACTTTTGACAACTTTAGAAGTGAAAATTGCCACCACTGTTTTAGTAAAATTTAGACAGTGTGGTGGAGTTTTTCTACAATTTTGATAATCACAACCAAAAAAAAAAAAAAAAAACTTTGAGTGTTTGGGACATCTATTTTTGTCCATGTGGTTAGAAACATTTACAAGAATTTGTATACTGTAATTAAATAGCTTTTAAACATTTTTTTTTATTTTGACATTTTTATTTGTTACTTCTAGACAAGAAAATGTGATGCTATGTACAGGGTAGCAACATTCAGCTATGAAATACTGAGATATGATTTTGGTCTAAATGCTCAAAAAGAAGGCAAAAGTGGTGAAACAGGTAGCATGCATGTCTCACAGCAATAAGTTTGCTGGTTTGAACCCCGTGTCAGTCAGGGCCTTTCGGTGTGGAGTTTGCACGTTCCTCTTGTGCATTTGTGGGTTCTTTCTGGCCACAGCCTCCCGGAGACAAAAAAAACATGCTCATTGGATTTACTGGCGTGTCTAAATTTCTCAGAGGTGTGATATTGATAAAAAAGTTGTCTGTCCTATATCCTATATACTCACAATGATTCTACGTGTTTGCAAGATATCACAAATACTGAGGTTTGTGATAGTGGTAGATCTTTAAGTGGTAAATGTGATATTATTAGTAATATAGGAGCTAACAGCAGACTGTGGAATAGTGGTCCTGTGACCTTTAATAATCATTGAGAAGTTTATTTATATTTTAATTTACTTTAATACTAGCAAAGAAAACACCCACTCCCAGCCTTGAATTCATGTCTTTGAATAGCCCAGAGGTCAACGGCTCAAAAATTCTGAGTGGTTGTTTCACTTTGTGATCACTTTGGTTGTTTTTTTTTCACATCGCTGTAGAGTTCACAGTAAGTGGCAAACAAAGCCGTCATCTGAGACAGAGGAAGTCAGGGGGCACTGGGGCAGAACTGTCTGCATTACTTAGCATCACAGAGCCTGCAGCTACAGACACAAACACACACTCACACAGTCACTCCTGCTGTCAGCTGATGCTCTGACATGGACACAGGAGTCACTGTTAAGCCTATTACAGTCAATAAAGATTGTCTGTGCTCCGTATGTACACACAACGTAAACACATGCTCATGCAGTCTGCTGCTCCCCCTTTGTAAACACATGACGGACATTTTAAACTGTGAACCCAGTTATTCCACACAAGTAGAATGTAAAATGAAAAGTGACAAGGCACCACTATGCAGCCCGTTGACTAATTTAATTCTAACATATAATGAGTAATAAAATGTATTTTCTAAGAAAAAATGTCACATATTGGATTTTTGATGGAACAAAATATGGAAACACAAAGACAAGACACAGGAAATTTTCTCACTGGGCACAAAATTTGTCTCCAAAATTGCTACTTTTTAAAATAAAAACTGTAATTTTAATTTTATCTGTTTCAAGTTTTATTGAAGCAAACAGCTACACTATCAAAGTGCTATCATAATTTTAAAAAATCAGTTACTGCTGAATACATGAATATTGTATTGTCCTGATAACAAATGGGTTTGTCTTGTACTTTTATTTGGTTAAAAAGAAACATTGTCTAAATTGACCACTAGCACTTTTTTTTTATGAAAAAATGCATAAAAAAGTAGAAATGTTGGTCTATTTCAGATTAGGGATGTTCATTACTGGGTAAGATTAGCACGTATTTCCAAATTCATTTTCCAGATATACTGATATATTTTTGGCAAGAGCACAACGCGTACACCTAACCAAACTGACCTATCCCTTAATGGTGACAGGCTATTTGTCAGTCTGTTTAAGAAATAAATGCAAGGCAATATAAGCAACATTTTACTTTTTAATGAATGACACTTTTAATAAATAAAAGTAGACCTAAAGTGATGATGAGGAAAACCATTTACCACTTATGTAAACATTTGTGCATTTTGCTGTTGGAGTCAATATATAGGATATTACCTGAAAAAACATCAACTGTAAATACCAATAATACCATGAATTTCTATAAGAGATACTAAGAGGTTGACAAATTAAAATAACTATAAACAACTTACTGAAATAGCAAAATTGGGAAGTTAATTATATGAAAACTTCTGACTCTATGCAACAGCTTCTTGTTTTTTTTTTTTTTATCAGACAACTGTATGTGATCAAAAAAAAAAAAAATTGTAATCCTTTAGCTGAGAACAACTGTTTTATGGTTTATTACATTTGAACCACATCAGGATAGAGAAAAAAAATCATTGCTTTTATCAATACCTCTATTAAAATAAATTTCACCTTTTACGTTCATACTCAGAATTAAAGCATCAAGGGTTGAAGCCAAATACCATGGAGCTCTGACTATCTTCATACATTCATTACTGTCATTTTAGTTCTATATTTGTGAATGACTGAACATTACTTTGAGTGATTTGCCATTAAAATGGAGCAGAGTGAGTATTAACATGCATGTGCGCCGCTGCACGCTGTGAACAGCTTCGCTGGGGGTGAAGAGAAAGGAGGTTAATCCAATTCCATCTACTAAGTATTGCCTTCGAGCACATTTGTATGCAATGAAACGGAGATCACAGACATTCAGAGGTCTTTCACTTGAAAAGAAAGCAGCTGGTGTGCATTTGAGACGAGGCTGCTGGTGTAATTTGCCTAAAAGCCAGAAACCCTTTGAAATGGGACTACAATTGGTACTTATTGTAGCTGCCGTTCTATTCAGGGTGCACATCCTCGACAGCACACCTTTTAGGCTCAATGCACAAGGAAAAACCTGTCATTTCAAATGTGCTCCAAAAGAAAACTGGGTTTCCTGCAGTGGAGCAGCAGTGTGTCCTGGAAATCACTGTCAAATTACAGAAAGGAATAAATAATGGAGGTTGGACATGATGCTTTGGAATAAAAATTAGAAAAGGTATATTATGTGTATATAAAATCTCTATAGCAGGGAATAAAAGATGTGGTGAAGCAGTCGGCTGCAGCTTCTACTGATTTCCATGTTTCCCTCCCTCCACACTTCTAATTTGTGAATCACTAATCTTTGACTTTGTTTACTGCCCCAGTTTTCAAGCCCTTGATGTTACACTGAACAACAATCAGTGATGAAGGGTTTATTTTCAGACTGGATGATTGTGAAGGTTCACAAACAGTGAAACCGAATAAAAACGTCCACTCTTATAAAGTATAATATATGCTTTAACTAAGGTCCGACCGACCATGGAATCTTTTATAATGAGATTAAATTGCCTAAGTTAATTAAAATATATACTGGTTCATGTAAATAAATACTCTACAATGAGAAAAATATGCTACAGATCCTACAATTGTGCGTTGATAGTTCTATCATAAATAATTTTGTCCATCTTCCATCTGCAGTGCTTATTGCAGGTCCATCTATATCTCCCTTTTGGTATTGCTTATCATGGGTGTATCTCTGTATCTCCTTCCATCGACATAGAAACTATTATATCTGTTTGCATTTAAGTCAGAATTTTCAAGAAATCCATCAGCCAAACATTCGCCATTTCATTATTATTAAGTGTCATTCATCTTTTTATGATTTTCCTCTTAGTAATCCACAACGTCTATCAATCTGCAAATGACCCATCTATGACTCAACAGAGTCTCTCCAGCCTTTTGTCCATGCATACATTATAGTCGTTCTCTCTTCATTCATCCATCCTTTTATCATTGGTGATCAATAAAGACATTCATCCATCCAACCATCTACTCAATGATCCATCCATTCATTCTTTAACCCTGCTAATTCTCTGCCACTTATTAGAGCTGGACAATTAATCGGATTTTGATCGTGATTTCAATTTTGCCATCTGACAATCATAAAAACATTATAATTGAAGAAAAACAATTAATATGCCACACAGTGTGGAGTGCCGTGAATACAAGTTCCTGCGCTTCTGTGCTCCACGTGCAGCCACAGTGGACAGTGTGTATGACTTATGTGGATCACTAATACTGTACGTACCACTCGCTGGTTCTTTAAAGTTTTGTTTAAATCAATACTGAAGTTTTTAAATAAACAAATAATCGTGTATATATTTTTTTTAAAGTTGTTTTTTGGGTTTTTTATGGCCTTTATTTGATAGGACAGCTGAGAGAGACAGGAAAGGGGGTGAAGAGAGGGGGGACGACATGCAGCAAAGGGCTGTGGCCGGGATTCGAACCAGCAGCCGCTGCTGGGGGTTGGCAGCCCCCGTACATGGGGCAGACGCTCTACCAGCTGAGCTAATGTCCGCCCCATAATCGTGTATATTAATTGTGATTTCAATATCACTTAAAATAATCGGGATTCTTATTTTTACCATAATCGTCCAGCCCTACCACTTATGTAAACATCCATCAATCATTCACACCATCAATCTATCCATCCATCACAAGATCATCTGTTTATCCCTTATCCCAGCAACTCATCTGCTTACAACCCATGATGTATCTACAAATCTATAAATCCCTCCCATCTATCAGGCCATCCATTAAACTTTCCATTCATCCATCTATTTAACCATCCATCCATAGCCATACTTCTACTTACAACACCATCATGTAGATACAAATCTATAATCAACTAATCCCTCCATCTATCAATCTATCTAGAACTTCTATCTAGAACTTCTATCCATCTATCCATCATCTATCTATCCATCTATCCATCCATCTATCCATCTATCCATCTATCCATCTATCTATCTATCTATCTATCTTCAACCCAGCTATTATTTCACTGACAACACTTTCAGGTTTATAAAATATAAAAATCTATACTCAATGAATCCCTCTCATCTGAGCATCCATCCATCAGCCCAACAATCATCCATCCATGACTTGAAAAATTCTTCCATCCATCTGGATGTTTCATTCCACTGATTGTTCGATTCATCCTGTTTGTCCTTCTATAAGTTTATCATTTTATAACCAGTGGTTCTTTTATCCATTCTTTTGTCCTGTTGGATCATCCGTCCATCCATCAGCCCAACAATCATCCATCTATGACTTAAAAAAAATTGACTGATTAATCCACTTGGCCATCCATCTCTCCATCCATCACCTGTCAAAAGAATGGAATCCAAACCTCAACTCAGCTATTATTCCATTTACAACCCAAAAATGTATTTTAAGTCTAAAATCAATCCCCCCCCGCCCCCATCTATCCATCCATCCATGTATTAATCTATCCAGCCAACCATCCAACCTCTGAGTTAAATGAATCCTTCGTTCATCAATCTGGTTTTCTTTCCATCCATGGATAGTTTTTTTTTCTGTCTGTCCATCTAATGGCTTATCATATATTAATAGGCAAACACTCAGTCCATCCATCCATCCATCTATTCATCCATCCATCCATCCATCCATCAATTTAAATTCAGTATATTCCTTCATCATCCAACCTTCCATCCATCTGCTCATCAGTTCATCTGGTCTTCTATTTCTCTTTCTGACAATTAAAGCATCCATCTTTCTGTCTGTCTATTTGTCCATTTGGTTATCATATTATAATCAACAAGTTCTCCATCCATTTTTCCATCCACCTATCGATCCATCTGCTTCACACATACTTTAGTATTAACTGACCATTAATTAATCTATCTACCCTCACAGTAGTCCATTTATCTGCCAGCCCATCATCCATCAATCATTTTCTAACCCATCTATGAATCCATCCATCTTCCATAAATCGTGTTTCTTCTGACCATTTATTTGCCTTTACTCCGTCCTGTCCGCCCACCTGGCTGTATTTTAAATCACTCCCCTATCTGCTGATCCATTCCATCAACCTGCCCATTTACTATCAGTATTTCACTCTCCAAAACGATGAGCTGTCAGAGGATGCTCCCTACCCCTCTTTTCCTTTTAGATTCACACCATTCATATCAAATCATCCTGCTACTGTGTCTACAATCAAACCACCGACACTTTCCTGCAATCATTTAATCCTTCTCTCTCCCTCTCTGCTTCTCTTCACCTTTTCACCTGCTGGAGATCAATATTTGCTAATGCAGCAGCTCCTGCCTGATGGCCTTAAATAATGACTGGCCCCTTTAAGAGAGACTTGGCCCCTGTTGCTAGGAGACAAGGGGCTCAGTGACGATGAGGAGGCTGAGAGATGCAGCGGCCCGGTAGATGCTCTGATGCTTGTGTCTCATCCAATGAGAGCAGCCAGAGGAGGGCAATCACTCAGCCAACAGGTCAGCTACAACAACACATGACTCAATGTGGCAAAGACTGAAAAATACAGAAATACTGTGACAATGACGTGAATGTAATTAACAATTAATCAAATTAACCACAGCAAAACACAACTTAATTTGTTGTAAACCTGACACAGGATTCTTTTGGAAATGGAATGAATCAAATACCTCAGGAGTGACAATTTTGAAGGTGCAGTATGACAGAATTAATCTTAATATAGCAATTAAAGAAACATTTCTAGATAAGGGGATGATTTCTGAAACAAAACAATGCACACAGGTGGAAGAACACGTAGCTACTTGCTGCATCATAAATCGTGCAAAACACAGAGACGCTTCACAGTTTTTCCCCCAATCAAACATTTTTTTCCAACATATATTTGTTGATTGTTTTTTAAGTCAAACTCACAACTACACTAAATAACTGTACCTATCAACAGCAGGGTACCTTGTCGTAGTCTGAGTTAGCTCTTCTTAAAGGGGACATATCATGCTTGTTTCTCCTTTTCACTATGCCAGACTAGGATGCCTGTAAAGCATTTCTGCCCTCAGTACAAGTCATTTAGTTCCTTCATTGCCCCACAATAGCGTTCTCAAAATCCTCATTTCAAGCCACTATGAAGCTCTCGTTGAAACACGAGGATCTCAGGATGACCTACAGTTACCTCGCAACGTCACAGCCCTTTGTGCTCTGATTGGTCAGTTCTATCGGGGGTAGAGCCAGCTTGTCCTTCTTCTTCTACTGTATTTTCCAGCAGGCTCAAAGCAGCGATTGCGTATTGAGTCCCCCTACAGGCCAGAGCTGGTAATGAGTGAGTGTGAGCTAGGGATCTATATACTGCTGCTGGACGAATGTGTTCCTCGGTGACAGTTTTGAGGCTAACTGACATCACAGAGGAGGAAGTGTTTTATCAGATTACTCCAATAAAAAGAAAGGTACCTCGTGTCGTCACGACGATTTAAATCTCGTGGACATCTCGCAATGACCTATTTTCAGAGGCATCAAATCTCGTTCTAGGATATCAGAAAAAAGTACAATATCTCATTTTTTGAAAATTAAGGGGGTGTAAGGTCTTGTTTTCAAATTTATTACATTATATGTAAGTATTAAATCATGCATCAGCATGATATGTCTCCTTTAAAGGTGCAGTGCTGCTGGGAGGCTATTCAGCATCTGACTACCAAGGGTGGGAATTGATAAGATGCAATGCAATCAACAATTCTGCTTTTTAACCGAATACTTTAGCAATTACTTTAGTGATTGCTTTATTGATTCATTTATTTATTCCCTCCAGGCATAAAGTTGAAAAAAAAATCTCAATATAGAAACTAACCAAAGATTTTCAAGTACTTTCCAACTTTAATCAATCAGTTAACACCTGCCACTGAAAAATACAAGCACCTCTCAGGAATGAGTGTGGCTTCAGCTTGCTAGCACTGTGCTCTCCTGTTTACTGTGGCTGCAAAGACATGTCCAGATACAGAAAGCAGAAAGCATATCCTATTTGTGGGAGGTGGATAAACTCCTGATGACATCATGATGAACTTACAATCCATATTACTTCATTTATAAAGCACATTTAAAAAACAATCAAGTTCACCAAAGTGCTGCACAATGACTACCAAGCATGAACAAAATAAACTAAAAATATAATGAAAAAAACTGAGAATTAAACCCAAATAATAGGGCATTATAAAAACATTTAAAAAACTGCACTTTTAAACAACATTAAACAAGACAAAATGCAAAAAATAAAAATGTAAAATGATGATCAATATTGAAGGCCAAACTTTAGAAAATAAGGAACACATTATAACAGAAGTCATGCTGAATTAAAAGCCAACAAGCACATTTTGAGATGAAATGATATTAAAAAAAAGCAGGTAGGGTGGGGGACATTCCAATTTCAGAAGGAAGGTTGTTCAATAGTTTTTAACCCACTGCAGAAAATGCTTGGTTTCTTGAATTTTAAGTTTGTGCTTTGGAACAACAAGGAGAAGCTGTCCTGCAAACCCTAATGATCTTGATGGGTTGTAGATACAGATACAGAGATGTACCAAGGTGCATATCCATTTCTAGACTACAAAACATATAATTAAATCTTAAAATGAATTCCAAAATGAATGGGGGAGCCAGAGGAGAGAGGCCAGGATATGGGGTGCTATGTTTTTTAAGTAGCTGTTAAAAAGACAAGCGGCAGCATAAGGAGACGATTTTCAGAACAGACTGAGAGTCATTTCCAATACGGGGTGATGAGAAGATGGAGATAAAGACTCTGACACTGTAATACTTACTCTGCTAACGTCTAATACCAATGTCAGCAACCTCATATCTGGAGTGGACAGCTTTGTGAACTGGTGTGATG
The DNA here is from genome assembly GCA_036419115.1 of Scarus forsteni. NCBI lineage: Eukaryota > Metazoa > Chordata > Actinopteri > Labriformes > Labridae > Scarus > Scarus forsteni. The sequence continues at coordinate 12,239,419 of JAZDUH010000443.1, forward strand.
CTCACCAACTGTGGATTAACACAGATAAGACAGGGGAGATGCCAGTGGACAACAACTGGGGACCACAGCTCAGTGGACATAGTGCATGTCAATTCATAAAAGGACCTGGGGTTCTCATTGATAAAGACTTAACTTGGTGCACGCAATTCTCAAAAAATCTGTGCTACGGTACAGCATTATTATCTGGTTCTAAACTGTAAAATTAAAAACGCAAATGCTAAATTTGATTAAAAAAACATCAGGAAAAATCATTTGTACAGCAGCACCTGTTACTCCCCTTGACCTGTTTGAAAAAAAAACCCTTAGACTTGCAAATAGTATTCTATCTGATGGGTCTCATGCACTGCACCCTGAATATGTTCAACTTAACCCAGAATATCAGATATCAACGCTCAGGTGATGTTAAAGTTACACAGAATTTGCACAGAGATGCCAAATTGCACATTTCCCCTGACACTGAATGAGCACTGAGTTGCTGACTTGCACTTTTAAGCTGATATTTTTTAAATCAATTTATTTATTTATTGTAATTGTCTGTTCTTTTACTAATCCTGGACGCATGTGTAAAATGTTCTGTGCAGCAAACCTCTCTATTCAAGACAAATGTCTCCCAATGACAAAAAAAGATACTTTGACTTTAATTTTGAGAAAGGATTTTTTTTATTTGTGCATGAATTTGTTGATCAGCCTCGAGGACATATTTTTTTTGTTAAACCATATAAGTGTATTTTGCAGAGTATCTGACCTTTAAGTTTGTGTTTTCTTTCGCTTTCCATTTTACAAAAAAAAAAAAAGATAAAAAAGCTAAACCCCCCAAACCACTCAGTAAAATACAAGACAGTGATACTGCTGCTGGTCCATCTGAGCAGTCCTGCTGAACAGGGTGCTGAGTCGATGGAACTGCATCCATCCGCAGACAGACGAAAAGTGTAAACAATAACATCCCATAATAAATGGCTCTGTAAACAGGCCCAGACACCACAAAGAGCCTCTCTGGTTTCTGTTTGTGTTCACAGGGCAGCTTCCTCTCTGCTGTCTGCATGTGTGGACGACATGACGTGAGCAGTAACCATGGGGGCACGCCAACCATGTGTTGTATGTATTTTCAGCTCTGACACATGCAATAGGTGAGAGAGACACTGTTGCCATGGCAATAGCCTCCTTCTCCTCTTGTAAATGCTTTGCTGGACCCTTTTCCCCCTCCCCTCCATGTTATGTCCTCCTTTCTGTGCATCTCAGCCCTTCCTCTCTTCTCTCTGTGGTTACCCCTATTTCTTTTTCACTTTAAAAACCTATCTTAATTCATGTAGAAAAAAATCAATACAGTAACTTTAACGTTCCCATGAGTGAATTGTCTTAGCAAAATAAGTTACCCCCTACCCCTAAGAGTCTGGTTAAATTTCCAGCTGCATATAACTTATATACTGCTGTTTGAACAACTTTGCTTCATAGAGATGGGAAGTGTCTAAATGGTTATTAGGGATGCACAATATAATTTGTATGATATCGAATAATGAGATATTTGCTTCAAACTATTAATACTGGTATCAACAGATATCTGCCCAAATAAACTGCTGATACTCTTGCCTTATTTCAAAGTTTGTAGAGATTGTGCATGTTTATATAATTCTAAAGATTTTGGTCTGGAAAAACAGGGCTGATATTCTGTGAAAGTTTAACAAATCATTGTTTGAGCTCAACGAAGGGCAGATGAAGCTGAATCATATTCATATTTTGATGGAACATTTCTAAATATTTTTTAAATTAGTATTTTGACATTGCTTTATTTGATCTTCTCATACAGAGCACCTTAAAAGGAAAGAGGGAACTAGGGAAATGTTATCCATGAACAATTTTATTATTGATGATTTGAGCCAATTGTTGCTGATTTTCAGTGGAATTTGTTTTCAATATGTGGCTTAAGTTATCAAAGAGTAAGAAAACAGTAAAAGCTTGAAGAACTGGTTTAGAATTTCCAAAACAGAATGCGACATTAGTATTGTTAAAGGGACTGTGAGGAGTTTCTAAGTAATTGCAAAAGAGTCTCACTTTTAGATATATGCCTGATCGAAATACACACTTATTGATGAGTTTTACAGTATCAAAATAGGTTATCTATAAATGCTATTCCTTAGCTTCTTGGTCGGGTCGGACAGGACAGGGCTGGATTGGCCTGGATACTCAACTTCGGGAACAAGACAATTAAAACTAGAGCAAATTTATATTATTCGGACACGTCTTAGAGCACCGGGCTGTAAGTAGCGATATATAGCTGGCTACAAAACTACTCTATGAAGTTTTTCAAAACTTGCTTGTTGTCACACATCAAAAACTACCGCTACGTAACTAGAAAGAGATACATTACCTCAGCGCTTTGCATCCTATAAGTTGTTGAAAAAATAAGGTGTAAATCAATGCAGAGTTCTGAGGAAGGTCCGGGCTACAACACAACAAACACACGCTTTGGCTTCGGTAACGTGTTGTGGTGCGTTCAAGTTGTAGTCAGAAGTAGGAATATCCAAGTTCCGAGTAGGAAACTGCGGCTGGAACGACCCCCGAAGTCTGAATTTCCTACTGGGAACTCGGTGAAACCTCGTCACCCCTGAGTTGACAATCGAAGATGGATGCTCCCAGTGTGAACAGTTATTTAGCTCCTGTAATAATTTATTTGCACTTCTGACTGGGCTGTGTCGCTCAAAATCAGCTGTATACATCATATTGTTAGACTTATATTTACAAAAATGCTGCCATAGTGATAATCAAATTCTTCATGTGATATTTGTGAACAACAACGCAGGGCGTGCTAACAACAGCTAACAATAGCCTGGTAGATCGGCATGATTTTTTCAGACTTCTACTGGAACGCTGATAAGTCAGAGATGATGTCGCTCTCAGTTCCGAGGTTACTGGAATGCAGCATTACGACAGTCGCCACGCGTGTGCTCATGGGTAGCGGAGTCTTAATGTCGCCGGTAACAGATTCTCCTCACAGTCCCTTTAAGAGAATATATCTACAAATATTAGTGCTGTCATGTTAAACAATGTGTATTAAAATTGGAAGGCATCTTTATTAGGTTAAAATTAGGTCAACAGGATATCATTAGCCCTGTTGTGATAGTTTACATCTTGTCTTTGCATTAAGCTAACAAGCTCAGAAGAACATTCTGGTCCATCTTTTGGAAAACGTCATATGGAATACTTTCATTTCAATTCATTTAAAATGATCATCTGTATCAGGGAGACATAATAAAAAAGTCATCATAAAGACAAAACAGAATCATGATGGATTATAAGGTGGTATGTTTGAGAAAAAAAGTTTCTAATTTTAACAGATTGTAAAGTGAACCTCAGCGGTTCAGTTATGATGGACGGATGGATGGATGATGGATGATGGATGGATGGACAACAGTGTTTGCTAAACAGTATATGATAAGCCTTTAGATGGACAGACAAATGACATCTATGTATGGATGTATGGACAGATGTACCATCAGTAAGAGACATACAGATAGAGGCTGAGGATCATGATGTTTGAGTGTCTGTGAGTTGGGGTGGTCCCCACGGGAGTGTGTCTGTGTGTGTGTGTGTGTGTGCGTGTGTGTGTGTGTGTGTGTGTGTGTGTGTGTGCGTAATGGTGTGCCATTACCAGGTGGTTCAGATGAGAGAGAGAGAGAGAGAGAGAGAGAGAGAGAGAGAGAGAGAGAGAGAGTGAGGGATGATAGCCGTCATTTTTGTTGACCGCTTTTGCCATTTTATTCACTCATTCATCACCCTTCTTCAGTTAAATCCGCTGGTTTCAGTGTCTTCCACATATCCACCTTGTAGCGCTGTGATAGCCTGATGTTTTATGCACAATAAATGCACTGAAAAGCATTTTGGATCTCAGTGTTGTGTGTCACCATAAAATGTAGCGCGTCGTAGACGGATGAATCCAAGGATCCAACCTCACACTCTCCGGCGGCTAAGGTAAAATGTTGGTAGCCGCAACACCATCTAAAGGCTGGATGGATTGTGTTTGTATGTCTGCATGGTACTTATTCTACCTATTCTGTCTATTCTGTCTGGCCTCACCTCTGCATGACCTTTTATAACCATCCCCAGGACAAAATACCAGCTGATCAAATCCATTAACCCTGCACACAAACATGTGGCATTCTCCACTCACACCCAGACAGAGCGATAATTCATGCGGTCATTTCATCTCTCCGGGGAACAAAACCTCTTTAGCTTTCATTTTGTGCCTGAGATGCTTCAAATTATCCCCTCATAATGATGACCATGTGCACACTACTTCAGTTACAACTGGAAAACGCCTCTTTTAGAGCCTCTCCCAAAAAAATCACCCTCATATGCTCAGGACAACTTGGATCATACAGTCCATTTAATGGATTTGTTTGTGTATTTCTATCAAATTAAAGGGTCTAAAGAACTGCAAAGGTAAGAGGACTAGACATACCAGTCCAAAGACTGTGTGGTTGTGTGTTTACACCAACCTGCCAATGGGACTGGGGATGGAAATTAGCTACTGGGCTATAATCCCATGCATTTACATGTAAATATTCATTAATGCATACTGTTTCATTAAAAAAAATCTCTAATCCTAAGAAAGCAACATTTTAGCTAAAGCATCAATTTTTGCTTTATTTTTTCATAATGTAGTGTTGAAGTTACAAATATATGGTGGACTTGGAAAAGACTGTTGCTTTAAGAGTTAAAATGTCCCAGTGAGTTTTTTTCAGTCATAGATACAACATCTATATTTCCTCTGTTTATGCTACATTTTGATATTTCCTGGAAACTCTGAGCCCTTGTTTTCCCGTTTTGTGTCGATGTGTGCGGTGGAAATGAACGTGGGTTCGAAGCAGCTCCTGTCAAAAAAAATACTTGCATGTTCCCTGTGAACCAGCGCACAGCTGCTTTGCCAGCATGTGCCACAGAGGGATCAAGATGCAGACTGTGGAAACCAAGTAACTGAAGAGACTTGGGACAAATTTTTGTTGGGTGCGTAACTTTGAACGCTGCACAAATGGACTATGTGGGAATTGCAGGTCAATATAATTGGCAAACCCTATTTCCAAATTTAAGAGTGGGGCAACTTTAAAACCTTGAATCTGTTTTGTATCTTAAAAGCAGAGACTATTATGAATCTCTGTCCTTTATTTGAGTCTCAAAATCAAAATCAAAGGAGGGTTATTTCACATGAATGTTGATTTTAGAATGTAACTGTAACTCAGTTTGACCTGCAACAGTGCTGTCAAATGTCTGCATCACTTGGGACCCCCTCTTTGCCCCCTCCCTGTACCCTCCCCTGCTGGGACAGACATCATGCCTGTCTGCAGCAGCGAGTGATGCTGCCTCTATGTGACCGTCCATTATTGATGAGATGAGATGCATGGTGAAACCCCCCTGAGATGATGAGGTCACCACTCTGTGTTTGGAGATGCAGTCAGTGCTCTGCAGAAAGTGCTCACAGTTCATAACCCCACCCACCGTCAGTCCCAAACCTCCTGCAGCTGCACCCCTTCCTCATACATTTTTAACCTGTCGGGCCTCCGTCTAACACAGCGCACTTGAAATAGAAATAAAACAGAGGACAGATGATGTTGGGAGTCTTGATGACTGTAGGGACACAACAGAGTATTAGATAAAGCATCAGTCAGTCAGGCAGCTTTTGGTCCTCCTTTATGTTTTAATAACCACTAGGCCTGTCACGATAACAAGTTTTGCTGGACGATATTTGTCCAAAAAATGATTGCCGATAAACTATATTATTGTCAGTATTATTTTGATTTTTTTTTCATTTTTTAATTAATGTAATTATAATATATGTCATAATAAATTGAGTACACCATATAAAAAGAGATAAACTTTAATTTGTTATGAGTATTTAACCGTAATTGGAAGGTCTAGATCTTTTAAATAAAATAAATTAAACAAACAATATAATAAATTTAACAAACAAAAAAAGAGGCAAAAAAAAAAACAATGAAAAAGAAATTGACTCTCTTTTAGGAAAAATTGCATGTATATAAAAATACTTCTACTAATCAAAAACAATAAAATTAGACCCTGTCTCTGTAAAGAAAAACAAAACAAACCTCCAAAAAAAAAACACACACAACAATTCAAAACAATAAATAAAATGGAGTTTATACAGTTCAGGAACTGTTTGTGGCATGTACATTCTCCCAGTCAATTCGTACTGTCTGTCAAATGTTCGTAACATTTCTGGCTTTTCGACCGTATTGAAGGTTGCATTTCTTTTGCAAAGTAGCAAACAACACTGTCTGTGAGCGCACCATTTTGCACAATTTTATTTATATTTACTTTGCAGACCAAACACCTCAGTAAGTGCTGACTGTCTGGACGAAGGCTCAGCTGCACCTCCCCTTTATTGTCGCCACCACTTTCAAACAAATACGACATATCGGCTTGTTGGTGTTCATGAGCTCACACCTTGTTCCCTCTGTTTAAAACCAAAATATTCTCACACTGGGGCTGCGGGAGCCTGCTTAAGAACTGTAGCTTTCGTGCCATCATTCATACTAGTGTTTGTTTCCTCGTTACTCCTCAGGACGCTCACTTCATCTCTCCGTGTGTACACACGCCCCCCCCAAAGATTGCATGAGTGGCAGATGCTCATTCCGCTATAAATCCACTAAATCCGCTTTAGAACCGATGCACCACGGTGTTAAGAAAGATGGACAGAGTGGGCCATCTTCTCATTCAGCCTCTTTGGTAGAAAGAGAGGAGGAAAACAAGCATGCATGCATGTGTCAGTTTATCAAGGCCAGCAAACTTACCGAGGATGTTTTTACTTGTCGTGCGGTTAATTGATTTATTGATTATCGTGACAGGCCTAATAACCACATAATGTGGGGGCTGGTATATTTTGTGACTTACAAGAAAATAAAAAAGTTGTTCATGGGGTGCTGGTTTGGCAGAGTGGTTAGCAACCTGGCATTACCCACATACTGCTTTTTGCCGGCCTTGGTTCAAGCATAGTCTGTGGCCAGTTTTCAGAGTGTCCTCCCCTTTTACTCTCTCACCCGCTTTGACAAGCCTATCCACTCTCTCTCTCCTGTTGATAAAGGGAAAAAATGCCCCCAAAAGCTTAAAAAGGCAGTTCATCTGTAATGTCTTAAGAGGAAGCAACAGCTGTTCATCAAAAGCAGAGAAACATCTCCCTTAATTCAGGAAGTTCCTAAACAAATAATTTCAAATAAGTCATAGCAGGTCTGAATTGTTCATTTTGAAACTGTAGGAGATCCCACACATGTAAATCAATGACAACAGGTTTAATAATTTTGGTCTAATAGTTTGTGGTGTGAAATAAGATGATCAGTATGCCACACACCAACAGACTCTCTTACCATTGATCAGGATCTCTATTCTCACAGTAAGATTCGAGATTTTAAGGCCTGGCACACATAAAGATTTGTAAAACCTTTGATTTTGTAACATTAAGGTAGCCACACATGAAGACAGATAATGTCAGATTTTTTAGATTTTTCCTGTGGTGTGTGGTGTGCCACAGAGAGAGACACAGGACACTACAAACTAACTGATTCATTTACCAAGAAGGCTCTGCTATTGCAGCTTGTGATTTTGCGTGATCAGAGCTGACTTAACCCTGTAAAGCCAATTGTATCACATTTGATACATACTTTTATAATACCTCTTTCTACTCAATATGATCAACAAATTACAAAAAAAACATCTGGATACAATCAGATAAATGATAAAACTGTCCTCAAACGGATTATCAGTTGCCAAAAATACCTAATGTATCAAATGGGATATGAAAAATCTATATGCTGAATTTTATGGATGTTTTTTATTTTTATGGATTTTAGCAGAAAGTGAAACAAACATTTCAGCTCCAAAAAAATTGAGTTTCTGGCTATAAACTATGGTCTTGGGCCTTAAAGGGTTAAATGTAGACAAACATGGCAGACAATGTTATGAAGTCAAATGTGGCTATTGGTTAGCTTCTTATAACATCCTTGGTGGTGGTGCTTTTTGTTCAGCTCCTCTTATCAGTTCATTAATTTACAGGTTACACTGTTTAGACTTTTGTGTTTTAGCACATAAATCAGTGAGTTGCACCTCCATTTTGACATCCATCTAACTTTATGCTTTACTTTTACTCTTTGCCATGTTTGCTTCCTGCTTCAGCCAGCTTGCTCCCTGATTGGCTTTGCTCTGGTCCATGTGACAAACACAGAGGATATGTCCAACTGTCCTAAGTGCACTCCAAACACATCAGGATATCTGGTAGTAGGTATCTAACAAATTTAAAATGTATGGTTTTGAGACATGGTGGCCCTGATCCTCTTCTGAAAAGATAAAATGATAAATGATTTCTCAATACCAATGCCATTGCCCATTCTGCTTATCTACCCGATTCTTTCTTGATTCTCTTGTCGATTCTTTTGCATTTTCTGTTTGTAAAAAAGCAGTCCTGCACAATTTTTTAAAGCCACACAACTTACATTTAACGCTGTGCTGCGTGATAATTCTGCAAGTTGTTTGTGTTTCCACGCTTGATGGAAACTGCAGAAACAGACACTGGATGTTGAGCTGTTAGATTTGTTTTGTGTCAGATGATGCTACAGTTTTGAACTTTTCTGTTTTGCCTGCCATGACCACATCTTGCCCTCTTCAGCTATCATTTCTACTGATCTGGTCAGTCCATGATTTGCGAGGCATGAAGGGCACAGTGGTAGGAACTGATAAAAGAACTGTGAAGCCAAAACATAAATGATATTGATTCCTAGAGGGAGTTGTTATTGATTTCAACTAGAATGAATAAAAATAATAATACCTGTATTTGTGAAAAGAGCTCAGTTCAAATCAAGGCACTCTTACAGAAAGACACAAAAGGCATACAAGACACTAGCAAGGGAAGCTAAGCTAGAATTGGCTTTTGATTCCCATCCCTTGGCTTGACACTGTGGTGGAGGCTCTGAGGTAGAGAGGTTGGGAACCTCTGCTTTAGAAAATGTTGAAGCCATCTCTTCCTGATATATATCTGCTCTTAATTTATATTGTTAGTTTAATGCCATCAACAACTATAACTGTTTCCTGTGATTCCTTTTTTTACTGTGATTATTTTGGGGCATTTGTGCCTAGGTTGCTTACAACTTCACCAAGTCAGTACCCTGATTCCCTTTTTCACTTACACCAGAGACATGCAAAGTATTTGTTCTTATTATTGTGCAAAGTCTGTATTAATGGAGTTGTAATTTTTCTGAGGCCTCCCAAAGTGTGGGCTGTCTGTGAGGTTTGTGTTCTCAAAACAAACCTCTGCCTTTGCCTTCCTGAAGTGCGTCCACACACTGGATGTTTGTTCACCTCAGAAAAGAAGAGAGGAAATACTGCCTGTGTGATGAGAAGCAGAACAAACAGGAGCAGGAAATCCACACTCATCAAACAGAGAGGATGACACCAGACCGGAGGAGGAAACACGATACGACGAGCAGCCAGCAGAGCCTGCTCTTTCCCACCAAAATAATGCTGAGAGAAAATCCCTCAGCAGAAATACTCCTCACATGCTCCTCGTCCAACGACTCAAGACGGCGATTCATGTCCCGTCAGCGACAACACTCAGCTGTGACAACAACAACAACAAACCACACGTGCCGCTGTCTCCTGTTTGCTGTCAGGGAGCCATTTTGGATTCTGATCACTACAAGGTCCCCTGCAGGAGTATGAGTCATCAATGTCCACGCACACATTTACACACCTCCAGCTGAAGGTTCTCACGCTCAGTAATCACAGCTATAATTAGCTCCCGGGACAGGAGCACGAGAAACAGCAGAGGGAGAGCCAGAGCTGGCTTTTCAACCTAAAAATAATCCCGCTGCAATTTCTCATCCCACAGGTCACTCAGACAATCAAATACAAGTCACATAAGAGAAAAAAAAAATCTGTTATCTGCCCCCTGCTGATTTAAGCCCCCCGCCCCCCAGACCCTCCTGTTGCCTTGGTTACAGTGGAGGAGCTGAATGGAGGAGGAGGTGATGGCTTCAGTAGGAACAGAACGCGAGAGATCTGAGAGCATAATAAATTCACCTCTGATTATTTCTCTGACTCTCCACATCCTCCTCTAGCTCAAACACTACACACTAGGGCTGGGAAATACAGAAAAAAATCAAACCTTGACATTTTTTCAACAGTAAAGTGATTTAAAACATAAAGCCAAGGGGTGAGAGAGACTAACATACATTGTTAAAGACAAACAGAGATTTTGTCCAGCGCTGAAAACCAATGTGAGCGTGAAATGAAGCCTCAAATTAAGGCTTCACCAGAACAGAAACTACAGGATTTATTTAGTTTTATTACTGTTGTGTTTAAAAATGTGTGCAAGTTGAGTGTGGGTATGTGAGCTTGTGCAATTTGTAGATACATGTATGGGTTTAAGGCCTCAAATTTTTTGACTGGTACTGTATGTTTCTTTGGTGTTCATAAAAAATGCCAATAAAAAATACTGGAGAAAAAAGGTTAAGGAATTGCAGTCAACATTCAGTATGCTGATATTTATTGTCAAGAGCACAAAGCCTTCACCTACTTTACTTTACTTTACTGTACTTGTGTTAAAAATGGATATGAAGCCAAAATTTTCTTTATAAAATCATTTTGATTGATAAAAATGAACATTCAGAGATTATAATGTAAACCATAATGGTACATTTGTACATACTGCCAATATCACACAAACGAATAGGATACACCATGTATAACAAAGTCATTAGACCACCTTCCATGAAAACAGGAAAAAAAAAGATATTTTAACAATCTTTCAAAAACGGTTTAAAATGGAAAATGCAATTGGACAAACATTTTGAACAGGAGTAAAGGGACTATGAGGAGAATCTGTTTCTGGCAACATAAAGACTCTGCTACCCATGAGCACGCGCCGTGACTGTCGTAATGCTGCATTCCAGTAACCTCGGAACTGGGAGTGACATCATCTCTGACTTATCGACGTTCCAGTTGAAGTCTGAAAAAAACATGCCGATCTACCAGGCTATTGTTAGCTGTTGTTAGCACGCCCTGTGTCGTTGTATGAAGAATGTGATTATCACTATGGCAGCATTTTTGTAAATATAAGTCTCACAATACTATGTATACAGCTGATCTAGAGCGACACACCCCAGTCAGAAGTGCAAATAAATTGATTATTACAGGAGCTAAATAACTGTTCACACTGGGGGCATCCATCTTCGATTGTCAACTTGGGGGTGGCGAGGTTTCACCGAGTTCCCAGTAGGAAATTCAGACTTCGGGGGACGTTCCAGTTGTAGTTTCCTACTCGGAACTCGGAAATTCCTACTTCTGACTACAACTTGAACGCACCACAAGCCAAAGCGTGTGTGTGATGTGATGCTACTAAAAATGCAGCTCAGACCTTCCTCAGAACTCTGCATTGCTTTACAACTTCTTTTTTCAACAACTTACAGGATGCAAAGCGACGAGGTAATGTATCTCTTTCTAGTTCTGTAGCGGTAGTTTTTGACTTGTGACAACAAGCAATTTTTGTGAGACTTTTTTGTAATTACTTAGAAACTCCTTACAGTCCCTTTAAGGAATTCAAATTGAATTCAGCTTTTAATACCCAAGTCTGAATTGTTCACTGGGCTTCTCTGAAAAGTCAGAAATTAATCAAGCACAACATTCAGACCACTAAAACTAACTCATTTGTTTAGGATTGTAAGACAATAACTATAATTTCATGTTGTAATCAATAAATAATATTTTGCTCTACTATTTTTCTTAAAAAAAAATAGATTTGAAAATGCATGGATAACAGTTACTTTTATATTTTAGAATCAAAAATATCATTTTTAGTTGAACAGTTCCTACATACTGGTGTTTTAACCATTACAGAAACATAAATGATTTTGCTCATCATTAATGCTGTTAATTCAGGGCAGTTGTGGCATAACCTTACACTGGGGTGGTCTAATAAAGTTGTTAAGCGTTGTAGATGGTCAGTAAGTATAGCCAAAATAAAGGCTGTAAATACTGAAAAAACAATCATGTCTGCCAATACGGATAATCAACTTTTAGGAAATTATCAGCTGATAATGATTGTGTTTCTATGATACTGTATTACACTGAAGAAATGTGTTTTTGTTGCATATTTATAGCAGTGTCTTAATGATGGCACATATTTTTTTTATTTAAATTTGTGATCCACACCTTTGACCAATGAACCCTGTAAAAACTAGAGTGCTGCAGTGCAGACGATGGCCTCGGCACAGTTTAAGACAGCTGCTCCAAATAGTACAGGGTTCAGGCTGATTTTACACGCATGTGCTGTGAACAGGCGGCTGTCGTCCTTTACTGGACAGGCTTTTTACAGAACGTCTCTCTCACCGTCTGTTGGACTGCTCAGCCTCTGGCCTCTCTCCTACTCTGGCAGGAGGCTGAGTGCAGCAGATGTTCAGGACAAAATGGGACAGAGAGGAGAGTGTTACCCCTCACAGAGCTCACACCTCAATCTAAAACATCACACTGGAGATAAGCTCATTCCTCTGCAAACTTGACAGTGAGGAGTAATGAAGATATTTCTGAGATTAGGCAAATTTGAAATAGTCTGTCAAAGAAAATACCAAATGTTTCTTTAAAACCTCTTAGAGTGCCACACTTATAAATGGTTCCAACTTTGTAGACTAGCAAACAACCAAACTAGACGAAAAACAAGATTTCCCCCATACATGAATCCAGAAGGGTACAGCCTGGAATATTCTGCAGCATCACTTTGTCACCTTTCTGATTAATCTAACTAAAGATGGGTCCACACAAAGATTTTCTCAATTTGAAGAGATTTTTCTATCTGTTAGAGGCCCCACACATGAAGATAAAAAATCAGGCACTGAACAGTTTTGATCGTACTGTTTATGGTGTGTTTCAATAATCTCAACACAGCACACCACACACAAAGATGCTGTCCTGCCACCAATCCAGAATCTACTCCTCCAAGCCTGAAATCTTAAAAGAAGAAGAAAAAACAGGGACAACTGCAAAGCACAACATGGTAGAGGACATATGAGAAGAGGGACTGATGGTGGTCCGAAGAAAAAATAAGCAAAAACTGTGGAGATAATCCTGGATACAGTGTGAACACAGACTTTATAGTCAACTGGGCAAGCTAGAGGTGAGGTGTTTTCAAATTAAGCCAATGGTTGATGTTATTAGCCTAGAAACAATAAAGTCTAATTGTGACTTAGCTAAATAAATGTGGCAGCCATCAAGAAAGAGAAGGAGATGGAGTGCATGGTTAATTGTGTTAATAGACAATCTCAGGCTTCCTTTTCTTCATCCTCCATCAATGTGGTCAACAGAACTTTATGCTTGTTTTAATTTACATCTCCTTCCTTGTTCCCCAGTTAGCTCGCATCTTGATTGGCTACACTTCTTGTCCACGTCACAATTCACGGAGTCCGAACTCAAGCTGTCGTTGGCTTTCCCAAACACACACACAAAGATCTTTGGTCGTAAATACTGAACAAGTTTAAGATTTACGATTGTTGACCTTGACCCATTTCACAGCCGACTGTCCGGACAAGTTCACTCTTAACACACCTCAAACCACAGAATAATCTGATAAGACATATGATAATCTGGCATTTGCCATCCTTGGTCAGGTAAGGGGGAGAAGTCTGGACAAAAACAGCCCAATAATCTTTAAGTGTGTACCCTACTTTAGTGAAAATCATGTTTGTCAGCTAGCTCTCCAAGTTATTGACATAACCTCTTACTGCAACTGGAATCTCTCAAATAAAACTTAAAGGAGGAACGAGACATTGCTTGTGAATGAAAATATAAAAAAGGGCTCTTGCGACAATGGTTATCTTTGAGGTACACTGGAGCGACTGCTCTGTGAACAGACACAGAGGAAAGAAATGAAAGCGAACAGACTAAGAAAAGAAGTTACAAAGACGTCACTGGCTCAAGAGACACAATGAATGATGGCTCTGCAAATACACCAACTTGTGTAAAATCAATCATCTTGCACTCTGCACTCTCTACTACAACTCAAAATCAGAGCTGAAAGAAGCTGAAGATTTCCCTGTAAGAATGTGAGTCTCATTTTCATACAATTGTAAATCTGGAGGGAACAGCTTCTCTGTGGGAAAGGCTTACCTTTATATCTGGGCCGTTACAGTTGAGGCTCATCCCGCACTCGTCTGTGATCTCCGTAATCTCCGACAGGTCGTCATCTTCGAACTCATCCAGGCTGATGTCATGGGTCAACCTGGTTAAAGAGGAGGGAGGATTAAGGTGAGAAAGGAGAGAGAAGGGAAAAAAATCAAGTTAATCCTTTGGCCCTCATTTTTAGCTACAGATCACCTCAAAATCTGCCATTAAACGAATTATGTGTCTGCCAGGGGGGGCTAATGCAAGCCAAAATCCAATCCTGGTGACACATCAGACGTGGAAATGTGGGTCACAGGCTCTGATCAGGCAAGGATTTGATTTAAGATGAACAAAATGAAAAATTTTGTTGCTGCAGAAGATCAGATTCTGCTCTTTTTTGCTCCCCTGTGGAAACACTCAGACATGAAGAGGTGGAGAAACTCCAAGAAGCTATGACAATGAGTTGATGCCTGATGGGAGAGGGGAGGAGGGGTCACAGGCCATGGAGTTTACTTTAAGACAAGCAGAAAACACACATGTAGGAGGAGGCTGTATAGCTATGACATCATAAACCCCAGGGAGTAAAAAACATGGCATCTTTATGGGCATTCTCTTTACAGAGGCATTGCACATTTTTATAACTGAGAGTTAACTAAAAGGTGTTAAGTTCTTCTGCTCCTCAAACCCCTTCTAACAACATTAAAAGCAAAGATAATTGCATCTGCAGTACATGGGACCATCAAATTGTTTAACATGCCCCCTTAGGTTGATAGAGCACTTCTATGACCAAGACAAAAACGTGTGCGGCATCAGGACTTCTTGTTGATTTCAGAGAAACAGTAACTCAAGAATCACCTGTTACATCCAAAGTATACAGACAACCATTTCTGAATTCACAACACAAATTTTAAAGCAGATTGGCTACAGCAGCAGAAAACCCCACTGGGTGCCACTCCTACCAGAGAAGAACCTTTATAACCAAAGTGCCAAGTTTTTCTGAAAAGACATGAGCTGAGCTGGGACACTGTGGCACACGTTCAGGCCGTGGCATGTACCTCACACAACCCCTCTTCAGAAAACCAAAACTCTCCTTTTAACTGGTTTCTAGGGATGGGAATCATTAAGGTTTTATCAATACCAGTGCTATTAACAATCCTGCTAATCGATCAGATTTTTTAATAATTCCCTTATTGATTCCTTCAAATATTCTGTGTGGGCAAATGTTGGCCTGTAGATTTTCAGTTGCAAACACAGTCAAACACACGTCACAGCAGAGATAACTGCTTCTGCAAGTTGCTGGTGTTTCCACTCACTCAAAGTTGTGCAGTAGGTGCCTTTTGTACAAAAAAAATAAGTCACAATTCTGACCGTCTGTGAACCCTGTCAGTCGGAGGAATTGATAAGAGAATTGATTAGCAAAAAGATTAATGATATCAATACTTTGGTGGCGCTGTTAACCATTCTCAACTGGAATTGGTTTTCGATCCCCATCCCTACTGGTTTCTTGAACATGAAAAAGATGGAACTCCAGTGTTCTCCTCAGTCTTAATCCAATAGAGCACTTTTGTGATCTGGTGGGAGATTCACAATGTGTGCATCTGACAAATCTGCAGTAACTGTGTGAAGTCTCAGAGGAGTGTTTGCTGCATCCTGTTAAATCAAAGAATTAAGGCAGTTCTGAAGGCAAAAGGAGTCCAACTTGGTGCTAGTAAGGTGTACCTAATAAAGTGGCCAGTGAGTGTGTAAGCCTGGTTAAGAATTAGCAGCATGGAAATTATCACAGTCATTTAATCCTGTAATGAAAGGATGTCGAATCAGTTAGGAAGTCGATAACTAAGACTTATTCCAAATTGAGACATGCTTATCAATAGTCATCAATATTTGTAATGTAGGCAGACGGGTCATTAGGTAAATCAACTATGCATATTACACAAACCCGTCTTCCACATCAATATTATTCTCTCCTGACTTTAAACTGAGCAATGCTGCTGCAGTTTTGTTGGTGTTTGCTGAAGGTGGATGATTGCATTTCACTGCTCTGTTTCTCTCTCTCACAGTTTCATTCTTTCCATCAGGTGTGCATTTATTCCCACCTCATCTTCATTCCCTTTAGATTACTGTATTCATATTTTCTCTGTTTTCTTCTCGCTCTGTCTTATTTATCTGATTATTCCTCAGCCCTGCTCTCCTGCCTCCTTCAGGGCCTCATTATAGAAATAAACAGCTGCTTCTATTCAGGCTATTTAACTCCCGTACCCATCCTTCGACACGTGAAGGCTATAGGCAGTCCCAGCTGTGCGCACTTTGTCAAAAAGAAGCAGCTGCAGTGTGGGTGTAGTCATTATTGACATTATAACATCAAGAAACAACAGAAGGACCATGTGCCACCAAGTTCATCTCGCCCTACAAACAGGTTTCTCTAGTGCACGCTGTGATCACTGTCTTCTTTTCCGTGCTCCCTCTAATAACATCTTCCTGCTCCCTGACTGTCTGTTATGCCCTCGAGGCTGAAGGGTAAATAGATAAAAAGCGGACATAATCACAGACGGGGAAAAGTGAAGCATTGTTTACTGGAACATAATTGAATCTTGCCGCATACAGCAGGACATTTACTCTCTCTGCACGTCACTGCACGGACATTAAGGACTGTTTCTGGAGATAACAAGACCCTATAATGTTCTCCACAAAATGTGAAGGCCTTTAAAGTCCAACTACTTCAGTTTTGTGCATCCACAGCATTCCCTTTAGATTACTGTATTCATATTTTCTCTGTTTTCTTCTCGCTCTGTCTTATTTATCTGATTACTCCTCAGCCCTGCTCTCCTGCCTCCTTCAGGGCCTCATTATAGAAATAAACAGCTGCTTCTATTCAGGCTATTTAACTCCCGTACCCATCCTTCGACACGTGAAGGCTATAGGCAGTCCCAGCTGTGCGCACTTTGGCAAAAAGAAGCAGCTGCAGTGTGGGTGTAGTTATTATTGACATTATAACATCAAGAAACAACAGAAGGACCATGTGCCACCAAGTTCATCTCGCCCTACAAACAGGTTTCTCTAGTGCACGCTGTGATCACTGTCTTCTTTTCTGTGCTCCCTCTAATAACATCTTCCTGCTCCCTGACTGTCTGTTATGCCCTCGAGGCTGAAGGGTAAATAGATAAAAAGCGGACATAATCACAGACGGGGAAAAGTGAAGCATTGTTTACTGGAACATAATTGAATCTTGCCGCAGACAGCAGGACATTTACTCTCTCTGCACGTCACTGCATGGACATTAAGGACTGTTTCTGGAGATAACAAGACCCTATAATGTTCTCCACAAAATGTGAAGGCCTTTAAAGTCCAACTACTTCAGTTTTGTGCATCCACAGTGGCAAACTTATGTAATGTATGTAAGGGCAGTAATTACTAGGGATGCCCTGATCAGGCTTCTCTCAGCAGACACCGATCACGGATCATCTGTTCAAGAGCTTATACCAACTACGTTTCTGTTTTATTTTAACAATTGGTCGATAAATTACATAAAAGACAATACACTTAAAAATATTCACTCATAAATATAATGTAACTGATCTAACTGTTGCATGATGTCAAGAAAACATAATTTACTTCCACTCAATTCTATCTTTTCAAGGTTCAGAAAAAATCTAAATCTCCAACACAGAAAATACATTTAAACACATCATGTTCTAAGCTTTGTCAAATACTCATTGTATTGGGCTAACCTTAACGCATCACAATGTTTCTGACTTTACCTCAAGTCGCATCACCAAACAGGAGAAGGCAATGCTTATTTAGCTTAGCAGATTAGCTTTTATGCTGCTGAATTCGGCACAGACTTAGACACTAGATTCATATTTTGGACTCAAAAAGGACTCAGTTTTGGAGACTGTGTTGCAGTTTATTTAAGAGGATGACAGAGCAGCAGGAACAGTGGATGAGCTGGTGTCCACCAGTAGACATGAGACTCTTCCACCAGTGATCAAGGTTTGCAGGCTTTAACTCTGATCCCGATCCTCTTCTGATCACTTTTATTGTTTCATACAAAAATCAGCCAATATTGACTGCTGCCAATACAATTTTGGCCCCATCGGTTAGTATGGTAAACACAGCTCAGTGTTTGTAATAAACAGAAGTCCACAAACTTTTGGTTTAGTTTAATATTATTTCAAGTTGATCAGCTGTGATCAGTATTCTGGTCCTAGAAGGACACATGGGCTGTGCCCAATCGGTGTCCTTTGGAGCAGGAAGAGGAGAGGAGGGGAGTTGAGAGTGACAACAGCAGAAAGTGACTGTTTGTTCTGATCTTAGCATAGATGCTAACAGCTTCAGTAACAGTTTCATCAGATCTAGACCACATTTCTCTATGAAATAAAAAACAAATAACATTAAATACATTATTTGGAAGAAAGAATATTTTCATTCCACTTCCATTTAGTTTTGGTGAGTTTGTTCCATGAAAGGGCTTGTGTTTTGCATTTTACAACGCAGCAGTAGCACCCACCTACTATATTATCATAATGGCCTGTAAAGAATTTGATTGACAGAATGATCATCCAGTCACCTGTTGAATATGTTTTTTTTAGGGATGCACCGAAATGAAAAATTGTGGTCGAAGCTGAAGCCGAATAAAATATAAATGCTTGGCCAAATACTGAATATCCAATGCAATGGCAAAGTACTTCACAATATTTTTTAATAGTGTAAAAATAGCTTAGAGTACATTTTAGACGTTTTTAAAAGAAAGTAGTTATTTATTGAATATTATGACATTTTTTGATATTCCAGTAGCCTTTGCTTTTCAAAAAAAGCCCAACAATTTTTTTCATTCATATTAATCCTTCAAACAAAACAAAACATGCATTAAAAAAAAATAAAGTGCATTGAAGTGGATAAAAACCAATAATCCAATAATACCAACAAATAAATAATTGTCCTTTAGACACAAGACTGCTTTAAGGCTGTCACTTTATATTTGATATTTGAATAACCGATCGAATATGGGGATAAATATCCGTAACCGAATAGTAAATAAATATTTGAATGTAAAATATTGAGTGTGGCGA
This sequence comes from Scarus forsteni, assembly GCA_036419115.1. Lineage (NCBI taxonomy): Eukaryota > Metazoa > Chordata > Actinopteri > Labriformes > Labridae > Scarus > Scarus forsteni. Next base: position 12,258,633 of record JAZDUH010000443.1, read on the forward strand.
CACATTAGACCTGGAGCAGTGGACCACTCCGTCCAACAGAGGGCGCTGTGGGCACAGCTTGACCGTCAGTCACATCCGGTGCTCTCTTGACCTCAGTAAACAAAGAGTTTCCACTCCGAGCGGGCAGCCCATGGTGGAAGCAAGAGAACTTTCTCGGAGTATGCGCTGGGTGAGCAGCTCCATTAGAAATGAACGGGTGCCATTTTCGGTGCGGTATCCAGTTCTTATAATACATCCATAGGACAGCCCTGAATGTTCTGAGGAGAGCTGTGTGGAAGTAGTTTTGGTTCTGCACAGTTGATGGCAAACTTAAAATCAAAGACCAGGCTGTGTTGAAATACAGTTTAGTCAGTTGTCCTCCACTTATTTGGGGGCTCAGCCATCGGCTTTCATCCAAGCTATACGGCCGAGTGCAGCGTCAAGAGTTTAACCCCGTGTGACTATGTTTTTTCGCCACAGTGGATAGGAGAGTCTCTGTCTTGGCTTTTTTTGCAATACTCAGCCGGATATATTCAGCCACCGAATATTTGGTGCATTCTTAGTTTTTTGTTTTTTTTAATCTTCTACTCTCTCCAAACTCTTTCAATGGGCTGTTCCTCTGTTGGACTGGACTGGTGAAATATATTCTGTATAATATACTGTATATTGAACGGTGTATCTGCTGTGTCAGGTAAGTTCCCTCTACCTGACTAACAAGCCAAACTTAGAGAAGCTTCAAGAAACACATGGTTCAGTGAACAATCCATATTTTATTTTGTCTCATATTTATTGGCCTGTCAGGATTTGGTCTAAGGACAATGGTCTGATTTTGAATAGTAAAAACAGTGAGCTTATCAGTTTGGGACAAGCTTGATTTATGACTCCAAAGACAGAAGCCTGAAAAAGAAACAAAATCAATATTTTCCTGAGTGTCCCCCTGCGATCAGCATCACTTACAGGAAGAAGGAGAGAGGCTGAGGGGAGGAGAGGAGAGTAAAACAAGACTGCAGATGCTGCTCAGAGCCAATAAACATAACATTTGTCTTTGTTTTGTACTTCTAGACATACAGTTTGACCTTTGATAGAGGCTTGAGGAAGACAAAAAGGGGAGGGAGGCGAGAGGAAATGATGTGGTGACTGCAGATCAGAGAAAAGTCTAAGTGGAAGCAGCGGACAGTGACAGGACGAGGGGATCAAGGAGACAAAAATGAATGGAGGGAGCGAGGGCATAGAAAATTAAGTGCAGAGAGATAAACCACCTAAACTGGACAGGGTGACCCCATAGCTGCAGGGAATTGTGGGTAAGCAGGGAGGCAGACACCAGAGGAAACCAACAGAGTGTATAATAGAGCAAATGAGGCTGTCGCATGGCAGGGCTCAGACGTTACAGGGGAACACACGGGGCGGACAATGTCAGGCACACTCACGTCACACAGGCTGCACTGTCATGTTCAGCCTGTCTGATGCCTCAAACAATCTCTGTGTGTCACAGGAGATAAAGGAAGCTTTGTTTATCTCATTATAGAGGTAGAACAAAAAACAGAGCCTAAATTTTCAAAGGAGTGCTAATCTACAGGATATATCTATTTTATTTAATCACGTTTACACCTCTAAAGTTAGAATACTGACCAAATAAAATATCTATTAACATTTTTCTTTGTTTTTGTGTCTTGCCTCACTCCTGAGTCCTTGACGAGCAGATACATACCATTCTTTCTGTGCATGCAATAACAAAGAAGAGACGGGCAGAGCTTGCTCACTGCTAACTAGCTTAGCTCAAACACTGGGAATCAATGGGTAACATTACCCTGCCTCTGCTTACAGTCATCAGATAAACTTAATGGCAACTCTAAACAGCCCTGTGTGTTTGTGTGCATCATTGTTCGGCCATAATTCTCAGTACCAATCATCTACTGGTAAACAAAACAGAAGCTCTGTTTAGCTGACCTACTTACAAGTATATGTGCGCATGCGCCCTGTGATTTAGTTTCATATGGACTTTTTTTTAAAAACTACATAAAGTGCTAATCTTAGTCTTAGAGTAGAAAATGGAACATAATGCAATAAAAAGACTTACAGCAAGCACACAGGACCATGAAGAGTTGCTGAAGACTGTATCTGATGATTGTAGGCAGAGGCAGGGTAATGATACCCATTGACTCCCTGTGTTTGTGCTAAGCTAAGTTGCGGAGGGTTCACTGTGGCTGTTTACTGCACACACAGTCGTACGAATGGTGTCTATCTGCTTACCATGGACTCAGGAGTTGGGCAAGACAGAAATGAAAAAAAAATCTTTGTATTCCTTTAAAACTCTGAATCATGCTGACTCAGTATCAGCATCTATGCTTTTATTCCTGCCCTGCAGATCTATGCCTCCTCTGCAAAGTCACCAGCTGTGGAGTGCAGCCACATGATGCCTCACCTGCCTCCCACCACCAACATTGTCAGTTTTATCTAAAGAGGATTCAGTGGAGTGTGAAGCTTTGCAAGTGTGGACAGAAACAACCACTTGATCGTTTCTATTCCTGCACAGAAGTCACCCAGTACAACCCAAATACACAACTCAGACAAAAAGAATAGTGACTAAAAACATTATAGTCCAACACATTTTGTTAAAATTTAGAGCAATGGTATTAGTTGGTGCATGGACATCTTGTTAAAAAGACAGTTTAGTTTTTTATTTTATGTGCACTATCCTGAGTTATTAAATTAGGATGACGTAATAAATAATAATTAAAATATAGGCCAACAATCCTGCAAAGACCACAACTGTTTTGATTGTTCAATGTTGTTTTGAGTCTATTTAAATATGCTATCTGCTTTTGATTGTGCCCATAATTTACTGACCAGTCCTGCAGAAAAGTGGGTATTTTGTTTCTCTCCTGTGACCATTAGGAAAGGAAAATAATAAGATATCACTGATGCAAATGCTATTAACTATTCTGCTTATCGATTCAATTCTGTATAGATTCTTCTATCAACTGCTCTGAGTTTTCAGTGGAAGAAAATGTCTTCTATAGATTTTCAGTGGAAACAAAGTCAAACACTTGGCACTCCTGATTCACTGTGCTGCATAAAGAAATGCTTCTGCAAGCTGCTGGTGTCTGCACTTACAGAAAGTGGTGTGGTAAATGTATTATCATAAAAGAACAGTTGTCACAATTTTGATCACTTCTGCTCCCTTTCTGCCATGAAATCTTAATTCTTTGTTAAAATTTCTAAAGCATGCAGAACAAAGTTGAAGGAATTGATTTGGGAACTGTAAAGCATCGTGACTAATGATATCAATACCTTGAGGGAGTTGTTGTCCATTCTAAACAGGAGTTGGTTATAGATTTCCATTTCTAGTGACAACAGTATAATCACAAACACTACAGCAAACGGTTCTCTTTCAGAAACAGTTACAGTGCTTTAAAACGTGGCGCTCTTGTCGCAGGCTGTTGGGTAAGACAGGAGCAGAGTTTCATCTCATAATGTAACAGAACATAAATGATACATGAAGGGAACTGTATGTACGTCTTTGACTGCAAGTGGTGTTTTATGCTGGAGGGAACTCCTCTTTGTTGAAACCTCCTGATAGTTGTGACTGGGCTGGAAATGAAAGATGGCCTTAAGGCTGATCCCATGGATACAGAAAATCACAATAATTCATCCATGATGGGGTGAGAGCAGGGTTAACTTTTCAAAGGTCTGATTGTGATGGGACGGTCTGACTACGAAGCATGCAGATCTCTGGAAAGGCATGACAGACAAACACAGGATGGAAAAAAATTGTATGATCATTCTAACCAGCAGCTTTACTGAGGTGTTTTTTTTCTTTTAGGGTACAAAAACACACATCCATAATTTGACTCAAAATAATGTAGAATTAGGAGGAGAACGCCTTCCTGAAAGTACACTTTGCTGAAATGGTACTGAAGTGTGAAGTGCACAAGGGGGGAGAACTGTTCAGAACAGAAATGTGACATTATTGCAAATGTCACTGACTGGATCATTTCTCTTTGTGTTAAAGGAAAAATCTTCAAGAAAAAATAATTAAACAATAACTCAGAGCCCTATGAAGACAATGCTAATAGCTCTGGAAACAGTTTTGCTGTTTACATTGCTCAGAAATCACCAAAGTCCATCACCAGGATTCAGGATTATAATTTTCCAATTTCTGTTCACACTACTGTGGGATTAGTCATGCACTTTTACAGACAGACATACGTTCATCCATTAGCCAAGTTTATCATTCAATCACAGATCTGTCTGCTATTGTTATGGTCATGATTCATGAACATTCCTTAATACTGTGCCTCAAGAGCAGCTGTTCATCTCTGTTTTGAACTTTATTGATTCCAACACCATCTGATCTTTCTCTATGGGGAAAAAAGAGCAAAGGAAAATATGTTATGTTATGGCTAAATTTCAGCCTTTAACCTGAAGAATTTCTGTCTTTTTAAGTTTCCACTTAAATTTTAAAATCCCTTCTGTCTCATTGCTTTGTGGCTGGACTTCATTACCCATCAGATATCCAAGGAGGCAACCATTATGCTCTGTAACTAATTACCTGCAAGAAATGTTACAACACAACAAGCATTCTGGTTAAGAGTCTGATGTGGGCTTGTGGGAAGGGTACATTAGGCCTCTTATCTGGAGCGCACATTTGGGATGCACAAGGGCTCAAGTGTGAATATTGGGGCAGGGGGGCAATCTTCTTAAAGCCACAAGTGGACATGGTAGTTCACCAAAAACCATCAAAAAGCAGATAGAAATGATTCTTTAAACTATGTGTGCTGTAACAAGGAAGAGACGGGCAGTGCTTGCCCACTGCTAATTAGCTTAGCTAAAACACTGGGAGTCAATGGGTAGCGTTTGCCTGCCTGTGCCTTCAGTCATCAGATAAGCTCTTCAAAAACTCCAAATGGTTCAGTGTGCTTGGTTGTTTTTACCGTGTTGTGTTTTTTAAATTGTCAATTTATCTTCCCTTAAACAGAGGCTTTGTTTTGGTGGTCTACATACAAGCAAGTCTGCAGTGGTTTGCACATGGGCCAAGTGGTTAAATGTAGTATTTTTTTCTTTTGATAATTACATAAACTGCTAATCTTAGTCTAAAAATAGATAATGCCACACAATGTTGTTAAAAAAAAAAAAGATTCACAACAAGCCACAGGACCGTTGTGGCCGTTATCTGGTGACTGTAGGCATAGGCAGGATAACAATACCCACTGACTCCCAGTGTTTTAGGGAAGCTAATTAGCAGTGGGGGTGCTCTTTTTGTCTCTTCCTTGTTTCTGCACGCAAAGTCAATAAAAAAATGTCTATCTGCCTGACATGGATTTGGGAGTGAAGCAAGACACGAAAACAACACAAAATGTTGGTATATCCCCTAAAAGTACGTCTACGGCCATGAAGGGTGTCTATTACTATATAAGCAGATCCAAACATTCTTTTTTATTTGGGTTTTGCAGAAATCTTCGCCCAAAAAGGCTTAACAACTGATCTTCGTAGGGTTTGTACTCTTTGTTTGCCCTTCTGGTGTTGAATAGAGACCAATGCAATAATAAATTACAATGAAAGGGACTGTGACACTACTATCCAACACTCGTCGGTATTTACTTACACATACTTTTAGCAAACTCTCACTTTCACCTATCCTGAACAATTTATTGGCACTGATAACATATGGATCCATTCATAAACTGGAATATCCAAGGCCTAAAATAACCTCCTTGTTGTCCTCTGGGATTGTGTTCCTGTACGCTGTATACACATCATCTCACTCGCTCACTACATCCTCTGCAATCGATGCATGCTGACTCAGCACAATGACTGAGCCGTGCAGGTCAGAGATCTCTGTGGCACATCCACTGTGTCATCATGGCTGAAAGTGAGACTACAAATCAGCCAGAGCAGAGTAACAACAAGCTGACACAAACATCATCAGGACTGTCACAGTGCTGTCTAACAGGATCCTAAAAACAATCCAGGAAACTCAAGGATGCTCAAGAATACTTATACCAGCAAACTGATGAGGTTTTGACTCTGGCAGGCAAGCCAAGAGGAGGTTTATTTTGAAAGTGCTCAAAGAACAGACAACATGAGCTGTTAACTGTGTTTGGATGAGACAATCTGAGGCTGATTAGTAGATTTTGACTATATAAGGCTCATGTTAGCTGAATATTATTTTCCTGTTCGCTGGTCTTTTAAACTTTTCCCTTTAAAAATCAAATCAGAACTTTCTAAAACAGATTCCAGTGTGTTAACTTTTGAATGTAGTATCATCTGTGTCTGTTACAGGACCATTTTTCTGACCCATTACACTTCCAGTCAACAGCCAGCTACTACAACTAAGGTGGAAAAGAGGTAGAAAGTTTCAGGATAACTTCCAGAAACTTTCCAGAAACTTTTCATGAGAAGTAAAGCTGAATAATTTAGGAAATATTACAAATTGGTATCTTTCCATGGGAACTATGGGTATTGATTAACCTTGCAGTGCAGATGGATCAGCCTGATTCAATGTCTGTACTCAGGCAGATCCAATCTACGATGACTGTGAGCGTCCAAAAGTGTCACAGCCTAATCAGTGTCTTTGAGCAGGAAGTGGTAAGAGCTTTAAGCAAGACAAAAGCAGGAAGTGACTGCTCGTACAGAGATTAGAATCAAAGCTACCAGCTTCATTAGCAGTTTGATCAAATCTGAACTGCAGATTTCCCACAAATACTGCAAACTTCTCAATAGAGATGATATTTTTTGGTCCAATCTCAACATGCTTTCCTGAGAGTTTGTACTACGTAGTGGCTTACATTCTGTCCTTACACTGCAGCAGTAATTCCCTCCTTTTACATTATCTGATTGGTCCAAAATGAATGTGACTGACAGAACAACTGTCCAATCATCTGGTGGATATGCTGTTGAAAAGTTCTACCCAAATTCGAAGAACTTTTAATGAGCTCGTTTCCAGATGGACTCGTCAAATGTATTGTGCATCTGGGATGTCAGATTAGGAATTTTTACCTCCGTCAGGAGTAGGGATGCAAACAATTAATCGATTATCGATTAATCGTTGATAAGAAATTACTCGATTAAAGTACATTAATCGAAGAAGAAGAAGACGACAACAACAACAAGACAAACGAGAAGTGGTAAGCTGGCAGGATGAAGAGTACAAGATGGAGTTCGGTATGGAACCACTTTAAGTTTGTTAATGACAACAAAGACACCAAATGCACCATCTGTGGAAGTATTTTAAAGTACAACTCCTCCACAACTTTGCTAAATTATCACCTCAATACGTCACATTCTGTTAGGAATAAATCTTTTATTAAGGAATATGATTTGCATTTTCTCTTTCATAAGAAAGATAGAATTTTCATAGAAAGGAACCTTTTGATTCAGAGGGGAATTCAGCTTCACAGAAAAATTGCCGCTTATCAATTAATCGATCATCGATCGATAAGATAAAACAACTATCGATTAATGAATTACTCGATAATTTGCATCCCTAGTCAGGAGATTATGTTATTGCCTGCGTCTGTTTGTTTTTTTGTTAGTGTGTTTGTTTGTTTCTCTGTTAGCAAGATAACTCAAAAAGTTATGGACGGATTTTGATGAAATTTGCAGGGAATGTCCGGATTGGGACAAGGAACAAATGATTAATTTTGGGAGTGATCCCAATCACCGTCTGGATCTGCCATGACGAAAATGGGATTTTCGTGAATAACTACTGAACTAAAATAGGTATTATTATAAATCCAATTGCTAATGGTATGTTCTCACAGTCAAGGAATCTAAATATTTAGATGACATAAAGGTAGGACTAATATTTATGGTGAAAATCACAGTATGGGTGAGGACTGTGGTGCTGGCGGAGGCCTGCACTCTCCGAGTGCTTTTCTAGATGGGAAATAAATGGAAATTGGGGGTATCAATTACATTTTGGGGGAATATACTGCTTTTTTGAGATCTTGCCCTGAGTAATATTTAGATCTTGTGGGTCAAAATGTCAAAGTGTATAAAAGATTCATTACCATGCATTTAAGCCACTGCAGGTTCCTATTAGTCAGATATTCGGGACTCAATTTGAAATTTTGTTCAATTTCATAAACTCAGTTCACACATATTTTAACAATTACAGATCATAAAGAAATCAAAGAACTGATAGAGTAAATGGAAAAGCTTATTTCCAAGTTGTTGTAGATGCAATAAAAATAATAATAGCACTGCTCACAATGATGTACCAACAAAAATAAAAGTTTAGATGAATTCTAGAGGCACGCATACTTTTCTCAAGGCAGAGATTGATAGAGCACTTCTAAAATAGTACTATGCCCTGAACAGTAAGTAAATTTCTCATTTCTCATTATGTCCGCAGAGACAAAAAAGAGCCTGGCAGGCAGCAAGAGCATAGTATAAAGTATACAGTATAGAGTTTCACAGTTAGAGTTTGAGTTTGCAAAGATAATCTGCACACAAAGTTAAAATCATCACTCGATGCTGAAAAGACTCCTGACAAAGCTTAGAATTGGGCTCTTTAATACACTTGGTGCTGGCTCCAAAAACCCGAGCAGCTCTTCAAATATAGATTCCTTTCACAAGATTCTTGTCAGTTCATTTTAATTATAATGGGCTCTAAGCTTTGAGTCCATCCCTCATGGGCGATTTAAATACTTCATGAGCTTTCCAGTGATTTTGAAGTCTCTCTGCACGTCTGATATTTTTTCCCATGACTTCATCTCTGACAACAGAGGGTTTGATTTTACACTTGAGCTCTGTGATCATAATGCTGTGTACTGGAGTTTAGGTACAGACATGCTGTATTAAAGAGAGATCACAGTCATATAATGTATTTGAAATGGACACAGTGATGGAAAACAAGCCATTAGAAAGAAAGATGTGACTTTTCCGCTTTAAAATGGTTGTTTCAAAGCTGATCAAAAGGTACAGTAACTTAAATACCCAAAGTAAAAGCTGCCGATACGGTCTCAGTCCCACAACGTGCCCATACTATCTGTTATCAGGGCTATGTAACTTTAGCAGGTGGGCCACGTTCTCTAGGCTGAAGAAAGAACAGTATTTTAGCACTAGGTCACACACCCTTTTGACACAATGAATGACCTAAAAGAAGTATTGGGGAAGCTTGTTCAACTTTATGGCAAATCAGCACAAGCCCGACATCAAGCTTGTTATGCTGCTCCTGGATAACTGAGTAAGCTAATACTCCACATGCAAACAGTCTGTAAAGAACAGACAGCCAATTCAAGAGTCGCATTTGTGCAACTGAGATGGCCGACAAAGAAAGAGTTTGTGTTTCATGTGCAGCCATACTCAATACATTTGAGGGGCTCCAAACTACTGATCTCAAAATACTGCTTTTGTGAAAAAATCTGAGAATTAAACTTCTCCTTAACATCACTGATTTTCTGTCTGGACAGTGATGAAGTGGTTAGCACTGTTGCATCACAGGAGGAGCTGTTTGAAGCCCAGTTATGGCCTTTATATATTGGATTGATGGCCTTGCAGAGCAGACAGACCTGCCTGATTCTGAAATCCTGCAGCTGTCTTGCAAGCCTCCGTTGTCCAACGAATTCACGTGACTGAATTCTTAACGGCCCAATCAGGGAAGAGAGGCGGGAGCTGTAGAATGCGGACGTGACGACAACCAGAAGTTGAAAAACGTAAGTTGAGAACGGACATGCCGATTAGCCTAATGTCCTCATAGATACTTAGTAAAACTTGGCGAAATCTGCCCTCCTCAGAAGTTTACTTGTAGGAATTGTCTTTGACGAGGTTTATGTCACATATAAGTGTTAAATGAATCATCTGTGTGGTACAATTTAGTGTAAGACGATAGTGTAAGGCCGTTAGCTGAAATGACCAACGGCTAATGGTCATTTACTGATGTTAGCTGTTAGAGGCTAAGTTAGCGGCTAACAGCTAACAGTCATTAACTGTTGTTAGCTGTTTATGCAACTTTTTTTTTCAATTCTTTATTCAGCCATTTTAAGTAACAAACAGGCACATTTTGCATCATACAGTCTTCAAAAATCACTGAGCAGCATCAGCAACCAATATAAATGCATATATAAAATGTATATGTATATATGAAAGAAAAAAAAAAAGACAAATTCAATGAAAACATTGCTTCATTATAGGAGGCAACCCTGCTTGATGTGGATTGGTCTGTGATGATTGTGACGAGCAGAACGATTATCCAATCACAAGCTTGTGTTTTTTTTTAAACGTTCTGCCGCTGAAAACAAATTTAAAGGGCCCCTACCCAGATGGACTAGTGAAATATTTCTGTGGCAGATATATGGAGCTGTCCATCTGGCTTGTCAGGTAATTGGATTGATTGAGTTTTCTTTATTTATGTGTCATGCATACACCCTCATGGGCTCATAAGACACCAATAACAAAATCTGGTGGTTTAACAGTTCACCAAAGTCCAAACAGAAAGGCTTAGACTGATCCAGGGATCGAGCCTGCAACCTTCTTGCTGCGAGGCACATGCACTACCTGCTGTGGCCCCGTGCCACCCTCAGCAGTTCACAGCAGACTAAAATAAAGTTGCATTTTTTTCTTTACAACTTAGTATTAAACATTGTGCTCTGCTTTTTCTCCCATCAGGCTTTGCATATGAAATCTGACACAAAAAGTTCCTTCTCTAAATCACAACTCAAGCTTTTCATAAGTATCCAAATCCAAACAGGAAATCAGCATCAACAGAAGGCATTTAAAGTATGATCATAGTCTCCTCTATGCAATCATTTATCTATAAATGTGTATTTGGTCATCGTTTCTGTCGACTGCTTCTGTTGAGAGTGGTGTATTTGATTTGTGAGGCATCAGGATCAAAGTGGAACAGATCAGGGAATTGTTACACATAAAAACATGATATTGACTCCTTCAGCGAGTTGTTTTTTTCAGTTCTCAGTTGATATAGTTTTCCATTCCAATCTTCACATGGGACACCAGCTTAAAAGACTATCACCTCAACAAAAAGGGCTTGGTCTCACTATTAGACCCCAAGCACTCCACAGCTTTGGTTTATGAGAGGAAGAAATTATCTGGTCAGACTTAAAGACTTGGAGCAACACAACTGACACCGCCATGCCAAAGTTCTATCATTACTGAAATGTGTGATTCCAAAAGTGTGCAGTGAGGACAAAGCCCGCATCATCACCAGAACCCCCTCCCTTCACCACATCACCCCCATCCTCCAGCAGCTTCACTGGCTCCCGGTCACTTTCAGAATTCAATTCAATATCCTGCTGTATGCATTTAAGGCCATTCACAACCTCACCCGTCCATCCCTGTCTGATCTCCTCCACATTGCTACCCCCTCTCTCTCCCTGAGGTCTTCTGCCTCCCTTTACCTGTCTGTGCCTTCTGCCCATCTCAGCACAATGGGGAGCAGGGCCTTCAGTTGCTCTGCTCCCAAACTCTGGACCTCTCTCCCATCGGACTTCAGAAAGCTGGGCTCTCTACCTCACTTCAAATCACAGTTAAAAACCCATCTGCTCAAAATGGCATACTCTCCATTACTTCTGTTCTTTTTTACCTTATGGAACTTTTGCTTGTTGTTTTTATTTATTTTAAGTGTGTTTTTAAAGGTGTAGTCAGCGATGTGGGAGAAAACGAGTGGAGAAGATGTTGATAAATGAATTTAGACCCTTCTCTCCCTTCATACCTCAACCCTGGCTCCACCCCCGAAAGCTGATGGACATGCATCGTCATGGAAATGGCCGTAGAAACTGCGTAGCTGACCAACGTAGCTAACATAACCCCGACTCGTCAGACAACTCAACTGCTATCATCGATAACATCACAACAACAGTACATTTTGGCAGATTAGACAATAAGATGAATGCCCGACAGCTGTTACTGTTATGTGAAGCACCACAAAGCTAATGTTGCTTACCTATCCAGGAGAAAGACGGCGACATCCGCGTCCGTTTTCAGGTCTTTCAATTTGCATAGTTCCCCCCACCGTCGGAAAGCACACCAATAATGACCCGGGTCTTTGCTCTTTCATAATCATAGCCCTTCTTTTTCACTTTTCACCCCTCTGAACTTTTTCTTTTGGGCTGTTTTTCAGCCATTGCTACTGCACCTATTGTATCTCTCTCTTACGCTAACTGCACATGCTACGCAACCTACAACTCCCCCTCCCCCCTCTGTCTGATCCGCGCATGAGTATGATCGCCCCCTGGATGTGAGGGGGTGTACCCTGTTTTGGTGACTAGGCCCGAGCCACAGTATTTAACTGCTGAAATTCAGAGCCAAGGCTGTGTATTGAAACCGGACTTTTTTTTCCAACATGCTGTCAGTGGTGACATCTTGTGGATGGAGAGGAGAAATACAGTGATTTTGACAAATAGTGCATTAGATTAGAAGATTAGAAGATCACTGACTACACCTTTAATTACTCCGCAAAGTGTCCTTGAGTGTCCAGAAAGAGGCTTTTAAATAAAATGTATTATTATTACTATTATTATGATTACTATTATTATTATCGCAATTGCAACACATCTGATACAAAAAGCTGAAACATTCTCTTTTTCTGAGGAAAGCTGCATGTTGATAGCTGCTCTCTGATTGGTCGGTACACTATGACTGAGCATGCTCAGACAGACATCAAGAAAGTACATATACATGAAGCAAAGGGTGTTTTCCTGCACACACTGGAGTAGGAGGTCTTGTTCTTTGTCTGTGTGTTTGTAAAGCACGTCTTGCTACATTTTCTTGTTTGAAAAGTGCTTTATAAATGAAGTTTGTTTGATTGATTGCAACAATAGCCAACACTGGCATCTGCATTGGTGCTCCCCTATAGCAGCTTCTATGTATTTGGCTTGACCAAAATCCTGAGCTTCACATCTTCAGATTTCAAAACACAGCTGCAGTTAATATCTGCGATAATATGCTGCCATAACACTTGAGCTTTGGAGTAAAGGTCTCTTAGCACCCCTTAAAAAGGTCACACCCCAGACAGTGCACCTCCACCACTCCTGTAAAAATGACATGTGAGGGCTCAGGCACAGCAGGACGGATGTTTCAGTTCATCTCACAGGAATTTGGGCTAAACTCTCGCATTTTTCTGGCGGCAGGGGGTGACAGGGCATCCTGCAGGTCCGGCTGAGCCTCCTTAGCCGGCCTCTCTGCGTGTGTTAATGAAGGACGGCATGACCTCACGCTCAGGACAGGAGGGGCCCGGCCGGCTCATTAGTCCTTATCTGAGTTCAGCTATGACCCTGATAGGAAACAGGAACGCATTTACCCAGCACTTGGTTGCAAATGTGGATGCACGTTTTGGATCAAATGTCACATGCAAGGTCAGATATTCATACAAATTATTTTAGACAAGTATAGAAAGAATTGATTCCCCAAAATTGCCCCTCAATCTGCTTGAGAAAGTCTGTTTTTGGTGCATAAAAAGGTCACATTGTGGTAAAAACTGATCAATAAGAGTTTCGAGTGCAGAAAAATGCAAATAAATGCAAAGCAGTTGCTAATCTGGCCAAAAAATGATTTAAAAGGTGTAAACTCAAACTGGATTCACATGTTTTTACAGTGTTTGCAGCATTCCAAGTATATTTCCCACACAACTGTCAATATGCCACACTACATGCACCTTCAACACTAAATGCTCATATGACTAGCATCTATGCTGCACTGTTATCAAGCATCATACCTGTTCATTTCCTCCCTTAGCCCGGCCTTTATACACAGCAAGAGCATGCATCACCTCTTGCTTGTGACATTTCTCTCCCCATGTAACCCCAATAAATCACATTTATATCCCTGCTGAGAGATCACGCATCTGCACATTAGCTGTCATTCATCAGCCTCCTGCAAGGACAGGACCAGGTCGAGGATCAGGACCGTCCCAGCAAGACACCCCCACCTGCATCATCATGTGCTGCATGAAAACAAACTCTGAAGACCCACACATTGCTTATCCATCATCTGCAATCCCCCTGATTTCTATTTTTACCACCAAAAACCGGCAACCTGTGCAGCACGCTCCCCCTTCAAAAACACAAACAAACAGCCATATGCCTCCACTCTGCTTCAAGGGCATCCCTGCTCTGAGCTCCAAAGATGCAAGGAGACGACGTGCAGCGAGAAACAGGCATGTTACACACTCACAAGGTCACGCACAGCCATGTTGCTGCAGGAACATGAGGAGGTAGTGAAGTAAAAGAGATTCCCTACCATTTCTCCCACTGGTCCTCCATCCAGCCCTCTCCTCCTTCCCCTCCCGAGTCCATACTGTAAGTGAGGAGGGCATCCACAGCCGAGAAGATGAGGAGGAGGAGGAGGAGGGCTGGAAAAGTGAAAGACGGGAGGGCGAAGGAGAGGGAGGAGCGAGCAGGAAGGGAGAGAAAAAAAAAGGAGGAGGGGTGCAGCTCGTTCGGGTCGATGGGAGAAGCGTCCGATTCAGGAGCTGCTGCCGCTCATCATCCAGAGGGAGAGAGAGAGAGAGAGAAAGAGAGAGAGGAAGAGAGGGGGAAATTATTTAAAGCAAAGGAGCTGAATCTGCCACAGAGGAGTTGCGTTATATAATCTGCTCCGTTCCCTTTTTCCACTTCTCTCTGTTTGATGTTTACTCCGTCCGGTGAGCATCAGATTTACTCCACAACCACAGAAAAGTGCTGGTGTTTGCAGAACATCCAACGCCACAGAGAGCTCCAACAGGAGGAACATCAGCACAACGGGACTCTCCTCTTTCATTCTCTCTCTCTCTCTTTCTCTCTCTGCAAAACACCCTCACCCTCAATTATTCATGAAGCCCATTGATCATAGGATGCCTAATTATCCTTCGTTCTTTTTCTGCTCATCCTTTTTTAAAGAGAGTGCTGTTGTATCACATATTTGCTCTAATTACTGCATTCTTTAATTTTTTCAACAAACATGTTTTTTTTTCTCTGGTGTAAGTGCTGTGGTCTAAAAGTGAAGCACTTGAGGCATGTTTGCATGTTTCAAGAAGTCAACGTTCCTGCAGGATTCTTGCAAGACTGATACGGGTGAATGCACTCATTGTCAGTCTCTTTAGATAAAAAAAAAAAACAGAGCAGAATAACTGATGTAATGTAGTAAATAGATGGGAGCAGTAAAGGGATAGTAGAGATTTGTAGAGGCAAACCTTAAGTGTAAAGGGTTTCATATTGTGCAAATAAACTTTTTTAATTCATAAACATGTGCCAATGGCCTTTCTATAACCCCATCAACATCAGAAAATCCCTCCACTTTTCATTAGAATCCCTCTGAACTTCCTGAGTTAACATCCATACACATAGACCGTAAAACCTGCAAAAACTTAACCTACTTGTTGGGGGTAAAAATACAAGGCGGCTGCATAACAACCAGAGTTTGTCTGTGATTTCAAGCAATGGTGGAAACTAGAGCTGAAACGATTCCTCAAATAATCGCGATTATTTGATCCTCAAGGCAAATTGTGTGCCTCGAAGCCTTGTTTAATATATAATTATACATATAAAATATGTATCTGGACTACTATACAGTGCACAGTGTTTGACACGCACGGTCATTTCTATGGCACACCGCACCTGCTACCTCCGCTGCTGCGCGGCTTGTAAAATTATGAAGGAAAAGAAAAGAGAGGGACAGAAAGGAGAGAGTCTGCAGAAGAAATGGCAGAGAGTGTCCCAAGTGTGTGGTCACTACAAGAAAGGACGAAAAGAAAACAGTGCAGTGTGTCTGATGTCAAACGGAGTTAGCTTAGCATGTAGCCTAGCATGATAGCACGTCGTCACTGCTGCAGCACATCAACAGTAAACACCCGGTCTGTGCGTCAAGTCCTCAGAGCGACAATACAGGATGACACAAGGGATGGGAATCGAAAACCAATTCCAGTTGAGAATCGTTAACAGCTCCATCAAAGAATCGATATCATGAGTCTTTTTGCTAATCAATTCCCTTTTCAATTCCTTCTACTGACAGGGTTCAGAAGCATCAGAATTGTGGCTTAAATTTAACTGCACCTACTGCACAAACTTAAGTGAATGGAAACACCAGCAACTTGCAGAAGCAGTTTTCTATGTTGTGACATGTGTTGAACATTGTTAACACTGAGAATCAGGCCAACATTTGCCCACACAGAAAATCTGCAGGAATCAATAAGGGAATCGTTAAAGAATTGGATTTATTAGCAGGATTGCTAACAGCATCGGTATCGATAAAATCTTATCAATTTCCATCCCTAGTTGACACTCATGATACATCAACAGAAGCAGCTAATGTGATCAATAACTGAGATATGGGCTAGTAAATAACCTATTTTGATTATGGCTTCGTGTAAAGGCTGGTTCAGAACGTAAATCAATGCGGAGGCCACTTGCCCAGAATCATGTGTATTTTGTTCACATACTTTTCACATCCAATAACTTTACAATTAATTTGATTGCAGAGAGTAGAACAGGAAACACTGACAGTGAGTAGAGGAAGCAGATGTAGGGAATGCTTTCATATGTTATAGAAATGTACATTAGCTAGTTAAAGAGGACATATCATGCTTGTTTCTCCTTTTCACTATGCCAGACTAGGATGCCTGTAAAGCATTTCTGCCCTCAGTACAAGTCATTTAGTTCCTTCATTGCCCCACAATAGCGTTCTCAAGATCCTCATTTTAGGCCATTATGGAGCGCTTGTTGAAACGCTCGGTCTCAAGGATGACCTAAAGTTACCTCGCAACGTCACAGCCCTTTGTGTTCTGATTGGTCAGTTCTATCGGGGGTAGAGCCAGCCTGTCCTTCTTCTGCTGCTGTGTTTTCCGGCAGGCTCAAAGCAGCGACCGCGTATTGAGTCCCCCTACAGACCAGAGCTGGAAATGAGTGAATGTCAGCTAGGGATCTATATACTGCTGCTGGACGAATGCGTTCCTCGGTGACGGTTTGGTGGCTAACGGACATCACAGAGGACGAAGTGTTTTATCAGATTACTCCAATAAAAAGAAATGTACCTCGTGACGTCACGACGTTTGAAATCTCGCGGACATCTCGCAATGACCTATTTTCAGAGGCATCAAATCTCGTTCTAGATATCAGAAAAAATACAATATCTAATTTTTTGAAAATTAAGGGGGTGTAAGGTCTTGTTTTCAAATTTATTATATTATATGTACGTATTAAACCATGCATCAGCATGATATGTCTCCTTTAAAGTAAATTAAACCAGGGTTTATCCTGTTGTCAGTGTTTTGGAGGAAAAATTTCACACCCATAACCAAAGGCAATGATCGACCATACAGCTAAACCTCCTTCAACCATTTCAAACACAAAAGTCATTCGTTATCCAGATCACTGCATGAATAATCCTGATATACCATATCAGCAAGTTATTCTTCTATGAAAATGCTGAGGAGAAAGAAAGAGGGAAAATGACTTAAGACACGCAAGAGCCATGGGACTAATGAGCTATAGCTAATAATATTTAAATCTAAAGGAGTGGACCGCATCAGCTACATCTGCATAATCAAAGGTTATGTTGCTGCTTTCAGAAATTCTTAAATGTTCCTTCATGCTGGTCTCTGTTTTCACACTTTGATGCCATCTGCACATACAGAAAGCCTGGGCACATGGCCAGAGCCTATGGAGCTCAGACACATCATATGGGCTTTAAACACTTTCACACAAACAGCTTATATTAAAAAAAATGAAACACATTTGCTGAGAAAACAAGAAATAATAGAACAAACCAGAGCAGGGACACAGGGCTTCTATTGAGGTTTTTCTTTTGGTTTTCAGAGAAGAAAGCAGGAGGTATCCCTGCTTTCTGTGTGAGAGTGTGACGTTTAATCCCTGCTGTGCCTCTCAGGAGAGCCAAATTTAACCCCATCATAGCCAAATGTGGGTGGCAGTAGCTCTCTCCACTAAGACTTAAGTTTGGAGCCATGGGGCCACCAGTTCAAGCCTTGGTGCCGAAGAGATTTGGTCTGGTTAAATTAGAGGTGCCAGCTACGTCCTTAATGCTGCTGAGGACTCTTTGAGCAAAACATCTGACCCCCAACAGGTCAGGGTGTCTCTTACATGCAGCTTCTCACTCTGACATCTCTTTAATGCAGGTCTGTAGTAGGGCCCGACCGATATATCAGCCGGCAGATTATAGCCCTTTTTAAAGTATTCAACCCTGGCCAGAATTTTGCTGATGTAGCACCGATATATTCTTAATTTCTCATAAAACAGTAAACTCTGTCCGGTGTCCTAGCTGTGCAGAATGATGACGTTGGGAAAAGATGGCGGTGCTCATTGCTGTAGCGGCTCTGAGCATTCGACTGATTCTGTGTGAATGGATGATGGAGTGTAAGGGGCAAAACTCAACGACATTCACATCGAGTTGCTGAATGTTGATTTTGCCTGCAAGTCCAATAAATGAGTGACTTTCAGCGCTCGCACAATATACCGTTGGCTACGGAAGCAGCCTCACACACTGGCATTTCATGACCAAAGCAACATCTGTCATTCACAAAACAGGAATTGGACCTTCTGATGACTGTTCTGTGTTGACTGTTACGGGAACTTGGCTTCACTAGCTTGTCCCTGACGCTGCAGCTCAGCTAACTAGCCAGCAAGCTAACTATGCTAGCATGAGTATAGCTCCCTCAGAACTTTAGGACATCATCAGCCTGCGAAAGGGGACTCACCCAGGCATACCCTTTACCATAGCTTGTAACTTTAATCAGGCTTGTTTAAAGAAGTTGGCGCAACATGTGGTGTCCCGCAAAATAATTTACTTTCCTCACACCTATGACCAATACAGCACGGCAGCAAGGTGCAGTGTGTAGAATTTCGCATTTAGAGACATCTAGCGTTCAAATTCTAGAATTAAACTAACTGTAGCCAAGACGTCACGTCACTGAGCAACGGAATCCTGTGAAGACCAAAAAGGATCCTGAACACGGCATCATTTACTGAAGTGACAAGTTTGAAACTATTATTTTTATAGATTATAGGTCAGTTGTTAGCTGCCGATCGTAGGTTTTGTAAACTTGCAGTAACCCAAACAAACAAACATTAGCGCATTAATGCTAATCAGATCAAGCCTGACGTGGATTCGGTGAAATAAGGTGAAGAAGAGAGCGAGAGAGTAGAATGTGGAAAGACGGGCCGGACGAATGAGAGTTTTGTAATATGATTAATGGAGTATTTATTTTCCACCGATGGGCATTATTTACAAACGTAAAAATGTTTAAAGCCGTTTGCATTGTTAGCGGCCGGCACTGTTGCTGAAATTGGGTTTCTTTCCAATAAACAATGTAATTTAAACATAATAAACACTGTTACAAAACATAATAAAACTGCATATTGCATCCTTCCCCGTCCAGCAGAAAACAAGCAACTTCTGCGTCAGTCCTCAGACATAACTTTGTAAACAAGGCTCTCCACCTTGTAAAAGCAACCCCAATGTCTACCTTGTTTTCTGACGTATTCTGTCGCGACTCGGCTTCGTTTCGTCGTGCTTTCTTTTTTTCAAAGAAGTTGATCAGACTCTTGACTCTTGAGTGATTTTGAAAAAATGTGGTACTCCATTTCCAAAGCTTTAACTGTAAAATACACACAATTTAAATGCCTAGTGCAAAGTAACTGTCTATACATCCACCGCCACCCTCTCTCTTCTTCTTCGCCTGCATTTCAGGTAGATTTCAGAACCGGCAGATTGATTCGCATTTCGTTCTTTTTGTCCCTAAAATCCACCCGTAGACAACATGGCGGATCGTTATGTTGGACTACATGAAAGCGGTCCACGGTAATGTAATTTTTTACAGCTTTTTCTAACTAAATTAAAATAAAAATGTTTAATGGGGATGATTATACTTCTATTTTGACGGACTTTACATACAAATAGAAACATTATATCCTATATTCACTGTTTATGTTTGGCGAAATGCTGCCACATTCTACACACTGCACCTTTAAATCAAAAGGTGGGGGAATCAATCCAGTGTGCAATGAAGCTCAGCAATGACGCCAGACAAACACTGGAGCTGTAATTGTCTATGGAGAGGAAAACTTGCAGCCCCAAAGTGTTGTGTCCCAGACACAATAGTGTTAGTGCCAGAGGGCTTCAATGTGGTTTCAAAGAAAAGTGACTTCAAGATCCAGATTAAATTGTTACACATAAAATGAAAGCATTTATCTGGAAAGTTTACTCTGGAGAGTTTACTCGAATATAAAACTGAAACTACTGCAATGACATTTTTCCCAGTACTTCAGAAAAAAAGGCCAAATTCCCTTCCTCTCCTGGAAAAAAAGCCTAAAGTTCCTCAGTGAATGGTATAATTAAAGGAGAGAAACAACTGACCAAAATAAAAAGGATATATTTTATAATATATGTTAAGTGTGGCATTCCAGACGGGAAATAGGCTTGCATACATCAGGTAATGAGAAGGACAAAAACACACTAGAGAGAGAGAGAGAGAGATAAAGAGAGGGGGTACTGTATAAGCAGAGGGGAGGTGCCTTTGGACGGAACGTGTCGAGTCAGCAGAACTGATGGACAGCAGTAAATAATCAGCGAGAGGGGAACTGCAACCAGAGCACTAACTGTCCACTGTGTCAGCCTCACCGACGGAGAAATTCAAATCAGCTCCATTATAAAGCCTCTCTTTGATGAAAAATATAAACCCGGCAGAATGCTGAACCTTTACCCTCTCAAAAAATAAATAAATAATAAAAAATAATCTTTTATGAAAGAAAGCATCAAAGTCCTCCGGAGACAGATGCGGTGAATCGGGGAAACTGACACGTCAAAATCTGCTTAACCTCCCTCCTCCTCTCACATCGAGCACCCTGTGAATCCATCTGCCCGAGCAGATCTTGTCAGCAGAGTCACGTCAGAGAGAGAGCAGCAGAGGGAAGATGAAAGAGGAGAAAAGAGGGTCTGCCGATGAATTAATGAGAGAGAGAGAGACAGAGAGGGAGAGACTTCTCATTTAGATTATTCAGTGAGCTGCAAAATAAACTAAATAAGTCTATTTTCTGAAAACACACACACATAGTCTGGCCTATACTGAGGTGGAAAACAGATGAATTCAAGGAGTAGTTACCAGACGTGTGGCCACTTGGGAAGTATTCAAGGTGACATGGAGCTATTGCACAGTCAGCATTTTATGTCAAAGTATCTATATACTGTGGGATCATATATTGATATAGCAATATATCATCATCCTGTCATCCTGAGAGATTCTGAAGTAAATTGTCAACATAACAAACTAATGAACAATACAGCACTCTGAGCAGATTCCATTTGTCACAGCTGCCACCACACCCCCTCCGCCCTGCCAGTTTTAAAGTACTCTTTATAAGTGAGTGGCTGTGAGGGTGTGTGCTTGTCTTATGCAGGTGAACTGATGCCAGCCACCCGTCTGTATCCAGCCTGATTGAAGAGCTGCAGCTGCAGGAGCCATAGTCGCCAACCAGGTACTAAAGGAGGGTACACACATAAAGATTATTGGGCTGTTTTTGTCCTGACTTCCTCCTTCCTGACCAAGGACGATAAATGCCCGATTATCTTCTGCCTTATAAGCTTATGCCTGCGTTAAGAGTGAATTTGTCCCGATAATCAGTTCTGAAATGGGTCAAGGCCGAGAATCATAAATGTTAAACTTGCTCATATATTTACTACCCAAAATCTTTGTGTGTGGGAGAAAGCTGACGACTCCTGAGTCAAACAGTGGGCATGCGCACTTGCGGCAAATGTTGTAAACAGAGATTGTGATAAAGTGATCATAAAGTGCAGTAATGTGTCCTTGATAATTGTTTGTTCAACTTGGTGGTGATTGAGAAGAAGGAGATTTTGCTGCAACAGGGATAGTAGGGTCACTAGATTCATCAGCACATATGTTTCACGTACGCCGCCATTGTCATTGCCGCGTGTGGTGTATGCGTGTCAATGAAGATATGAAACTATGATGTAAGCGTATCTGAAAACTTGCGGAGAGCCAGTAATCACGGAGATGCGTATACTGCATTTCAAAATCCTTCCACACCGGAACCTGGTTTTAAAAAATGATTTACAGACCCCCAAAATGCCATCTTCGTATGGATGATACGCAGATTCGGCAAAAAAACGTATGCGTTTAGACCTCAGTTTGGCTTCGTGTGGATGGGGCCTTAACGTAGCCAATCATGAAGCGAGCTGACCGAGAAACAAGGAAACAGGTGCAAATAAAACAAGCATGACCGACCTGAAACATAAAGTTCAGTGAACCTCAGAAATGGTCAGAAATGGAGGACCAGCTCACGTGTTCACATCGTCTCCAAAATTTTTTCTACATTCTTTCCCTTTTATTAGTTTGTGATTTTTCTGTCAAAGACTACCATCATTCCCTCATCTTGTATGTCCTCTTCCATGTTGCCTTTTCTGTTTGTTATGCTTCTTCTTCTTCCCTTTTGTTACATCACATTTGATCAAGCAAGATTTCTGGCTTGGACTAGATTCAAGATCAGTGGTGGGTCAGAATGATTATGTGTACGGTGTGCTGAGACAAGGGATGTAACGGTTACCGGTAAAATGGTGGTAAAATTTCCCACTGTAATCATTACCATGTCTTACAAAAATTACCGTTGTACCGTGTTTGATAAACACAAATGCATCAA
Source organism: Scarus forsteni (assembly GCA_036419115.1). NCBI lineage: Eukaryota > Metazoa > Chordata > Actinopteri > Labriformes > Labridae > Scarus > Scarus forsteni. The sequence goes on from JAZDUH010000443.1 coordinate 12,281,213, forward strand.
AAATGCACGGTGATGCCGCTCTTTGCCTGGAAATGCTGGAACGATGAGTCTCTTCCTGGATGAAGCCGCCTCATGGGAAGCGTGCATGCGCAGTTTGCATTGTTTGGCCTCAGCGAAAGTTAGAGACAGCAGAGAGTTCCCTCTGAGAGGTTAGCGCTTCCTGCACCACGCAGCCGCTGCAGACCAATCCAGACGGGAGCGAGTGCAGGAGCGCGATAGACGCAGCACTGCGGAAGTACGCTTATAGCACTGTTTAGGCTCAAAAATGTACTAAATGACTTCGCTTTAATTAATTACGGACGCTACTCGCTTCAGAACACTTGGATTACAGCGGACGAGCAGTATGGAGGAAAATAGGCACGTTTTTGTGGACTTTTATGGACCTTTTTCTTCGGGCTCTGTCATCCCCTGTTAGATGGAGGTTTATTCACAGCGAAAATCACCCCGGACCTCCAGCTGCATTTGAGACATCAAAAAAGTGCTCCAGAGTGTTGCTCAGCATGAGGGTGAGTAGAAAATTAAGGCATATCATTCTTTGGGTGAAATATTCCTTTAAGTCTGGTTAAATTTTGGATTTAACAAGGTTGCCGAGAGGAAACTGATAGAAGACAGTCTCCCTGTCTTAACACGAAGCTGCGGCGAAAAAAAAAAGACATGCACAGTTAAAACTGCTGCAACTCTTTGAGTAAATGAACTGACCGAGCCATAGAGGTAGAGTGAGAGCGAGAGAGCAAGAAAAGATTCAGGGAGCCATACCCGAGAGAATTACAGGTGGTTTGTCAGTATTCTCTGTCTAAATAATGTAGAAATCTTGTAAATAATAGCATTAGTATCATTCTGGAGTGTATTCTTGCCATTCTTTTGCCGTGTATTCGCCGTATTTTGAAATTGATCGTCTTTTTCTGTCAAAGTTTGTGCTTTATAGATTTAATCAATCGTACTCTGGAAAGATTAGAGGAGAAAATATCGAGGATATCTGCCATGGAGAGGGGAGACCAGAGGAGAGTCATGAAGGGAGCTAACAACTTCAGGGACTATCATCAGTAAAAAAAAAAAAAAAAAGGCCATCACATGGTCTAATATAACGAGCTATAACATGGACATTAATGCTGCAGGCAAACAAAAATCTGTGAGTGTATGTAAAATAGGTTATTTGTTGTTCATTTTCAATTGTTTATGAAGAGAATCCTGTTTAAAGTTCAAATCTGTCGTTTTATTTTCTTGTAATTACACACTGATTAAGCATTTATAACATAATGAAAAATACTTGCTAGAATTGTTTACTTTTATTTCTAATGACAGAAGGGTAAAAGAATGTACTCAAAGGGCATTTCTAGGCACATTTATTGACAAAAAAATACAAAAAAGAACTGTAAAAATTTTAATATTAAAGGTATTAAAGTACTTTTTGAACATTTTGAGCACACTGCAACAATACCGCGATAATAATGATAACCATGAAAATTTTGGTCACAATAACCAAAATTTTCATATTGTTACATCCCTAGCTGAGATTACCAGAGCACACCACACACAATATTATGATCAAAACTGTTCAATACTGGAGTTTCTACCTTCTTGTGCGGGATCTCTAAATCTCTTCAAATTTAGAAAATCCTTTATTATGGACTTGCTTTAGTGAGTCTGAATTATCAAACATTTGTACGTCCAAATAGTGAGTGTACGGTCATTTCCACACAAAAGTCAGCATTTAACAAACTGAATCTGATATGAATGTGGTCGTAGAAGAAGCTGAAATTAAACATCACATCTGAGCTCATGTACTCAAGTTTATATTCAGTGTGGTCTCACTCTTTACTTGTATCCAGTTAGCATTAGTAATGAAACCTCTACTACGAGTGTGTATGTTACTTACTTATTCATGTCATTTTGGATATCCTCCTCTCTTGAGTAGGCCTGCTGTGAGGGCTTAAAATGCCCAAATCTTGCACTTATCAGTGAGTCTGTGATGCTCTGTTGTGACAGGCCTTCATGTACAGACAGCAGTAGTAAGTCAGCAGTGCAGCCAACACTTTGAACCCCCATATCATCCACTGCCTATTTCATATTCCTTGTTTTGTTTCACAGAACGGCATGTACATGTTGCCTGTCCGGTTTGACATGCTCTTCTATATGAGACCAATACAGCCAACCAATACAGGGAATCAATCCAGTGTGCAGTGAAGCTCAGTGATGACACCAGACAAATATTGGAGCTGTAATTGTCCATGAGGAGGAAAACTTGCAGCCTCATGGAGTTTTGAGATTAACCACTATGCTGTCAAGTAAAGCTGTGTCTGCAATGTAGTGTCAAGAGGGCATACTGTGAATCAAAAAGCTCAGAAATACTACAAAAACCTTTATTCACCAAGACGAGATGGGCTAGTCGTCTAAAGCCATGAATTCAACCACCTGTGTTGTAATCTCTTTGGCTTTAATGCTGGCTCTAGGATATTTACCATTTTTTTTTAAGTCTAAAGTATGTTGTTTCTGCACTGTAGCCTTTTCCATTTCCTCAGGAATTACTCTGGTTTCTGTTGCATTTTTCACCTTTAAGAGCCATATCAGGCTCGCTGTCCAAATTTAAGTATTTCAAAAAAGTCAGATTTGGGGGACATTTGTCTGAAGTGTGAATATTAGCAGCACCGAAGCTCTTCAGAGTAGTGGACCTAAAAGCTGATGAGAGGCAGAGCACAGCAGAGCAGATGGCATTAACTGACTACAAGTGGACATCAGTCAGTGAGTTAAACTCCTGTTTCTAATAAAACTTAAGCGGCATGATGATTACACTGAGATAAGTTTCTTAGTAAATTTTATAGAATCCTGTATTTTCTTTATATGAATATTGACAATATTTTAAAAAAAATCACAACATATCATGTTAACCCTTTAAGGCCCAAGACCATAGATTATAGCCAGAAAATTCTAATTTTTGGGGGGCTGAAATGTTTGTTTCACTTTCTGCTAAAATCCATAAAAATCAAAATGTCCATAAAATTCAACATATAGATTTTTTTGTATATCATTTGATACATTAAGTGTTTTTGGCACCTGATAATCCATTTTAGGACATTTTTATCATTTATCTGATTGTATCCAGATGTTTTTTTGTAATTTGTTGATCATATTGAGTAGAAAGAGGTGTTATAAAAGTATGTATCAAATATGATACAATTGGGTGTATAGGGTTAAGCATTATAGTATAACATTGCATGTCGTAAAATCTTAATAATCACAATAAAGGTCCAATCAGGACTCGAGCATAACGAAATGATCATACTGTGGGGACCACCGGTGATTCCCTTCACTTCTAATTCAGATCCCCAATCCAATACTTTTGAGCAGATATGCCTGCCTGATTCTTTGTCTGAAATCCTGCATGTCCATCTTGACAACTTTCATTGTCCAACGACTTCACTCGGCTAAATGCTGAACGGCCCAGTCAGGGAAGAGAGGTAGGAGCTGCAGACGTGATGACAACAGGAAGTGACTGCACGTTTGAAATCAATGTCGGCTTCCTAAGCGGTCTCAATATCTGTTTTTTTTTTTTCATCATAAATGGCTTCATTTTTTTTTTTCAAAGAGGAGCAGGAACATCTTTAAGCTTGTCTTGTGAGAAATCCTGTTTTTGCTCTTCTCCAAAGCGGGGATAACTGCTGGGAAACTGGGAGAGAAAGAGGAAATCCCCCACAGACATGCTGGTTAGTCTGCTCTCATCAGAAGTTTACCGGGAAGACTTCAGGTTCAGGTTCAGGTTACTTTATTTGTACCTGTAGCTAGATTTGTTTTGCAGTCCGTGAGATTAACACCACACAAACATAAAACGCAAAAGACAAGATAAGAACAAATTTAAAAATTAAACATTGAACATAAAACATTCAGTATTATTAAAGTGCTCTAGGTTTCATCATCACAGCAGACATGGGCATAAACGACATAAAAAGCATGGGGGGGGGGGGGACATGCACGCGTGTTTGTTGCAGAGGCAACCTCCATTAAGATCAAAGTTAAAAGAATAAAGAATCTAAAAGAATAAGTAAAAGTGTAAGTAAAACAAAGTGCAAGTTCATGAACAGATAAATACTTGTGTGCAAATAGGCTACAAGCAGATTAATAACATTGTTTTTGATGAGGTTCATGTCACATATAGCTTAAGTGTTAAATGATTCACATGTGTGGTAAAATTCAATGTAAGACAATGGTCTAAGGTAGTTTAAGCTAATAGCTAACAACAGCGTGAGCAGCTACGCCATACGTAGCGGGCGAGTGTGATGAACCGAGCGATCATCCAATCACGAGGCGCTGTTATTTTTGAAGGTTCTGCTTCTGAACACATTCTGAACAGCTCTTTCCCAGATGGATTAGTGAAATATTTCTGCGGTGGATATACGGAACTGTCCATCTGGCTTGTCAGGTTAGTTCCTTTTCCCACAACTTGCTACTAATGATTACAGAAAAAGCACAGTTTAAGGGGACAAAATAAAAATTGGTCACTGAACTACAAACACAAAAAGCCACAACAAAATGTTAAACACACCCAGTGCTTGCTAACCTCTGATGTTCAGAAGAAGCAGAACAGAAATCCAGGATTATATTTTACAAGAAACATATGACCACAACATAGATCTGCCCTCATCAGAAAAAAAAAGCCTTATGGGTCAAGTAAGGATTAGTGGAGCATTTAAAATGTTAGACACTCTAGATGCTTCCAAACACACTCTTCATTATTCTAATGATCAACATTATAGTGATGAACATTAGCTTCCAAAGTTATGTCTTCATTAATATACTGTATATGCTTCGAGGAGAAGTTCATCTATCAGAAAATGTGAACAAATCCCTGCACGGTGTCTTCGTGTTGTTGTGCATTATGTTTCAATAGCACAAAAAAAGTTCAAAGAAGTTTGTTTGTCACTCGTATCATGCTTAAGTTAAATTATTGCTTTTCTCCTCTGTGTAAGTGCATTGTCAAATTTTCTAGTGATGTTAATATGTTTTTGTTTGATTTCAACACTGTATCATATGTGAAATTGTATTTGTATTTTTGTTGCCAAATGTTTGTGATTCCTGCCACATCCCAATCTAACAAAGTAAAATCTAGAAATCATTTTGGTTACATCAATTCTGCCCGTGGTGAATCATATTTCAGATTGACAAACAGCCAAAGGACAAAAGCTTAAGTCACACCATCAAATCAGTTTAATGACTCCGTAACTTAAGATCCAGTAATCTATCAGTTTGATCAATAACCAAACAATTAACCATCAATCCATACTGCGTACATCAATACAGTCTGCTTCAGTGTGGACGGCTCAAGATGAAATCAACCCTTTAAATAAGGTTAATATTGAACTGCGTCCAGAGAAAGTGGGAACAGTTTTGCTTTAGGATGGATCAATGTTTGGTTTTGTGTTACAATCATCAGTAGTGTTCCTTTTTTACCCATAATGCATCAGAGACCGGACTGCAGTTCTGCACTGTTGTTGCTCCTCACTGTTCATGCTGCTCACACACACACAAAGAGGGATGTAAACACTGTACCACTGTGAAGAGATCGCCTGTGACGCCCTCTAGTGCATCACAGGAGTACTGCAACATGGCAGAATTTAAAGGAACAGTTTGTATAAATTTATTGAACAGAGCCCCAGCATCGAGGAGAGCTTTGTTTAATATCTGCAAAACAATGTTATTAATCTGCTGTAATTAAGAGTGTGGAGGAGTCCCTCTTTGTTTTAAAACAATACTAATCTTCAAATACATTTTACAGCCAAGAGCAGTGAGTATATGAGTGTTAATGATATCAAGAAACATAATCCATACAGTACTTAAACTACAGAATGTGAGGACAGATGACATATGCATGACCTTGTGCTCAATGCTGCCCAGGTTTCTCAGACTGAGCTGTCTGATTCACATTTATGTAAAAATGAGTCTAATTTACAATATACCTTAAAAATCTGGGTTAAACTGATGGGCATCATGCTGCTTTTTTGTCATCATGAAAAAAAAACTTAATTTGCCTGTTCAAGGATTAATAATGAGCTTGTAGTTTATGAAGAAAAACTTTTTATCAGTTAAAGAACATTTCTAGAGTGCGACAGCTCACATCACACACAGATTCTTAAGTCCCTACATTGGCTCCCTGTATAGTTTAAATAGATTTTAAGGTTAATTTATTAGATTTGAACATCTTTATAGTTCTTCAGCTTATATATCTGATTTTCTCTTATCACTTGAGCCCATGAGAGCCCTCAGATCTTCAGGTAGTGTTGTTTCAGTTGTGGTAAAAAGTAATTATTTATCCATTTATTTGTTTATTGTGATTTGTTAAACTAAATATTTAAACAGTTTGTTTTGTTATTCTTAACAATCTTAACTATTTATCTCAGTCGATCTATATTGTGAAACATTAAATATTTTTAGTGTTAAATTCCTCTGTTTTATTATGTCACTTGTGTTTTTGTTTGTTTACTGTTTTATAAATTCAGTGCTTTTATATCTACCTCGATTACTTTTCATTTCTTATTGTTGTACCTACTATCACTTCTTCTACTTTTGTTTCAAACTAACTCGTATTTTATCTCTAGTTTGAGTGTTTTTACCATAATCTTCTGAGTTTTCTCATTTAAAATATTATGAATGGTGTTTCCTCATTTCCTCACTCCCACAAGGAGGTTATGCTTTTTGGGGAGAGTTTGTTTGTCTGCCTGTGTGTCTGTCTGTCTGTGAACAAAATAACTCAAAAAGCTAAGGATGGATTTTGATGAAATGTTCAGGAAATGTTCAGCATGGGAAAAGGAAGAAGTGATTTAATTTTGGTGTTGATCCGGATCAGCGTCTGGCCACCATGGCGAAAAATGTGATTTCTGTGAATAACTACGGAACTAAAATATCAACTGGATTCACAATATCATTGTGAATCCAGTTGCTAATGGTATGTTTTCATGGTCAAGGAATCTAAGTATTTCGATGAAATAAAGGTAGGACTAATATTGATGGTGAATATTACAATATGGGTGAGGACTGTGGCGCTGGCGGAGGTCTGCACTCTCTGAGTGCTCTTCTAGTTTAGGTATTTAATATGTTTGCTTTGTTTCTATTTAATATAAGTTTTTCTGTTCTGAATGACTTTATTTGTCCTGCATGTTGTGTTGTTGTTTCTGTCCATGAACAACACTCTGTGCGATATTTTTTTGTATGAAAAGGGACTGACATATACATTCTGATCAACTAATGAAAAAATGGACCCTCTTTTTCAGCTAAATGGCAATGCAAAATATAGATCTTAATATGGAGCTGGTCCCAAATGTCAATGGGCAAGAGGCAGCAGGGGTGTCACAATAATCTTTTAATCGTTGGCTGATGCAGATGCAGATGAAGATGCATCGATGCAGAGACGGTATATAAGTGTTCAATCTTGCAGAGACTACAGTACCAGTTTTGTCCCTGAACAAGACAAAAGCAAGTTTCAGTTAGGGCTGCAACAACCGATCGATTAAATCCATTAAAATCGATAATTAAATTCATTGTCAACTAATTTAAGTATCGATTTTCATCGGCCACGAATCGCAGGTGTTATGGTGCATGAAACTGTAGCTTAAAGGTGGTTAGTTAGGTGGAGATGAGCCTGCTCTCTTGCCGTAAGCTACTGTGAGAGGTGCGCATGTGCACTAGCGACCATCACTGCACATAACAACATACAGAAGGATTCACAATGGCGGCGTCCACGGCAGCATCACCTTGCAAACAGCCAAAAACCTCCAAAAGCTGGGAGCATTTCACGCTCAACAAAGCAAAGCAAATGATCACTTGCAAACACTGCAAGGCCGACTTCATCTGGCATGGGAGCACGACCTCTAAGGGAGAGCACTTGCTGAGAAAGCACGTCGGCGTGTTGGAGGTGGACGGAGACTCGCCTCGGTACAAGGATTATTTTTGTTTGTTACATTCAGCAGCACCTTATTTTATTGAATACTTTATAGACGAGACTGCTACTACTTTGCCTGCTTTGTTTCAAGAAAAAAATAAGTTTGTGAGCATTTATTTGAACAACATGCAAACAAGTCTGTTAATGTACCTACAGTTTTTCACAGTGAGTCAAGAAAGAAAAAAGACGTAATACGGTATTATTACTGAAGGAAAAATGCTTTTTATTGTCTTTAGTGTTGTTTAGAAAATACCTAAAACAACTTTAAGCTAAATTGTAAAGTAAAATGCAAAAATGTGTCATTATCCGATTAATCATTTAAATAATCACTCGATTAATCGCTTATGAAAATAATTGTTAGTTGCAGCTCTGGTTTCAGTGAGCATTTTACTTCACAGCACAGCACTGAATATCAGGAGTGACATGTGTTGGACATTGTTGCCACTGAAAAAAAAACAGAAATAATCAGGAATCCATAAGGGACTGGTATCAACAAAGGCATCAATGCCTGGTTCTGAAGGCAAAAAAAAAAGGTCCAACCTAGTACTAGTAAGGTATACCTAATGAAATGGCCAGTGAATGTTTATTACAGGTAGTACAGCAAAAAAAAAAAAGGTGTGCTTTGTTTTCAGTAGGGATATCGAGATATTCTGCAAAGAATATTTAACTCAGTTAAATCCTCTCTTTATGTCTGTAAGTTAAATTTACATCATATTGCAATAGCAGTGCACTTCAGTCTATGTTTCCTGCACTGAACAAACTGAAAGCCTAATATTCAGTATGTTCCAGCTAGACATCAATACAGAAATATGTTGAATTTACAGTAAAATGTCAACCCTCTCTGCTGGCACATCATGAATACTTCAGGGAACTCGAAATTTGATGACAGGCTAAAACGCTGAGGGAGAGCGTGGACTGAATCATAATCTGAAGACAGGCAGCTCCTTCATATCAGACACTGAATATCTCTACACAGACGGCAGCGTACCAACAGTCTGTTTCTAACAGGAAAAGATGGAGGATTGGACCGCAGCGTGTGGATCAGGGAGGGTGACGGAGGAAAACATGTCAACATATGGTTGCTTTGGGAGCAGGCCAACAACAAGACTGCAGATTATCTGGCCTCCTTTCTCCAGCCTACGACCACTCTGAAAGAAGTCTGCAAAAACCAGGGGGTGATTCATTCTTTCACTAAAACACGTTTCACCTCTCTAAACACAACAATGAGCTGATTAATACGGCTCTACGGTTCAATTAGACCTGCGAACTGCATTACTGCAACAGCTGAGCTTTGTGTGAGCCTGCCAGTCAACGTGAAGGGATAAGGAAACCCAAGTCCACTAGGAAATAAATATCCAGTCAATGCTACCAAGAAACCCTGTTACAGAACATTTCATCACACTACTTGTGCAGAAACACTCATCAGCTCTGATGCTGTGTAGCACTGCAGACCCACCTTTTTTGTTGAATATGGCTGTAAAAAGTAAGTGCAACATTTTGTCATACGTCGTCCTGCAACTTTTAAAAGAAAAATTTAAGCCTGAGGTCCATGCTGGAAGAAGGAGGATGAATGTAATCAATAAATTTAACAAGCTTTCAAACTGCTCACATTATGATGTAATCTGTCAATCAATCCTTATTTGCATAGCGCCAATTCATAACAACAAGTGCTATCTCAGGACACTTTACAAGAGGGCATAAAACTCTTCATTAATGGATAGACATATATGCATAGATACATACATATTTGAAATACACATACACATAGATATATATATATAGATAGATATAAAAATATATACATCATTCAATGTGCCATGCACCAGACTAGATTTTTGCCATTTTCAACCAAGCAATGCACAATAACTAAAGGAGATATTTGAATTCCAAGTGCCATTGCCAGGAAAATATTACCACACTGTGTCAAGAATAGATGGAGGTTTGCACACCTTTAAGTAGGATTAGTTCTTGTTCCAACTGGATCGTGGTCCCAGTAGGCTGATCATTACTACAATGACCGGGGATCAACCTTTTCCATGTTTGTAAACAGTGTGACGTTCTTTAGTGGGCGGGGCTTAACTAAAACAATCCCTTCAGATATTTTGGTCGGTGCTGCTCAGCGAGATTTCTCCGTCTTGTGCTGACTAATCGTGGAGTGTAACACAGCTCTGAGTATGTGAGGTCCTGCAGGACTCAGAGGGTTACCTGAAATTTTTATTAGACACAGGAGCAGAATGGCTGTATTACAGTTTTAAGTCCTTACTCTTACAGTTTAAAGTCATTACTGGAACAAATTCAACTCATTTTATAGACTCCTACTGCCTGCTGGTCTTCAGTGGTGGTTTATGTTTGCCTCTAGTTAAACTCTGTTAACACAAAAAATGTATAGGGCCGCTTAATTAAAAATTGTTTGTTTGTTTTTTTTTCTGTTTACAAAAAAAAGTAAATTCTGGAAAAAAGTCAACACTTTGATTTAGAGCTGAAACGATTCCTCGAATATTCGCGAGTACTCGATTACAAAATATCCTCAAATTAAATTTTGTGCCTCGAAGCCTCGTTTAATATATAATTATACATATAAATACATCTGGACTACTATACAGTGCATGGTGTTTGACACGGACGGTCATTTCTGTGGCATACCTCGCCTGCTACCTCCTTGTACAATCTACCTGCTTGTACAATCATGAAGGAAGACAAAAGAGAGGGACAGAAAGGAGAGAGTCCACAGAAGAAATGGCAGAGTGTCCCCAGTGTGTGGTCACTACAAGAAGGGCGAAAAGAAAACACAGTGCAGTGTGTCTGATGTCAAACTGAGTGAGCTTAGCACGTAGCTTAGCATGATAGCACGTTGTTAGGGCTGCAACTATTACTATTACAGCATTTTAAATATGCTCATCACAGACATGCGTCATCTTTCCATGGTGGAGGACACAGGATTTAAGAACATGATCAGGGATTTCAATCCAAACTACACAATGCCCTCCAGAACACACTTCACAAATATAATTGCAGAATTATATTACTGCTTTGTAAATCAGTATGGTATTGGCTTTGTTTTAAGCCAGTATTGGTTGAAACTTTGAATGTTGTTAAAATAAAAACCCTTTTCTGAGGAATAAACGGCATTTGGTTGCTCATTTTGAAAGCCCTAACATGTTGCATTGTATACAATTGATTTATTTGTTTAAAAACAAAAAAGTATATTTTGTTAGAGTACTCGAGTACTCGAAGAAATAATTGACAGAGTACTCGATTCCAAAAATACTCGATAGTTGCAGCTCTACTTTGATTATATCCTGAGTTCTGAAAACAGCTAGCGCTCTGAGATTTAAATCAGAATTCTTAAACTCAATTCTGAAAATTACATTTAAAATTCTTTATTTTTAGTGTCTTTACCCACTCCTTCCCCTAAATCCTGACTTCAATCACAGACCTCTGACTTCAAATTCAGCCTTCGGACTTTTGTTTCAGAAAAACAATTTAAATCTTCAAGCTCAGAACTTCAGAATTTGATGGTTTTTTTCTAAAATTCCAAAAACTTTAATCTTAAAATTCTTACTTTGAGCTTAAATTTTTGAGCTTTGTTTAAAAACTTTCAGATTCTTCCTTTTTCAATTCAAATTTTATTCTAAGAGTTTTGCCCTTTGTTCCAGACATCTGACTTTAACCTTAGAATGAAACTTTTTTCTTGTAATCCCGACAGCAAGATTAGAATTCTAACACTGATCTCAGACTACTGACCTTTCTTTCCCAACATCTTTCTTGAACCTTGAAATTCTGACTTTTTGAATTCTGTCTTTTATCTCAGAAAGTTGGCCTTTGTTTGAAAAATCCGATGGTAAACCAAGGATTCTGAAAATGATAAATTCTGACTTTAATCTCAGAATTATGACTTGTTTTCTTAGATTCCAATATTAAATTCCAGAATTCTGACTTCTAGGAAATTCTGACAGAACTTCAGCTTCTAGCTCAAAATTTTGGCCTTTGTTTCAGAAAATCCTACTTTAATCTAATTATTCTGCAATTTTGTTCTCTGACTTAAAAAACAGTATTCCGCCCGTTGTCCCTTAAATCTGATTTAAATCTCAGGATTGCAACTTCTTCAACTCTAAATTAGATATCTGAATTCTTACTTTTAACTTTGAATTCCCGCTTTGTTCTTAAAATCTTTTCTTCAATCTCAAAATACTGACCCTTAATAATTTGTAATTCTCTTTTGTATTTTTACCTCCAGTGACTGCCGCAGCCCCTGCATCTTTTTTAAAGATAAATCAAATTTTAAAAACATGTCAGTGCTCCATGCTGTTTGATTTTAAGATCCAGATCTCTCTTCTGTTGACATGCTAGATCAATTTATCTGAATATTTGGACTTTGCTTGTTTGATTTTTGCTCCATGACACTTCAAGCCTCAGATGTTTTTATCTTTATATTTTATGTGACAGATAAATCAAATTCTGCTGCAGCCTCTTTGAAGCCACGGTGATAAAAATCCAAAGAAGGATGGTTGTGAATCTGTGTGTTTGCAGCTCAGCTAATGAGACTGGGACACACTGAGCCTTAGGGTGGGTGTGTCCCTGTGTGTGGCTGTATATGTGTGTATGTGTGTGTCTGTGTGTGTGTGCTGATGAATCACTGGGGAATATTGATCACAGGCCTCCATACACCCAGTGATGACAGTGAAAAATCACAGCCCCTCTCAATGCAGCACTGTAAGGCCCTCTGGGTGTTACTGTGTGTACATGTGTGACTGTGAATGTGAAAGCATGTGTGCAGCGTGCAGCTAATCCCCCTCACAGCTCGCTGCTTTAGCATGTTGAGCTCTTCTACAGGTTGATAAGCTCTGACTTAACACCAACCTGAGGGACTCAGGCTAATCTGTTGCTCTGAAACACTTTCATTGTCACCACCCTTTCAGCCGAGGCTACATGCAGCTCATTATTTATTCATCATGTGTGATACAAAGCCTAAGCAGTATTTCAGACCACACAGCACAGCCTTTGTTAGCTAAAGCACCCCTGTGTGCAAAAAAGCTGCATGTATACGGAGACAAAATAAGGCTGAGCGATAAGGACAAAATCAGATCCCATTATGTCCTTTAGTGTTTGAAAAGTCTCTCCATGACAGACAACAAATCAGCAGCAAACACTCCTCCCTCAACTCCGCTTTTCAGCATCCTATCATTTTTTCAACTGCAGTTTAAAGGGACAGTACAAGGTATTTGATGAGGGGTTGTATGAGGTACAAAGAATTAGCTTGATCATTAGCGACAGTGACAGAGATCAGCTCTGTGTCTGTGCAGAAAGACCCGACATGGAGGCGACAGCGATGCATTGCTGCAGATGGGGCCACCAACTTTGCGTAATATTTAAGGTCCCATGTCCTGCAAAAAAAACTTTCTTTTTGATTTAGATGTTGTTACAAGGGGTTTAAGTAGCAAAAGAAAAAAACACCCTAACTCTCTTAAAAGACAATGTCCCTTAAAATAAGATGTTTTTTACTTCCTGGGTTATATGATGACATAGCTATACAGCCTCCACCTACACGTGTTATATGCTCACCACAGGCAGATACCATGACTGTCCTGAAAGTCTGATTCTCGGCCTGTGACCCCTCCTCCACCTCCCATCAGGCAATGTTTGGCTAGCCAATCAGCACAAAGCTAATTATTAAATTCTGAGCAACCAGGTCATGATTTTTAGAACGAGACACTGTTTTAAGTGTTTATTAATAATGTCAAATACTTGCTAGAATTGTTTTCATTTATTTCTCATGAAAGAAGGGTAAAAAATGTACTCAAAGGGCATTTCTTGACACATTAATTGACAAACAAGACTAAAAAGAACTATTAAACTTATAATATTAAAAGGGTTAATGATTTCAATTTTGTGTTAAAGTACATTTTAAACATTTTGAGCACACCGCAAAAATACCGTGATAATAATGATAACCGTAATAATTTTGGTCACAATAACCGTGATACAAAATTTTCATATCGTTACATCCCTACTCTGTTGTTATGGTTTGTTTTTACCTCTATCTCTAAGCTTATGCAAATTTTGTGTCCAGATCTGCAGCACTATATCGCCCAACAGTCCCTGTCAACTATTTCTGTACCGATGCAGAGCTGATCTCTGTCACTGTGGCTAATGCAATTCTGAACTATTCCTTAAAGTTCAAAGGCAAAAATGCCACGCCAATGCAAAGTAGAGATAGTGGAATGAATGCAGGGTTGTTGACACAGCTCCTCCTCAAATTTGCTGAATGGCTCTCAATCTAAATCTGCTCAATAAAAATCCTTCTACAGGAGCCTCTGGTCTTCAGATCTCTCTGTTTTTTGACATGTTCTAACCAATTTCATTAAGCACACACATTCATGGATGCCGGATGAATTTTAAGACTTATTTAAAACAATAAATGCAACTACAAAAATAAAATCCAAATGTAAATCCAAATAAAGTCTATATTAGGGAAGTAAAAAGATGCTCCATCATGAAAGAAGTCATTCTTCTGATTACACTGGATGATGCTGATCACAAATTACGTACTTGATTATTTATTGGCTTTAAGACATCTTCAAATGAGTTTAAATGAAGAATAATTATATAAACTGGTTGAGATGTATTCAAGGAGATGCAACTTTTTTAAGTAAGAATATACAAACAAAAACTGTCCTCAACAATATTCATGGTTTTATTCTACTCTCCCTGAAGCTACAAGTGTGCAAACACGGAATTACATATTTCATATCAGTGGATAACAGCATGACATGTTCTGGTAAAGTAAATCTTTAACAGTGGCAAGGAACTTTTTCTCTACTTTATGATGAAAAAAGATGTAAAAATAAAAGTAAAACTGGAAATCACACAAAACATCCCATACAAGGTACAGAACTTTATTCCTCGATTGGTCTAAAAGGGCTACTGCATCCGACAAGAGTCCTTTGTTATCAGCCTGATTTAGAAAAGGAGATTAATGTGATGTGAGAGGATGGATGATGAAGTAATTTATGTGCGCTGCTGACAGATTAAGGCACACGCTGCTCAACATGAGGAATAAAGATACATCATAACTGTAGGAGCTTTAGCAGTGAGAGGTAAATAGTACATTTAAATAATTGTTATCATTTACTTTTATAAGTAAATGATAAGAATACTAATGATTACAGATCATGCAGATTTATATGTATATAAGCATAAACAAACTGGTATATCAGACTGCTCCACATTATGACATACAGGATTACCTTTAATATAAATGCACTATTTTGGTGTTAATTTTAGTTTGAACATAAGATAAATGATCATTAGTTTTAGTCCCTGTATGCTATTTTTGGTCAGAGTTTTAAGTTTGTTTCCTCCCTGTAAGCTCATGAGCCAAACTATAACTCTATTTGACAAATTTTGATAATTCTTCTGCACCGTCAATACTTTAATCGTTTAAAATTAGAAGTACTGACATGCCTTTAGTGTAGGGCCTTTACTTGTAGTTGAGTTTTTCCTCAGTGTGTTAATTTAAATCTTATTACTTTCAGAGTCACGATGGCCTGGAGCCTATTCCAGCTGACATTAGGCGAGAGGTGGGGTTCAACCTGAACCAATCACCAGCCAACCACAGGGCCACATAGAGAGACAATTCACACCCACACTAAGGGAAATTTGGAGACACCAGTCAACCTAATCAGCATGTTGTTGATCTATGAGAGTGAGCAAGAGTGCCCGGAGAGAACCCATGCATGCACAAGGAGAACATGCAAACTCCACGCAAAGGTCCTGACGACATGTGATTCCAGCCAGCAAAATTTTCTGTGCCACTGTGCCTTCCTTGTTTAAATCAATGTTTCTTAAATAGTGGGGTTACTAAAGAGGGAGTGCAGGTGCTGGTCTAAAATCCTTGACTGTGATTGGCTGATGCCTTGTCAGAAGTGGGTTTTATGTTAAAACTGATGTGTGATGTGTCTTAAAAGGATGATCGTATGTATATTCTTTAATAAAGGCAAGATAAGACTTAGATTGTGACTTTTGTGATTAATCTCTTTGAGTCTTTACAGAAATAAGAATCAATGTTTCCACGAGGTCTGTGCTCAACACATCGATACAGCAAAATATTGTCATGCACTCCATGGCCTCAATGTTTTGACATCTAGTGTTCACCAATTCACTTTGGTTAATGTTAACAATGGCACAGTTCAAAGTAGAAGCCAAGCTACATGATGAAGCACATGTTCCACATGTGAACTTAGGTCTACCATCTATGAGGATCTAAATTCAAGTTTCTTAAGTTGTAGAATCCTTTAAAACTCACACTTCTTCTTTTGCTTGTTGTAATAAAAATCAAACTTTTTGGAATTCTGTTAAAAGCACAGTCAATGTTCACAATTTACGTGTACTGGGATACAAATCTTATCATGGCCTGAGTATTGGCTGAGGATACGTATTGTGCTGAGGGATTGCGGGAAATACCCAGCCCTAGTGTCCTCATGATTATTTCTCAAGTTAAAGGGACTGTGAGGAGAATCTATTACCGGCGACATTAAGAGTCTGCTACCCATGAGCGCGCGTGGCGACTGTCGTAATGCTGCGTTCAAGTAACCTCAGAACTGGGAGTGACATCATCTCTGACTTATCGGCGTTCCAGTTGAAGTCGATCTACCAGGCTATTGTTAGCTGTTGTTAGCACGCCCTGTGTTGTTGTTCTCAAATATCACATGAAGAATGTGATTATCATTATGGCAGCATTTTTGTAAATAGAAGTCTAACAATACTATGTATACAGCTGATCTAGAGCGACACACCCCAGTCAGAAGTGCAAATAAATTGATTATTACAGGAGCTAAATAACTGTTCACACTGGGGGCATCCATCTTCTATTGTCAACTGGGGGGTGGCGAGGTTTCACCGAGCTCCCAGTAGGAAATTCAGACTTCGGGGGACGTTCCAGCTGCAGTTGCCTACTCGGAACTTGGAAATTTCTACTTCTGACTACAACTGGAACGCACCACAACTCGTTACTGAAGCCAAAGCGTGTGTTTGTTGTGTTGTAGCCTGGGCCTTCCTCAGAACTCTGCATTGATTGATTTACAGCTTCTTTTTTCAACAACTTATAGGATGCAAAGCGACGAGGTAATGTATCTCTTTCTAGTTACATAGCGGTAGTTTTTGATGTGTGACAACAAGCAAGGTTTGAAAAACTTAGTATCGTAGTTTTGTAGCCGGCTATATATCGCTACTTACAGCTCGGTGCTCTAAGACGTGTCCGAATAATAAAAATTTTCTCTAGTTTTAATTGTCTTGTTCCTGAAGTTGAGTATCCAGGCCAGACCAGTCCAGCCCTGTCCTGTCCGACCCTACCAAGAAGCTAAGGAATAGCATTTATAGATAACCTATTTTGATGCTATAAAACTCATCGATAAGTGCGTATTTCCATCAGGCATACAGTTGTGCCCAAAAGTTTACACCCCCCAGCAGAATTTCTGATTTTTTTGGCCTTTTCTCAGAAAATATGAATGATAACACAAAAACCTTTCTGTCACTCATGGTTAGTGGTTGGGTAAAGACATTTATTGAAAAAAAGATTAGTTTACTCTTTTTAAATTAGAATGACAACATAAACTTCAAAAATTACCCTGTTCAAACGTTTACACCCCCCAGTTTTTAATACAGTGTATTTCCCCCTTTAACATCAATAACAGCTTGAAGCCTTTTGTGGTAGTTGTGGATGAGGGTCTTTATTTTCTCAGATGGTAAAACTGCCCATTCCTCTTCTCAAAAAGCCTCCAGCTCCTGTAAATTCTTGGGCTGGCTTGCATGAACTGCACGTTTGAGATCTCCCAAGAGTGGCTGAATGATATTGAGGTCAGGAGACTGAGATGGCCACTTTAAAACCTTCACTTTATTCTGCTGTAGCCAATGGCAGGTTGATTTGGCTTTGTGTTTTGGATCATTGTCATGTTTGAACATCCAAGAACGTCCCATGCGCAGCTTCTGGGCTGATGAGTGTAAATTTTCCTCCAGTATTTTCTGATAACATGCTGCATTCATCCTTCCATTAATTTTGACCAATTTTCCTGTGCCTTTATAGCTCACGCATCCCCAAAACATCAGTGATCCACCTCCGTGTTTCACAGTAGGAATGGTGTACCTTTCATCATGGGCCTTGTTGACTCCTCTCCAAATGTAACGTTTATGGTTGTGGCCAAAAAGTTCAATTTTGGTCTCATCACTCCAAATGACTTTGTTCCAGAAGTTTTGAGGCTTGTCTCTGTGCTGTTTGGATTGTAAGCGGGATATTTTGTGGCACTTGCGTAGAAATGGCTTTCTTCTGGCGACCCGACCATGCAGCCCATGTTTCTTCAAGTGTCTCCTTATTGTGGGTCTTGAAACATCCACCCCAATTTTTTTCAGAGAGTCCTGTATTTCAGCTGAAGTTATTTGAGGGTTTTTCTTTGCATCTCCAACAATTGTCCTTGCAGTTGGAGCTGAAATTTTTGTTGGTCTGCCTGACCGTGGTTTGGTTTCAACAGAATCCCTCTCTCTCCACTTCTTAATTAGAGTTTTAACAGTGCTTCTTGGCATCCTCAATTCCTTGGATATCTTTTTAAATCCTTTTCCTGTTTTATACAGTTGAAATACCTTTTCTTGCAGATCCTTTGACAATTCTTTTGCTTTACCTATGATGCAGAAACCTGAAATTTCATCGCAGTGAAAGATGCACGTGTCTGTCAGGAGCTCAGAAACTCACTGAGCTTTAATACACACAAAATGATTACAAGCTAATAGATCACGGGTGAGAATGGTTACCTTTAGTAGACATTCAAACCCATTTGTGTCAAATTTTGTGCATGTTATCAGGCCAAAACTGCCATGGGGTGTAAACTTTTGAACAGGGTCATTTTTGAAGTTTCTGTTGTCATTCTGATTTAAAAAGAGTAAACTTAATTTTTTTTCAATAAATGTCTTTACTCAACCACTAACCATGAGTGACAGAAAGGTTTTTGTGTTATCATTCATATTTTCTGAGAAAAGGCCAAAAAATTCTGCTGGGGGGTGTAAACTTTTGGGCACAACTGTATATCTAAAAGTGAGACTTTTTGCAATTATTTAGAAACTCCTCACAGTCCATTTCAGGGAAAAAATCAATAATTGTTAATGTGAGTAATTTGAGGAACAATATTCAGGTAGGCTGTGGGGTGTAATTAATGTTCGATTAGTACTAATGGGCATGAAGTGTGCCAAACACAAAGCAGGATGGAGCCCTGCCATTCTATTGATACTAACGTGTGACAAGTCTTGGGAATAAGGTTAATCTGATGCAATTATTGATCCTGCATGTTGATAAGATTCCCTCAGTGTTTCTTGTGGATTTTCTGTGCAGGCAAAAGTTGGCCCACTTAAGCCCCATTTCCACTGAGTGGTCTGGTTTGGCACAGTTGGGAGCAGTGAACCTGATCTTGTTTGTGTTTCCACTGCCTGCTTTATCTTCACTTGAGGGTAGAGAATTGAGATGGAAAAAGGGGTCCTACTGGCTATGTAACCACGGAAGTGGTCTGCAGAAGAGTTTGATTATATACAAAGAGCATCAGTGGAGGAACTCCAGCACCACTTCTCTGTGAACCATTGTTTTATGAGGACATTCTTTACAGCAACGGCAGTGAAAAAATCACTTTAATCCACTGCTTCTTTAAAAAACAAACAAAAAAAGGGGGCACGTGGAGGGGAATGTGTTTACATTTTAGCTGCCATTTTTGAGATAATCAACAGACTGTAGCACTTTAGCTTCACCTTTTAGGGTTGGTTTGGGATGGCATGGGTTGGTTATCTGGGTATCCTTTCTCCTTATCGGACAGTGGAAACACCAGTAATTGTGTCCCATGTTTGTCCATTGATATCAGATCATTACCAAGGCCTTTCAGGGGCCCAGATACTTCTGGGGGGGCTTTGGGTCCAGTAGATTTCTGAAATATTAGAAACAGCCTGTCTAGCATTGATCATGCCTTGTGGAAAGTCCCTTAAATCACCTTTCTTTCCCTTGCTGATGCTCAGTTTGACACATAGAAAGTGGGCATCTACATGCCTGAATGCACTGAGTTGCTGCCATGTGATTAGTTAATTGGGTATTTGTGAAGGAGCAGTAAAACAGGTGCAAAAAACAGTTCTCTAAATATGTTTTGGGTTTGTTTTTATGCGTCTGGTTTATTTTTTCGAATAAACCACCTTCTTCCCAGCCTTTGCTTCAGCAGTTCAAGCCTCCTTTAAATATTAATAAAGCATCATCTTTCCTTAAAACTGCGTATTCTGGACAAATCATAGGGCTACAGTAAGAAAACACTGCTGGAGTAAGAGCACACGTTTTCAGGAAAGTGCAGGGCGACCATACTGCAGGGTTTACGGTCGACATCAAGTCAATCATCGTGGCTGAAACTCGTAAAGCAGCCGCACAGTTGCTGTTGAGTGATGATTTTTTGATCGGAGCCACTTACCAAAAAGTGTGTCACATTAAATATGAATGGTTCCCGTGGACGCAGGGAGCAAAAACACACACCGCAGGGCTCGGTCCTCCCGGGAGCAGACACGCCCAACACACAAAACATGCCACTGAGCAACACACTGCGACTTCAAACCCGCAAAGCTGCCCGGAGCCGCACGCAGCCGCAGCGGCACCGAGCAGCCCAGGCTCCGCGCCCCCCAGCCCCGCAGAGCTCCCGCCGCTCATGCACGAGCCCGCGGGGGTCGACGGCTCGAGCCCCTACCTCCCCACAGCCCGGGCTCATTACCTGAAGCTGGCCGGGGACTTCACCTGGATGTTTCTGCCAGGCGGAGGGCTGCTTTTCCCCTTGTCTCGGTCCGCCATGCCGCCCCGTCAGCACTCCTCCATTGGCTCCACCGTGCGCGTGCGGCCGCCAGCAGAGAGAAGCAGAGAGAGGCAGAGACACCTGAAGATGCTGCGATAGGCTGCTGCCTTCAAGGACTGTGGGAGAAACGGACACTCACACGGGCTGCACTCGGATGTCCGGGAAAACTGTCCAGTTCTTTGGCTGAACTGCGATGAGGAAAGCTCACATTTTTTTCAACCGACTGTTGATGGATGATTGTAGAGCTTAGTCTGCTCTCTGTTGAACGAGGCTGTTATTTTAGGCAAGTCCGCCCATAAGGGGTGGAGGGGAAAGGCTTTCAGGGTCCAGCCTCATGGGTGGACCCATAAAAGTTGAAAACTGTCCATCCTGAATATAAGAAAATATATCCAAACGTAACTCTTAATCTAACTACTTGTATTGGGAATCAAAGAAACAGAATTTTGCATTTATTTATGGGCTTTTCAGTGAAATGTTTGTTTCCCAACATCAACCCCCCATTGTCTAAATTACCCCTGTCTCCTTTTCCATACTTCTTTAAGGCCAGTTGGATTTAAAAGCCTCATGTCCTGCAAAATATATTTTATTTGCTTTTAATGTTGTCGAAGGAGCTTGAGGAGCAAAAGACATGACACCTATTACCAAACTGTCAGCTCACACAGTAATATCTCTTAAAATGCTCTGTTTTGTACTTCCTAGGATTTATGATGTCATAGCCATACAGCCTCCACCTACATGAGATGTCTGTTCATCACTGCACATCACAACGGGACTGTTCCAGGAGACTGCTTCATGACCTATGACCCTCCTTCCCCCTCCCATCAGACATACTTTGAGCAGCCAAACAGCACAGAGCTCATTATCATAGCCTCACCAACCCCTAAGATCTGAGCATTTCCAAAGGGGAAGGGAAAAGAGCTGCAGAGAAAACATTTTGCTTTTATTTTAAAATAGAACTTAAGTTAAATCCTTGCATAAAAACAAGACCCACGAAAGGTCACCAAAAGTGTGTTGCCAATATTAAGAGGACAACAGCCAAGATACAAAGAAGAAGGACAGGGCTTGTTTTACAGAAGCATTATTCCAATTCCTCAGGATATGTATGGATACATTTTTCTTCATCCCGTTTCTTTTTAGGAAAACATTCTTTTGTGTACCAGAGATTTTCAGAAATTAACCAACCATTGTGTCACTGATTCAGTCTGTATCACAGAAAAATACTGACAACAGAATATACTGATTAACAAATACAGCCTCATAGTCCACATTTGGGTTTAAACAGGTGGTCAGGCAATTTCTTTAAATAATCAGGCCGGTCTTAAAGAAATATGCAAAATAATTTCTGATACAAACAACTTGGCTGAAAACCACTCATGAAAAATGGAGCCTATTTTATTTACTTGTTTTACTTCATTTTAATTTCATATTTCCATAGGCCAAATCTAATCAAATCCACCCTTTTTATACATCACATTTTAAAAAATAAGCAACTTAAAGGATAAGTTCGGTTTTTACAGCTTTCACATTGTTTATAGAATGAAGTAGAACAATATACCCACCCAGAAGGCTTTTCTGATCCAAACAGTGCTTCAGGAGATATTTAGATCCAAAATCAAGCGGCAGACATCCATATAATGGTAGCACATAGGGCATACAGCGCCGCTCCTAAAACTGCATTAATTGTCCAAAAACTCATTAGTTTCACCAATATTTCATCATGGTCTGCTCGCGCTACTCCTCCATTACAGTCCGGGGTTGCTCCACCCATGTTGTTGTGACTGTGCTGACCTCTGAACTCTGAACTTTCTTCACGGCTGCCGCCCATGCGCAGTACAGCTTCCTCCTTTTGATGAGCTCCTCATCTGTAAACTCTGGCTCAAAACTGTAAGGACACCCATCATATTCAAAGTTCTACTCCCCAACATTTTCATCCGATAGATATTCGTCCATTTTGCACAAAACTGGAAGAAGAAAGTTGTTCAGTAGCCAGCAGTCGCCGCTGAAACAATGGGACAACTGCATGCGCGGCAGCCGTGAAGAAAGTTTTCAGTTCAGAGGTCAGCACAGTCACAAAAACATGGGTGGAGCAACCGCAGACTGTCGTGGAGGAGTAGGGCGAGCGGACCATGATGAAATATTGGTGAAACTAATGAGTTTTTGGACGATTAATGCAGTTGTAGGAGCGGCCCTGTATGCCCTTTGTGCTACCGTTATACAGATGTCCGCCTCTCGATTTTGGATCTAAATATCTCCCGAAGCACTGTTTGGATCAGGAAAGCCTTCTGGGTGAGTATATTGTTCTACTTCATTCTATAAACAATGTGAAAGCTGTAGAAACCGAACTTTTCCTTTAACTACTAAGAAGTACAACTTACTAATACTATATCAACATTTTAAATATACAAAAAACATAATGCCCTAATAGGTACCAAGGGAAAGTATGTTTACTTAAAACAACAACAACAAAAAAAACTATTTAAAGTGCATCATATGTTTAAAATAGACATTTAATACAACACTGAGAGCTTTAAAAGACCACAAAGGACATACAATGAAATATCCATGATACATCCTTCAACTATATCTTCCCCAAAGTGGCCAGGGGGGCTGGAGCCTTGCACATAGTGGGCTATATCCTGAACTGAAACAGTCAATTGGGAAATTTTAGATTCACCAACTAACCTAACAAACAGAACAACGCACATACGTTTTACTTATGCTAAGTCCACACAGAAAGGCCCTGGTCTGATCCAGCAGCCTGTTGCAATGAGCTGCTGCACCACTACTGCAGCCAAAAAAGAAATACATATTAGATTATAAAATAAAATATATGTTACAATGACACTGACCAAAAATAAAAGTTACATATACGTATTTATTATCTTACCAGCAGGCAGAAATTAACCAACCGGTCTTGACTAACCCACAGCAGAATTTCTTCAAGAAAAACTGGGTCACAGTTTGATGTATTCGTCATGACACTGCCCTGAGCTGCCCAGAAACCCCCTTCACACACAGTTTTTATCAGCACTTTGTTAAATTACTGATGTTATGAAAGCAAAACTCAGTTTGTGATTTACCCTAATGCTGCTGATGGCGTTGTTTGTTCTGTAATTTTGACATTTAATGAGGTCATGCCTTATCCTGGGTGCAATTTGTATGACTATAACTATAAAAATGCTTTTTACAAGGGGACCATGAAGGCATCAGGGTTTCCCACAGAGCGGAGAGAGCTGTATTCAGGAATACAAATGAGACATACAGAGGTATACACCAAGCTGCTGTAGAACTATTAATATTAGGTTGAACTTATTTTAAAAGCACAGCTCGGTGTGTTATAACATCTTCAGCGGCTGATTTAAAAGTTATGTGTAGTTTTTTTTTTTTAACACGTGGTTTGGTTCAACAGGTAGCTAATCGAGTTTCCCAGACAGAAAATTCCCATGTTGTTGAATGAGCTGTTAAACTGAAAATTCAAGGTTACCCTTTAGAGAAAATATTTGTTTTCATGAATGAGGATGAGCAGCAGTGATGCATTGTTGCAGTGACAGTAAGAGACCAGCAGAGGGCGATGTTTCACAAAGTAATCAGAACAGGTCTCATATAGCAGCAGGTGTGAAAAGTGTTGACAGTAAAAGAAAACAAGGAACAAACTTATGGTTTCTTGATAAGCCATTATTCAAGATGCCCCTTTTTTTAATTACACACCATCATTCTGC
Organism: Scarus forsteni; assembly: GCA_036419115.1. NCBI lineage: Eukaryota > Metazoa > Chordata > Actinopteri > Labriformes > Labridae > Scarus > Scarus forsteni. The sequence continues at coordinate 12,305,710 of JAZDUH010000443.1, forward strand.
TTCACTTCTTCCTCTTTTAGGAGTTATTTTATTTGCTTTGCCCTTAAAACCCATTTTCCTTATTTCTATATATTTTCCAGAGAGTTTAAAGAAATACATTAAAAAATATATATATTCTGGATTTCTTTAGATCTTTCTCCTGAATAACACTAGAAGTAAAGTGATTACTCCAAGGAAACTTAATTAAACAAGTACAACTGCAGCACAACTTTTACTGCCCTCTTCTGGACACACAGAGTTAAAGTTGTGTTGTTTGGGGAATAAAAAGTAAATAGACTACTATGACTGATTTTTGTACTATTAACCCTATTTTGCCATCATAACCTGCTACTTACTATTAAAGGTCTATGAAGTAAATAATTGTAAATGGCAATCTTGTGTATCTGAATATTCATGTGTACATTTTTGATCATTTAATTATCAAATAGAAAAAAATCCAAACTACCTATTATGTGGAGAGGATAAATGTTTCTGAAACCATCATTTATTGGATAAAAAACCTAAGTAACCTTTTCACAAAACATATTGCTTGAAAAAATTATTATAAATATACAGTTCATAAATGCAGCAATGCTAACACTTCAGAGTGTTATTATAGACTTCACAATAAAGTTGTTAAAATATTCTCTGAGAGTGCATTTCTTACTTCATGAAATGGTTGATCAATAGTCCCACTGTTACACAGTTTTGTATTTCAACTCCACAAAGACTCAATAATTACGACTGAGTTAATGTACCAAATCACTACAGACAAAAAATGTGGTCTGGACACATGTAGACATTTAAGAAGTGACAATGTTAACTCTGTAAGAGTAAATTTGTAAATGCAGATTGATTGGTTGCTTGTGCATTTTTGGGTGATGTCTATTCTTGACATTTGTGATCACAAACCTACATGACTTATTGTTTGTAATTGTTAAAAAGAGTGATTAATCTTTCAGAGGTATTTATTTCTCTTTTGGAAAAATCAGCTCAGTTCTTCTTGTATGTCCTCCTTTGCAAACTATTTTCTCCTCCTTTACCCTAAAAGAAGACAAGAAGACAAAGTATTAAAGTTTTCAATATGTTATCTTTGCAGGAAGCACAAGTCAGCCCAAAACCTTATGCACATTTTTCAATAAATACATTTTAGATCATTGGAAACCAAGCTCAGGGGCTCTGGAAGCATGATCAGTGAAGTAAAAGCCTTTCTCCCATCTTTTTGTTTAAAGAGCGAAAAGGTGTCATCCAGGAAGTAAGTGCTAAATCAAACAAATTTACAAACAGAAAACTATGTTTGATGCTTAAAAACAGACCCATGGCAAGAAAATTAAATTAAATTACAGCTCACTTTATTTTAATGGCCCATTTTTTAATGGCCATAACCAGAGCCAAAACTGAAGCCACCGGCCTTGGGATCAACAAGCTCTGTTCAAGTGGCATGCAGACATGACCGCTAGGCTATCAGTGATCCTGTATGTGGATTTTTCCACAAAGTTATTGATCAAGTTATACATGGTTTTTCTTAATGGAATTTTATTCATATTCTAATGCTACGGCCACGCCACACGCAAATTCGCAAAGACGCGCGTTGAGATTACATACAAAGTCAATGCAAAGACGCGTTTGGACGCAGATTCGCCCCGTGTGACGCGTTGGACGCATATGGAGCGTCCGGCACATTTGTCCGGCACAAACGCCTTGACGCTCGAGTTGAAAATATTAAACTTTCGACACAAATTCGAGTGACGCTGTGCCGCGGCAGCCGATCAGCGATTACATTCCCCCCAATGTCATTGATTTGATGATGTGTGACGCTCCGGCCACCTGCTCTTGCTCAAACCCCGCCGAAAGATGGAGGAGAGGTTGATCTGCGCTGTTTGCCATCTTCCGGAGCTACAGTATATGATTCGACGTGTGTACTCTACAGAGACTGGAACAAAAAGGAGCAGGCTTGCAGGCTTGGGTGAAAGTTGCTGAGGAGACAGGTTTTGAAGGTAAGTTCTGTAAATATTCGTTTCCAGCTGGATTTGCTTGCTCGGGTCATCACTGAGTCCGACAAGCCCCGGCTCTCTACTCCACCTGCGCAGTGACGCGCATCGCCCCTCAGCTTGTCAAAATGGTCCAGCATCCAGCCTCAGGCGTTACGCGCGGCGTGTCACAGGCACTACACACGTTTAAATATGCCAATTTGCGTCTGGTGTGGCCGCAGCATAAGGGTTGGTTAGAACTGCTGGTGGGGGTCCCAAAGTTGTATAATGTCATGGGGCCTACAATTTCTGCCAGTGCCCCTAACAAAGGGGAATTTGCTAACTGTAAGAATGTGCATTCACACTTTGGGTCTTTCTCATGCAAAAGACAGCCAGAACATAATTTCAATGACTCTCGGGCTACTGTGGTGCAATAGTTCAACCAGCCTGCAGGTCACAAGTTATATTTGATTTTTTTCCCAGAAACCCCAGGTACCAATTTTTATCTTTTATTATAAACCAGAGGGTTACTAAGAAAAGTAATTCTTATGACTGAGGTTTTCTTGTTTTTCTACTGTTATTTTACTATGTGCAAGATTATAAAAGCTTCCCGATGTTTAAGACAGATGCATTTCAAAAGTTATGATGACATAGCAGACACCAAACACTCACAGGTTGTAGAAGTCTATGTTGCTGAGCTCCTGCCAGTCCCTCCAGGTGAAGTAGTGTGCACAGCCTCTCTCTGGACAGGGTGAGTGTATCTGCTGAGTCAGGCCGGGCCACTGTCTGGACAGCACAAACAGCTTGGAAATCACGGCCAGGATCAGATCCCACGACTGACGAAACTCTGAGGGGAAACAAACCATCTGTTTGTCCTGTGGCTGCACTGCAGGATCACATAGAAAAGGGTAATAATGGGCTTTTACCTTGATCTTTCTCAGGTCTCCTGCAGCGTATCTCTATGAAAGGATCTTCATCTCTGTTCCTCTGCCTCACCAGACACAGCCTGTTCCCACAGCAGAGGAGACACTGGTCTTTCCCAACCCAGTGAGTCTGGTACAGGGAGCACGTCTTGACGATCACTCTGGAGGTCACATAAGGACAAGATGGTGAGACGAGAAGTGAAAGTGTGGGTGAAAAAATCAAGTTTTCTGCGGAAAGCCACCAGTGCAAATTTATGAGAATCTCTGAATCCATGCCAAACACAGTATCTGTTGCAACACTGATTTGTTGTTGATTAATACTGATTCACCATGTTTTTATGCCTTGTTAGCTTAAAGTGACAGTTTTTTTTCTTTTCATGTTTTGTCTCACTCCCCAGTCCATGACAAGCAGACAGACACAAATTTTTTGTCTTTGTGTCAAGTAACAAGACAGTTTTTTTTTTTTTTTTACCTGATGTTGAATTTGCACTGAAATAATGGCTTGCACTTTTACCTGTTTTTTTTAATGAAAATGATTTTTTCTAAATGTGTGTTAATTAATTCTGAATGTTTGTGTAGGATGTGTTGAACATGTTGTCTGTGCAGCAGACCCCTCTATCAAAGGCAAATTTCTCCCAAGGGAGACGACAAAGATACAATGACTTGAAAGAGATGGCCAAAGCCTGCCCACCGAAAGTTAGCTCAGCTCAAACACTGGGAGTCAATGGGTATAGCTAGCCTGCCTTCGCCTACTGTCATCAGACAAAATCTTCAGCAGCTCCAAACAGTCCTGTGTGCTTGTTTTTTTACTGTTATGTTACCTTATCTTCTACTATCAGTGTATTCTCTTGTTCTCCTTGTAAACAGAGGGTTTATTTTGTTTCCTTATTTCCACAGTAGTTTGCGCCAGTGATGTGAAGTTCGTGAAGTCAAGTCTTTTGAACTGCTCTTTAGAGTGAATGAGGAGAACCAAATTGCTATTGCGAGTGAGACATTTGTTTGTGAGCCATTCTCAAATTTTCAGGTGCTTTGCATTTAAGAAACAACATAAACTACAACCATGACAGTCTAAATAATGTAAATGTAAGCAGGGTCTCTCTGGCATTGCTTTTAAGGCACAAACTTGCTTACGTCATGTAAATTTTTGCAGAGTTTTCCCATGGGGATTAATAACGTATTTTTGATTCTGATTTTGCCTTGCATGCTGTGTTGTACAATTGTTTTTGCCATACCTGTCAAGTATTGAATTTGAAAATAAGGGAAATTTTCTAGCGCCCGCTGCGAGCCGTACCACCACTCCAACAAAGTTCCAGTATCCCTTACATTTTAAGCCAGGTGAACAAGAAATCTAGAAAAAAATCACTTTGTTTTCTTGGTTTTTTCCTGCTGTAGGCATGAACCTCGTGACAACTGCCACCCAGGTTACTGCAGGTGGCAGTTCACACAAGGCTTTTCTTCTTCCTCGGTTTTATGGGCAGTTGGCATCCATTAGTCTGGTGCATTACTGCCCCATTCTCGTGAGGCTAATGACAGAGTTCAGTTTGGAGAGGCGGAGGAATGTTTTTTTTTAATTATTATTATTTCATAATATGGAAGATTTCCGGGTGAATACTAATACGGCGGGAAAGAAGAGTAAAATACGTCAGTTTCCTGGCCGAAACGGAAGACTTGACAGCTATGATTCTTGCAGGTGAAGCTGAACTTAGTTATTCCTCTCTAAATACTTGTGTAACATACTTTCAGGCTACAGTGCAAATACAAAATCCAACAAAATTGAAAGAGCCTGTACTCTGCTTTTTCAGGTTTTATATGCCACCTTAGCGTGTTTTACATGACTCCTCCAAGTGTAAAAGCTCTTCTGTGACATTACGTGTTACCTGTGAAAGAAGCCGTGAGGTATCTCAGGTAAGAAGAACACGTGAACACTCAGGTCATCCTGTCTGTCCTCTCCCCACTTTTGCTGGACTATGATGTCGTCTTTCAGGTAGATTGGAAACAGACAGGCTCCGTTTGGATCTCTTTTGGCCTCACTCTTCGACCTCCACTGTTTGTCACCAGGGATGAATTCTGGTGCCTGTGGGTTCAGGACTCCTCCAAGAAGAGTGGGGAGGCAGACCTCAAAATGCTGCAGTAAAGTGAGAACAATACCCTCCTCCCTTTTAGTTCCCACCACCTCCTCAATCAAGTCGTCATCATCCACAACCAGTTTCTGTATCGTCCTGCGGACTAAGATCCTCACGGCTGCATTGTGCAGGGTGCCTCTGCACTTCAGGTCGTCCACCCAGGTGAACTTCTGCTTAACCAGAGCTCCCTCCTGCATGAGGAGGTCTCTGGAGACCCCTTCCAGCTGCTGCACCAGGTCGTGTCTCACAATGGTCTGCATAAAAAGAGAATGGAAGGGAGTGAAAATGACTTTGGAAACAGCAGGGTTAACATCTTAGGATCCATTTACATGGCAACATTGACAGCAAAAACGGGAAGGTTTTTCCTTTTCCTTTTTCAAAAGCGTTCTGCGTTCACACTGATCAGCAAGATAAACTCAGAACACAATAGCGTGCAGGCCAGTAGTTGGCAATGTAAATATGTAGTGTCCTTGGTAAATATAACAAATGCGTCTCTGCTGGTCAGAGTATCGATGCAGCAAATCCACACTTTATTGGAGGAGCGATAACAATAGCTTTGGAGAGCAGACAGATCTGCCTGATTCTTTGTCTGAAATCCTGCATGTCTGTCTGGCCAACTTCCATTCCAACTTCCAACGACTTCACCTGGCTAAATGCTTAATGGCCCAGTCATGGAAGAGAAGTGGGAGCTGTGGGCATGACGACAACAGGAAGTGATTGAATGTTTGAAAGCGATGGTGGCTTTTGAAGCTGTCTCTATGTCTGCGTTTTTTTTTAAATAAAAAATTGACTCAATTTATAATTTGAAAGAAGAGCAAAGAACGCCACTTAAAGCTTGTCTAACGAGAAATCATGTTTTGCTTTTCCCCTTACCGGGAATCACTGCTGGGAAACCGGGAGAACATGGAAATCCTCCACGGACATGCCTGTTAGTCTATAGTTGTCATGGTTACTCTGTGATATTCAATGAAATATACTCTGTGCTAAGATTACCAGAAAAACTTGGTAGGGATTGTCTTTGATGAGGTTCATATAAATTATAAGTGTAAAATGATATATCGGTGTGGTATGATTTAATGTGTGATGATAGTCCAAGGTAGTTGAAGCTAATGGCTAACAACAGCAGGAGCTGCACATAACAGCTTTGCTTGATGTGGATTGGTCTGTGATGAGTGTGACGAGCCGAACGATTGTCCAATCACAAGCTGCTGTTCTTTTTGAAGGTTCTGCCTCTGAAAACATTTTCAAATTATTCTTTCCCAGATGGGTTAGTGAAATATTTTCGTGGCAGCTCAATGGAACTGTCCATCTGGCAACAAACCAAGCACAGTAAACAGCACACATGTTGTTTGGTAGTGGGCCATAGCTGCTCTTGCTGTACTGTAACAGCAGTACTGACAGAGAACTGCACACGTGCTATGCGTCACTGTTTTCCCTGACAACCTGAGTCCCCGTTTACATGGAGACAAAAACGAAAACGTTTTCAAAACTTTTTACTCTGGACCTGGTTTCAAAAGTTTTCTGATTCAGGCACCCTGAGCACAGTTCTCATGTGAAACTCTGTTTTTGGCCGTTTTTGTTGTAGTGTAAATGGGCCCTTAATCTGCAGAAAATTTGGAAGAATCCTGAAAGCCTTGTTTTGACTGTGTGAAGGATGTGATCCAAAACATGTGTCAAACATCAGTTTTCGAATTTGGGATGGTCAGTATTTTGTTATTAAGAGAACACATAATCCCAGTCCAAAACAAAGCACAAAGAGGATGAATGATTCGCCCTGGGAGTCATCAACACTTTGGGGGCTTTAGAAGTCAAACTATGGCTACCAACATTGTCCCAAACCAATTGTCCATCAACCTCACAGACTGTGATAATCTGTCCTTAAAGTTGGTTCATTATTACCAAGGAAATATCAAAAATGAAATGCTCAGGTGCTGATTTGGTGAAGTGGTAAGCAACCAGGCATGACCCATAAGCTTGCTTCAGCCAGTCTGGTTTCTAATCCAGCCTGTGGCCAGGTTGCAGAGGGTCTTCCCCTTACTCTCTCTTGCCCCCTTTCATAAGCCTTCTGCTGCCCCTCTCTCTCCTGTCAAGAAAGGCCTAAAAATGCCCAAAATATAATCTTTGAAAGGAAAAAACGAGTTGCTTACTTTGAACATAGAGATGAGGAATGAAGGCTGGATGAACACTTTGTCACTGAGTGCTCTGATGTCTTCGTACCAAACGATTACCCCGATACGGTACAGATATCTCAGGAGGAACCGAAGGATGGAGCTGAGGCTGTCTCGGCTCAGTTCAACACGGTTCAGAATTAAATCACTCAGTTCTTCTAGTTGAATAATACCTGGCAAGTAAAAAAAAAAAAGAAAAAAAAAACATGATTAATTTTTGTTGCTATGTGCAGATTTTTACCTCTGCTAAAAATGTTATGTTTTTTCTGGCATTTGTCTTGTTTTCGTCGGTGAAGGAGATAACTCAAAAAAGTTCCTGAAGGACTTTGCTGAATTTTTCAGGAAGAGTTGATCATGGCTCAAGAAAGAAGTGATTTAATATTGGTGGAGATCCAAATCTGGATGCAGATCTGAGATTTTTTACCCTGTAAAGGAGGGCATGTTTTTTACATTTGTAAAAATAAGTTTGTCTGTTTATGAGCATGATTCCACAAAAACTACCAGACGGATTTGTCTGAAATTTTCATTAGATGTAGATAATGCTTAGCTAATCGAGTTGAAAACATAGCTTGATTTGAATAACTGAGGAATTAAAATCAAACAAAAGTATGATGTCTGGTGGCACAAGGACCAATTCTTTATGAAAGCTTAATCTATATATTGTGGAAATTGAAAGGGTTTATGGAGAAAAGTTTTTAGGAGCGACCATAGTTCATAAACTTAGTTGGAAGTAACATAAAGAACACCTTTAATCACCCAAATCTGTTGTATTTTTTATAATTAAACAAAGGATTTATTACATAAGAACTGATTTTAGACAGAGGTGTGGACTCTCAAATAAATGTGATCCCATTCAAAGTATTCAACTTAGTGACTAATTTTTGTCATTTCCAGCAAGACAATATTTTTTCCCACAGGATCTGCCCCATTGAACGCATCTATTAACATCCAATCAGGGTTTAGAAGAATAAACAAAGAGGTTGTGGATTACAAAGTTACTTCCCTGAGCGCAAGACTGCAGGAGTGCAGGAACAACCCAGAGATGTGGAACCATGCTTCCGAGGATAATTTCATTTGCATTCACAAAGTACGATGTCATAAACAAAAAACGAATTGCCATTTGCAAAACCTGCAGCGTGAGAATAACAGACGGAGAGGCGACGACATTGAACTTTGTTCGGCACCTGAAGTTGCACAAAGAAAGGTATTGGTCTGGTACCTGTTGTGAGATCCTTTTGGGTAACTTTAGCTTAGCATCCGTTATATGCAAAACCGGTATGTTCGTTTGTAAACTCGTCGTGGCTAAAAACTGAGACTGACGTTAGCTGAAAACAATTGTAAAGTTAAGGCCCAGGGTGAACAAGTGTCCTGTTTTCCCATGACATGCCCTGTTTTTCTGTCCTGCCCTGACTGTCCTGGTTGTTTTTTATAAAGTGACAGAACTGTCCTGGTTTTTATTGTTTTTTCTATTTGGTCAACAGTGCTTATGACCTGGAAGGACTTGAAAATTTTAAGCCTATGACTTCAGACTTGACTTGACTTCTCTTGTCTTTACTTGAGACTCGACTTGGACTTGCACGTCTTTACTTGAGACTTGACTCAAGACTTGGGTTTTGAAGACTTGAGACTTACTTGAGACTTGCAAAACAGTGACTTTCTCCCACCTCTGATTTCAGATCTTGGACTGTTCTCTCATAATGCCTTTCGTGCCATTCTATGACAATTCAATACCTTTTTTAGTTATTGACAAGACTTTGTTTGTTTTTAATATCATGTAAAAGAAAAAAAAAAATCATTCACAGAGTTTTATAATGTAGTGTTTATATATATATAATGCATTTATAAAGCATTATTAAATGAGGCTTCACAGAAAGTGCTACAAAGACTTCTTATACACATTAAACTAAAAGTTCTTCCTGACTTGGTCAAGGAATTATATCACTTTAGAATTAAAAATAGGGTTCAGTTACCAGGTCTTATGTTCATCTTTTTTCAACAAGTCTTATACGGGCCATTCTACCGAATTTGTCCAAAGTGCAGGGTTGGAATTTTTTTTTTTAAGTGTTTTTTTTCCCAAAACTTTTTCCATACATATGTTGTACCATATCTAAGGTACATATATCTTGTACAGTGCAGTCAATATTCATATTTTAATTTCTGTTTCTTGAAGGGTTTTACAACAAAATCAATAAAAATGATATATATATATATATATATATATATATATATATATATATATATATTATATTAGTCTGTTCATATTGTACTTCCATGCCCCCTCTAAAGAATATTTTTTACAATTTTTTCTTGAAGGGTTTTACAACAAAATCAATAAAAATGATATTTTAAACATTTTTCAAAGTTCAATTTCTAAGACTCATCAAAATCAAAATCCAATCTTTTCTTGTAAAATGAATTCCACTGATTATATAGATCTCAGAGTTAATGAGTTATGAAATTGAACATACATTTAAAGAATAGTCATCATAAAATGTTAGTTGATGACTCAATATCCTTTATTTTTTACAAAACACCCAGTGTTTCGGTTGTGACTGCACTATTTTGGTAGTGACCACTATTACTATTGTTTGCAAGGTTGTATCATATTCCCTCCACCTTATTGCTTAATATTAACTTCAAACATGTCTTACATTGGGAATATTATGAACACAAATGTTTATAATCAATCAAATGACATTTACTTTGAAGGCCAGCATTAGCCTACTCAAACATCACAACGCATCTACTGTAACATTACTTAAAGGTGCTATGAGGAGAATCTATTACCAGCGACATCAAGACTCTGCTACCCATGAGCACGCACGGCGACTGTCGTAATGCTGTGTTCCAGTAACTTCAGAACTGGGAGTGACATCATCTCCGACTTATCGGCGTTCCAGTTGAAGTCGATCTACCAGGCTATTGTTAGCTGTTGTTAGCACGCCCTGTGTTGTTGTTCTCAAATATCACATGAAGAATGTGATTATCATTATGGCAGCATTTTTGTAAATATAAGTCTAACAATACGATGTATACAGCTGATCTAGAGCAACACACCCCAGTCAGAAGTGCAAATAAATTGATTATTACAGGAGCTAAAACTGTTCACACTGGGGGCATCTATCTTCCATTGTCAACTCTGGGGTGGCGAGGTTTCACCGAGTTCCCAGCAGGAAATTCCCTCTTCGGGGGACGTTTCAGTTGTAGTCTCCTACTCGGAACTCAGAAATTCCAACTTCCCACTACAACTGGAACGCACCACAAGCCAAAGCGTGTGTTTGTTGTGATGCTAAATGAATGAAACTCAGACCTTCCTCAGAACTCTGCATTGCTTTGCAACTTATTTTTTCAACAACTTTCAGGATGCAAAGCGACAAGGTAATGTATCTCTTTCTAGTTACGTAGGTTTTGATGTGTGACAACAAGCAATTTTTATAAAACTTAGTATCGTAGTTTTGTAGCCGGCTATACATCACTACTTACAGCCCGGTGCTCTAAGACATGTTCGAATAATATAAATTTGCTCTAGTTTTAATTGTCTTGTTCCCGAAGTTGAGTATCCAGGCCAGTCCAGCCCTGTCCGACCTGACCGGAAGGCTAAGGAATAGCATTTATAGATAACCTATTTTGATGCTATAAAACTCATCTTAAAGTGAATTTCAATCAGGCAAAGATCTAAAAGGGAGACTTTTTGTAATTATTTAGAAACTCCTCACAGTCCCTTTAAAACACCTTCTTTTAAAAAATACACACACCAGAAAATGTAATGCACAGAACTTCAATAAACTTAAAACAAAACAACTTCTTAAGAATAACGTGGTCGACACCCTTGGGCTAAAAGTCTAGTTTTTCAAATATTTTGTTTTGCCATATTGGTGTTTTTCTCATTTCTCCCTGTTGCTTTCTCCTGATGCTTGATAATATAAAACATGAATCAGCATTATCTACATGTTTTAAGAGGTAATAATCATAAAACATTGACTTAAGTGAGTGGACCATTACATGTTGTCACAACCGAAACCCTACCATCTGTTTCGGTTGTGACAATTTTAGCTAATTTTAGCTAATAACTAAAAAATGCTACTAAGCACATAGCAGAGATGGGCACTCGAGTTAAAGACTCGTACTCGAGTGGCACTCGAGTCACATTTTTGGAGACTCCAGACTTGACTCGTACTCGACCCTGAAAGACTCGGGAATTGACTCGACTCGAGATCAAAGACTCTTGGGCAATCTTAATTTTATGGAGGGTTTTTTGAGTATATATGTGTATATGTATATATATATACATATATATACATATATATATATATATATATACACACACATATATATATATATATACACACACACATATATATACATATACACATATATATACATACATGTATTTATATATATATACACACACACATATATATGTATATACCCATATATATACACACACACCCACACACACACATACACTCTATATATATATATATATATATATATATATAGATAGATATATATATGTGTGTGTGTATATATATATGTATATATATATATATATATATATATATATATATATATATATACATGTATATATACATGTATATAAGTGTGTGAAAAGACTCGTGACTCGACTCGGACTCTAGATCAAAGACTCGTGACTCGTCAAGTCTTGCCCCTCATAGACTCGAGAATTGACTCGACTCGAGGTCAAAGACTCGTGACTCGACTCGGACTCTAAATCAGAGACTCGTGGACATCTCTGGCACATGGCCAGCAAATGGATGTGTTGTTTTTTTTTTTAATGTATTTTTTTTGGCATTTTGTGCCTTTATTGATAGGAGAGAGAGACAGTGGATAGGCTTGTGAAGGGGGGTGAGAGAGTAGAGGAGGACACTCTGCAAACTGGTCACAGGCGGGATTCGAACCCGGACCGGCAGAAGCAAGTACATGGGGTGCCTGGTTGCTAACCACTCCGCCAAACCAGCACCCCAGCAAATGGATGTTTGAACAGGTGTACACCCATAAAAACACAATATGTTGCATTAAACCTCCAAAAGTTTACCTAATTGCAGAGAATATGTGTTCGGTAGTGATGATTAAAAATGTTCCCGACAGATTTTCAGATTTTGGAACACGTTTACTCCAAAATGATGAGAGGTAACTACTCACCATGATGCCATGAGGTAGAGGGATGCTGAGTCTCTGCCTGATCAAAAATGCAGGGGTGTGGCTAAAAACAGGCTCAACCTATGTGGTAAAACTATCTGTGTTTCGGGCGTGACATGAAAGCGTGGGACATTTTTTGAATGATCTTTTTAAAATAAAAAAATAAACCCGCAATACATCCAAATCTTTTCAATGCTGTTTAAAAGAAATCAACAAGATTTTAAAAAACATCATTGAAAAAAAATACAAAATTGTTTTAAGTATTATTTTCATAGGTCGAAATTTAGGGCTTAGGGTTTGGGACAACCACTTCCCAATAGAAAGTACACTATAAATGATGATTTTGTATATATTTAGCTTATTACTATCTATTTGCTGTCTTGTGTGTTAAATAGATCATAACAGAATCTTAGTAAATATGTAAAGTCTGAATTCTTAATTGTTTTGCTACTTAGTTTTTTTAGTGTGGGACCACAGTTTGGACAAATTCGGTAGAATGGCCCATATAACTCACTCATAGTTCCTCATAAACCACTTATTTCCTCCTGAGTCACCACAGAACTTTCATTTTCCGGAAACTGTATAATCCTGCAGAGGCATAAACTGTAAAACATTACATGTGGTGTCTGAGTCAGAAAGTGTCTTACCGTGCTGAGGAATGTCCTGCAGAGCAACAAGTGTGTGGATGGCCTGCTCCACTGCCTCATAGCTTTTTGGCAGGATGCTCCCCGAGCAAAGGAACACGCTCTCTGACTGAATGCAGGACAAAATGTGAGCTCTGAGCTTCCCAATGTCCTTCATCTCTGTGCAGTCAATGGTTATGAGGTCAAGAACCTAGAATAAAAGACATGACAAAGACTTAATCTAAGTTCAGTATGTCGCTGTAGGGCAAACATCTCCTTTTACCAAAAGTGATTCTTTTCAGGAATAAAAGACGATTGAAAGAATATTGTATTGCCCTGATTACAAAGTATTATTTGTACTGTTATTTGATGAAAAGTTTATAAAAACTATTCACCAGCATAAAAGGTGACCAATAGCACTATAATTTATGAAGAAAATAAAAATAAAGAAATGGAGATTAGAGGTTTGTGCCTGACAGCAATAAGTTCAATAAATGAACTACCATTATCATTAACTCACTTTTTTAAAACTTATTTACATCTTTTTATTTGATTAATTTATTTTCATGGCAGATTGTAATAAAAAGATTGTAATTCTCATTTATTTACTGTTTATTTATGCGCACCTTGTATTTGCCCTCCAGAAAGCAAACTGTGGGATATTTTGAGTAATTTGTTTGTTTTATTTATTTATTATCATATTGATTATCATTGTGTTTTAATAAATATATAATCAATGTCTCTGCACCCATTTTTAGGAATATATAGGTAAACATGTATGTCTCTTTGAAGAAAAAGAAGACATTTTCATAATTTAATTGATCTAAATAGAAACACTGATCAAGATGGAAAAACTCACATTGTGCTAGAAGAGACTAAAATTCTTGTCTTGTATTCTACCTCAAACTTTAATGGTAGAAACTAAGCAAACACATTTACTCAATATATATTAATGCGATAAGAAATATCTAATAAACTAATAATCCCATGCAGTACCCTTAAATTATATTCCAAGAGACAATCCAGCTCATCCAGCTGATCTGCAAAAAGAGACGGGTTGACATCTTCCTCCAGATTTCTCCTCTGCTGCATTAAAACTGTCCTCCTGTTTGCCAACATGATTCTTATCTTCTCCTCAATGTCTCTTTTCTTCTCCATCACCTCCTCCTGGCCCGTGCACTGGTCACAGTGTGTCCCCACCAGCAGGACCACTGAGTCGGGCACACGCAGCTGGATGTTGTTGATCCAGAACCAGAGTTTGTCTCTGAAAGACTGGGGGTCCACCATGCTATAGCTGGTGAATAAATACAACAATTGATGGCAAATTTCAGAATCAGTGCACAATAAAGTAAATGAATATGAACATTTGTATTTCAATATCTGCATAAAAATGACTTATAATCCAAAAAGTGGAGGAACCAAAGCAGATCTGAAAGTCAGAGCTGTGACTTACCGGGATGATATAATGAGTTGAACGTAATAAAGTGGCCAGTGAATGTCTACACAAAAACCCCAGTCTTTAGTTCTGTTTTTTCCCACTATTTTTTTTCCTTATGGGAACCCCAAATGCATCATGAGACTTGTGAGTCATTACATTATGCTGTAATAAGAGCAAAATATTGAATTTCATCATACTGGAAGTTCTATCTGACACCTTAAATATTCGCCTGACGTCCACAACCAATCCAAAAAGACTTTAATTTAATGTCACACATTCAAAATGTCAAACGGGAATTCTGTAACACTTTCTATGAAGCCTCCCCTTTGTACTGCATCATAATGAGTTTTTACTAAGTCCCACTCATGACAGCAATGAACCTCTGAGTTTACAGACATTGGGCTCTAATGTCGTAGACCAGGCGCACCTGCCTGCGCCGGCCTTCGCCGTGCGGACTGGGTGTGACCTGCGCACTTTGCGAGTTTCCTGCAGTGCCAAGAGAGGCGCACTCATGGCACACAGGGGCGCAGAGGTTGCGCGTCCATGCCCACGTCTCTGCCTCTCCGCGCAAATGTCAGAATAGGAGGAGAATAGACGTGAGTGGGATTAACACAGCCGATCGCTGTCTTCCACCAATCAAATTAGCGCCTCTCCTCGCCTTTAAATGCGCTGCGGCTGAGGCACAGCGTCTGATTGGTCTGAATTATCCCCGCCACAGCGGAAACAGTGTACTGGAAAGACCCGGCAGTGGAGACGTTGTCCCTTCAGCAGGAGAATGGACAGCGGGGCGCGTCACCGTGTGGGCCAGCTCCCGGGACAGATGTAATCTGTTCCTTTGTCATTAATAGGAGTAAAAAAAATAAGAGACAGTTACACCACAGCTGGCTTATCCATTCATAATGCTTGTGATCCACCTGCACTCCTGGTTTGTCATCGCCAAATAGCAGAGCCTTTAGTGATAAACTGTATACTCTCCCGGTGTCTCCTCCTCATCCTCCTTGCAATAATGCTCTCCATCTTTTAAGAGCACTTTAAAAATAAAGACTAAAATAGAGGAATATGGGAAATAACAGGTAAATCCTGAGTGACATACATTTATTTTCTCTCTTTTTTCTTCGTCTTTTTTCCCCTTTTTTTCTTTTAATTTAATGAAATGAGAGAAGCCAGATATTTACTCAGTATCAGATGTTAAGGCTGTTTATTGTTGACTTGTAAGATGTGCATCAAACTTCCAGCTGCTGTCAGGTTAAGTTTCTATTATGACAAACGGCTTTAATCCAACATCAGATGTGACGGGAAGGTTAATATAGATACAAATGTATATGCTGGTTCAGACTGTTACGTTAAATAGTGATTGCTGTGATTGTTTATTGCATTAAAATGTGCCTGACACTTTGGAAACCTGCCTCTGAGGCGTGCGCACATTTGCGCTTGTCACCAAATTACAGCTGCGGAGGGTGCGCTCCGCCCTGCGCTGAGGTTAGACCAGGTTGCAGCTGGCGAGCTTTCAGCGCACTTTCTGCACTGTTTTTGGCACGAAATTGTCACTGCGCCAACATGAATCTGCCGACACCTCCCCCTGGTGCGCCGTCACCTCCCCATGGTGCGCCGTCACACCCACCTCTGCGCAGACGGTCTACCAAATTGTCAAATTGGCAGCGCACGGCGGTGCGCCGCACGAAATTAACACTGCGTGGGGTGTGCCAGGCTTGCGCCCCCTGCGGTGCGCCACGAAATTAGAGCCCATTGACTCACAGTGCGTCTGCACCCCCAGGTAACTTGATCAGTCCTGCTCTGTTGTTCCCCATCCCTTTTTCTACATGTGACTCCCTTGAGAAAATTTCTTCCTCTGTGTACTTGAACCGGCACTTTGTCTTTATGAAGTCAAGATCACTCATACAGTCAAGCCAATTTGAGTAGTTCTAACCTATAAGTGGGTAAATTATGAGGCTTTTGGTGGCACAATGTACTGCTATTGGCTACAGTCTGTCCCCGGATATCTTCCTTCAGGGACAAGCTCGCAAATTCCTTTATTAGCACTCATATTTACTAAGACATGGGCCTCTACCAACCCCATTTCAAACCACCCGAACAAACCCCTTATTTTCTTTTTTTTCACTTTATATAAAACACACAATGATTACTTTTCATGATTTAAAAGGATACGCCAACATGTTTTGTTTTTTGTTACTCCCAAGTTCATGATAAGTAGATAGACACCATTCTTTTGACGGTGTTTAGTAACAAGAAAGACTGGCAGAGCTCACCAGCCACTAGTTAGCTTAGCTCAATTATTGGGAGTCAATGAGTAGTGTTAGCCATATAAACTCTGGAGAGACTAAGATTAGCATTTTATGTTATTTTCAAAAGAAATATAAACAAAACCAAACCCTGGAGAAATCAACCCCGTCTTCTCTTAGAGGTAGGCCACAATCCCTTTCTTAAACGTGTTAACAGAGGCTTTTTTTGTTGACCTACTTACAAGCAGTGGTTTGCACATGCAACCTGCAGTTTGGTTTGTATGTATTTCTTTCAAAAATTACATAGTGTTAATTTGTCTAAAAACATAACGTAGCATATCCTGGTACAAAAAATGAGTCACAGCAAGCACACAGGACAGTTAAGAGTTGCTTTAGAGTTTATCTGATGACTGTAGGCAGGGGCAGGCTAAAGGTACCCATTGGCTCCCAATGATTGAGCTAGGCTCATTAGCGGTGGGAGACTGTCTCTTCCTTGTTACTGCCCACATGGTCAAAAGAATGGTGTCTATCTGTTTATCATGGACTTGGGAGTGAGGCAAGATATGAAAACAAAAAAAAGTTGGTGTATCCCTTTAACACCTATGCTACAGTACTACTTGACTGCAGTATATATTTCTTATATGCACAATATAACACACTACATTTCTTTATAACTAATTATAAAAGTTGGCATTGTAATGGCCTATGTTTGCTACTATGAATCACTATATTTTAACCACATTAAAACATGCTTCAATAAATCATAAACATGCTGATGATACACTGTACTGTGTTATAAGCGGATTCTTCATAGAAAGTGTTCCCAGGTTTTCTAAAGAAAAGAGTAAGAGATACTGGTTCCAACTTACCTGGCTAAGTCAACAGTGAGGATGACAAGGGCTCGAGGTGAGATGAAGACATGGTGTGTCAGATAGTACTCTTCCTGCCCCGCAAAGTCCCAGAACAGGAAACGGATTCCTTGTGTGTACAGCTGAGTGATTTCTATCCCCTCCGTCCGATCCTCCACTGCCACAGCGACAGGCTTCCCTTCTCTCAGGCTACGACACAGAGTGGACTTCCCTGCCATAGAGCAGCCCAGGAACATGGTCTTAACAGTCCAGGCGCTGCGTGTGCTTGGGTTCTCCTCCATTTGTTGGAAGTAGCTCTTGATATCCATGACCCCCCCAGCACAGACCTCCTCCGGCGGGCACCTCAGCGGGTTCCCCTTAGCTTTGCACACGGTTAGCTGGCAGGCATCATCCTGGAAGAGCTGTGACGGAAGCTCGCTCAGCTGGTTCTTCTCCACGAAAAGCTCCTTCAGTTTTGGGAGACCGACCAGTGGTTGGATGTCCTGCAGGTTGTTTTTTGAAAGGTCCAGGTGAATAATATTACTGCACTGGTTTATGTCTGCAGGAAGATGGGTCAGGCGATTGGTGCTGAGCTTTAGGAACTTTAACCTCCAGAGATGTGGAAAGATCCCCTCTGGAATGAATCTGATGTTGTTCTGGTTCAAGTAGAGCCCTTCCAGCTTTTGCAGGTGTTGTGTCTCATGAGGAATCTCCATTATCTTGTTCCTTGAAAGATCAAGCTCAGTCAGGAAGGGGAATTTGGAGATACCAGTGATCCGTTTCAGCTTATTCCTCTGCAGGTCTATCCTTCTAGTGTATAGTGGGACGTCCTGAGGCAGAGACTTTAGTTTCTGTCCTGCCATGTCATAGGACTCCCAACTGGTTTCTGCATCACAGGTAAAACAGCTCGTTTAAGATGTAGACACGACTGATGTAAGCAGGTTTATTTTGAAAGCAACTCGCCCACCGCTAGTTAGTTAGCTTAGCTCAAACAATGGGAATCGACAGGTATAGCTAGCATGCCTCTGCCTTCAGTCACCAGGCAAAATCTTCAGCAACTCTAAACGGTCCTGTGTGCTTAATCTGACTCATATTTTTTACCCCTTTATGTTACATTATCTCCCACCATCTGTCGTTTTCTACTCCTAAACAGAGACTGTTTTGCTGACCTATTTTGCTAGAGATGTGACTTTTGTGAACAAGTCAAGTCTTTTGACCAGTTATTTTAAGTGAACAATGAGAACTAATTCACAGTTGTGAGTCAGCCATTTGTTTAAGGGCCATTCTTAACGACAAACTACCTGCAACGTTGAGGTTAGATGCATTTCAAAACACACTAACATGTATCTGCTTCTGCCTTCTTTGGTTGCCAAACCCCAATTATCACACCCTGAGGGAGGCACTAGCTGATACATGTCCAGCAAGGTTCCTGTATTTCACCCTTTTGATAGTGAAAGGAAAACAGTAACATGATAACGTTGACAGTCTGTCTGTTATCCCCCTGAGGCCCTGTAAGGTCCAAAATACATGAACACTTCAAATTTTGGGGTGGCTGATTTTGTCGCAGTCACTCCTGTCTGGCTCTTCCTGCTCCAGAGCAGTCAGGCCTGGAGTGCTACAGTTGATTTCCATTCATTGAGCAGCGTCAAGCCATTGTAGGCTGTTTGCCATCATCAGCCATCGGATATCAGATATTTCTCAAAATGAAAAACTGTATAAACACAGAGGTAACTCAACATGCCTGCTGTCATCAGTTAACATAGCCACAATTTAAACTGTAGCACCAGTCGGACGTGAGGGTAGAAATATACATGAAAACAAACAGATTTTGCATAGAAACTACAAAAAGTGTGCATATCATGGAAATACTAATATCAGTATAATGATAATAAAAAAAAATCAATATTGTATTCAAGTGGTCAGGGATTTTCTTCTTTTCTTTAAAAGGGCATGTGTGGACTTACTCTAAAACTTTCATTCAGTGTTAAGCTTTAAAATGTTTGTCTTTTATTGATTCAGCCTCATTCTTGTCTTGACATGATATCAGAGTATTGAATTGCACACAGATGATAGTTAGTGGGGCATCAATTTAAGAGCCCATCATGTTTCTAATATCCGTTAGTGGCGTCATGATCATTAATAGATATGTTGCTTTCGAATAGAATAGATTTACTGGGTTCAATGTTCTCTTTCAGTTGTTGCTGAATCATAATATGCTGTATTAAGCCTTTTGAGAGTTATTTTCCTGAACAATCACCTCCCCAGTACCCCCCAAAAAGCACCCACTATGACCGCTGAACTTGAGAGATCCTCTTACCGTTTTCAGGTAACATTTTCTTCTCTTCATATGGCAGAAGGCAGATGGCAGATCTCCTGTTGAGCGCTCACTTCAAGGAAGTGCACTAACCAGTGAGATGATAAAGTCACTGACGTCAACAGCCAGTAAAGCAAACAGCAATATGAGGAAGTAAAATGAAGAACTGTGGACTGTTGACATCCTGCAGCTCATACACCTTTTAAATCTCTTTTTCACAACATTGTGGACAAATGGATTGTGAAACGGTTGAAAACAGGAGTTTATAGCTAAATTAATTTGATCTGAGCACTGAAACAGCTCTTATAACATCAATCAAATAGAATACAAAGATTCATAATATGTCTAAGTGTCCAGAGATGCCACTTACCTGGTAAACATCAACTTACAATATATATTTTTAAACTTGACTTTTCCTTATGGTTCAAAATGTCTGTGTAACAAAGTAGGGCTGGGTATTTCAGACAAATTTACAATGGCATACATATGCTAGTACAAAAGCCAGGATACAAAACACACTGCAATATACTTATACTACACAATTTTTGTTCTTTATTGGGAAAATCAAAATTACACATATGTGTGTGTGTGTGTGTGTAAAAATGGTGCTAAACACATTTATTAGACCATCACCAAATGTAAAAGTTTATGCCCACACTGCCTTGTATTATCAGCATTGGTAAGAACATACCAAAAATCATTTTATGTTTTTGTAATGGTTAACACATCTTTATGTACAAGCCCTTTGACCTGAATAAATTTTTAATGCTAAAATATGATCATACTGTTATCTATACATTTTAAAATTAACTTTTTAAAAAAAAAAGAAAATCACAGAAACACAGTAATGCACATGATTAATTCTTGAACTAAATGTCAAATTGAAGTTATTCAGTTGCATTCCTGAACAGATAAAGCAGCTTATGTGTTTGAATGTTAAGTTTGATTATTTTCTGACTCTTCAGAGAAGCTCAGTGAGTGGCTCAAATTTGGGTCTAAAAAGTTTATTTCAGTTTGAAATTATTCATTTGTGTTCAAAATATCTATCCAATAATAGTTACATTTTCAGTATAAACAACTTTTTCAGCAATTTCTAAAATCTTTAAGTTTTCTCATTTTTATCTAACATTCATATAAAGGAAGTTTGAATTCACCACAGGGCAGAGAAGGCTGTTGAAACTGAGGAACAATTTTCTTTCTGACTGACACTTTTGTCTAGGCATACTGTCTCCTTTTTTTTCTACAGATAGCTAGCTAACTAGCTAGCTGGATAGGTCACTAAATAGCTACCAAGGGACAGTCATAAGGACTTACTTCGTTTATATCAGCTGCTTATACTGATAGATACAAAGTAGATACCAAATTGTGAATTAAGAGGAAATACGACTCAGCTTTTTTTTAATTACAGTCACTTTTTACTTTGCAGTTTTGAGTTTATTTTTAGACTTTGCACTTGTGTTTTGTTTCACATCAGCCCAGTGTTCTGTAGTTTCTGAAGGTTACAGGTATCCCCTCATCCAAACCAGTGAGTTGTTTTCTTTTGAAAAGATTCAGTTAATACATTTCCTCAAATTCTGGCTGCCCATGATGATATTGTGACTCCGGACTAAAATCACACGTATCTCATTATTACTTTTGTTCTTAGTCTAAGTTAAAGTCTAATTTGATCAGGCTCTTGACTGCAGGTATGATTCAGACAAACTTTACCTGCTATGATTTCCTCAAAGAGTTGTTTGAGACTTCATTCAGTGTATTGTCTCATTAAGGCACAATAAGTAATGTACAACTCATTTGGACTCAAAAATTCAGATTATTTTAAATGTGTGTTTGTTTAGAGTGGCCCCACTAGACTGTGGTGTGGTAAACAGTCATGTTAGAGAAGGAAAATTATTTGATTGGTGTAAGAAAAAACATTGTTTCATTTCAAATGTAAAGGACGGATGAATAATCCACGGAGAATGGATGAGATTAAATAATTATTCTCTTCTCAAATGTTTAAACCAATTCCTCTGTGTCTAACAGTACTTTCTTTTTTCTTGAATATCAAAATTTCTCAAAGCATTTTTCACATGATAGAAATAAATTGAAGTTAAAACTTGAAATGGTGTTTTTTACCCAGTGTCAATACAAGATATTGTTATTTTCCTTACACAGCACTTTGTCCCCTGTTATGAAACAGTAAGGAGTTACCACTTCTGACCTTTATCCTCTTTACTTACCTGGTTTAATTAATTATTGAAGAGAAAGACATTTTCCATTCATAAATAATGTTTTTCCCCATAGTGACCTTGTCAAATTTCCTAGCACCACATCAGCATGACATCCTTAATCTACTTGAAGACTGTGTGTGCTATAACTGTTATTCTAAATACTTGGCTGTGGTGGGATTATCTCTGTTTGGAGCTGCGAGAGGGGATTATTCCTCACCTGTGAAGAGCAGTATGGATAAAGTGATAAACACCAGTGGTTGGCAAAATGATGTTCAGTACATGAAGTCAACAAAAAGATACATTAAAGCATTGTTGTTATGCATATTTTCAACACACTTATGTGGTTCACAGTTTTAAATGGAGCAGACAATAAACAAAAAGTTTATACACAAGAGTCTTATGGGTCAGATGGTGTTCCTGATTTACGTACACTCCTTAAATTGTCCTCATGTTTTTAATGGTCTTAAATAACAATTTCTATGGGTGATGATACATGTGTTTAAGGTTCTTTGATTATATTCTGGTGTTAGATTAGAGAATTACATTGCTAAAGAAGCATGAGGGCCATGCACGAGAAAGAAAACTGAGAAGAGGAAGGGTTTTTATTAAGTTAAAAAGACTGGATAAAGTCAAAGTGTTGAAATAAAGTTTCAATTATAAAAGTGACCATTTAATTCATTAATGGTGAAATGGTGAGAAGCAAAAAAAAATAAAACATAAATTCAGATTTTTTTCCCATTAGTTTGAGATCAGAGTTAGTACCCTGTTGAATTTTTTTTTTTTTCAATTGATTCTTTGTGAACTTTGGCCTCAGTGAAAGAAAAAAGATAAAACTAGAGTAGGGTGCACATGGAAAATTAAAGTTATTGAAATGGAATGATACTGTTACATCAATTAGTTAAAATCAGGTGAATGGCCTTACTGATGTCACCAACAACGGCTGGTCACATCAACAAAATAGTTTTATTGTCTCTGCTAAATGTTTCTAAAACCCCAAATGATGTCCAAACTACAACTGTATTAAATTTTAGACTTAAGAAGTTTTCTTGGCGATTTTCAGAGTTACAAATTTAAAGGTGTAGTCAGTGATCTTCTAATCTTCTAATCTAATGCACTATTTGTCAGAATCACCGTATTTCTCCTCTCCATCCACCAGATGTCACCACTGACAGCATGTTGAAAAAAAAAGTCTGGTTTCAATACACAGCCCTAGCTCTGAATTTCAGCAGGTAAATACTGTGGCTCAGGCTGAGTTACCAAAACAGGGTACACCCCCCCATATCCAGGGGGCGATCATACTCATGCACAGATCAGACAGAGGGGGAAGGGGGAGTCATAGGTTGCGTAGCATGCGCAGTTAGTGTAAGAGAGAGATACGATAGGTGCAGTACCAATGGCTGAAAAACAGCCCAAAAGAAAAAGGTCAGAGGAGTGAAAAGTGAAAAAGAAGGGCTATGACCATGAAAGAGTGAAGACCCGGGTCAACATCGGTGTTGCTTTCCGACGGTGGAGGGAACTCCGTGAATAGAAAGACCTAAAAAAGGACGCGGATGTCGCCATCTTTCTGCTGGATAGGTAAGCAACATTAGCTTTGTGGTGCTTCACATAACAGTAACAGTCGTCGGGCATTCATCTTATTGTCTAATCTGCCAGAATGTAGTTGTTGTGATGTTATCAATAATGGCATTTGAGTTGTGAAGTTGGTGACTCGGGGTTACCTTTGGTCAGCTACGCAGTTTCTACGGCTGTTTCCATGACGATGCACGTCCATCAGCTTTTGGGGGTGGAGCCAGGGGTGAGGTATGAAGGGAGAGGCGGGTCTAAATTTGTTTATCAACAACCTCTCCACTCGTTTTCTCCCACATCGCTGACTACACCTTTAAGTAACAAACTTAACTCTGCCAAAATTAAAGTCTACCTGTGTACCTTGGATAAGGAGTCCTTTGATTCAGACTGGTTACTTGGTGAACCTATCAGGGTAGAAACAAATGGTCAGTAGTGGATTTATTCTCAACACTTTGACTTTTTTCTCAGAATTTCAGAATTGGAAGAAGAAAAACGTCAGCTGAAACCTTCCTTAAAAAAAAACACTGAAAAATTGTTCTAGAATATTAATAAACAGTCCAGATTTATATCACTCTGTTTTAGTATTTTATCCTGCCTGACTCTAATTAAGTGGTGCTATAGTGAATCCTGAGCAGAAGAACCAATTCTTCCATCTTCAATCCTGTGCGTGCAGAATCCTCTCAAAATCTTGAAAAACATGACACACAGCACTGCAGTTACTTCATTATTCTTCAGCCGGCATTTGACAAAGAGTTGTGTGTCTGCAACCACTAAAGGTGGTCTCTGTCTGAATCATCTGATGAGTTAGTCACTGTAGTGCAGTCCTGTACTTTGTTTTTCTGCTGTGATGAGTCCTAAAATGTGGATGTGAGTTAGCATTTACCACTTCCAGTTCCCTTTTGAATATGGTCTTCAGACAAACTTCTGAAATACAGGAAATCTGGTTGTAAACACGTTCAAAGGATATATGGGTGTTTTGTCCTTTCACATACATCTCAAATTTACACTTCTGTGAATTTTTCTTTTGCATGACCACATTTTAATAATGTGGCGCTCACAAAACGCCAACTAGGATGACAGAGTTGGTTGGCAACATTAAACAAAATAATTTTTGATGATCTGTAGAAAAAACAATATCACCAGATAATTACCACAGGCATTGCGACTGATTTGAGGTCACATTTGTAATATGGTCCTTATGTATGAGTTTAGAGGTTGAGACAAAAGTTAGAGCTAAGAAATGGCTTTGTTAAATTATTTTTAAAAACAACTTTGATTGTTCATTATGAGCACTAATCTAAGAAACCAGTTGAAAAATTCCCAGAACTTTGTGTCAGTGGAGACATATGACTCATTGGTAAAAAAAATACTTAGTCTTGAATTAAAAGGAGCAGAAAGTTGAATAATCCTACTTGATCTTCCCTTTTCAGTTCTGGTCTACAAAGCTACACCACCCCTACTCCTGTCTCTACTCCTCTGGACAGTGCTGTATTGCCATTTTTTGAATTGCTATTTTGCATTACAATGACAAGAAGGACTCAAGCATCTCTTTTAATGCTGCTCAGCAGGAATCATTGGCAACATACATGTCATATCACACAGATTGTTGTGTTTGACATGAGCTCAGGTGTTGATCTGAAAATAAACATGCAACTACAGACAGCTAAATGGCATCACAATTCGATGGCTGTCATCAAGCATCTGCAGAGAACAAGTGAAAACAAATGTTTGCGTGGGTCACATTATTATTATACAAAAGGCAACATTTATTAGCAAACACTTTTTTGGTTTAACAAAATGTTAATACCACATTGAGTGATTTAACCATGATTTATGAACTTTTGTACTCAAACATTTTGTATAAATATATTAACTTCATGGGACACTGCACTGCTTTGACATGTCAAAGTACCAACCAATGAACAGTATAACTATGAACCTAACTGTAAAGTCAGTTTACTTCTGCTCTTGTCAGGTGTATGGTTGAGATTATTTAAACTTTGATGAAACACCCAGATAAACACGCCCAGGAGCAGAGGTCTCCAACCTACTTTGCTCCACAGTCCAGTTTAATGTAAAACAAAACAGAAGACAATCACACAGGTTGGGCAAAGTATAACTCTTGAAAAGGCAGGATCAGAGGGAGTGATGGGCTTGTTCCTAAACCCCTAATAAGAGGCAACCCACTCTCTTTTTATCAGCTGCTTAACAATGACATTTAGGAACACAGTCTGCTAAAAGGTCAGCAGTTGACACAGGAAATAATTAAACTGCAACACCATCTGTGTGCTGCATCACACACAGATGGTGTGTGGAGGAAATGCTGTAACAATGGAATGCAATTATTCCATTGTTACAGGAATGCTGTAACAATGGAAATGCTGATGGTGCATATTCCATCCATAGGTCATCAGCCCCAGCTGACTGGATGTTTCTACTGATGGGTTTCCACACATCATGCAGAAACAAATATATTTACTGCATATAGAGCACAGGTGGAGGAGTGCATGAGCACAAGTACAGGAGTGAGTTTATCTCTGTTTTTACCTTTTGTTCATCACAGTGCACAGAAGCTACACAGAGAAATCGGGCCATTCTTTAAAAATAAAGCACCCTAGCATCTAAAATTCATTATTTATATTAAATTCATTAATTATGTTTCTCCATAACCCCGAACCAAATGATCTCCGACCCAGTGGTTGAGGACCTCTGCTCTCAAGGACAAGAGAAATAAAAGAAGTTTATACCTCTAAATCCTCTCCTTTTTCTCAACACAAACACAGCATTGCAGTCTTCATTAGCTGAGGTCCATTAATCTGAACTTATGATATTGCCTGCACAGCTGAAGGACAGCACCATGCCACACTGAATGATCTGTGTGACCAGCTCTTATTTTTTATTTTCTTTTTAATAAAAAAATATGGGCTACACTTTAGACTTACTTACATACCACAAGAGCAAACATTTCAAAGCAATTTGAGGCCACAGAATCAGATGTATCCCCATAATGTACTGCCTGATTCCTCCTGAAATCACACATCATGGGCGAAATCCTTGAATTTGCTCACAGCCCCGTGAGTCTATTCGGGAATCGTCCAGAGAGCCTGTGGAGTCAGCCCACGGCTGCATCTCATCACAAGGCATGAGGAGTCTTCCCTCACTCTGCTGGTTCACAGTTCATAACCAGTGTCCTTTCCATTTGGCATGCTTGTCGGACTGAATCATCTTCAGGAGTCTCTTTCTGTGAGTTTCCTATCACACATGTACCTCTGGACATATCCATTAGGGTTAACATCAAGTTTTAAGAAGTTCTGCAGCCACGGACTCCTCTGAGCCCCCTCCACAAACTCCTCCAGTGTGATCTGATCTGCAGCACGAACACAGAGATTTAGATGAATTATGTAGCCTTATGATAATGAAAAAATGCCAAGCTGTAGATTTTTTCACATACCATCGTGGTTCACATCGACCTCTTGGAAGATGCGCTCACACACTTGCTCTGAAGTGAGGCTCACTGTTCCTGTTTCGTCCATAACAGAGCCTTTCTTTATTTTGTAGATAATCTGAAAGACAAATGATCAATCAGCAAAGCTGTTGATAGCATGGAGTTGTTTCTCATCATTTATTTGTGACGGGCAAGTGGATCCCACATTGTTTTGTACATGTAGTCACACTTTAAAGGAGGAACTTGATGATTGTTGTCATTTTTAGTTTAAACAGCACAATATTAAAATCCTATAAGAGCTTTATGATTTTTCAGTGGTTATAACTAACGAAAATGTTTTTTTTCTTCAAAAAAGGGGCATCAGTTGGGTGCGGGTTTGGCAGAGTGGTAAACAACTAGACACAACCCATGAATATGCTGACCTGGGTTTGAATCCAGCATGTGGTCCATTTAAATATGGGATCTGATATGTATGGCCAACATGGGCCATAAATACTGGAAGAAATATTCTGCCAAGCAACTAAAAAATCTCCTTTGAAACAGGTTGTATGGCTTTTTCATACTTGAAATGTATCCCACAAAAGAATGTTATCTCTTTTATTATTGCAATAGAATAATTGCTGACGTTTTTTGGCATACAAACTGCTTGTGTAATTACACCTACGATGGCATTTGACGTATGCAAATATAAAATTAACTCAACTGCCAAACTAGTCCTAACTCTAAGTGTTTTGAGATCACAAACTTCTATCCAGGCATTTCCATTGTTGTCTGCAAGTTATTGTAAACTATGTGGAACCTTTCCTTGATCCCACTGATCTAGAAAAAAAAAATCTAATTTCACGTCCGGGTTTAGTTTACCACTAAAATCTAATTGCTTGTCCCTTTTGAGATAATCTTTGATGACAGGCAATTCCTGTAGATGTCATCCAAATCTGTGAGAATCTCTTGAATTATTAGTGAAAATGTGGAAAAGTGTCCTATCTTGTCGAACATGAATGAAATTCCTTGATCTGCATTCAGATTGGAAATAAACCAAAATCGATTTGATTGGTCCTTGGCCCATTTTTGACTGATTTTAAAATTCATAATTCTATTTTGTAACTTTTTGAGTTATCCTGTCAACAGTCGTACTAACCAACACCTGGCAAAACCTCAATAAAAGTAATAAAGGTTTCCGAGGCAACCTTCGTATTCTGAACTACAGATCATAAAATGCTGATAACATAATTCAACACTTAGCATACAAGATAACCACTTTGTATGCAACTACTGTATCTGCATGGATCTGATGCCAATGTAAGGTGTGTTTGGGGGTAAAATCTCCAGTTTTTCTCTGGTGATGACAGATTTTGTGACTACCAGCCATTTAAATTAAACTTTTCAAAGGATGCTACTGCCCAGTTGAGACATTATTTGTGGATTAACAGTCTTTGTTCAACAATTTATACTAAGGCATAGGACATCAGTTCCATTTTCTCTACCTCAGCTCTACATTTACAACTTTATCTCACTCTCATATAAACTTCATGAAGTCACTCATGATAGCGACTGTGCTCTGTTTCACAATTATCAGATTTGTGTGATTCGAGCAGTTCAAATTGGCAAAAAAAAAGTAAGATATGGGTAGCAAAGGCAACCAAAAATATCAGAAGCAGGTCACTTTGCCCTGAAATCTAAATGAGACTCTATTCAATATTTTAACATTATCTAAAAAGGATTGAATTAAAGTTCAATCAAAATGGCAACCAAAGATGGTTGATATAGATCTGGACCAAGCTTTAATGGAACCGAAAACATATCTAGGCAAGCAAATTCTCAAATCTTTACCTTAACAATTTTCCGTAGTTCCCTTCTGTCTAGTCGCCCATTTTCGTCACCATCAAACACCTTAAAAGACCACCGCAGCTTATCCTCCAGTTTTCCACGGAGAACTAGATTAAGCGCAGCCACATACTCAATGAAATCCATGGTGTTGTCCTGAAGGGAGAAAAAATAAATAGTGCTGAAACGCCAAGTTATTCTGTGGGATTCATCTGAATGTAGGTTAACCTTCTAGATAATGGTTGTTAAGTTCCTGACAAATCTAAAAAGTAACCAAATGCTTTGGTCATCCAGCAGCCGATGACAAATTCATTACCAAATTAACAGCCAATTTTTTCAATGGAAGATTTAGAGTTGATCAACAAGCAGTAACTTTCTTGTTCATTCTCTGGTTAACTTTCAGTTTTCAGACCTGATATCTGCGCTAATGGTAGCAGAAGTTAGCTTGCAGGTAGCAATTTATTTTAGTTGAAACAATGAAAGTTTTATTAAAAGTCATTGCAAATCAACTTCCTTGGTTAATTAAGAGTAGTTAACTGGGTCCCATTGATCATTAAATGATGAAGCCACTTTTGGAGTAAAGAGGTAGCTAGTTGCTTGTTTACTCCATAATGGAAGTTAATTAGTCATTTGGGTCTTGTAATTATGTCATGATGTGGTAGGTTAGTAACTAAAAACTAACTTGTTACCTGATGACTGCAAAATTAATACCAGTTTAAGGAACAAGCAAGCAGGTAGTTGCTTGGTTAAATAGCAGTTAGCTAATACGTTATCTTGTGTCATACTATAGGCAGATTAGAAGTTTGTAATTACTTCTGTTAATAAGCAAGGAGATACTCATTTGTTATCTTGTTACTATGGCAATTTCATGGCAGAACTGACAAGAGGTCTGCACATGTATTATCTGTTGACTGGCAGTTGGTAGCTAATTTGTTATTTAATAATTGTACCAGTTTTAGAGCAGAGTTAACTTGCAGTTCATCGGTCATTTGTAGTCTGCTTAATGAGCAATAACTTACTTATTTGTTACCTTGTGCCTTTGCCAAACAAAAACTATGTTAACTAGTAGTTAGTATGAGCTAGCTAGCAGGCATTGACATGTGTCTCCAGATAACTGGCAGTTAATCATCAAATGTTTCCCAAGTATTTTGCCTGAAATAGTGTGTGGTATGAAAAATAGTGTGGATTAGTTTAATGTTATTTATATTTTCACCTGGTTAACTACCAGTTAATAACTCATTTGGGCCTTAGTTGAACAGCATTAGGTGAGTCATTCATTATCTTGTAAGACTACCAGTTAGAGTGTAGCCTAGGTTAACTGGCAGTCAGTAACATGTTTCCTTGTAACAGCAGTTTATTTTTCATTTGTTACCTAGAGGCTATGCCTGTATCACACAGGCTAACTTGCAGTTCAACACTTGTTCATTCTTTTGATAACCTTCCAGAAGTATTCAGTTTTACCTTTTACCTATGCCAAAGCAGAGCTAGGTTAACTAGCATCTAGTCGTTCAATTCCTTCATTGTTAACCGGCAGCAGGTCAGTCATATTATGCCAGTTAACTAGCAGTTAATTACTCATTTGGTCCTTGATTGAATAGCAGTAACTACTAACTAGCAGCTCAGCTAGTATTCCTTTTATAACCCACCAGTATTTACTTATTTGCTGCCTTTTTAAAAGTGTTGTCAGGTACCGACATAAATCTTTTCATAAAAACTGTTGATTGCTCATTTCTTAGCTGGCTAAACAGTATTTTTGGGATGAGTGTGCATAAAGTTCATGCTGCCCCTGTGAGGTTAACTGGCAGGAAAACTACATTATTTCTACAGAAGGGTCCAATTTAGTGACTTTCCCCCCCCAAAACAATATTTTTGTGCTTGTGTGACTTGATAGTGGAGAAGTAAGTTGACATTACTGTGTCCAATGTGATGTCTAAACTGCCCAATGCTGTTTCTTTTCAAGTAAAATGCACAGAACTGATAGGAGCTCCTTGCCCCGTCTGCGTCAGCTTCCAGTGGCTACTGTATGTATTACTGACAAAGACTTCATGGAACCCTTTTTAAATAAAACACTGAACTATACATTTAACTCTCAGGCAATTACTGATTTATCATATGTATACAAAATATTCAATTATATTTAGTATATTTAGTTTATTCAGTATATTCTAGTTTTATATTTTTAGTACAGATTACTCAGTTGTTCATCACTAGTTAACAATTAGCTGTTGTTTGTTAGCCATAGCAAGTTTGCCAATTGTTGTGATTAGATTCTATTAATCAGTCAGTCATGCAGAATATTTTGTTCTTTTTTTGCTATATTATGGTGTACAGCCTTTACCTGTACATTGCTTGACTTGTCAGTAGGAGAATCAAACATTTTACTCACATTATTCATGTCAAACGCTCTGAATATATTGTCCATGTATTCTGACTCCGGTGTCCCAGTCTGTACTCCAAACATCCTCTTGAACTCATGCAGGTACAAAGAACCACTGGGGCACTCCATGATGAATGACTTGTAGAGGTCCTGGATGCTTATTAACTCCAGTTCTTCATCGGCAGACTGGCCTTGCTGGTTCTGTCCCATGCTTAATCCCAATCCTGCCTGTCTGATGACAAAATAAAAATTCCTCTATGTAAAATCAGTAAATATTTCTGCATCACTGAAGGGATTTTATCGAGAAAGCCTTCAGTGAGTGGTTCGTCTACTCATGGCTGCTGTCAGAGGTCTCCACAACAGCTCAGGGGTTGAGAGGAGTGTAGTAACTGATTCATGTGATGCTCGACCCCCACCACAAAGATTATTTTTAGGCCAAAGTCTCTGGCAAGCTGTCTTTACTGCACTAATCCTCATGCCTTATCTTATCTTGAACCTTTGGTAACCTGGGGTCACTAGTGCATTTTACATCTTGGCTTACTGAGATGATAACAGTGATGTTAAGCCCTTTTTCCCATAAAGATATACTCCTTCTGTTGCACAGGAAGACTTTGGAGGGCATTTGTTAGTAAGATAATTTGATTAAACTCTAAGGGCTTCACGAAGAATGACTGCTTCAACTGAAAGAATAACCAAAAAACAGAAATTGATTTAGTTTGACTTTTTAAGTCCTGGACATCCCCTTTCCCTCCCACTCTCTATATGCAGATGACAGCATGTTTGCATTGCTTGCTATGCAAGGTCAACCTAACAACATCCAATACACCATTTTCACACAAAATAGTTATGCCAATTTTGGTCAAGAGTACAGAAAAAACTAAAGAGAAAAAAATCATTAGCACTAAAAACATTGACCAATGGTTCTCTGATTCACAACTGAAGAACAGGACGTAGTGTTCATTGCACTTCTAAGGCGGACTGGCATTATTGGACATAAATCTGTGTTTTAATCTGTATACCATGGACATTTAGAAGCATGTTAGTCAAAACAATTTTCACCTTAATATAACAACCATCTTTTGATCCATCGCTGTGCCACTGTGGAGACGTGCTTCTTCCTTTCTGGTGTCATTAGTTCAATATACACAAACATTTAGATATGACTCATATGCAAACTCTGAGGAATTCCCACCTGCAACTTATCGGATTGTGTCACTTCATCCCTGAGCCACAAAGTACACATAATTATACATGACCCAGGGCGTGAACTCTGGCAGCAATTCACACCCCTGCCCTCTAGATGCACGTACGTACAGACTGCACATGTGCAGAAGGACTCGTTTTAGCAAGAGCTTTCTTTCTGTGGCCATATGAGCTTTGAGAGGTTGCCTAAGATATTATCCATCTGAGCATTAGGCCTTACTCTCCAGGGGTTTATAGGAAGAAATCAGTTCAAGGAAGCTACAAGTGGTTTATAAGAAGATTCATCAAAGTGTTTATATCTGTGGTTTGTTCAAAACTGTAAACAAATACTAGAAATGTTAGAGTAGAGCAATTAAACATGAAATGGAATTACAATCACTGCCTTCTACAATCATGAAAACAGAGTAATCGAGTTCAAAAGAGTACTGTGACACATCATATGTAGGTATTTTTTCTTTGTCCCTAACTACTATCAGCATTATTTTGAAGTATTTGTATTTTTAAAAGTAGTTGTCCATGAATTATCTGTTCTTTAATGTTCAAAATAAGTAAAATGAAAGCAAGTGGAACATAAAATCAGTTAGAAATCGTGTTTCATAATGGTGATCTCAATATCTACTGAAATAATCATGATTATGATTGTTATCCTCTCCTTGAGCAGCTCTAACAATGAAGAAAGAAAATATTTAACACTGTCATATGATTGAGTACCATTTACAGAGGCGTGATTTCAATAAGATCAATTTTGATCTGAGAGAACCCATGTGCCTGCGTGTGTTGCCTCAGAGCAATCTGATTTCCTCCCACAGACCAAAAACATACTCATAAGGTTGTTTGGTGACTTAAAATTGCCCCTTGCTATGAGTGTGAGGGTGAGTGGCTGTCTGTCTCTTTAAGTGGCCTTGTGACCTGCTGTTGAGCAGTTCACGGTGTAGATGGAAACCAAACAGCTTTTCATAGACAACCTAAAAAAAGGTGATTATCCTGGAGATAGTTACAAGATAATAAACAAAATTTAACAGTGTATTCATACTTTTTTTTGTTTTATTGTCTGGATGTTTTTTTTATAAATGGACCTGGGTGGACAGGAATATATATATTCTTTTTAATTCTGCTTATAGATCCAGCCACTTCAAATGTCCCCTCCCGGCCAGTGGCATGCAAACTTCCAGCCAGTTTCAAGCCAATTATCAGCCCACTTCCAAGTGCTTAGATTCCTCTAAAATGGTGCTTTCCTATATATCTCTGGCCTTTTCCTTTTGCAAAATCAACAGAGAAGAATCAAGCATAGCCTGAAATTTACAATTTAAAACTTTCACCGTGGCTGACCCCATCAAGCCAAGATCTTTTCAGGCAAAGTGGGTAAGATTGAAGTGGCTGCATCTGTACATGATGTGGACATAGTCTCAGTTTTAAGCCTTCCTGTGTGGAGATTGTCCTCTTGGTGCATTTGAGTTTCTCTCTGGATACGCTGGTCTTCTTCAAATGCTATAAAAGGTTGAATTGTGACTTTAGCTGTCTAGAGGTTTAAGTGTGAGTGTACAAAATATAAGCACTGTGATTGACTGATAACCAATTAAGTTTCTCCACATCATGCTAAATGATGGCATAAATCCACTTTAGAACCCTATATGGAAGTCTATGGAGTCTTTGAGATGACAGATGATTTGCACACCACAGGAGGAAAAGAGGGAGTACATTTCAGAGATACATGGCTTAGAGACAGTCAGCTGGATTATGTTTCACTGGCGATGAAGGACACTGCAGGTTGGGTTTATGTTTCTGTGATAAAGCAGCAAAACACAAACACATTTATGAACATGTAGAGCACCACACGACAATGAGTTATCATGCTTTTTTATTGTAGTGACTATTAGGTGTTGAAACATCCATTTGATACCAACAAGCCGGTACAACAGTTGGGGTTTACTATCAAACTTAACTTTGAAACACACAGCAGCAATCAAACATGTATGCCTTTGTGAAATAATCATTTGGTGAACAGGGAACCTGTTATAAATATTTAAAAAAATACAAAACATACAATACAATCAATTACATGTTGCCATGGCAAAAAAAGAAGGCTGCAGCTTGAGTTAGCAAGCAAAAACACTTAGATTTGCTAAAATACATTTTAAAAATGTAATTCTAGTTGTTACATGAGTTTTAGCACAAAGGTTCTGGAGTAGCTCTGACTGATCTCTTCCTTTCTATTCTGTTGTCTACTCTTGATTTGGATCTATGATTATGAAGCACTTGGTGACATCTGCTCTCTTAAATTGTTACATAAATACACTTTCTTTCCTTCCTTTATTCCGTAATAACATTTTGTGCATGCAGGTTAGAGCTTGAGTGCAAATGATACATCTATAATAATATTACGTTCCCACATGAAAAAGGCCATTGATTCTCAAATAGTCATTTCTCAGTCCCACTCCTTGTGATGTGGCAGCAAGGTCACTTTTGGCTCCTTTAGCTGATTTATTTCTTTCCTCTGATACTGTTTTTTGGTTTTGATGCTGTTGAGTTGACTACTCTGCAAAAATGTATTTTCATGGTCAGATAACTCCAGGCTGCCATTTCACAGACCAGTACTTGAGTTTGTAGGAACCAATTTGCAATTTTGATTTTAGTTCGACAGTTGACTTGTTTTGAGTCATGCAGGTGATTTTGGGCCATATTTTTTTGGGAGGGGGGCTCTGAAATAATAAAAGTATGGGGTAAATGCCCTGCAACACATTTTCAGTCTGACATAATAATATGAAAATGTATATGTTTAATTTTTTAGTAACCATAGGCTACACTAAACACTAAATTATTATTCACGTCAGGATGCAGAGAAAAGACAGTGACAGTGTACAGTAATGCATTTTTGTGACATTATATGTATTTTAAGGCCCTTCAACTTAACAGACATGTGATTTGAATATTGGGAAAGAGACTCATACTTTTACTACATATTTGACCCTTTGTGAAGCCCCCCCCTAGAATGTTTTTTAATGTTCATTTTTAATATATCTGGTTTCATCTAATTTTTCATTTGGAACGGTCTTATTTAGACCTTTGAATACCCCATCCTTTTGTATATTGATTATTTATAGCATCTCTTGCTGATACTTGGTCAATAAGCATTTTAATATGACTGCTGCATTAACTCAAACACCATCCAGTAGATGGTGTCTCTCAGGCCTTTTCCAAATATGGTGTCTCTAACGTCTCTGATTGGACACTCTTCCTCATTTCTTGTCAGTACTTTGGTTCCTAATCACATGGCCATCAATTTCCACTCCCCTGCAGCTCTCCTATTGGCTGATCCCTTTCATATGAGCATTTAAATCTTGAACCTGCTTTATTTTAACCTTTTAAAGGAAGTGGTCTTTCATCAAGCCATTCCCTCCTTTGTAACTTTTAATTGGCCAGAAAGAAATTGTTGTTGCTGAGTTAATGTACTTATTATTCAGAATGGCTCTCAAAATAATGTACTGATGACAGCTTAATGTACAAAAGCATTATGGCCATTACCTATAAATTGCTTTGTAAAGAAAAGTTCCAGAAAAACTATTGTGGGATTAAACTAGTGTCACTGAATGTTATGCCTATTGTTGTTAATAAAAGTCAAATATTTGTGGTCATGGTTTGTGTGGTTTTAGAGGCTCGAGTATTACATGTAAGTTTGCTTAATTTCTTTAAAAGTCTGACAGTCATATCCTAAAGTGATGTTAAACTTAAATTTACTAACCTTAAATTAAGATAAGCAAAACAATCTGATACAAAAAATAGTGACCATTTCACAATGCTATGCTTGTGTTAGTCTGACCTTGTTGCCATTTGATAATCCTTTAACCAGACTGCTGTAGTTTCACAGCTCTGCACTAGAAACCATGACATAACATGGTTACATGATCATCGTCCTACAAGCTGCCACATCTCTTGAGCTGGGAGTGAAAATGGTTTGGCTTTGTCATATCAAAAATGTGCGCTCTTTCTCCTCTGCTCCATCATCCACCGGGCTGGGTTCATATCCAACTTCAGCATGTTTAAGAGCCAGGGGTCCTCCTTCGCCCCCCTAATAAACTCTTCCATGCTAATGTGACCTGTAAAATATCACAAATGAAGGTTATTCTTCTTCTCAAAGACAGCAAATTAAATCTGTTTGTTCAGGCTGTAGAGACACATGCATAAACTCTATGCTTACCATCTCCATCAGCATCAACAGCCTGAAATATTCGATCCACAACTTCATCGACTGTGAGTTGTTCATCAGTCCCTGCCATCTTTTGGCCTTTCTTTAACCGATATATACTCTGAGGAAGAGGGAGAGGCAAGTTTTGTTTAATGAATGTTAATATCTTTGTCTACATAAACCCCTTTGACCTCTCTGTGATAATTAATTTGGTAATAAATGTAAATCAGTGTTTCTCAAATGGTGGGGCACAGCTCTCCGTGGGAGCATAGCAACACGGATACATTGCCTTTGCAATGCATTAGCACAGATTACAAACAGCTTGGGGCATTCAGGTATCTGAGCATGCAATACATCAATAATGAGCATCACTGCCTGCAAGTAAAACCTCACATGTGCAACCCTAATATAAATATAATCCCATACAACATTTCTGTCATTTTTACCCAGAGAAGGGCATTACTGCTCACCAAGCTCTTAGCAATGCACCATCAGCTGGAGAAAAGAATAACTCTCCAATCCAAAGTTTGACGAAAATATCAGAAGTGTAGCCAGAACACTTTGGTCTCTTTCATTATCGTAACTTGTGATATTTCCTATTAACTTCCTTATATATATGGATTGTTTAATGGACAATGACCTACAATGAGTTAAAGAGGACCAAGAATGAGCTAAAAATCTAAATGTGAAGACTGCAAGGGCTTCCCTGACAGCTGTATTGGTGTATGGCTATTCGGCAAATTATTTTAGTAGATGAATTGATGTTTTATGTGTCCGTGCTCATCAAGTCTATACAATCTCTTACAAAAACGAAAAAGAAAAGAGAAGTAAAGCACCTCACACCACAATGAGATGTAATTTGAGGAATCTGGTGTTAAGCTGTTCCTGGTGTGCATTGAAATGTGTACTTCTGAAAACTTAACTGCCGTCATTTTTTAATCTGAATGCCCAACACATCTTTAAATGTAACTTATAAACAGGGCCTTAAAGGGAGATGCTTTTGCCTAAGGCCATAACTAAATGGAGGATCCTTAAAATCTGAGTTTATTTAAGGTTCAACCATGTCCAGGACAGTTGGGATTTCTGGTCATTAGATATTTAGTATGAAATTACAAGTTAATTAGTTAAGAGCAAGAGCTCGCTTTAGGTCAGGAAACATACTATTTAACTACAGAAATACTAAATGACAAAACAGCATGTAGAGGGAGTTTTAGCAACGGCAAATCTCTCTAACTTTAGAAATTGGTCAAGTTTTTCCTAAAAAAAACAGTTTCTGTTTCTGGGAAAACTCTACATGATTTGAATTAATAGCATATGAGTTGTTAGTGTTGTCCTAATAGGCAACCAGTATGCTATCTATTTTCATTCTAATAAGCAATTAATTACTGGTTAACATGAGTGCCTAAAATAAAATCAGTACCAGTAGCATTTTTAACTTTTTTACTATCAAAAATGTAGACACCTTTCCAATCTCAGGATGCTAATGAACACCACCAAAACTGTTCACTTCCTCCTTGTGCCATGACCAATATCCCAAAAACTCTCTTCAATATTCAATAAGAACTTTGAGTAAACTTTTCCACCAAAAGAGGACAGACAGACAAATACTGGTGAAAAAAAATCCTTTCATTTCACTTTATTAACTTGTCCCTAATGGAGTGATTAACTAAGCAGCAGTAGGAGCAGAACATAGAATATACAAAAACTTTACTACTTCATAGATTTACAAATTAAGAAAAAGTTACGCAGGCAAAAAAATAAACCTGAATATTCAATCAATAGCATAACAACAGCCACCTCGGTGGAGGTTAAATGTTAAAAAATACATAACAGTTCCCAAGGATGTACAATCTGGTCATTTTACCGCCCATGTATTGATTACTAAAGTGAACTTTGAATTTAAAAATGTGAAAAGTGATATGATAAAGTAAAAATTATCATTTTATCTCCTTTAGCTAAATTATACAACTCTAAAATTGTCTTATCAAAATCAATTCTCATTTTTTATGATATGTAGTAAGAATTAAAAATATGTGGCCCTCTTGGTCACATATTCCCCATCTCTAGTGCAGATATCTCCAATTAAGACCTCGTTGACCTGGCTATTTCTGGCTCCAGTTTCCTGGAATTGTGCTATATTGCTATGGCTTACTGGCACGCGTGACAGAGCTGCTGTTAATGCTATTAATGACACCAATTCTTGATCTGAATTGTCAACATGTTTACAAAAAAGATTACTCGATTATCTTAGTGACCAAAGCAAGGAAGATACAAGATGGAGGAGAAATCTTTTTGCAAAAGTCAAACTAAAGTTGCTTCAAGCATCCATCAGACTTTGTATTTTAGCAAATATAATCATACTTACATCAATTATTGACCGTAGCTCCTTCCTGTCCACAAAACCGTTGTTATCTTTATCATACACCTTGAAAGACCAGCGCAGTTTGTGTTCCAAATCTCCTCTGAACACCAGATTTAGTGCTGCCACAAACTCCAGGAAATCTATAGTGTTGTCCTGAAAGGTTGATTGAATTCAAGAGAATCAGAACAAGGTTTTTTAAGGGACATTTCAGTTAAAAATACACAACATTCCAGGTTGTACCAGTTTAGTCTCTCACCCCATTTTTGTCAAAAGCTCTGAACATGTTCTCTGCATACTCCGACGCTTCCCCTGTGGGATCCACTCCGAAGAATCGCTTGAACTCGTGCAGGAAGAGACGTCCACTTGGGCACTCGCTCACAAACTTTCTATACATGTCCTGAATAGCTTTGATATCTATCTCCTCACTGTTCTCGGTTTGCTGTGCCTGCCCCATCGCTGGTGCTTTTCATTTATCAGTCCATATTCCTGCAGCCTTTGGATGGACTCCGCTACTCTGGAGTGGCCGACCTAGAAATGGACGCCTCAGTGTCTCTCTCTCTCCTCAGAGTTTTTTAATAGCCGTGGAATCCCAAAGCCACAGTTTACGTTTGTGACAGGTGATTAGTGCGGCCTTAGGATTACTCTAGCCTCATGTAGCCGGGGTTTCCTCTCTCTGAGTTTAGTAGGTCTAAAGCTGCATGGGGAGAGGTCAAACTTGTGGACCATTTCAGTATGGAAATCATATGTACAATGTCTAAAACCCAAAAATGTGAACTGATATAAACAAGAGGGCCACAAAAATGAGTTCTCGCTGCCAGAGGGTGAAAATTTCCATTATTTTAGGACACTTTTAACAAGACTGTGATAACTTTAAATTAAACAAAGATGAGAAAGTGCTCTATGAACTTCATCAGAAATTATTTAATCAACATTCATTTTAAACTTTAGAGCGAGAGGTAAATACAAAGACCTCAGCACAGAATTTGAGAAACATCTGATACTTGTCAATACAATTAGCAAATTAGTTGGTAAGTATATTCTCCATGACCTTACAAAGCAGCTAGATTTGCTTGAATCCTTGTCTGTTGCCATGCAGATCCATCTTGCAGAGCTTCAGACTGAAACGATTGTTCCCAGTCAAAAAATGACTAACCCCTGATGTCTATGGACATTTTTACATATTAGCCTTTTTCCTGCTCTGTTGCCCTAAAAGGCAACATGGGTGTACAGCCCACCAATAAAAACAACACCACAATTTATTCGAGCCATTTTTTTTTCATTTCAATGCTAAATTTCATAGCTCTGTCTGAAAGTTTTCATCTCATTTTCTCTTTCCCTCTTTCCATTACTAAGATTACTTCTCCCTGATGTATTGAGGTGTGTTTGACAAGGCTTCTCTCTGTTTTGGCTATTTGATGAAGTATCTGCCAAATGGCTTCAATCCAAACCAATTGCTTTCTCTAATCAGTGGGAGCGTTGCTTTTGTGCCTTTAAAAAGAAGGTGAGGAACTAAGAAGCTCTCAGTCACTCTAATTTAGGACAGGCATATCTATCAGTTTTAACTAGATTAAAATAGATCTAATGGCTTAAAGACTGTGGGCAATGCTGTATGACTGAGAGTATCCTTCACTGTGCTTAAATCAACCACTAGCTTATGATAGAATTAAAGATAAA
This sequence comes from Scarus forsteni, assembly GCA_036419115.1. Lineage (NCBI taxonomy): Eukaryota > Metazoa > Chordata > Actinopteri > Labriformes > Labridae > Scarus > Scarus forsteni. Next base: position 12,346,340 of record JAZDUH010000443.1, read on the forward strand.
GTATTAATGGTTACTGATTGGTTTCTGTTCGATTTAACTCAATTGTCCTGCATCCAATCTCATTAAGACGTGCAGCAGTAAGTGTCTTAACACACTGTTAGATAGATGACTTCAATTAAAAATGGTTAACACTCTTTCCCTTTGACATTGAACATTTCAAGCTGTTACTGGTGCCATAAATATGGGACAGGGAGAAGTCCTGACTCCAGAGTTATTGTCTGGTGCCAAGAAGTACACTTCCACATGAAGGAGACTTGCAAAGTTCACTATAGGGAATATAAAACTAAAAAAAAAAGCATCAACAAAGGTATTTATAAGTTCTCTTATATTTTTCTAAACAAAAATATAATGAGAAATGCAGTGCTTGTAGAAATAAATAACCAAACAGAGTAATAAGGTAGTGTAATGTTAGAATAGAACATTTAGAAAGTGCCCTGATATTTTGGCTTAGGATGCTTGGTAAAAAATAGATTTAAAACCACTGAGTTGGACTGTCGAACTTGGTTGTAATGATCAGAAACAAAATGCAATAATGCTCATTTCACATTAGGGGGAAAACACAAAGCCATGTCCATGTCATGTTTGAGTGTAAGCCAGCAAACAAGATGAACTGTTCAATATATTTCATTAATCCATCAAAGCAACATTCCCTCAGAAGTGTTGGGGAATGGGCAAAACCTTCCAAAAGCATATCCGACAATGATTGGCCAATCGCTCTGTCAGTTACATTAATAACAAGCCAATCAGACACTTTTATCAAGAAATGCTTCAAATGCTGTTGTTTTCCATTTAATAAAGAAATGTGCTGCAGATCTAATAAAAACTGCTACAGATGCTGTTAGCATCTATGCTAATCTCTGTATGAGCATCACATCTGCTGCTAGCTTGCTCGTAGCTCCCATCCGTTCCTGCTCTAAAGGACACGGATAGAATATTATTATAGGTTATATGGATTTAGCTGTTTGTTCTATTTACATTCATTTTAAGTAGGGATATAACGGTTACCTGTAAAATGGTAAACCGCAGATCCCACGGTATTCACCTTTTCCTATTAAAATTACTGTTATACTGTGTTTGATCACCACACTGTGTCAATAACTCACAGTGATGCTGTTCTTTGCCTGGAGAGGCAAAACTATGTGCGTCTGCCCCTCGATGAAGCAGCCGCGCAGCTTGCAATCTTTGGCCTCAGCAGCTGAAGCCGACTCTCACAGGTTTACCTCTCGAAACCACTGAAGTCAAAAGTCTGTTTGAAGCCCCCTCGCCTGCCCTCCTCCTCCCTCTTGCGGGGGGCTGGGGGCCTCCTGCCGCCTGGGGGCCTGCCGCTGGGGCCTGGCTGCCCTCCGGGGAGGGGGCTCTGGCACCGCAGCACGGGGGCCCACCCACCAATTAACAAGCCTGGTGTGGGCACCAGGACCTGGTTGGGGCGGCGCCAGGAACCATCACAGGGCGGGAGTTTCCGGTGGGGAGAGTCGCTTGGTGCTGGTCCTGCCTCCCCCAGTGGAGCGGGGCCTGGTTTTCCCGTGGGGGGCTGCGTCTTGTGGGTGGTCCGCCTGAGTCTGGTCTTCGGTGGTTGCTGGGTCGGTGGGTCTGGTGCAGCAGTCCGCTGGGGGGCGTGCCCTTGTTGGGTCCACCTGGTCACTGGGCCCCGTCTGGGTCGTCGCCTGTGGGCCCTGTAGCCTGCTGCTTCGGGGGCCACTTCGTGCCGCTCCCTGCTCCCAGTTGTCGTGGCTGGTTGGGGCCAGCCCTCACTAGCCAAGCCTCTTAATTTTTACTTCACTACTCACACACTGCACTCTTGTATATATTTGCACTTTGGGGCACACACACAACACTTAGGGCTCTTGGAGTCGGGGGTAGCAGAGGGGCGACTAGCCCTCTGCCTCTCTCAGCCTCCAATTTTAACTGCAATACATACACCAACTTGGAGGGGAGGTGGGACGGGGGGTGCTGGGGAGGTGGGTCCAATCTGTTTTAGGTTGTGCTCTGGCCTGCTGCGGGGTGGTAGTGGTGGGGCTGGGTGTTCGGGGTGGGGTTGGCTTGGGGCCGGGTGGACGGGTGGTGGGTGGGGGTGTGTGCTGTCTGCAGGCGGGCTACCGCCCCAGTTGCCCTGGTGTTTTCCTTGGTGCCTTGGTGGGTCGGGTTGGTGCCCCCTTTGGTCCTGGGGTTGTGTCTGGATCTTGTGGCTTTGGGGGCTGTGTGGTGGGTCTCGGGTGCCCTGGTGGCTCTGGGGAGCCCTTGGCCATGGTCACCTTGGGTATGGGCAGCTACTTGGGTATTCGGTGACCACCTGACACGCATGTGTGTATAGACACTCAAGCTCCTGTTGAGACTAACTGTAAAGAAACGATTGGTCCCGTCAGAACATGCTGAGTTGGGCACTTCTACACATCTTCTCACGTCCCGTGACGTATGCTCCTCCATGTCTCAGCCCTATGGGTCCACCCCCTTTTATCAAGACCCCACATCTCTGGTGTCCCTGGTTTCTTACAGCCTGTACTCCCTGTATGGACTTAGACCAGCACAGCACTTGGACTACTATCTTAAACTAATTAGAAAACCTGTTTGTCCTTCTCCCAGTTGTCTTGTCTTGTCTTGTCCTCTCTGTCACTGTTTCCCCTTCTTTCACACTGTGGTGTGGCACGGCCCTCCCCTTCAGCTCTTATCAGGGGTTAAAGAAAGTTTAATTTGATGGAGTAGCCTACAGGGAGGGCTGGTGATGGTCACTATAGCAGTGAATCACATTCACATATCTCTCACTGCTAGAAAAAAAAATGCATTGGTCTTTCCAACGCTGCCACCAAACACAGTGCTCAGCTGTAAAGATAATGCAGACAAGGGGAAAAAAAAAAAAGTCTGACCAGAGGAGAGTCATTAAGGGGGATAATTGCTTCAGGGACTATCGTTTGTGAAGAAAAAAAAAAAAAAAAAAAAAAAAGACCTGGACATGGTCTAATATAATGAGCTGTAACATGGACACTAATGCTGCAGGCAAACTAAAATGTGTGAGCGTATGTAATATAGGTTAAATTTATTTTTGGCCATCTCAAAACTTTGAACATGTTCATTTACAATTGTTTATAAAGAGAATCCTGTTTCAAGTTAAAATCCGTCTTTTTCTTTTCTTGTAATTACACACAGTTTAAGCATTTATAACATAACAATGACAAATACTTGCCAGAATTGTTAACTTTTATTTCTAATGAAAAAAGTTAAAACAAATTTACATATGGGACATTTTCTGACAATTATTGACATAAAGAAAAAAGAACTGTTAGAATTGTAATATTAAAGGGGTTACATGATTTCAAGACTGTGTTACAGTACTTTTATTCAGCATTTTGAGCACACTGCAACAATACCGTGATAATACTGATAACCATGATAATTAAGGTCACAATAACCGTGATACAAAATTTTCATATCATTAAATCCCTGATTCTAAATTACAACTTCCTTGCGCATGCTTTTATGTTACTTATTTTCTGCTTATTTAAAGGAGACATATCATGCTTGTTTCTCCTTTTCACTATGCCAGACTAGGATGCCTGTAAAGCATTTCTGCCCTCAGTACAAGTCATTTAGTTCCTTCATTGCCCCACAATTGCGTTCTCAAAATCCTCATTTTAGGCCATTATCAAGCTCTCTTTGAAACACGAGGATCTCAGGATGACCTACAGTTACCTTGCAAAGTCACAGCCCTTTTTGCTCTGATTGGTCAGTTCTATCGGGGGTAGAGCCAGCCTGTCCTTCTTCTGCAACTGTATTTTCCGGCAGGCTCAATGCAGCAACCGTGTATTGAGTCCCCTTACAGGCCAGAGCTGGTAATGAGTGAGTGTGAGCTAGGGATCTATATACTGCTGCTGGACAAATGTGTTCCTCGGTGACGGTTTTGTGGCTAACGGACATCACAGAGGAGGAAGTGTTTTATCAGATTACTCCAATAAAAAGAAATGTACCTTGTGTCGTCACGACAATTTAAATCTCGCGGTCATCTCGCAATGACCTATTTTCAGAGGCATCAAATCTCGTTCTAGGATATCAGAAAAAATACAATATCTAATATTTTGAAAATTATGGGGGTGTAAGGTCTTGTTTTCAAATTTATTATATTATATGTAAGTATTAAATCATGCATCAGCATGATATGTCTCCTTTAAAGCATTATTAGAGTGCTACACTAGTAAAAGTCTGATTTCTTGAGTGTTCCACAAAAAAATACAATCAGACCTTCCTTATTCAACAATTTCAGAGGGACACATTTGTGTTTTATCTCTTTTTGCTTTATTTATCCTCAGTGGTAAATTCCTGCAGGCTGAGGCCAACTGAGGTAGGCACCTCAGCAGTTCACTACTCTCTTAGGTGCTGGATTCTATTAGAGCCAGGCTACTTTTCACTTTGTTGATCTGATTATGCGCCTCTGAAAAGCCTGATCCGTAAATCTTTCTGCACTGACAATGATACACTCACAGCAGGACTGGCCTCACACAGCAGGAGTGGGCGACATTTTAAGACTCTTGCCTGTCTCAGATTGGCTTCTCTGCATCCACTTGGAAGTTGTAAAATGAATAATTAGGAATATGAAAATAAACAAACATGGAGAAGCCTGTACCATATCTGGAATTGGACTAACACAGAGACAGGTTAATGGCATATTTATTGTTGTTAAGTTGTAACTCGAAAAGAATACTGGGATTTGGAGGCCACTGTTTCATTCCAGGTGTGAAGTGGGAAAAGCAGAAGCTTTTGTCTTTTTTTTTTTTAAGAAAAGATGACTCACCAAGTCAAATTGTTGTTCACTGTTTCATTGTTGTCAAACACATTGTTCAGCTGCAGTAAGACCTGCAACAAGTTTTTTTCTTTGTCTTTTTGTCAGCTTTAAATTTGCCCTGATTGTACATATCCAACATGCTGATATTACGATTGTCTTTTTCTAGCACATATTTTATTTTGTAGGGAATTTTTCGATGCCTTATTTACGTGACAGGACAGTGGGTAGAGGTGACAGTCGGGGAAAGAGAGTGACATGACATGGTGTTAAGGAGCTACAGGCCACATTTAAATCAGGCCAGGCATCTTTGTGGACTGTAGCCTATACAAGGAGTATGTAAATCAAATGCAAAACTACCTGTGATTCTTATACATTAAATTCGTAGAAAACAACCCTGGGGATAATTTGGCACAACAAGGACCGTTGAGTTTATTTGACTAGTCCATCTTAGCCCAAAGAAAATGTGGGCAGAACCTTTCAGAAGCATCCAGCAAGGAATTGGATGATTATTCTGTCAATCACATTTACAACTGGCAAATCAGATAACGTGATATGCACTACTGTACTACAGAATGTAAGCCACATCGTACAGGAAACTCTTCTTAAAACATGTTGTAAGGGAATGAAAATATCTTTTCTATCAAGAGGAGCTTCAAGGTTTCTAATGCTAAATGCGCTAAATGTGATTCAGATCAGATAAACTGAAACTGAAGCTGTTAGTATCTAATGCTAATCAGCAAGAGCAGTAGTTCTTGCTGCCATCTTGCTTCTAGCTCTCACCTCTTCTTGCTCAAAAGACTCTGACTGGGCTGTACCACTTTGGTACCACTAAGTCGCTGTAGACTGGAGCTTGGCAAGTTGGATCATCTCTTCATCTGCCTTCATTCTTTCCACAATGTTTTTGTCTTGTCATTTGGGGTGCTCCATATGTTCTTGGCTTTTGTCAGGTGTCCCTGCTGTACAGCACTTTGGCTCAAACTCTGTATTTAAAGTTCTCTCTAAATAAAGCGGATTGATTGATTGATTGATTGATCCATCTGAGAACAGACATTGAATGAGGCAGATTCAGCTGCAGCACAAGATTCAGGGGGTCCGACATTTCTGTTGTCAGGCTTGTCTGGAATTGTATTGTTTCTTGCAGAGTTGTCTCTTGAATAACAGCTCTCAACTGCAAAGATTCTCTAAAAAAATATTCAGTATTTTCTAACAATAGTCTTCCATTAAAGGGACAATGTGTAGCGTTGTAAGTAATATATGAGCTAAAAACCATGTCTACATTCAGAAATATGTCCCCGATTAGCCAACAGGCTAATTTGTCCTTCTGAGCAAAGAATTTCTTATCTGTATTTGCATAGTATGGGTAAGTCCTCTCGAGGCTTCCATGTCCTTTCAATCTATAAAAACTATGAACAGTAGAGAGAGACATAAAGCACTATGTAGTTGGCTACTACTGGCTAACGCTAAACATGTTTTCACTCAGAGCCAGCCTGACTAAAACGGAGAGGGAGCACAGAGAGACATGCTTGTCACCGCCTCGGCAAATTTGAAAGTCTGTGCTGCACTTTGGTTCATAATGCAAGATCATACTTATGCCACCCCACAGGAGAAGAAATCTTCATTGAACAGACAAAAGAGAAGACATAGCTTCCAGGCACATCGCGGCTAATGTAAAGTTCACATTTGAAAAGTGAGGGGCCAGAGAGCACTATTCATCAGACAAAATACAGTTTCACCACAAGATAGGAAAACAAACTACATAGTGTGGCTTTCATGTTCTCAAACTAATATTTCTTACTTTTTAAGGGTTGCATTTTGTTTTGAAGATGACTTCCATGACCTTTACTTCAGCCAAAATAATTAGAGCAAACTTTTCTGTGTACATCACACTGTAACATAATTAGTAATGATTCTGCTATATACTGATTCTTAACATTAGCATAAATGAGAAGAAAGGAAAACCTGACATAAAAAAAAATTGACAGTCAGTGGTATAAGTAATTTATAGCCTCCATGAAAGCCTGTATAGACAAAGCGTGGGCAGGTTCAGGGCCATCCTGAGAGGAGGATCTAAAATTAGCAGCTCAATCGTGGCCAAGTTTAGAGCCCAGAGAAGGTTTACTCAGTGTGACCCTAAGAGGATTTAATAAACAGCAGCGTCGCTTCAGCTATTCAGGTCTTCAACTTACTGAGAAAACAACAAAACCAGGAAGAAATGAAATAATACTGACAGTGTTATTCTCTGATTTAAATGGTGCACATGATTACACCCTCATTTAGATACGCTCTTTTGTGAGAGATGTATGTAGGAGCTGTTGCTTTACATGTCATTTACAGCCTTACTGAATCTAAAGACATGCAGAATTCATCCTGCATCAATTATACATGTGTTTGGAGCAAAATAAAACCACTTAGATCTTTGAGCCATGATGAATGGGTCGGCTGGGCTTGTTCTTAGCTTGTTTACGTCTGTGTTTGTGATAATTATTTGTTTGTATGGTCCCTCAATTACAGCTAACCTTTCAGGGTCAACAAACCTAACAGGATTAGGGTCTTGACAGAGGGAGTCCCCCCCTCACAAGTCTGACCTCTGCTTCCTGCGCCGTGTGCTGAAATGAACTCTTGGGATTGCCTCTTAGTGCGTAACATGTTTGTCACGTCTGACATCATATGAACGTTTACTTTTTAATTACTTTCAGTAATGACTTCAGCACCTGGATGCCACTACTTTATAATTCCAAATAATGCAGATTTTCCTCACTAATTCAGAACTGCTTTGCAATAATTTCCACTATTTACCTGCCAGAAACACCTAACCATACATTCAAAAGGGTACACATGTAGAGAGCATGATCTGTCATCAAATGTTGGCAATGTGTAAATAAAAGATCTCTGTGGCCTCTGGATTTTATTAACCTTTACAATATTATAAGCACAGTGTAGTGAATTTTGATGTCTCATTAACATGCTTAGATGTTTCTAATGAACTACAAGGATGTTAATGATATATTAAAATGCATTAAACTGCACGTAAATTTATGACAACTTGTGATATATTATCACTCTTTAAAACAGTGTTAATAAATTGTAATTCAGTTAGAACTTAGTAAATACAAAAAAATCTAAAAAAAAAAAAAAGCTCTCTATCATAAATATGAAACACTGAGAAGCAACACTTAAAAATTAATATTTGGTATTGATTCAACAAATATACATTTCACTGACTGTTAAAAAATGTATTGGGACTTTCATTCTATTTCATTAATGCATTGTCATTAATTTATAACATTACAATTTCATTCTGTCACTTTAATGGGTTTTCCTGTCATGTCCACTAGATGGCGCCGCCGGCTAATAATATATTTAGACACACTGTTGAAGACAGTGATTTTCCTGATCCAGCTAAATGCAGAACTCATCATTCACAAATTAATGACTGGTTATAATCTTACGTTATTAAATGATAAAGCATCCAAATAGTAATTTTAGACATCAAAATGTATTCCTTTGATTCATTAACCATTGCCACAATCTTATTTTTTTGTTGCACAAAGAAAAATCACATGTAAGGTTTTATTAAAACATTTGATATGTATACAAACTCATGATAATGTATTGGAAAACTAAACTGAATTATTTCTTGCATAAACAGGCTTGTCTGAATGCTTGCCTCATGTCTGTTTTTAAAGTGGCATACAGATAGCTGGCAATTGACTGACTAAAGATGTGTATTTGTGCATATGTGTCTTTTTCTCTAAATATTTAAGTTTCTTGTCTATCATCACACTTCTATCATCATTTGAGGTGATGTGGATCAATAAAAATGAAGAGTTGTCTCCTTCCTTTTTCAGGGTTTCTCCTTCTACTTTTTTTCTAAAATGTTTCATAGTTTGTATTTAATTAATTACATTGTTAAACGTCTTTTGTATCACAGGTTATTAACATCTGGAACATACAGTAGTTTTAAAATACATTTACAACAATCACTGAACTGAAATATAAAAGTTATTTAATGTCAAAGAGGGATAATGATATCCACATATTTAACTTGGTTTAAGAGTACCTGTTGCATAAGTTGTAATACTGATGGACCTTGTACTGAAAACCCTCATTGTCACTTCCTTTAAATCTGCAATTATTTCATACACCATGCAATGCATCAAACTAATTCAGGAAACTAGTAATGGGGAACAAAGTAAACATACAGTGATAGCCATTATATCACAATACTATGCGGTGTGCTATTGTGTTGATATTTTGATGCAGCATTGGGATATTTTATGAAGCAGTGAGTTTTAAAATGTAGGACATTAGTTTTGTAATTTAGTGCAGTCTACACTCATCATTTGGAAGCACACATTTAGCCATTTGACTCTCATGCTCTCTGTTATACTTCTTACTGTTTCTATGATAATAGCAATGAATGTGACACTGATTAAAAACTATATATTTTCAGCATTAAATTAAAAAGCTCAAACATACTTTAAAAAAATGTGTCCTGTTAATAGTGTCACAATTTATTGCGTTATATATCGTAAGGTCTCCCATTCTAACTATTGTTTTCTCAATACGGATCCAGGATGTGACCACAGTGAGTTTAGCACTTCAAAACAATTAGCAAAAGTTGCAGCAGCAAGAAAAAAAGCTTTGAAATCGTGAGCAGAACCAAACTAATGTTGACCAGCCATCTACTGACACATCATGTGAGTGGAAAAAATAAATAGACCTGGGCTTGTAGCACTTTTCTAGTCTCTTTGACGACTCACATCAGCTTTACGCCACAGGTCACATCAACACATTCACACGCATTCACTCACTCATGGTTGGAGTTTCTATGTTGTCCATCAGTATTAACGAACACAATCACACCCTTTCATACCCACTGACACTCCACTGGCACATCAGTGTGAGCAACTTTGCCCAAGGAAACACCATATGTGACAGCCCAACCTGCAACCTTCCCATTTCCAACCAAGTGTACTATCAGACTGTTTCATCTATGCAGAGATGAACATAACAAATATACTTCTTTAAACATAATATGATTTTTCAAACAAATGATACCTGCCTTTGCACAGTGTTCTTTATCCAAGCCTACGATGTGGGGTCATGCAGGGGTGTAGAATTGGGTAGGGACGCGAGGGACACATCCCTATCAATATTATGCCATTACCGCATGGTTCCTAACATAAAACAAAGACATAGTATATAATTTTGAGCAAAAATATGCTCATATTTAATGCCAAAGAAATGCACGTTTTAGTCATTTTATTGATCACCGATGCATTATTTGTGTGTTGAAATTAAAACGCAGCAACTAGGGGTGGGAGAAAAAAATTGATTCACATAAGTATCAGGATTTTTTGTTTGATGATGTTTAGATCGATTTTTTTGTTCAAAAATCTTTTTTTTCCTAATTTAAATGCTTCATTTTAGTCTGTTAATAATCAATCAATCAATCTTTCTTTGTATAGCGACAATTCATAACAAGTGTTATCTCAAGACACTTTACAATAGAGCATAAAGCTCTTCATTTTATGGATACACATGCATAGATACATATATACATACAGCAAAAATACACATATACATATATATACAAATATATACATCCAACAGCAACATAAATCCATATAGCCAATCATGAATCCCTCCATCATGGCGGCAAGAAAAAACCTTCTGTTAAGCAGCAGGAAATCTTGAATGTGGATCCCACATAAGCCACTTTTAAATGCAGTCCAGGCTTTTGAAGAGAGAGTATAAACAGCTGGTTAAAATATATTGCTGAATAAATCCTAAAAACAGACTCACTTGTGATGTGTATTTTTCCTGATATAGTCTGTAGTCATCATCATTGTTCATCTTATTTGTTGGTGTTATAAAAGCTAACTACAGATTGCAAAAATCCACCATATCGTAGAACTTAAATCGAATCTGCACCTAAAAAAATGTAAAAAATCAAATCGGGGGAAGAGCGTATTGTCCCAGCCCTAGCAGCAACTCTTTAGGATCAATGATAAACATTCGTGGTAAAAAAATACAATAAAAACTGGGATTACAAATGTGATAATATACATTCCTGATATTGGGGAATATATTAAGCTTATTGGTAATAATTGTGAAGCTGTGGTTTTTCCTCAGACTATATCCATACCTTAAAAATTTATGATTGTTGCATCCTAAATTGTCCCACTGTTCATTTGTCATGCATCAATATGACAGATAGTAGAGATGGACGCGGAGAGGCCGTAGGTGTAGCATATAAATAACATATATTTTTCTGATATGATAGTTTGCTTGTTTGTTTGATTAGCTTTACATGATGTGAAATAACAGTCGTAAATGCCTTTAAGCACTTTTATGTCCCCACCAATGTCAAAATCAAACCTACGCCCTTGGGGTCATGTGCTCTCCAGTGATCCAGTGTTATTTAATGTTGTCTGCACCTGTAAGTGCGATGGCTGCAGCATGAAGAATCACAGAAACAGCAGCACCAGAATGCAATTCACCATACCTTTAAAAAAATCTATTACTCATATCTTTAGGAGCTCTCTGTTCTCGCTGTTTCTTCCTCTGTTTGTCACCTTCTGTCGATACAGAAAGCAGATGACAAATAGCTAAGCCGATGATATGTCGTGTTCTTATCATTCCTTATACAGAAATAAGAAGTAAAATGATGGTTTGAAATGTAAATGGGATTCAAAGACATCAACGCTTCTGTGGTGTTCTCTACTTGTGTACGTATGTATATATTTTTGGTGAGGAGGCCTCAGTTGCTTTTTTGTTCTTTTGTTTGCATAGATCCCCATAACCAACATCTACTAAGTTCTGTAGTGTTCTGATACATCCTACAGGGGGCAGCATAACTTGATAAAAGAAGCCCAGGGGTCTTCCTTCTTCAGTCAGGAACATTATCTTCTTACTTTGTGATGTTAACAGTACTAAAACCTACCAAGGAGCATTTAAACACGTATCCCACAGCTATGATCTCTGAATTACACAACAAAGTGATTAAGAGTCTGAAAAAATGATCAATCTGAATAGTGCAATAGCTGTGCTATTCAGATATTTTCTTCTGTCTTGACAGATTTAAATCCCTGTGTGACTCCTTTAATCTCACTCAACTGGTAAAAGGCCCAACACGACCTAATTTTAAGAACCCTAAAGTCAACTTTACTTGATTTAGCTTTAACAAATGTACCCCATAAAGTTTCACATATGGGTATTTTTGCTAATGACTTGAGTGATCATTGTGTGGTAGCAGCAGTCAGACAAGCAAAACTTCCGAAGGTAAGATCACTCGTTGTACTTAAATGGGATTTTAAGCATTTCTGTGATCAAGCCTTTCTTCGTGACCTTCTGGAGGTTGATTGGAAGAAGATATCACTTATCACTGGTGTTGAACTGGCCTGGAACTACTTTCTTAATTTTTTAATGGAAGCAATTAATTAACATGTACCTCACCAAAAATTTAGAGTGAAGGGTAGAACAAACCCTTGGATCTCCTCTGAACTATCTACTCTAAAACGAGAGAGAGACGCAGCCTGGGCTTTGGCCAGAAAATCTTCATTTCAGGCTGAATTTAGGTAACTTAGAAATTATTTAACATCTCAAGTAAAGATGGCAAAATCAAATTACTACCTCTCCAAAACAAAAATCACTTAAAGGATTCTAAGACGTTCTGGAAAGTGATAAAATCTACTTATGGGGATGTAACTACAAATGCTTTGCCGACTTGTATTATGGATGGAAGTCATACAGTAATTGACAAAGCAGCATTTTTAAATCATTTTAATGAACACTTTGTTTCCTCTGGGCACTTATTTGAGTCACTTCATCCTCCTTCACGTCAGTCGTGTGAACAGGATGTTCAGTTATCATCACCTCCATCCACGTTGAAGACTTGGCCCTTGCACTTTATTCCTCTTAATGTGACTGAGGTGTGTAGAGCTCTGGGAAATATTGATACCAGTAAATCCGCTGGTCCAGATAAGCTTGACCCCGTCTTTCTTAAGGTTGCTGCTGAAATTATTGCTGAACCATTAACTTATATTTTCAACTTGTCTCTTTCTAATAATGAGATTCCTGAATTGTGGAAATCTGCATTTGTTCTTCCTCTCCTTAAAGGAGGTGATCCTTCAACTTTAAACAATTACAGGCCAATCTCCAAATTATGTGTCCTGGCTAAAGACTTGGAAAAACTTGTCAGTGAGCAACTTAAAGACTTTTTAGACCTAAACAGCACCATGGCCCAATAACAATCAGGGTTCAGAAAGCAGCACAGCACAACCACTGCTGCTATCAAAGTAGTGAGTGATGTCATTGAGGCCTTGGATGACAAAAAATACTGTGCAGCCCTATTCATTGACTTGTCAAAAGCCTTTGAGAGAGTCGATCATCGCAGACTTTTGAATAAGCTTTTTGATATCGACCCAATATCGAGAACTCAATGTGTGCACACTGCTGGGCTCTGTTTTTCAGTTCTTCCTGTTTTAAAGGGTGTTCCCCAAGGTTCAATGTTAGGACCATTGTTAATCATTTATGTTTATGATCTGTGTCAGGATATATCAAATTGTATGTATCACCTGTATGCTGATGACACAATTCTCTATTGTGCATCTCGTTCACTGACGCAAACCTTTGACTTTCTACAGTCTGCTTTTGATTGGTTGCAGTCACATTTAACTGACTTGAAAATGGTGTTAAATGCAGGTAAATTTAAATTGATGGTCTTTTCTGGTGGCAAAGCATTACCTGCCAACCTTACCAAAATCACCACAGCTCAAGAGGCAGAAATCAAAATTGTGACCTCTAACAAGTATTTGGGGATCACCATTGATAATAACCTGTCGTTTAAGGAGCACATTGACAGTCTTGTGTCTGAGTGTGAACTTAAAATGGGGTTCTTCTTTAGAAATAAGTCCTGTTTTTCAAGTCAGGTCAGAGACTATTTAATCTCCACAACCCTCTTACCGTTGTTGGACTATGGTGATTTGTTATTAGAGGCAGAAAAATTGTGACCTCTAACAAGTATTTGGGGATCACCATTGATAATAACCTGTCGTTTAAGGAGCACATTGACAGTCTTGTGTCTGAGTGTGAACTTAAAATGGGGTTCTTCTTTAGAAATAAGTCCTGTTTTTCAAGTCAGGTCAGAGACTATTTAATCTCCACCACAATCTTACCGTTGTTTACCCTTTAAAGGAGACATATCATGCTGAGGCATGATTTAATACTTACATATAATATAATAAATTTGAAAACAAGACCTTACACCCCCTTAATTTTCAAAAAATTAGATACTGTATTTTTTCTGATATCCTAGAACGAGATTTGATGCCTCTGAAAATAGGTCATTGCGAGATGTCCGCGAGATTTCAAACGTCATGACAACACGAGGTACCTTTCTTTTTATTGGAGTAATCTGATAAAACACTTCCTCCTCTGTGATGTCCGTTAGCCCCCAACCGTCACCGAGGAACATATCCAGCAGCAGGGGTATAAAGCTCCCTCGCTCACTCTTCTTCATTACCAGCTCTGGCCTGTGGAGGGACTCAATACGCGGTCGCTGCTTTGAGCCTGCTGGAAAATACAGTAGAAGAAGAAGGACAGGCTGGCTCTACCCCTGATAAAACTGACCAACCAGAGCACAAAGGGGCTGTGACGTTGCAAGGTAACTTTAGGTCATCCTTGAGACCAAGCGTTTCAACAAGCGCTTGATAATGGCCTAAAATGAGGATATTGAGAACGCTATCAGAATCAGAATCAGAATCAGAAATACTTTATTAATCCCCAAGGGGAAATTCGTTGTTTCAGTTGCTCTTATACACAGTATAGCAGTCAGGAATATCAGTTGAAGACATCACGATTGAAATAGCATTAATTTCACATGATTAAAGTAGAAATTAGAATTAAGTCAAATAAAATAAAATAGAATAATAGAAATATATTTTATAAATAGAATAAAATAAAATATAGTAAAATAGAAAACAGTGCAATGCAATAGAATACTGTGCAATTTGAGCTTTGTGATATTAGAGGGAGGAGTTGTAAAGTCTGATGGCCACAGGCAGGAACGATTTCCTGTGGCGCTCTGTGGTGCATCGCGGGGGGATGAGTCTGGCACTGAATGTGCTCCTGTGATTGTCCAGCACGCTGTGGAGGGGGTGGAAGGTGTTGTCCATGATGTCCTGCAGCCTGGACAGCATCCTCCTCTCCATCACCTCAGTAAGAGAGTCCAGCTGCACCCCCACAACATCACCGGCCTTACGGATCAGTTTATTGAGCCTGTTAGTGTCCGCCACCTTGAGCCTGCTGCCCCAGCACACAACAGCGTACAGGATAGCACTGGCCACCACAGACTCATAGAACATCCTCAGCATCGTCCTGCAGATGTTAAAGGACCTCAGCCTTCTCAGGAAGTAGAGCCGGCTCAGGCCCTTCTTGTAGACGGCCTCGGTGTTCCTGGTCCAGTCCAGTTTGTGGTCCAAATACACTCCCAAGTACTTGTACTCCTCAACGATGTCCACCTGGACCCCATGGATGGAAACAGGGGCCACGGGAGCCTTTGCCCTCCTCAGATCCACAACCAGCTCCTTGGTCTTCGTCACATTGAGCTGTAGGTGGTTCTGCTCACACCATGTGACAAAGTCCCCCACCACCGCCCTGTACTCCTCCTCATCACCCTTGCTGATACACCCCACAACAGCCGAGTCATCAGAAAATTTCTGAAGGTGGCAGGACTCGCTGTTGTGGCCAAAATCAGTGGTGTACAGGGTGAAGAGGAAGGGGGACAGGACTGTCCCCTGGGGGCCCCCTGTATTGCTGACCACCCTGTCAGACACACAGTGCTGCAGACGAACATACTGCGGTCTGCCAGTCAGGTAGTCAACAATCCAGGACACCAGAGGAGCCTCCATCCCCATCGCTGTCAGTTTCCCACCCAGTAAGGACGGCCTGATGGTATCAAAGGCACTGGAGAAATCAAAAAACATGACTCTCACAGTGCTGTCAGGCCTGTCCAGATGGGCGTAGACCCTGTTCACCATGAAGATGAGGGCGTCCTCAACCCCAAGTCTGGGCTGGTAGGCGAACTGCAGTGGATCCAAGTGGGGCCTGACCTTAGGCTGGAGCTGCTCCAGAACGAGTCTCTCCAGGGTCTTCATGATGTGGGAAGTCAGTGCCACTGGTCTGTAGTCCTTGACGTCGTTTGGACACGGCGTCTTTGGTACAGGGACGATGCAGGACGTCTTCCACAGCACAGGGACCCTCTGGAGACTCAGGGTCATGCTGAAGACATGGTGAAGTACTCCACAGAGCTGGGGTGCGCAGGCTTTCAGGACCTTTGGGCTCACCCCGTCTGGGCCTGCAGCCTTGCCTGCGTGGAGTCTCGTCAGCTGTCTTCGTACGTGGTCAGGGGTGAAGGATACCGAGGCGGTGAGTGTAGATGGAGATGCTGGAAGAGGTCCTTCAGTCAGGAGATCAGAGGAGGAGGAGGGGGAGGAGGGAGGTGAGGTTTCCTCATCAGAAGGCAGGGGGCTCCCAGGAGGGGGAGGTGTCACTGTAGTGGCTGCTGGCTGCTGGTCTACAGGGAGGAGGGGAGGGAGGACAGGGGTTGTGTCAAATCTATTAAAAAAAAGATTTAGTTCGTTCGCCCTGTCCACACTGCAGTTCTCTCCCTTGCTGCTGCTGCTCCTCTTGTAACCCGTGATGGTCTTCATGCCACTCCAGACCTCTTTGGTGTCATTTTGTTGGAGCTTCCTCTCCAGTTTCCTCCTGTAGCTGTCCTTAGCCTCCCTGATTTTCACCTTCAGGACCCTCTGTGTTGCCCCCACCTCCTCCAAATGTCCATCTCTATAGGCCTATCTCTATCTTCTTAGCATTCAGACAGTCCTTAATTTCCTTTGTAATCCACGGCTTGTTATTTGAATAACAAAGGACAGTCCTTGTTGGGACAATGGTGTCCACACAGAAGTTGATGTAGCCTGTGATACACTCTGTGAGCTCATTGATGTCCTCTCCATGGGGATCACAGAGTGCTGGCCAGTCTGTCACCTCAAAGCAGCTCTGCAGTGTGTCCATGGACTCTCCTGACCAGGTCCTCACAGACTTGGTGATGGCTGGCAGTCTTTTCACCAGGGGCACATAGCGGGGGGTGAGGTGAATTAGGTTGTGATCTGAGCGTCCCAGTGGGGGGAGGGGGGAAGAGCTGTATGCCTCTCTCACATTAGCATACAGTAAGTCCAGAGTCTTCTCCCCTCTGGTCGTGCAACTCACATACTGCGTGAAGGTTGGGAGTGTTTTCCTGATGTTGACATGATTAAAGTCCCCAGAGATCATGATGAGAGCACTGGGATTGTCCGTTTGCAGTGATGATATGACGGCGTGTATGACGTTACTCGCCGTCCCGGGGCTCGCGGAGGGGGGGAGGTAAACAGCCACCAGGATGGTATTGGAGATCTCCCGGGGTAAATTATAAGGCCGAAGCCCCACGGCTAACAGTTCTATATCCGGGCTACAGATACGCCTCTTCACCGTAATGTGACCGGGATGACACCACTTGTTGTTAACGAGAACGGCAAGTCCCCCTCCCTTTCTCTTACCGCTCTCGGTGACATCCCGGTCGGCCCGTACAGTCTGGAAGCCGGAGATGGAGACGTTGAAGTCAGGAGTCTCCGGTTGCAGCCACGTCTCAGTGAAGCACATAAGGCTGCAGGTACGATACTCCGTCTGACTCCTGACCAGCGCTGTCAGCTCGTCCATTTTATTCCCCAGGGACCTCACATTTCCCATGATGAGAGAGGGGAGATTCGGCTTATAACTCCTCTTCAAAAGCCTCCGTCGTCTCGGTCCCACTCCTTTCCCTCGTAGCTTTTTTCCTCCTCTACACCCCCTGTGTGTTTTCCTCCTTATTTCCGCGAGCATACCTGGCTGTATGTCCAGAGTTGAGGTCGCTGAGCCGGCCGGCTTCAGCGCGATCAGCTGTTCCCTGCTGTAAACAAAGCGGGGCTGCAGCGGTACGGCGGTCTGAGTGTGCAGCAGTGATTCCATGATTAAAGTTATGGAAAAGAAGAAAAACTACTCTCTTTTTTCAGAAGTGAGAGAGCACCACTTCACACGTAAGACAGGAAAAAAGAAACGACGAACAAAGAAGTAAAAGTAGTCTTTTCAGTAGAAAAGCAGAAAAACAAGTAGGAGCAACTTCCACAGGCAGCTTGCGTTGTTGACGCATGCGCACAAATCTATCGTGGGGCAATGAAGGAACTAAATGACTTGTACTGAGGGCAGAAATGCTTTACAGGCATCCTAGTCTGGCATAGTGAAAAGGAGAAACAAGCATGATATGTCCTCTTTAAATATGCCGCCCCCTCTACATGGAACAGTCCCTCGATGGATTTGAGACTAACAGAACTGGTCACTGTTGGTGAATTTAAGACTTTGATTAGGGACCAGGAAAGAGCTAGCCTTGGACAATGTGACTTTTTAAATTCTTGACTGCTTCTCATTTTGTTTTGAATTGTTTTTTCCAGAACGGTTTGGTTTCAATGTGCTGATGTCTGAATGTATTTGTTGTTTTTGTTGTGTAACTGTCTGCTGCTGCCATGCCAGGTCCCTCTTGTAAAAGAGATTTCAAATCTCAATGAAGCTTTTATCTGGTTAAATAAAGAATATAAATAAAAAATTAAAAGATATTCTAAGAAAGGCAACAGACTGAACATTACCTGGCAGGGTCAACAAGCCTAACCCTCAGATGTCTGACCTGCACTTCCTGTACCCTGTTTTCAGATTAACTCTTGGAAATGCCTCTTATTATGTAATGTTTGTCAAATCTGACGTTTATGTAATGTCTCCAGCTAAAGCAGATATTTTCAAAGTAAGGCCTTCTTTGGAATAGTTTTATACGTTGTCTATGAATATAACAATTATCATCAGATTGGACTTGAATGAAGTGAGGGCCAGTAGAAGTAATAAGCTTTAAAAAATATTACCCACACACTTTCTAAGAAATGTTAACCAGATGGACAAGTGAAATATAATGAACGGTCCTTCTGGTGTGTCTGGCTACTTTTATTCAGCAAAAAAAACTCTGACTTCAATCAGTTACTAGCAGTGAACTAAAAACATCACTTATTCTAGACTTAAAGCAGTTGTTGGTACCCAAACTTTGATAAAAAAAAAAATTAAAAAAAACATACAGGGCCTGACCTACTAAAGGTTTGCACGTATAAAAACGTGTGCAAACTGGATAGCGAGCACAAAGCTGATCTCCAACAGGGTGCACTGAGGATTTCGTCTGTCAGATGAGCAAAATAGCACGAGCAGTCCATTTAGCGTGTTTGTCGTCAGAGCAGAACACATGCAGATCATCAGAACGTGCAATAATACTGGGAGGAGGGGATGCAAATGTAATCATTTAGGACCTGCAATTTCTAGCACTTTCAGGTGTGTCAGGTTCTCATGTCTCTTTTTTATCAGTGCTCTATAGAAAGTGCTCTCACGTACTGCATGGTTGCTTGGTTCGGTTGTCTTGCTTTGTCTAGTAAAAATAGACTTGTGAATCTGGTCAAAATAGTGAGCAAGGTGATCGGAGTGCAGCAGCCTCAGCTACAGGATACCTACAGTAGACGCATTATTAGCAGAGCCCAACAAATCCTGAACTGCCCTGACCAACCTCTGTTTGCCGAGTTCGATCTCCCTTCTGGACGACGTTATAGAATGCTGAGAACCAAAACTAGGCAAGCCAGAACTTCTTTTATTCCAGTTGCTATTGAAAACCTTAATTCATTGGCCTGACCAGGTTCTTCTTTTCTTATGCTTCATGCGTCTTGTGGATAGAATTGATTTCAATCATTGACTATTTATTGTCTTTTTATTGAATCTCTTTTTATCTGCTTTATCTTGTATGTTCCAACTGTTCTTACTGTTTATCTGCTGCACAGCACTTTGATGACTGAATGCACTTTATGGGTTTTGCTTGTTTCTTGGTCTTTGGCATTTTGTGGTTTAAGTGCCGCCCCCTTTTCACTTGAGTTCAGGAATTTCCAGGATTTTTCCAGATTTTCCGGATTTTGAAATGCCTGTATGATTTATGTGTTATTATGTACTTGTGTGCTGATGCCTGCTGCTGAGAAACAATTTTCCCACGGGATTATAATAAAGTTGAAGTTGCAATGTGATTTTATCAAACAGGCAATTGATTGTGCGCTGTGCTTTGTGTACACATTTTGAACATTTGAAAAGCAGGTGCAAAAAATGCAGTGTTATGAACGGAGGGCTGCAATCATGGTGGCAAACAGGGGTTGCATTAACCGCATATTTTCCATCACTGACTGAATTTTTTGATGAATGATGGGAAGATTTGAAGGTTGTCTGTCATTATGACTGGAACAGGAGCGACAATCCAGTGTGCCATGCAGACACACGCGTAAAGTAGAACCCTGTCTGCTCTGCGCTCTACATCATGGAGGAGGTCATTTAACCTGTGTAAAAAAAAACCTTCATATCCATAATCGCTATGTCACTCAGAGCTGACAGCATCACACCCTCCATGCACTAAGAGTGAGTTTAGGAGCTGTCAGTGCTTGGAGAATGTGATGCTGTCAGTGCGTTTAAGGCAAGAGTACCCGCATGGTCTGTGAGTGTGTAACTGTAAGACTGCTCTTCACATGCAAGGTTATTGATGATGAAGCTGTGCAGCTGTGTGAATGCTGCAATCGAGATTATGTTTGAATGGAATCAGAAAAGGAAAATTACAAATGACGGATAAAAACGTGGCATGAGAGAATTTATTTATTTATTTGCCTCCAACTCCATGACTTCAAACTTCAAATCTCCTTTAAAGGAGGCGGTCCACATCACTTTTGCGCCTGTTATGAATTATGCATGTATAGATCACCTGCAACATGCCCACTAATTTCATCTGCAATTTTGTAGTTTGCATATGCAATTGAGCACTCGTTACTTTGGGTCTAAGTGGATCAGGCCCACATGATTTAACAGCCAGACCTTGTACTTTACATATATGAATTTTGTCATAGAGCTGCCTTTTATTTAACTCTAAAGTTGAATATCTTATTCTTTGGTCATGGCAAAACAGATGAATTTACTGCATTTATTTTATTCCTCTTTCCACCTCGAGAAGCAGTGCAGGATGAGCTGACGCTAGCCAGGGTCGCTGCTGTTTTGGGAGGGTTGCGTGTAGATTTGAAAGGTTTTTGTATTTTCCATAGTTTGTGTCCTTCACAGTGTCAGAGACCACTTTCACGGGAGGAATCCTCTTCAGATGAACTTGAACAAATAGGGTCCTGAAAGCTATGATTTCTAAAGTTTTCTATCTCTAGAATCTATCAAAGCAGCCAGAAGAGACTGAATACATCAAGGTGAGAAAAACAAGATTAAAAAAAAGGTTTCAGTGATGGCAAGAAAAAGAAATGACTCAGTAAGTTGTACTATTTGAAAGTCTTACAAGACGTCAACATTTGTCAAAGAAGGAAAAACAGCATTCTACCCTGTCAAAAAAGAGAACATGATAAGAGAAGGATTTATTTCAGCGGAAGGAATCCTCTTTGGAGCTCTCTCAAATGCAGATTTTTAGCATGAATTGGACCTGAATTATGCTTTCACACATTCAATCATATCTGACAAAGCCAAAATTTTCCCTGTACAAGTCACTTCTTTAGTGTTGTACTGATGAAGGGTTACAAAGTTGGTTTTCTTGCTGTGTCAGGGAAAAAAGCAATATTTAACAGTCCTCTATACAGTGGTACAAATCAATCTGTAAAGTATGCTATGATGTTGGCACAAGAGCTTGAAGAAAGGGCTAACATCCAGCAGAGGCCAGAACCGGTAGTTCTAGATCAGTTAAGCCCAACTAGTGGCTTGGGTCCAATACGTGGCCCTTTGCTTTGGTCAATGTGGTCCCCATGTGAATTACAAATGTCAAAAAGTAATGATCCCTCTTGTCCCCTCTTAAGTCTTGTAACTCCAGTTCATTTTCTGCTATTTTTAGTCCCCCTGGATTGTTTTTGTTACAATGTATGTAGAACTTGAACCATTTAAAGCACAAACAAGCAAAAGCCATCTTATTTTCAACTCAGGCTTTTAGAAAGCATACACTGTATTGGTGTCAAATTAAAAATATTATTATATTATAATTGAATATTGACGATAAAGACAATACAAAAAATCTACACTGAATGTAAATCTCAAAGCGCCATATTAATCACACACAGATCATGATGAACGTTTTATTTTGACGTCTGAGTCTGATTCTGTTGAGCCTTGACTATCATGTAAAAGAAAAAACAAATATGCAAAGAAACTCAGAGAAAAATAATAGGTACATTTATTCTTCCAGAGGCATTCTTCCTCTCTATAACCCGTGGTGCCACACTTGGAAGCTGATTCTGTCTCAAATCTTAAAAGGGCTTCATTACATTACTCACATTTTAATTATTTTTGGAACTGACAGGGAACTAATTTGTCACTTGTTGGCCTTTGCCATGAAAAACAAGAAAAAACACATTAGACTGATCTAATTGGTGACTTGGCTGAAAGGCAGTTGCCACTTTTTCTAGGGCAACACTAATGCATTTTTGTTAATAAATGTGAAAAAAGCAATCTAACCCACTCCAAATTTAACACTGTGGATCCACTAAAAAGCAAAATTTCCCTGAAAAAAGACCACTGCAAATAATGCACAAGGGAAACATTTAACCTGAAGTCCTTCATAGACTGAGAGAAGAATAATCTGTTGTATGCCTCCAGAGAAACAAGCAAACACGCTGAGTTTTGCTGCTAGCCCTCCCATGGAGTTTGGGGTGTTAAAGTACAAGAGCATGAGCCTGTGGAATAACATCATAGTTTGCCGCATGTAAAATTAATTTTAAATCTCCTGGATGTGGCCAGTTTGATGGGTTGTTTCATTAAAAGAATTCAAGGTCGATGCTGTGTTTCAGGGACCTCACAGGTACCTCTTGATGAACAGTTTTTGAGGTCAAAGTTCCCCACAGTGTGTGATAAAAAGGAAGAACATGAGGATGATAGGAGGGCACATTGATTTTTCATCTCTCACTGCTTGATGCTCTGCAACATCTGGTCCTAATGCTTCTATACTCCCATTATTTTCCTCAGAGAACATTTACACACAAACACACATACATCTAAAGCTCCCCAAGGACAGGGCTTGTTGGTTTCACAATTGAGGTCCCGTAGTCCTTACCCCATTCTATCACGCCGTAATTTTTCATGTGCTATGACCAGCAGTCAAAACTGGTGACACTGAACAATACACCTAATAAACTTCTGACTTTGTGGTGACTTTGGTACCTCAGTCCTTTCCTCTAGAGGTGATTTAACTTCTCAGTGTGATGTTTTACTCCACAACATTGTCAAAAGGCTTCATAAGTTATAGGCTATAATGCATCAAAGTCAAACTTGAAACAAGTCTGGTAACTGCCCCACATATATCTGATCAATGCTGTCAGCTATTGTGACAAAATACTTAAACTAATACTGTCAAATTGTGGTCTTGTGCTGGAAGGAAATGTCAAGGGTTTTAGAAAATCAATAAATATTTTTTCCCAAGGGAGGATGAATGTGCACCCAATGGTTAATGTCCTCAGGAGTGCTGGATACATCATTTGGCAAAAGGTTATGAGATCACTATAATCAATTTATATTTTCTTTGGTTAATCTAAAAATCAAAACATAGACATTTATAAACGTTCAAAATATCCATGGTTGAGCTGTAGCATGGAATGTATATCAATATGGATGGAGCAACAGCCCTGCTGTGTTTTAGGCTCAATGAGCTGATGGTGCTGAAGTTTGGTCCTGGCTTCTCTAGATCTCAGTAATTTATACAGTGTAGCACAGAGTGGTAAAGCAAAGACCGGGCAGAAGTGATTATCTCTGAATGTTCCCCATGTTAGTTACTCTTCTGGTTTTCTGACAGAGCATTACTAGGGCTATAATTTCACAGCGTCAAGTGAGTTGTCTTGAAGCATGTAGTGCACAATGATTTGGTGTGTGTCAGTTTATTCTTTGCTACTTTGACATTAAAAATTCTTTGCGCTACGCCTAATCTGACATGCCAGATGGACAGTTCTATATATCCATCATGGAAATATTTCTGGAGTCCATCTGGGAAAGAGCTGTTCAAAGATGTTTCAGAGGGCAGAACCTTCAAAAACAACTGCAGTTGGTGATTGGACGATCATTCTGCTCATCACACTCATCATGGACCAATCCATATCAAGCCCCAGTAGCAGTTCGATCTTGTTGTTAGCCATTAGCTTTAACTACATTTCAGTTCTTTAACTATCATCTAACAGCTAAGTATACAACACAGATGAATCATTTACCACTTTTATGTAACATGAACCTCATATTAGGTAGGTATTGTTGAGTAACCACGACTCTGGGCTACCAATGACTAACCAGCATCACTGGTTAGTCATTGGTTAACCAGCAGTGGTAATATTAATTGAGCCTTGATTTACATTTTAATCAGTGTGAGCTTAACAATTTTAAGAGTTAACAGTAATTACTAGTTTTATTGAAGATTAATCTTTCCAGATTTTGTGGTGCCTCATAGAGGCTAAAGCCCCCTTAGCATTTGCCAAAATTTCCTAATGGGCCAGCTGCCTCTGCCAATCAGCAAATTAACAAGCCAGATTATAGTCAATGGCTGATTTACATCTGTTGTCCCTGAACAGATCCCTAAGGTGGAAAAGGTCAAAACTAAAAAAAAAAAAAAATCACTGAATGACACAATAATCAAGACTACATTCAAAGGAAGAGCCAAACTATCAAGACTGAGTAATAACAAAACTTAACTGGAGTATGACATACATATTAAATAAACACTCTGCTATTCTATTGCACATTTGCTAGTTTTCCCATTTTCGAGGAATTTAGCAACTTCTCTACATACATTGCAGGTATGTTTGTTTTCTCAATATGTAACACAGTAATGCTACAAATCACTTTGAAAGAATTGTTAAAAAAATAAGCAGTCCTTTATGAAACAATCTGGTGGATTGTGTGAAAGGACAAAAAATAAATAAACTCTGATTCTTTCAAACTTTTCCTTCACAGAGCTTTAGGGTAAGACTTTCAGAGCCTTTGCAGGATTTATGGTTTATTTTGAAGTCCTGCATTTTAGAATTCCAGCAATTTTTATAAAAAATACCAAGAGAAAAGCACACTTTGTCCTGTTGCTGTCGGACGGATTCTTTCGCTTTGAGTGTCGGGATCTTTAGAATCTGCTACAAGATTTTCACCTCCTTGCCAAACAGAAAAGAATTGAGTAAATGACTGCTTGATAAACCTCAGCACCTCTCTGTGATTGTCCAATTACAGCTTAGCAGTGGTAACCAGGCATGTCCAATTTTGTTTTCCCTGCACACAGTGTAATGATGTGCAGTGGGCTCTAATGAGAGTGACACTCTAAAGTTACCCAGAACAACAATTAAAACAATAGATTAGGAGTGTAAAAGTTTAGTGCATGGCCTCTTTCTTTATGGCCTCCTCCATTTTGGGACAGCGATTCATTTTCGACAAAGGCCTGCAAGCGCCTCTGATGCCTTCTAAATAGTGAATGTAGCTATTACGGGATGGTGTGTGCGTGTTTAAGTGTGCCTGAGAGTGTGTGAGTGTGTGTTCATGCTGTTTTTCTCCTCTCTGTGTTGTGAGGAGGCAGTTCGGTTTGGGTTGAGAGCTATAAGAAACTCTGAATCATTTATACAGTTTGATCCCAGCAGCATTACCGAGCCAAAGCAGAAAAACACCCATAGGTATGTGGAGGAGGCTGCAGAGAGACAAATCAAAGTAAAAAGCACTCGAGCAGGAACGTCGGCCAGTGCTGAACATAGTGCTTCTCTCAAAAACAACATTTCCATCTCTTACTTCCAGCTTAATTGATTTCATCTCCTAAAACACTCCCTTAGGACTTGGAATGATGTCTTTATCTGTGTTACTCACTCGTTTTCATATATATTTTTGTCTAATGCCACAAATGCCCCATCAAAACAGAACTTTAATGAGTTCTTCCACAGCCCAAGGCCCCTAAGTCTGCCAAATCTCACTGAAATACTGTCAAATGTGGCCGCAAATGTTCTATTGACAGATGGAGGCTAATTAAATGGATAGAAACATAACCTTCTTGCCGGAGGTACATCTGAGATCTGAAAATGTGGGATTGTGCTCAAATCCTCCAGATAATTCTCTAGGAGTTTAAAAGTTTACTCAAAAGGAAAAAACAAAACACAGCTCAAAGCGAAAATGTAGACAATCCAAAAAAATGGAAAGGAAAGGTGCCCATTGTTCCCTTTACGTTTTTTTCTGGACTAGTGGTGGTCTTGTCACTTTCAGTTTTACTTTTTCCTTAACAAAAGTGATACAAGATATTTGAAAGAACAGCACTTGTGCCAAAAACAAGAGGATACTTGCTCAGTGAAAGACCCTTAACCTCACTTATGCCCAACAAAATGGTGCAGCAGTTAGTCCAAAAACGTGGCAGTAAGTTAGCATTTTCGCACTTGTGCTCCCAATGTTCCAAAGTCTTGGGATTTTAAAGCTTTTTGAATGCATGAAATTACGTCTGTGATGAACATGTGCATATCAAATTTCAGTATAAGAGATAAGCCTCTGATACCACCCCGATACTGAATCTTCAAGGGTTATTGTGTTTTTAGAAGAATGGTTGCTAATGGACAGATAACAGCGATTACCAAATGAAAGGCTGAGGGAACCCATGCAGTCATCATTATGGATTAGATTGTTCTTAAACAACAGGAGTGTCAAACTCAATCAGAGAAAGGACCAAAATTTAAACACAAAGGGTGAATCCCAATTGTACCCCTTAGCCCTTGTCTTACCCCTTGGTTTTGCGTGTTCATTTCTAGTGATGGGGTGTCCCAATTCTCTGTAGGGCTAAAGGGAAGGGCTAAGACAAAGGCCTTCACAGCCCTTGAAATGAAGGCTAACGGGGACCTCACTTGAAAAGGAGAATTTCCCATAATACACCACGCCTACTTAATTAAATCATCAAGTCAATATTAATCCGATTTTGAATTGTTGGTTGTATTTTAAAATTTCACTGTATAAAGAGTTAGCTTTCACAGCAGTAGCTACAGCTCTTGGTAATGATGTAGCGGGAATCGAGTGGGCTAGACAAAGGGGTAAGACAAATAGGAGGGGTTAAGGGGTACAAATTGGATTCACCCAAAGACTCATAACCTGATACTCCAGATGTTTCAACGTATTTCACTAGTGGAGTTTGCATGTTCTTCCTGCACATGCATGCAGACCAAAAACATGCTCATTGGATTACTCCAAATTGCCCTTAGGTATGTATGTGAGAAAGAATGTTTGTCCGTCTCTCTCCGCTATCTATTCAGGATATACCCCGCCTCTCACCCAATGTCAGTTGGGATAGCTCCAGTAAAGACAATAGATGGATGGATGGACTGCGTAGAACAAATTATCATGAAAACATGTTGGGAGTGGAGTGAAACACGTCACTTCGATATTGAAATGCTTTCAGTTTTATTTGATTTTCATTTAAGAAAAAATTTGTCTGGAGCTTTAACTGCCAGGATCATATCTGTTTATAATGACCATCACCTTTTAGGGAATTATCTATCAATATTAATATTGTTCTGCTAATATAGTGCATCCATCGTTCTTACCACTCCATAACTTTATCATCACGCAGTTTTTATGAGAGTGAATAAAAGCAACCAGGACTATTTCTTCCTCACAAAGTTGCATCAATGTTTTGGGTTTTCTTTAAGGTTTAATACCTCTTAGAGATTTACCTTACAGCCATTTATCTGAAAATAGACACTTTAGCTTTCACCACCAAGGCCTTTATCAACATCCTCTCACCAAGATTGACCATGTACTTTGAACAACAGGTAGAAGATTTCCTTTGTGCAGTTTATAAAACCACTTTCACAAACAACATGACATCGTTGACAATTTTTTTTTGACCAGCCACTGCTGTGTTTTTCCCCCTTGTTTTCTCTGCCCTTCTGTGTCACAAATTCACACTCTCCATGAGTAAATTGTGCAGAGCCTTGAGCTAAATGTAAGCCTTTGTTGATGATTTGTTCAGTAGAAAAATGATTTTCTGCTGCTGGTTTCTCTTTGCAGAGAGAAGCGGGGTGCAGAGGATTAAAGGCATCTAGGTTTCAGCCGGAGTCTGCTTTCACTGCGGCCCTGCAGTCATTAACACAGAACAGAGACATCACAGAAAACTACACCTAGCTCAGTCCAGAAGCTTATCCTCACAGCAAGGAACATGGTTTTAGTCATAAAGGAACACGTTACCTCTGCTGGGTTGTAGTTTTGCTTGCAACAACTCTCCTAAATGTAGCTTTAGTAGAGAGAAGCATACTCTTGTAGGGTGCCTTGTGGTGCTAGGACTCAAAGAGGTTGAAGAAAAAGAGAACAGCTCCACACGGCTAGGGAGACCACAGTACTGTCCAATTTTAAGTGCAGATTTTCTAAAACCCCATTCACATCTGCAATAACCCTAAAATTATCTGGGTGAGCTGTATGTGTCAACACTAAAGCAGAGTTTTTCACACTGACTTTTCATCAGTAATTTCCTAGTGCTTAGCTGATTGTTAGGGTTCAGCACAACTCAAATAAATCTGTATCACAGGAGTGTTGTTTCCACTGAACATCATAAAAGCTCTTAAAAACATCGACTCCAAAACAATCACCACTTGGGCTCTCGTACATTTGAAGAGCCGCAATTGGATACAGAGCTGACACACTGCAGCCTTCTTTTTCTGGAGTAAGAAGACATGGTAACTTGGCTTAAATTCACCTTTGTGTTCTTCAGTGCTTCTCTCCACTCTTGAATCAGTGCTACTGATACACTTTTTAATACGTAACACTTAAGTTAGGACGCAAATTGTTTGTCTGTTTACCTAATCAGATGCTAGGATTGCAAATTTGCCACTTCACTACGGATTATAAAGCTGAAGAAGCTATAAATCAAGTGATAAATTGATCTTTTGTTCTGTTTTTGCTTCATTGATTGACTTATCACTGAAATACAAGTGTGTTGGTCTAAAGGTGCGTTCACACCGAATGTGACTTGGCGACTGAGATCAAGTTGCCCACCCAAGTTGCAGCCTATGACCATTAATACCTCATTTTGGTCAGAGTCGCTGTTGCTCAGTGATGTCATGTCTGCTTGAGTTTCACCTCAGTCATATCAAATATCATATAATTGCAAGTATAATCTGACATTATTCACACTGTATCCTTTTCACTCATCCCCCAACCACAAAATACAGTAGCTGATGGCCCTGCAGCAGCTAGCCACAGGCGATGCTGCCTGAAAGTTTCAAACTTTTCAACCTTGGCAACAGAGCACCAAGTGACCAGGTCGCCCAGATCCTGTCCATTGCAATGTGAGAGGGTTAACCCTGCCCCAGTTGTAGCTGTACATTGACTTTACATGGAGAGTGGTTGCCCAGATTGCTGAGATGCGTTCGGTGTGTAGGCAGCTTAACCCTTTGAATGGCATTATAACCATGTGGTTGACTTTTTGCCACCATACCCCTGTATTTAAAATTCTGGAAATCCATATTTTTCTTTATTTCCTTATTCACCTCTCTGAGTAGCATTTGCAAAACCAATATGTATTGACTGTGTGGCACTGTTATTCATGAAAACTATAATAAATATCAGACATGAGTCGTTATTGCAAAGATCCTCAGGTTTCTCGCACAGTAAGAGCAAACATCAGATTAAGAAAAAATCTTTTCCCCTATTTCCAGATCCTCTAACAATCATAATTTAGCTGAAGGAAAGAAAATGACGTTAAAATATATCTGATTCCTCAGACAACTGGATCAGTACCTTAATATCTAATTTTTTGTCTCTGGGATGTTTTCATATGAAAAAACCCCAAAGATTTTGTTGCAGAAATTAAGGAAGTCCAGTCATGCCCAGGATAGCCCCTGATAGGCAAGCCAACCAGCAGGTTGACCAACATATCAGCTTCCCAATTTGAAAATCTAAAAATGCAAACATAATCATCAATCATCATCACTAAATATAATCTCCAGCTTAGCTTGATTCAAACAAAAACAAACAAATACAGAAAATAACCAAGTCAAACACTTTTTGCTGATTATAAATTACACTTTACTGTCAATATTTTAGAGGCATTCACACTCTGTACACATTTATGGTCCCTGTTGAGCTTCCTGTTGTGTGTTGCCTGTTTCCTCTCCAGTAAACAAACTGCACTCTGGGGAGGGAGGTTTTTGCCCTTTACCCCATCATTAACCTTTGTCTCTCTTCCCCAGACACAATGACATGCACCAGTGAATATCGACCACACGGCTAAGCAGAGAGCGAGAGAGAGAGGGTAAACCCATAGCGTTGGTTATCCGCACACTGTGTCCTTTTGTCTCTGGAAGCAGTCTGTGGGTCAATGACAAAGATCTTGTGTGCATCAGTTTCCTGGAAATTCTGATAATCAGAAAAAGGCGGACGTTATCACAACAGCCTGTGTGCATGTATAAACATGGATTTTTTTGAGAGAACACTCCGATGTGCCCCTTTGGTTTCCGCTGAGTAGATGATTTTCAGCATGGTTCCTACTCCAGCTGCTACAAAGACCACGTAGTCATTTAGTTCAATGCATGGTACATATTTAATGACATATAATACCCTTATTCTCCTTGTAATTCAGCCCCCTGTGGTCTGAATGAAAGCCTGTGCAATGCCTTGGATCACACACTAGGAAAGATTCTAGGCTCCCCCCCCTCCTCTTTTCCTTTATGAGCCCTTCCGTGGGTGGCAGTAAATGGAGAACTGAAGAACATGGCAAGTATTGTTACCGTGACACATTTGACGTCACAAAAGCAGTTTGAGCAGATTTCCTCTGCAACTTCACTTGGCTTAAAGCTGAATTACCTAACGGTGGGAAAGAGGCGGGAGCAGATGTGACAATAGTGGGAAATGACTGCATGATTGAAAACTATGGCAACTTCTGTAGCTGTCTTGGTGGTTGCAGCAGTATCTGCAGTTTTATCAGAAATGGGATGCCCCTAATACTTATTTAATGGGAAACAATGTCTTGACTCCTCTCCTGACTGGTTTCAGTAAGAGTTTGGTCCACCATCTGGCTCCTCTGGTAGTGAAAAAGATGGGAAGGTCTCCAAACCCCTTTGTGATAATCATGTCCCCACTGGTTGCCTTCATTAATGATCAAATCAGAGAAGCTGGGAAGCCAGGGATCACTGCTGAGAAACTGGAAGAGTATGTGAAAATCCTCCACGGATGATGATGGTTAGTTTATGGTAGTTGTGGTTACCCTGTGATACCTGCCGAAATATGCCCTCCTCCAATAGAGTTAAGAAGTTACCGGGATTGTCATTGAAGAGGTTCGTGTCAAATATAAGTGTTAAAAGATGCATTTGTGTGGTATAATTTAATGTTAGATGATAGTCTAAGGAGTGAAACATAGTTCAAGATCGTAAAATATTTCAGTCGTGGATATATGGAACTGTTGGTCTGGCATGTCAGTTTAAGGAGGACTGGGTTGGAAGATAGTATCTGTGTTCATGTGTGTTCAATAAGATGGCATTAGTTCATGAAGAATTAGAATGTTTAGTTCAAAGGAGAAGGGTAGTACTGTCATTTATGGGACTCATTCTGTCTGTTGTAGTTCTATGCTTCCTCTCAGCAAAGCATTGCACTGAAATTGAAATTTAAAGGTTCCATGCCCTGTGTATTTGACTTTTTACATCATGTCTTGAGTGTCTATTCAGTGAGGAGATGGTCCAAGTTGGATAAGAAAATGAAAAATGTAATCTCTGTAGAGGATCAGATGCAGCCCTTTCGCCCTCCTCTTTGGAAACGCTCTGTATCAAGGAGACTATGAAAGGCTATGATAATGAGCTCTGTGCTGAGTGGTTGCCTAAAACATATCTGATGGAAGGGGATACAGACCACAGAGTTGACTTTCAAAACAGTCATGGCATCTCCCAGTGACGACTAGAAAACACATGTGGGTTGAGGCCGTATAGCTATCACATAATAGAACCAAGAAAGTAAAAATCAAAATGTTTTACGGGGCATTTTCTCTCAAATGGCATGGAGCAGGAGTGTCCAAACTTTTTACATCAAGGGCTGCATAAAGAGGAATATATGGCGGACTGAGCCACTTGCTGCACCTCACTTATAATGTATTTAAGTTAAAGTTTTATTGTTTATGGGTCGGTTATCGCCTGTTAAGGGGCCCTTGTAACCCTGGGCTATGGATTCACACCTAGTCAGGGCGAGAATGACTTCCTAAACAGCAGAGATGGGAGACACTGATGGCTTGTCTTCACTGTCAGACACAAAAACAAGAGTAAACTAGAAGAATGTTGATACTTGAAGATAATAGTGAAATGTAATTTGTAAATGAGACTTGACAAGTTTTGACAAAGTAAATAAGGCAGAAAATGTGAATGATTGGTGCTATTTGCCATTGTAATCATAATGTTTGTATGCATTCAACTATCATAGGGGCCAATTCAAAATGGCCAGCCGGCTGCACCTGGACCCCTGCCATAAATTGAACACTCTGGGCGTAAAGCATTTCTCTGTGAACTGAGAGCTTAGTTAGAGTGCCATGCCCTTGAAAATATTTTTTCAGATTCGCTGCCTCCAAACCTCGTAAATACACTGTCAGTCAGAAAGCACCAGACAGGAAGTCAACGTGTGAAGTATCCAGAAGTTTCAAAATAAAACGCAATGCATGGACTCTTGAGCGTAAATTTCCTAAATAGGTTGTCATTACATCAAAATCAAGGCATGAGCATCAGGTCAACAGTCGGTCAGCGGGTCCCAAAGGCAACATGACACCATGGATGAAGAATTATGAACCGTAGATGTACAGAAATATGCAACATTGTTTACATGACACCAAACATCCTTTTTAAAAGGATATTGGCAGAGAGAAGTGGAATAAATCACAAAGCTGTTTGACTAGGACCAGTGGCATAGCTGGGATGTATTCCACATGGGTTTTCATGTGTCAAAGGGGCCCGCATGTTTTGCATGCCGCATTGCACACAAGAATAGAGGACAGAAAAAAAGCCAAAAAAGTGCATCAGTAATGAATCATGACAGAATTGTAATAACCAGCTTGTTTTATTGCCAACAAGATAAAGACAAATAATAAGAAAATAAAATTACAATAAAATAACTTAAGGTGCAATTACAGTAAACTGTAAAATTAAAAAAAAAGTAAAATACTGAATACAACCTCTCATTACTGCCACTATTTGAGATGTGTTTTTTTCATTCTTGCAAATGTATCAACAAATAAATGCAATAATAAAGCCTATGGATTTCATTTTTATTGACAAAGAAAATTAATGATTTATAATGTATGGCTTTTCTGTCACTCTTAAGTGCAAGCATATTGCCCGTTACATATGGACCATTATTGTTTACAACCACTTTTTATCGGTTTAAAAATAGCCGTTAATCTCCATTTATATGGGTGAAATCGCTGCGTTTGTGTGGTTGAGATGATGTAGCACCATGTCGCTGCAGTAGACAGTGCATGTTTACCTGCATGTCTACCTGCTGCAGCGGTGCTCGGTCCCGCATCGTCACTGGCCTGGGCCACCACCTGGATGTTTTCCAAAAGATAATTTTTTTTTTTTCTCAAGACATACGTTTTTCCGCTCGACGAGCGGCTTTTTGTGGCGGCATCTGTCTTTTCTTCGTTTTTTTTCATCTCTCGTCTTCGATCTGGCTCAATACGTGGCTGAGCCAATCACATTTCAATGGGCCAATGGATCAGCTCAAATTGGGCAGGGGTATCCCCCCCTTAACATGCAACATAATACAGTGACCCAGTCTGACGTCACGTTACACTCTGCGCTAACCTGCTGCAGCAGAGAAGGCAGCTGCTGCGCTCATTCCGCCTCAGATTTAAACAAACAAACAAAAAATCCTCGGCAGTGTGGTGGTGCTACAGGATTTCACCACAAGAGGGCCCGTGGGTTTTCATAACCCACCAACCCTACGTAAACTACGCCACTGACTAGGACATGCTAAGGGACCTTAGAGAAGCGAACTTAGGGGTTGTGTATTTCTGATATCAGCCTATAACAATAGAGAACCTTCGGCTCTACGGAGATCAGCCCCCCTACAGGGCTGCACGCCGCTTTCAGTAGGTTTTGTCTGTCGGAGCAAGACCACAGCGCTTTTGCGTTATGTGGAATTTGGGGGTTAGTCTTGCTTATTGCATTCGCATGTAAATGTATGCAATATTGATAAAGTAATTTCTACACATAAGTATATTTTCACCTGTCACTGCCCTTCAAATAACAAAAAATTGACTATGTGGCAATGAGGATAATTTCATATTAACCCCTTGGACACCAAAGTTGCCATTCTAGTTCAAGATTATTGAAAAGCAGCAACATCTCAAACAAACATTTGTTACAACCAAGGTATACAGACATCCATTTCTGAACACATAACATGTCTAAAATTAATGCAGATTGGCCTCAGTCACAAGGACACACCAGGTGCCACTCCTGTCTGCTTAGTAGAGGAAACTGAGGCCACAATATGCGCAGGCAGCAAAGTTGGATGATAACATACTGAACAATTGTTGAAAGAGCTGATGACTCTTGAGTTCTGGTTAGGGTCAGGCTTGGGCATAAACAAGATGAAAGCATTGACCCATCCTGTCACGTGTCAGTGATGTAATCCTCCAGGGGAAATGCATTCTTTAAGAAGTTCATTGAATATTTGATTTTTTATGGCATCCAAGATCTCAACTCATGCTAAATCTGTCTGCTTTGGTAATAATCAATAACCATCTTAAAGCCATGGTTCCCATCTCTGTCAGACACACCGATCAGCTGCTGCACTTTCTTCAGCAGGCTAAGTAACCATCCAACAGTGTGACTTAAGTTAATAAAACGTGATTTTTATGGTGTGCCATGTAATGGAAGTCATTGCATTCCTGTCAACAGGCCTGCTTTTAGGGAGAGCCAGAGTTTGAGGGAGGTTAATCCTGACCATTATGCAGCTCAGAAGCTCCCTCTTATCTGCCACTGTCCAGGAGCTGAGAGGCTCTGGATGCTTTCTGTTTTTGTAATTACTACCATGTGAAATTGGTCCAGACGGAGCTAAGGAGGGAAGGATAAAAAGGTAACAAAGCACAGAGAGGCCAGAGGGGTTCTGTTATCACTTCCAGAGATGAAATTGCTCTGTTACTTCTTTTTTTTCCTCTTTACAAAACATGATCCTAACAAAAGTCGATACAGATCCTACTCTCTGGGTGTAGTGTAGGTGCATCTGTGTTCCTGCGTCAGCTCTGTTGGAGCTTGTGAAAAAGAGATGTTGAGGTAAATGGTCCATTTGGAGTCATCATGAAAGGGCTATGCTAAATGTTAATGATCATATTACACGCAGGAATGGTCCATGACCTTTGTGTGCACCACAAAAGCACATAGAGGAGAATGCATCAAAAATTAATGGATGATATTTTATTGTCTTTATGTCTTTATTTTAATGAACATCTTTAGTATGTGGCACTCTGAGTAAGGTTACCTGCACTGTTAAGTCACTTCTTTTATGGTTAGATGAGGCAATTTAATTTGACCGCTGTGTTTTTCCCAGCATTCACCAGAGGAAAATCTATTTCATGCACATCATGATTGGAGTCAGTATGCTCTTTTTTGGCAAATTACTATTGGACTTTCCTCAAGTTGATCTATTACATCTCTATTAGAATGACAAACAAGTGGGAAAGTAGAAGCAAATGAAAGCACAAAACTTTTTTTGCATGGAAACTCACCATCCAAACACCTCTGTCCTATTTCCCCCCTCACTTCCTTCTCTGCATTTGTGCCATTTTACTGCCTACTGGTACACTTTACAATAAGGCTCACACAAATAACTAACAAAGCATTCATTAAAGGAAAACAAATTAGAAACTCAATGTCATGTAACCAAGAAATTGCTTATGAATAAGTACAAAAAGGGAATTATTTATTTTTTGTTTGTTGCAGAGCTGCAACAGTTGAAAGACTGCAGAGCTGTTGACAACACAGATCTGTGGTAATTGATCAGTTCAGTGCTGCTTAGAACAGACTGGTCAACCAATCAAAGTCAACCTGACCCATGGGTAAGGGGGACTGACAGGGGGAAGCAGCTTAAACAGAGCATCTCAGACTAACTGAGAATAGAGGTGGATCAGGGGTATTCAGAAGGCTCTATTTTGATGTCGTGGAGTGTATTGGTTTAAGCATGTGGTGCATAGTGGTTTAGGAAGTGGTGGTCTAGATTTCTGGGGATGCATGTTCTCAGTGCAAAGTCAAGTGCAGGGAAAAGATAGGGATGGATAATATCCTTTGATTATAGATGATTGACGTAATTAATATGTTTGTATACAAATATTTGAAATGTAGCTCCATTTACGCGGAGCAATTCCCAGAATGGGAAAACTATCAGGTCTTTTAACATGAATGTCTGCAAAGATATGTCAAGGTATGAGTAAGATAATGAAAATGTGTTGATCCATCATGTGAAAGTGAGTTAAATAAAAAGTAAAGAAAATGATATTCTCAAGCCCTCCAATTAATAACATTCCTATCTGTCTCTGATCCAGTAAAGTGCTTGATTAGCAGTTTGTCACTAATTCACCCTGTAACTAGTGATGGGATATAAAAGCAATTCCAGTTGAGGATCACCCAACCAGCGGCAGTAATTGATACCATCAGTCTTTATGCTCAACAATTCTCATATCAATTCCTTCCACTTCGCTCTGCATGACTTGCAAATCAAAGATGTAGCATACTCATTAGAGACAGTCAACAGGAACCATTGTAAAGAAGTAAAAGATAGGATCATAGCAGACAGAAAAAGTGTCTGTGTTATTTCAAGTTAGGGGGAAAACACTATTAGTCCATTAACATTAAGAGTGACATACTTTTGACATAGTTGTCACATAAAACATGTTTAGTCCAACTTTTTTTCCTCCCCCCCGAAAATTCACAGGATTGAACATGGGACTCAATAACGACTGTGATCGGGATGCAGAATTGGCAATAGCATTAAAGGGACTGTGAGGAGTTTTTAAGTAATTACAAATAATTATCACTTTTAGATGTATGCCTGATGGAAATACACACTTTAAGATGAGTTTTATGGCATCTAAATAGGTTATCTATAAAAGCTAGTCCTTAGCCTTCCGGTCAGGTCGGACAGAGCTGGACTGGCCTGGATACTCAACTTCGGGAACAAGACAATTAAAACTAGAGCAAATTTATTATTATGTATATAATATATAATATATTATATCATTCAGACATGTCTTAGAGCACCGGGCTGTAAGTAGCGATATATAGCCGGCTACAAAACTACGATACTAAGTTTTCCAAAAATTGCTTGTTGTCACACATCAAAAACTACTGCTATGTAACTAGAAAGAGATACATTACCTCATCGCTTTGCATCCTGTAAGTTGTTGAAAAAAGAAGTTGTAAAGCAATGCAGAGTTCTGAGGAAGGTCCAAACTGCATTCATCAGCATCACAACACACTTTGGCTTTAGTTTGAGTCACGTCTTGTGGTGCGTTCCAGTTGTATTCAGAAGTAGGGATTTCCTAGTTCTGAGTAGGAAACTGCAACTGGAACGTCCCCCGGAGTTGGAAATACCTACTGGGAACTCAGTGAAACCTTGCCACCCCCGAGTTGACAATTGAAGATGGATGCTCCCAGTGTGAACAGTTATTTAGCTCCTGTAATAATCAATTTATTTGCACTTCTGACTGGGGTGTGTCACTCTCGATGAGCTGTATACAAAGTATTGTTAGACTTATATTTACAGAAATGCTGCTATAGTGATAATCACATTCTTCATATGATATTTGTGAACAACAACACAGGGCGTGCTAACAGCAGCTAACAATAGCCTGGTATATCGACATGTTTTTTTCCGACTTCAACTGGAACGTCGATAAGTTGGAGATGATGTCACTCCCAGTTCCGAGGTTACTGGAACACAGCATTACGACAGTCGTCGCGTGTGCTCATGGGTAGCAGAGTCTCAATGTCGGCGGAAACAGATTCTCCTCACAGTCCCTTTAATATCAATAAAATCTTATACAAACTTCAATCCCTACTAGTAACTATGAACATTTTGTTGAGTATTACTCACTGTAAGTATTATCAAATAACTCTTTTAAATGAACAAGAACACAGAAGTGCATACTCTGCCTAGGCACTGTGGAGAACTGACTTGAATCCCACGCATTCACAGCATTACAAGATTTATGCAGTTCTCAAGCAGACTCCCCCTGCAGCCTTTTTTTATGATGTATTCAGGACTTTTAAATATTTTGATTGTTAATGACATGTTCTGTTGACATAAACCTGAATAAGCTCCCATTCCAATTATGCGTGACACAAATATTCAGCACCTCATCCCATTTGCTGCACTCTTTGTTATCAGCACAAGCTGGGATCCTATTGTTGGATTTAAACTCCATTTGTTCCACTCGTCCATGGAAACACTGTTCTTCAAAGTCTCACAGCCTTTCTAAAAGATGTCACATTACTTCCACGCATAATCACTTCTGTCCCGAGGACGCCAGAATAAAAAGCAGACAGGACTGTCACTCGCTGTTATATTTTTGCTCCATTGTGCTCGTACACGATCAGAGCCATTGCAGCTGTCTGGTTTAGGAGACGGGTGTATTATGATGTCAGATTTAAAGGTTGAAGGCCAAATTCCCTGTAATTTGTGCATCAAGATGAGATGAATTAAGTAGTGTGTGCTTGTGGGATGATGTGTTGTCTGGTCTGTGGCTGTGTATTAATGTTCATCAATCTCTGACAGTTAGCCCGTCTGCACAGAATAGTTTAACAGCTACAATGCTATTTTAATATGTGATGGGAGATCAGCTATTTAATGAGCAATGAAGTTAAAAGCCCCATTTGTTCTCTTAATTGGTGCCCAGCTGCTGCTCTCATTAAGGGACTTTTACAGTCTTTGACTATTTTTGTTACATTAGTTTGTTTATGATATGAGTATACAGCTTAAACTCCATGATATTCAGGCTTAATGATGAATTGAAAACACAACCAAATGTTATTTAAAGAGTAATGGGGCACCAAAATCATTCATGTGTGTGGAGGAACTGTGTGCTGTCTCACGCTCTCTTTTGCTCTCATGTGATATGGCACAAACATCATTTAGTAGCAGAATTAATTGGAATGTCTTGAGGTGCGATGACAGCAGGGCTTCGTCATGGAGCTTTTGCGTGAATGCACCATGAAATGGACTTTGGGCCCCCTGTTGGAGCCTGCAGGTGGGTGGTCGGGGGTTCAAAGCAAGAGCACAGTACTAATGCAGAGCAGAGCTGGCAACGGCACAGCAGTGAAAAAAACAAAACAAAACAAGTCTTGCAGCTTTATTGACTTTCAACCTGGCTTTGCATCTGGATTTGCCTGATTCACTGTAACAGACAAAAGGTTTCATCATTTTTTGTTCACTCCAGAGCCTATTATTAGCAATGATTCAAAACACAGTAAAAATCCCAAAGGCTTTTATTGGGCTTGCAGCGGAGGGAACCAACTTGATGCTAACTTCTGCATCTGCCTACCAATATCCACCATCCCTGCACCACTCTTTTAAGGTGTCAGGTTTCTGCAGCAAGCCTCAAGTGGAAAGTCAGGGTACTACAGTTTGGTACTTAAGTATGGACCTCAGATTTCAGCCCCTGATGTTTGCTATATTGTCCTTTTGCTTTATGGCCATGACTTGAAGAAACTGCTCTCAACAAAGGACTGTAAGTTGACTCAGTCCCCCCAAAGATGAATTATATGTCCAAACATTGCACAAAATACTTAGGATGTCATAATTTAACAATAATTAAATCTGTCACTGGCAATTTATGTCATCTAATTCTGTTGACCAAAGACCAGCTGTTTCATTCAGACTAATGACACATCAAGAGTAAAATCTGTGCGGCTCAACTTATCACCCTAAGCTAGCTCTGAGGTGTTGCCCTGTTAAGAAAATCTGCTTGATTGATTTCTGACCTTTATTATGTTGGGACTACAGCATGAACACTGACAGTCCTAACAAATAAAAAGGAACAAACAAATTTGGAAATCCTTTTGGGATCAAATAAAAAGGATGCCAATGTTATGAGAGAAAATGTAGCGGGAAAGATTTTAACCTTGACATTTTTAGAAATTCTAGAGAGAAAATGTGTCCTTAAAACATGACTACACACTTCTTTAGTCAACCAGAATCCCTGTCAAAGTTGTAAAGGTGAACAGAACCACTTCTCTAGCCTAACAACTATGTCTGACTGAATATACACAACCAACAAATGTCTTCATATCCACAGCTTCCCCTGAGACTTAAAGTAAGTGAACACGTCTGCAATAAGACTCAGAAACAGCAAAATACAAAAAAAAAACAAATAAGATGAATGAAAAGCACAGTGTCAGTGAACATCCACACCACTTCCCCCAAGGTAATCTAAGTCGCTGCAGGAGGCCGAGGAGCTCTCAAGAAAACACATAAAACACATGTAAGACAGGCTAATACATTTATACACCTGGGAGACACTCCAGAACTCGCCGCTCAAATGAAAAAAGCTTTTTTTTCTGATGGGCTTCTGTTCTATTCCCTGTAAAAATGATTAAAGGGGGAAATAATTAGCTCTGAGGATTCAGAGAAAAATATTGCATGAAAGTCATAAAGGCTGTAATGAGGATCATAAAAGGAACAAGAGACACTCCGCAGATGAGGTCTGAGAAATGAGCCTTCTGAAATATGAGGTTATCTCCAAGCGATTGTATTTTTAGAAAGAAACAATATATACGCAAATCAAAACATCTATATTAAATCCAACTCAGTTTTATCTCCAAAAAATTCTCCTAGAGATTTTATTTTTGCCTTTTAGGTGGTTCAAAATCTGTCTGGATTTCTATATCAACCCTAAAATACCACCACAGACTTCAGCTGAGTCCACATCTGTTGCATCAGTGTTGCGCTACAGTTTGATTCTTTACCCCACTATCTGTCGGCATGTTCTTGCTACACTTTAAGTGCTCAGCCTGAAATAGTTGGCAGCAAGGGCCGAGAAATGAGAAGTTTCCCTGTAATAACAAGCAATCATGCAAAATCATACTGTACAGTGTTTGTTCTAAAAAACAGCCATCCATCCATATTCATCAGCCAGTAAATATCAGCAGACCATTAAAGTTTATACCGCTAACACCTTAAAGACCCAATGTTTTGGTTTGTTTGACCATATACATCATGTCTAGAGTGTCTTACAGGCAAGGATTTGATTTAAGTTGAATAAAAAGAAGCACTAAAGTTAGTCCCTCTAGAGTCTCTTTTTCCCTCCACTTTGAAACTCTTTTCTTAAGGGGGTGGGGAAGCTATGATAATGAGCGCTGTGCTGATTGGCTGCCCAGGGGGAGGAGTTACAGTTGCCCACTTTCAAATAGTCCAGCCATCCGCCTGTCATGAGCAGAAAACATACATGTAGGTGGAGGCAGTAAAGCTCTGACATCACAAACCCCTGGAAGTATAAAAAGGAACATTTCTTAAAGAGATAGAGTGCATTTCTCAATGAACTGAAAGTCTATTAAAAGTT
This sequence comes from Scarus forsteni, assembly GCA_036419115.1. NCBI lineage: Eukaryota > Metazoa > Chordata > Actinopteri > Labriformes > Labridae > Scarus > Scarus forsteni. The sequence continues at coordinate 12,387,784 of JAZDUH010000443.1, forward strand.
GTCATGTACTCCTACTCCTCAAGCCCCTTCTAACATTAACAGAAATAAATAATCTGATTTTGCAGGATGAAAGACCCACAAACCTCATCCAAGGCATTACAAACAATGTCAGGCACGTTGTTGTCAAAAAACTGCCCTGTCTCGCACTATTGAGAAATCCTTGAACCCTTTAAAGCCCGAAAGCACAAATTATAGCCTCAAAATCCTTTTTTCTTTTAGCTCAAATGTTGATTTACAAAAAACAAACAAACAAACAAACAAAAATCCATAAAATGCAACATATACATTTTTTGGATCTCATTTGATACACCCTGAAGGGAATAAATAATTGAATGAATGATACATTTGGGGACATTTTTAAAACATTTATCTGGTTGTATTCAGAGTGTTTTTTTGTGTTCTTGTTGATAATATTGATTAGACAAAGGTTTCATACCCCAAAAGGGATCGGCAGTGTAGGTAATGAATAATGGATAATTAGAAGAAGCTGTATTTTGGTGCTGGAGTGGTCTTACTGGATGAGTTAGAGCTTCTGCAGAATACTGCAGCTATTCCTTCATCTGTAATTGCAAACATGAGCACATTCTACCATTTAATTATTCCTACAACACTTTTCTGTGCATATTAAAAAAACAACAACAACATTTTAACCTTATCTTTAATCACTAACACTCAGATCTACCAACTACTTGACCCTTACTCTGTCTGTATTTAAATCAAACAGTTTGGTTCTGCTTAAGGGATCTTTTGTTTGGAATTTTTCTGCCCTGTTGTAAATTTGGCCTTTTGTTTAGGATGCATTTTTGGCTAACTTAGTGTCTAATTGGGCTTTAAGAAATCACTTTGAAATGGATTGGATTGGATTTGTATGCGTGTCTAACCCCGACATTTTTAATACTGTATTTTCGCAGTGATTCTGACTGAAGGCTTACATTTCAATAACTTTTAAAAACCTAATAAAACAGAGACAGTTTTGGCATTTCCCCTGCATGAAGAGACTCCCTCATTACAGCCAGAAAAGGAACATGCTGCAGGGGATCAGTAACCAATCAAGTGTGACCGTCTCCTCCCAGTCAACAATCCAATATGTGCCGCTCTAGCCCGCTGAGACACTGGATGCCATCACAATCCTGTGAAAACTGATTTTCCACAAATGATTACTCACGTCCCCCTCCTGATCCAATCTAATAATTGCATCTGAAAATGAGCCGGAGCCAACACCTGCGGCACAGACACCTCCATTCATTTTAAATTAGTGAAATTAATTTTCCTCTGCGCATCGCTCCGATTTCTATGGGTGCTCTAATGCTCCCGAACAAAAGACAGCAGAACTTATGGAGGGATCTGTTTGGGTCCTTGTTATTGTTAACAGGAAACATGCACATTTCCTGGTTGTAAATTGTATTAACCTGGATCCATCTGAAGCAAACAGTGCTGTCTCTGTTGGTCTATTTGGTCAAGTGAATTAGGTGAGTGCAGCGTGCATCCTTCAGCTCCTGCAGGCCCAACAAAAGGCACATGGCAGCTATGAAAGACGCAGATGTAGATTATCCTTGAGGAGCAGCACTTCCTTCGCCCTGAGGCTTTACAGCACACCCTTGTCATTTCTATTCATCTGCAGGAGTCCTGCTAATGCAGCATGAAAGGTCGAAGAGAGATCTTCAGATTTTCTCCATCAAAATAGTTTTAAAGCTTCAGTTATTATTATTTAGTCATCCTTTTTGCTTTAGATGCCATGAATTTGCTCTGCTTGACATTTTTCTCCAAACTCATCAAAATCCAGTCTGTCCCTATGTACATATCATCCTTCAACTGTACATGCACCTGTGCACTCTTATATGATATCGGTACATCTATTTATTGAATAATCTGATTTCTCCTCTGTGATGTCCGTTAGCCACAAAACCATCACAGAGGAACACATCCACCAGCAGGGCTCAAAGCAGCGACCGCGTATTGAGTCCCCCTACAGGCCAGAGCTGGTAATGAGTGAGAGTGAGCTAGGGATCTATATACCCCTGCTGGTGGATGTGTTCCTCTGTGATGGTTTTGTGGCTAACGGACATCACAGAGGAGGAAGTGTTTTATCAGATTACTCCAATAAAAAGAAAGGTACCTCCTGTCGTCACGACGATTTAAATCTTGGGGACATCTCGCAATGACCTATTTTCAGAGGCATCTTCTTGTTCTAGGCTATCAGAAAAAATACAATATCTCATTTTTTGAAAATTAAGGGGGTGTAAGGTCTTGTTTTCAAATGTATTATATTATATGTAAGTATTAAATCATGCATCAGCATGATATGTCTCCTTTAATTTCTAGTTTTGCTATAATTAAATGTTTTATTAATTGATTATTCCATTAACCGCTGCTCCTAAACTCATCTCCATTTACATATTCTAAGATCTGTTGCCTGTGGTTTCCTCATGCTCTCCCTCTGCAGTCCTGTGCTTTAATGGGATCTGCTCAGATCCTGCGTCTCTTTTACATAATTCATAAAAATCCCCTGTTTTATATTTTTGTCTTGCAGTACCCGCATTACAGTTTTCTCTGCCAATTTTCTTCCCCTTTTCATTTCTGCCAAGCTCATATCTCTAAAATCAACACACCATCTGCTTTTAAAGGTCATATATGACGTTATTGATCTCATACATAGTACATACATGCCGATATCAAAGCGGAGTTGCTGAGCCTGCTTTCAGAAGAACTCCATCCTCTCAAAGCTATTTTTTTTTTGCAACAACAGGCCTGGCAGTTCTTGTAAAATTGACTATGTTCTTTGCCCAGCAAGTGGAGGGACATATGGAGCTCTAAAGTGACAGAAACTGAGCAACAGAAAGTGTCATACATTATAAAAGAAAAATGAGCCTAAAGTGTCTAAATGTCACTTTTGTAGTTGGAATGGCTAATGAGAAGAGTCCGATGGTATGATTATATCCTTTAATTAGATGATGTTCATTTTTTCCTGTACATTCCATCATAACCAGTGTTACATAAATTATTTATTAAAGGACTTGGAATGGGGAATAACAAAAGGTTTCTGCTGTGAGGCTATAGCTGAGATAAAGGAATGTTCTGTCACTGTTAATTAAAATACTGGATTACCTTAGTTAAAAAAAGAAATTTATGGACAGTGCATATCTCCTTTGTTAGGGCAAGAAAGATGCCAAAGTCAAAGCTGATTCCATCAACCAGAATGATCTCATCTCATCAGACTGAGTTGGGCAAGCATATTCCCAGATCACATGACACAAACCTTCATAAGGCCAGAAATGGCGTTAAGTCCCCCCAGGAGGACATGGATGGTTGAAGTACCACAGAGGCCCATAGAAGTAGGGTGCAGAGGCTTTACTTCATGTTCCTCTGCAAGATCTACACCCCTCTTATCCTCACAAAAGCTGTAAAAAGTCTGCCATGGAGACTGAGATGGCATCTTGGTGGATATGTACAAGAACGTCCATGAAGTGGGCTAGTGCTGCTGGGACACAAGTCAGGGCCTGGTAAACCCCGGCTGAGTCTCCTAAGTGAAGGTGTGCGATATTGTGAAACCCAAAACACCTCAAGATGAGTCTGGTGACCACACAATGTGTCCTTGAGCATCCACAGATTTATCTATGAGGGATGCAACAAATCATCCACACAGTCGACAAAATTTGATGACTAAAATGGTCAATAGATTTTATCATCTGATAGTCAATAAATTACATCATGCCATGGTTTTTTAAGTGCAACGCACATTAAATTGTTCTCTGTAGTGGATTATTAAGAGAAGTGAGTCATCTTACTTATATTGCATGTTAGCATATTATGTTATGTTAGTTATGCAGCCATGTCCTTAACCTTTGTTTCTCTTGGCTTATTTTTTCCTCTACACCGACGATAAAGGAGTTAAACATCCTCACATCAGTCGCCATCATGTCTCCAGGCACAGTACAGATTTATTTGTCTTTTCCAAAGCTGAAGTTGCAGAGCTACCACGGTTTCAGTAGTTGTAAACTCTACATAAAAAAGTTTGCAAATGTTATTTCAGTTGATTATTTCTCCCTCCAAACTTGCTTTTTTTTCTACCATAGGAAAGTATCATTACCCAGGTAAAAAAGTAATATATTTTAATGTATTAAAAAGGTACTTAATTTTCAGAAAGTACATTGTTAGTATATTATAATTTTGTGTTAAAAATAAAATAAACCAAAAATATACTACATATACACTAATCACAAGTATATTATTCCCAAGTAGTGCTTAAGTATACCTAGATTAACTAGTTAGTACTATTACTGAATTTATATCAAGTATATTCATCTAAAATATATTATTAATGAAATATACTTAAGTGTACTAATTACAAGTACATTTTTCCCTGAGTAGTGCTTCAGTTTACTTAGATTAAGTACACTAATTAGTACTAATACTTAAATTTATATCAAGTATATTTATATAAAATTTATTATTCATGAAATGTACTTAAGTGTACTAATACTTAAATTTACGTAAAGTATATTTACATAAAACATACGACCACTAAAATATACATGAGTGATTGGTACATTTATTTATAGAGTTCTTTGTATGCTTTAAATATAAGTTCAATTTTAGTGGATTTACATTTATTTTTATCAAATGCTCTTTTTGGACCCTTATGAGAAGTCTACTTTTACTTGTTTTCATAACACTGTCAGCATAGCAGTCTTAAAGTGTATTTAACGTCTATGTGTTAACAAATAAAAACTGATTCAATGGTAAATAAGTGTTTTCTTGTCATATCCAATCACTGATATGTCAGTACCTCTGATAAATCTCTGTTTGGTCTGTCCTGATGCAGGTGTTCCCTTATAGGACTGACAAGATGCTTTCCTCGAAAATATTCTTCTGCCTGCTTTCTCCCTCTGTAACAAGGTCCTCATCTGGAACCTTCTGGTCCTGGGACAACACATAGATTTATTAAACTCTCATACTGTAAACATTTAGGATGTAATCAACATTTTTTTAAAATTCCGAAAGAATGAAAACTTTTGGGGAAAGTAATATGTTTTTTCGCCCGTTAATTTCATGAAAGAGTGGAAGCATAAAGCATATTAGTTGTTTTTACCTTTTCGTTTATTGTGGGAATGTCTCCTGGACATCCTTCCAGAGAAGACATTTGTCCACCATTATTTGAAAGTGGGATTTGGGGAGTGCAGTTACAATGTCAACATGCATTTAACACTCCAGTATCTACAGTTAATTTAGTTCCACACAAAAAATGTATCGATGTGTTAACGAAGTACTTCATACGTATGCTTTTCTTTGTATTCTAAATTTATTAACAGTAATCCGAAAATTAGAGTGAAGTATAATTTAAGTTGAATTTTAAATATGTATATCAGTAGAGACAGTTTAAGTTGAACATAAAGGTGTCTCAAAATAATGTACTTAAGGAAACCAAGTTGTATTTATTATTTTTTGAGTAGCACTAATGATATATCGTTAGTATACTAAGTATATTTTTTAGTACTTGAGAATAACACACTTTAGTACACAAAGTATGTGCATGTGAAATATACTAAATGAGTACACTAAGTATGTACATGTGAAATATACTAAATGTACTTACATTTAGTGTGCTAAAGTATACTTTTTTCCAACGATCAAGTACAATCAAACAGTTGTACTTGAGTACATTTAAGTTGAATTTAACGGTGTATCAAAATAGTACACTAAAGTACACTAAGTTGTATTTTAGTATATTTCAAATTGCACTAATGATATATCATTAGTATCCTAAGTATACTTTTTAGTACTCGAAAATAACACACTTTGAGTACATTAAGTATGTGCATGTGAAATATAGTACATATACTTAAATTTAGTGTGCTGAAGTATACTTTTTTTTCGCCTGGGTAATCACTTCCACAACTAAATGTGACTCCCGAGGATCGAACATTCATGGAATGAGCAATACAGCTAAACTTGTGGGTAGCACCCTTCAAAAAAGTGACAAATTGTCCTCTTCCCCATGAAGAAAACCTGCAGTTCCCAGAAAAGAAAGGGTGAGAAACTGGTCATCTTGTCTCACAGAACTTATTCCTTTGTTTGGAAATGGCACCATAGCTGACACTAAATAATGCTGCCACCAGCACACCAGGTTACGCGGAACTTGGCACCTTTTCGTTGGCTACCTGCTCATTGAGCTCTGCTGCTTTGTCTGCTATCATATTTTGAACAATGACTTCCATTGCAGATATTGACGTTATGTCCTGCCTATTGGCGACTCCCCCCTCCACTTGTCCTCCATCCTGCAGGAAATACTCCCTGCTGAGAGGAGAAAGTGTGAACAACCATGTCAAGACTATCCCAGGCGAGCTACGTGGACATTACTCTGACAATGTCAGGGCTGCCTGTGTGAAAAGGGTTTTATTCAGAAAAAGTGCCTTAAAAAACAAACAGCAGTCTGTCTGACTTTAAATTCAGCATGTGCACATACTTAAGCAAGAACAATCCAGCCTCAAACAACAGAATCTGTTTTCCTCACTCACGCCTACCTTCCTTTACTGCACTGTTTGCTCAGGCTCGCTTCTTTTCCAATTTCATCTCTTTTTCTCACCCCTCTGCCGCCCTCCCTCCCTCTCCGCCTGTGCTCTCTTCCCCACTGTCAGTGTGTGACAGATCGATGCTGTATCCTTTCGGCTTCCCTTTGCAACTGTATTCTCCTGGTAATTGAGCTCAGCTGGTCTCCCAGGGGGCCGCTGATTTTCACAGGGGCTTCTAGGAGCTCACTCCCTTCTCTGCCATTCACACCATCACTCGCTCCCTCCATCCCTCCTCTTTTCTCCTGCCATCTCTCCTCCCTGCCACTCGCTGCTGCCACCTGTAAAACCTCTAAAACCAATATCCCGAGGCTGTAATTGGTTTTGATTTCCACCAGCAATGTCATCTCTCTCTCCGTCTGCGGCCTGCTGAGCTTGGCTGCATCGCACTGGAAAACAAACACATTATTCTGCTTCGCAAATTTAAAGTTTGGGACTTTAAACAATGAGGAGAGGCATAGCGAGACTGACTAACTTATTCTGTGAGTTTTGCAGCTTCATTGGACCTTCAGATGAGCCGAAATTGCAAATAGATTTAACTAAATCTTCACTCTGGCAGGTGGAACAATATGGAAAACCTTGACATCAGGATATCATGTAGAAATATGGTTTTATTTCATGTATGTTTGTTGCCACACGTCATCTACTGTTTGCTTTTAGTCTTAAGCTATCTCTCTCAGCTCATATTGATTACCTTTTGACATCTGAATGGACTGTAACAGATACAGTGTGTCGGCTTTGACTTTTTCAAAGCATCTGTGACTTGTAAAGAATTTGAAGGTTAAAAGCAAAAAGCCTTTACAGGATCCGAGCATCGACAAAGCTGCAGACTTGGCATGGCAACTTTGAGGTCTGTTTTCACAGTTGCAAAGGAACATACACTCAGTGACCACTCTATTAGGTACACCAGCTCAATTGCTCTGTTGCACATAGAGCTAACCAGCCAGTTTCATGGCAGCAACCTCTTCTTCTGCAGTGTCACAAGATTTATTTCCATCCAGTGTGAGCCTGATCTTGTTTAGTTGTGCCAGCTGTAGTTGAGAGCAGGAATGTGAGCTGGAAGGGATATAGTCAAGCAAGCTATGTAAATGTGTGACATAACCGCAGTGTGACACAGTGAAGCAGTCGATGATAGTAAACAAATAGCAACAATGGAGGGGTTCCAGCACTACAGTACTCAATGGTAACAGCAGTGAGTGAAATACTCTTAATCCACAACATATTTGGCAGGGTATGAGTTTTTGTTTTAGCTGCTGTTGAATGGGAGTTGATGATTTTTATGATCAATGTATGGAGCCCCTAAGGGGACACCGAAGATTCATTATGAGTATCTAGTAAATTATGAGTAAACCAGTGGCGGCTGCTGGTCAGTCAAGGAGGGGAAGCCCATTTTTTTCCAGCCTACGTCATAAATTTGTTTATTTATTTAAATGTAAATTCTACCCTCCATTCCTTTTCAAGAAAATGATCTGTGACCCTGTCATACCAACTAGGTGTCTTTTCCAGGGATTTTACCAGTGGTCTCTCAATGGCCAGCAGAGCTAGACTGCTTTAATGGCCTTGGCCCATTGTGTTGGGGTGTAAGACTTCAGCCGCTTTAAACAGGAGAAGCTCCTCTCCAGAACAACAGAATGTAAAACTTAGAAGATGCTCCAGTGGAGGGTTATACTTCAAGATTGCTGATTGGGCCTCAGACAGATCATCCAATCATCATGCAGAAGCCGAGTGTCCAGGCCAGCCCACAGCCTCATAGACCTCCAGAGATGCTGAGCGTCCGATGGGCGGGACAAAGCCCAGCGTTTATCCAATGCCTGTGCAGTTTCCACAGTGGAACAACCCACTCTACGCTTCCCCATCGAAGTCGGAAGACGCTCAGCATCCGACTGTGTTAAAGCGCTGACACTGCAGGGATGAATGAGAAGGAAGTTGCGCCAGTTACCTGTGATAAGTAGTTGATTCTGAGCAAAAGATTCTAGTGCATATTTAGTCAATTAAATGTACACACAGCAGTACATATCACCACTTATTTTGGGGACATTTTAGGGAAAGCTGAGCTTCCCTTGCGGTCTTAGAGCAATCGCCCCTGGAGTAAACTCATGACTATTTTTTTCTTCCAATGTTCATTTAGGGGCAAGATAGTTTCTAGTGCACACCAGATAGTTTGTTGTACCCAAAAAACACTACCTGGTGTGCGCTAGATAGTTTTAATTTATTATTTTTCTGCTGGTGTGCTTTTAGGGGCTTCGTACCAGTGAACTCACCGTCATGTTCAAGAAACCAGTTTAAGATGATGTGAGTTTTGTGACATGGCCTGTTATTTTGCTTGAAGTTCACTGCGGTCATAAAAGGATGGACAGTCAGCAACAAAGCTGTAAAGTCTGAATGATGCTAAATTGTTATAAAACTGCAATTACAGTTTGTTTTCACCAAATAAGAAGAAAAGGCATCCAAAGAATCGGATCATGCTATCCCACTATCCCACTTTTTTACACTGCTCTGAAGTGGTTTAATACGTTAGGTATGTGCCAAACTGACCCAGGGTGGAGCTAAATACGCTGCAATCTGTATTCCAGTGACCTTATCACCAAATCTCAATCCAATAGAGTCATTTGGGATGTGGTGGAACAGAAGGCTTGCATCAGTCAACAAGTCTGCACCAACTGTTTGATGCTATCATGTCAATATGGACCAAACTCTCAGGGAAATGTTTCCAGCACCTTGCTGAATTCATGTCAGGAATAATTAAGGCAGTTCTGAAGGCAAAAGTGGATCCAACGAGGTGTTTGCAAGATGTACCTAATTAAGAGTCTGCTCAGTGTATGTGTTTAAGTTTAAATGCATGCGGTCTGTCAAGTACAATTTGACCATGCCTTTAATCGGTTATGCTCATTTAGTAAAAGGGATTTCTCAGTATATGTTAGCATCAAGCTCTGCCGTAGAGAGAACACAGGGCAGTAAAACCATCAAAAGCAGCATTTAGAGTAGAAAAAATATAGATTAGAATAGAATAGAATAGAATAGAATAGAACAGAATGCCCTTTATTGTCATTTTATAGAATGTTCAACCAGACTGGTAGGTTCTCCTTAATCAGTACAGTAAACGGTTATAATAATAATGATAATAATAATAATGATGATAATAATAATAATGATAATAATAATAATAATGATAATAATAATAATAATAATAATCATAATAATAATAATAATAATAATAATAATAATAATAATAATAATACATTTTATTTAAAAGCGCCTTTCTTAGCACCCAAGGACACTTTACAAAATACATAATAAAAACATGTTGCATTAAAATCACAATTAAAATAAATAAAAACAACATACAAGAGTGACACAGTTAAATGAGGGTGGAAGATTAAAGAGAATATGCAGTTTGGAACAGATGGGTTTGAGTTTTGATTTGAAGTGGGGAAGGGAGTCAATGTTTCTGAGGTCCGGGGGGAGAGAGTTCCAGAGTTTGGGAGCAGAGCGGCTGAAAGCTCTGCTACCGATGGTGCTGAGCTGGGCAGAGGGCACAGAGAGATGGCGGGAGGAGGACGACCTAAGAGTTATAAGTCAAGTGTAAAATAGTTCAAGTCAAAATAATTTAAGTAAAGTTTGAGTACACAATATATACAAGATAAAATCTTATTGATACTGTAATTGACTCTATATACAAATATAAGATAATAAGGATAAATATTAAGAATATAAAACTAATGTATAGAAATACATTGCGCATGATGGTTGAATTTATTAATAATTACTACATGAATCACCAAATCAGAAATTAATCAGACAATCTGAATAAACTGAGGTAACACCTTGCTAAGAAACTAGAAGTCCATTCATCTCACATAAAGTCACTGTAGTAAACAACAGGAAAAAAGAGCATGCATGTTACTGCTGCATTATATTGAGTCCTGACGTAAGCTGCGCTCTCTTGTCTCAGAGTGTACTACATGTCTGTGGAGGTGTTAATGAGATCAGCAGGAGAATGATGTTCTGCTCCCTGCGTTCATTTGGCAGTGTGAAAAATACCCCTCTCCCCCCTCCTGTTAATTAAATGTTTGTGTCAACAACTGATTTATTGGAGGTTTATGAACCTTATTTGGCAACAGCTATCACGATGGAATCTTGGCCACATTATTCACTTAGTATTCACTCCAGCTATGTTCTTAAATTAGCATCATCCTCAGGATCTTCTCAGAAGCTTCAGGGTGTGAAATAAATAAATTAACATAAAACTTCTTTAAAGGCTTCCAAAGTACTTTCTCTGATCTCTCAGAGGATGCACACATATTTAGCAGGAAATAACGTCTCCTCTTTGGTTTCCTTGCAGCCATATTTCATTGCAGCTAGTTCAATATAGATTCAATATAGACCCATTTGTAGCCAGGGACTGGCCTCCTGCTGCACAGGCCTCTGGCTGCACTCTGAAAGTTATGCTGAGGGTTCTGATATTGGTCTGTTTGGATGGAAAAACAGATGAATATGAAGGCAAGCAAACAGTCATTTTGTTACCTTTTGGTCATGCATGTGTAAAATAAGATCTTAACAACTATATAGAGGAAAAATAATCATTAAGTAGAAATGATCCAAGAGCCAAACCCCTGCAAAAGCACTTTTAACATGTTTGAGAAGATTATCTGCCCCTAAAAGTGAACTTAACACTCTTGATATGTAGGCCTATTACTATTACAGCTATAGTCTCTGGTCAAAAACATGGAAGAGTATTAGGGCAATTTAAAGGGCAACTTCGGTATTTTCCAACCTGGGTCCTATTGCCCCAAGTGTATGTGTGTATACGATTGACGGGTACAACTCGTTTTAAAATTGGCTCAGTATCAAGGGAGCGGATGCAGCCGGCAGATGCGAAGCTAGATAGGGGGGCAACTGCATCCCGTATAAGTTTGAGCATTAAAAGTGTTTATTTCGCCACAGACCGGTTGCGATCGCCGGTGCTAGCTCTCTAATTAGCATTGTAAGCATTGCGTTTTCCTTCACGTCCTCTGACCTGTGTGACGTCATCTCCTGTGAGCTTGTTGCCGGAAGAAAACAGAGGAGCCATGCAGCGCGCCGCTCATAGTGGAGCTGCTTATCCCGGAGGACAGTTGAAAGTTTTACTGCATCGGTATCATGGCTGAATATTTACCAGATTTCGAGAGTGAACACGAGCCTTTTCATTACGACGGCCACCCGTATTTATTTGAGCCAGAGTATACGGACGAGGAGCTGCTACAAACTCAAGAGCTAACGAGGATAGCAACAGAGGGCCAACGAGCAGACGAGGGTGAAGCAGCGGCTGCACGAACGCTCTAGATTTGTCTCTGACACACACATTTACTGTTGCCCTAAATCCTCTTCACTTTTTCCTCTCGTCCAGCCAGTACAGACTTGTGGCCTACCGTGTTACAATGCTAATTAGAGAGCTAGCACCGGCAATCGCAACTGGTCTGTGGCGAAATAAACACTTACACAATACATACAATACTTATACGTATTGTATGCATAAAGACATATTAGTTATACTTACTTTATGGATAGTTGACCATTTGGTCCCTGTGGTTTCGGTCGCCTCCTCCAATTTATTTTGGGTACATGAAAAAAGGTATCCAGCACTGCCCTGTTGATCAGAGGAGGGAGATCCTCTAATGTAGTTACACAGCGTCGGGTACTTCCTGTATCATCCCACGACACATCGAGACCACGAATATTGGGCAACAGGTCCCACTCGTTGCAACACAGACATTCTTCCTCTGTGGGCATAGAGTCACAGCAACCACAGGAGCACCACCAGTCCTCAGAAATTCGCGTTCGTGCCGCTGCTGCTTCACCCTCGTCTGCTCGTTGGCCGTCTCTTGCTATCCTCGTTAGCTCTTGAGTTTGTAGCAGCTTCTCGTCCGTATACTCTGGCTCTAATAAATACAGGTGGCCGTCGTAATGAAAAGGCTCGTGTTCACTCTCGAAATCTGGTAAATATTCAGCCATGATACCGATGCAGTAAAACTTTCAACTGTCCTCCGGGATAAGCAGCTCCACTATGAGCGGCGTGCTGCATGGCTCCTCTGTTTTCTTCCGTCAACAAGCTCACAGGAGATGACGTCACACGGGTCAGAGGACGTGAAGGAAAACGCAATGCTTACAATGCTAATTAGAGAGCTAGCACCGGCGATCGCAACCGGTCTGTAGCGAAATAAACACTTTTAATGCTCAAACTTATACGGGATGCAGTTGCCCCCCTATCTAGCTTCGCATCTGCCGGCTGCATCCACTCCCTTGATACTGAGCCAACTTTAAAACGAGTTGTACCCGTCAATCGTATACACACATACACTTGGGGCAATAGGACCCAGGTTGAAAAATACCGAAGTTGCCCTTTAAGATGAAACAAATACTTTTCAGGAGGTTGAGATTAAAGTTGAAATAACAGGAATAAAGTTGATATTAAGAGATTAAAGTCAAATTAATTAAATTGAAGTTGAAATGTTGCCAATAATGTTGAAAAACAATTTCTTGACAAAAGTCAAAATGATGAGTTTAAAGTTAAAATGTTGAGAAAAAAGTTGAAATTTGAGAATATTTAGAGACATGCACTTTTGCACTTTGAGTTACATAGGTTGTAGGAAAAGTGCTATATAAATAAATTTGACTTGACTTGATATTTTGACTTTTTTCTCAACATTTGGACTTTGCTGCTTGTATTTCAACTTTTTTCTGGTCATTTCTACTTTAAATTCGAAATTTCGAATTTAATCTCAATTTCCCCAAAAGTATTTCCTCCATCTAACATGGCCGTTATACTAATCTGTACAAAACTGAATAAAAAAATGGATAAAACAAATAGTTACATGTGTTAAATTTTATTATTATGTTAATACAAGAAAGGCAAATAAACTATAAAACATTTGACTCTTTCTACACTTGGGGGCATAAATATGAATACAAAAAGATCACTGAGTACTACCAATGATGCCTGGAGCATCAGCTTTAACTTCTTTCTTTTTTGAAAAAGCAAGTATAATCAGACAATATATAAATAGAAAAGACAAAAGCAAAAATTCATTAAATGTACAAAAAAATAGTAATGTTGAATTATTTTGGGGATCTCTATTGGTCATGAGCCTGAAGAAACGTCCTAAAGTTTCTCCCCATGTCAGCACCCCTGGATGGATAGGTGGGTCATGATCGGGGCCAAAGAGTGGAGCAGCAGGTAGTGAGGGTGCCACACAACAATCCAGATGCTGGTTTGACTCCCTTGTTGGTTTCTATGTGGACCAAAACCATGCTTGTCAGATTAAATGGATTCTCTGAATTGCACTTACATGTGAGTGAATGTGTGGATGGTTGATGGCCTGTCCCTCTATGATTGGCTGGCCACCAGTTGGGTGCACCTCCCTCTTGGTCCAGCGTTAGTTGGGATAAGCTCTAGCACTCCTTACCCAAACAGAGATAAATTGGTACGGATAATCTATGGATGGGTTGAGAGAGGGTTTTTAGGAACACTTAATATGTTTTGTGAGTTTGCTGGGTGTATTATGAGAATCAATTTAAAACTGTTTATATCAAATAAAATGAAAATTAATTTGGTCAGCTCTAGGACTTTTTTTTTTTTTAATTGCAGCTCCAATTATAAAAACAAAAGTCAAAGCGAATCTGTACTGGTAATGCCAAATTTTGCCAAGTGTTGTAGCCAGGGGCTGTTTGTTTTAAAATTGAATTTGATTTATGGTTCGATAGAGGGCAGTTTTGCCAAAGATAGGTCAACAGAGCCAAGCATATTCTATTTCTCTGGCACCGAGACGAACAAAACAAACCACCAGAGGCCAAAACCAAGCTTTGTTTTAGCTGCCAGCAAAGTCCATTGTTTGGTAGCGTTTCCATTGTGCTGTGATTGATTTAAAAATGCTTGGACAGGGAAGAATTTTTTTTCCTTCAAAAGCAGGCATATTTTCTGATGATTTGATAAGGATTTCCTATCAGAGTTTCACAGATGGATCCTGAGGCTCTGGTGGCAGCACCATGCTGACTTTTCACTGTCTTTTCTGTCAATCAAAATGTATACACAAAGAGACAACATCAAATCCAATTGACATAAGTACACCAGAGGGACTGTGAAGGAGCCATGCTGCAGAGCTCAGCCTTTCTCTGGTTTGGGTGAGAGCTACTGCACATACTGTTTCTTTTACCATTTTAATTTGTATTTAAGGCAGGGAAGCTGTACAGGGTAGAGAGGACTTAAGATTCTTGTGGCCCTTGACAGGGGCACAAAAATTATTGAAATGTTAATGTCCTTCTGAGACCCAGCCCATTTATTTAGTGAATATTTTGTTCACCTGCATCTTCCTTAAAGGTGCTATGAGGAGAATCTATTACTGGCATCAAGACTCTGCTACCCATGAGCACGCGCGGCGACTGTTGTAATGCTACGTCCCAGTAACCTCGGAACTGGGAGTGACATCATCTCCGACTTATCGGCGTTCCAGTCGAAGTCGGAAAAAAACATGCCGATCTACCAGGCTATTGTTAGCTGTTGTTAGCACGCCCTGCGTTGCTGTTTACAAATATCACATGAAGAATTTGATTATCACTAGGGCAGCATCTTTGTAAGTATAAGTCTAACAATACGATGTATACAGCTGATCTAGAGCGACACACTCCAGTCAGAAGTGCAAATAAATTGATTATTACAGGAGCTAAATAACTGTTCACACTGGGGGTATCCATCTTCGATTGTCAACTCGGGGGTGGCGAGGTTTTATTGAGTTCCCAGTAGGTATTTCTGACTCCGGGGGACGTTCCAGTTGCAGTTTCCTACTAAGACGTGTCCGAATAATATAAATTTGCTCTAGGTTTAATTGTCTTGTTCCCGAAGTTGAGTATCCAGGCCAGTCCAGCCCTGTTCGACCTGACTGCGAAAGCTAAGGAATAGCATTTATAGATAACCTATTTTGATGCTATAAAACTCATCTTAAGTGTGTATTTCGATCAGGCATATATCTAAAAGCGACACTTTTTTGTAATTACTTAGAAACTCCTCACAGTCCCTTTAAGTATTAAGAGTTACCCTATCTAGCCCTATATTATTCTGTAGAGGACATCCTGGGCTTTCCAGTGATGGGTTGGCATGCTGGGAACTTTACTTTTGTTTCTCCATCAAGATGAATGAACAGAGGACAAGCAAGTCAAATATTCTAAATAACTGTTTATATATAAATTCTTGTTCATTACCATGTCAATAAAAATGTTTCTATATAAAACAGTTTCATTGTATCAGTTTTGATATAACAGTCATTTAATGAATGTCAACTGTAGTGGACACCAGGACCATTTAATGTATTTAATGGCAAAGCATTGTTATGGAGGAAAACAAGAACAGAGAGTGTTCTTCATAAGATAATAGAGGAATATTTGGATTTGGAGCTGTCAGATGAGGAAAAATATGCGGATTAGTATCTGCAAGTGATAGGTGAAGATGGTGATGTAGAGGGGAGTAAGGAAAGCCATTTGAGCAAAAAATGTTTTTACTAGTGGTATCAAATGTGGTTCAGCTCTGCTAGTACTCAAACTATGAGTTCATGTACTCAATTTTTAACACGATAATGAAAAACAGCCAAAAATGGAGAGTTTTCATTGCGTTTGCGCCTTCCATTTACAAGAGAATACTGCCCGGAATGCCTGAATCTGGTCCAGAGTGACATGCTTTGTTTGTTTTCGTATCCCTCTCTGTCCAAAAGGAATCAGCATTGTTAGCGAAAACAATGACACATGGCACACGCGCAGTATTCTTTCAGATAATGGTTGCACATACACCTTTGAACAACAAAAGCTGCCAAGCAACATGTGTGCTGCCAACTGTGCTCGGTTTGTTATCACTGCTCCAACAAAATGTGGATTTGCTGCATCAATAGAGATGCACTCGTTATAAATATATTCCTGCCAAAGACTGGTGTTTGGCAAAAGTATGTCTTCACTGGAAAGCCTTAGTTTGCTGATGCATGTTGTAACACTGCTGTTTCACGACAAACCTGCATCACCAACTACTGCCATGGTGTGCACGCTACCATGTTTTTAGATGTTTTCGCAAATCCATGTAAATGCACATTATTTTAACACCATCTCTCTGTGAATGAGGAGAGGAACATCTTTCCTTTTCTGGTGACAACATTGTTGTGTCAACAGGGCCTTCGTCAATTACTGTGCAAGTAGACTTTACTTGCAAAGCCAAAAGTGTCACTAGTACTACGAGTACACCAGTAGCTCATATGCTAACAAGGAGGTGGGGAAAAGCAAATTCAGGCTTCCCATTGGTTTTCGAGAATATCACAACCAAACAGTGCTGAATTTGGTTATAGTCCCTCCTACTTTCTTAAAGGAGACTTATCATGCTTGTTTCTCCGTTTCACTATGCCAGACTAGGATGCCTGTAAAGCATTTCTGCCCTCAGTACAAGTCATTTAGTTCCTTCATTGTCCCACAATTGCGTTCTCAATATCCTCATTTTAGGCCATTATCAAGCCCTCGTTGAAACACTCGGATCTCAGGATGACCTACAGTTACCTTGCAACGTCACAGCCCTTTGTGCTCTGATTGGTCAGTTCTATCAGGGGTGGAGCCAGCCTGTCCTTCTTCTTCTACTGTATTTTCCAGCAGGCTCAAAGCAGCGACCGCGTATTGAGTCCCCCTACAGGCCAGAGCTGGTAATGAGTGAGTGTGAGCTAGGGATCTATATACTGCTGCTGGTGGATGTGTTCCTCGGTGATGGTTTAGTGGCTAACAGACATCCCACAGGAGGAAGTGTTTTATCAGATTACTCCAATAAAAAGAAATGTACCTTGTGTCGTCACAAAAATTTAAATCTCGTGGACATCTCGCAATGACCTATTTTCAGAGGCATCAAATCTCGTTCTAGGATATCAGAAAAAATACAATATCTCATTTTTTGAAAATTAAGGGGGTGTAAGGTCTTGTTTTCATATGTATTATATTATATGTAAGTATTAAATCATGCATCAGCATGATATGTCTCCTTTAATGTTAGGTCTACCAGTACTACAAGTGAAACCCTTTGTCTTATGTGCATAACAAGGGCTAGTAGACTGACATCCACTGATTTTGATGTACTGTGTAAAAGGCCCTGCTTGTCTTGGCAGTATTCACAAGGTTTTTAAGAAGGACAGACAAGATCTCACCGAAGATGAAGAGCTCCAATACTGCTCTTCAAGAATGGTTTATTTGGCTTTTAATTATATTATATTCCATAGCCTTAAAGAACATTTTTCATCTGCTTGGGTCTTTGATTCCCATTTGCATTTCACTGAAATCAGCAGAACCAGAGGGCTAAAGGCACCCAGGATACTCTGATGTTAGCTCACAAAGAAAACAGGTGCTACAAAGTGTTGGAGAGTCATAAATAGCAGCTCATGAAAAATAGATGGTCTGGACTGGAGATGAGGAACATGCTCCAGCAGATGTCATTAATTTGCTCTGACGAAACCATCAATAGTAATAAAAGCAGCAGCACAAACTTCTGCCATGAGCTTACTGCAGCAGTGCTGTTATCTCAGCGTTCTGCTCCTTCCATTTTAAAAGTAGGACCGGAAACATGGAAATATGATTTTGTAAGTGACTGGGTTGGCATTTTAAAAGATAGCAGTAAGCGGCAAGGTGATGACCTACATATCTCTGTGTAACATTCTGTATATTTCAGGATGACATGCATCAGATTACAGTGTAAAAAAGGTTTTAGGAAATATTACCATCTAAAAAGGGTTATATTTTTAGTTCTCTTCATCTGTGTACTTGTGTCAAAAACTTTTAGACAAAATCATCGGGCATGGATCAAACACTGACATCCAAGGGCAGGTTCTTGAACCTTGAGAGGTCCTCAGCCCCTGGAGAAATTGTCTTAAGTCTAATGCAACCATTTGTTTTGCTGAACAAGAAAGACATATTAGAGACAACTATAAAAGCACTTGGAGAGGGCCCACCTCTGCCAAGCAGCTCAGTTCCTGCAGTCGCTTTCCCACAACCCCTGAAAAAGACACAATCCTGGATCACCATGCACTCTGATTGGATGGCCGAGTCTCTTCTCATGTCTGTCCATGTGGAAAAGTCCTCTGCTCGCATTGCAAGGGAAGCTGGGAAATGTAGTGACATAGGATTGAAAAAAACCTTGACGTCAGTTTGCAAATAAATTAGGGGCAGCGGAGTAGAAATTAATGGGATTTGCCATCATAAATTGCAATTTTTTTTTATGAAGTCAGCCTGAATGGGATACAGATGAAATTTACCTTGATGATAGAGTTCTCTAAATTTTCACATGAATCCATCAAGTGGTGTCAGAGATATAATTTTTTTCCACAGTTATGGGAATTTTCAGAGAATGTCTGGAATTTTTTTGCATCCAGACAAATAAAATGTAATGGCTTTTTCCTTGGGCCAAATCACAACACAGGTAAAAAGTGTATGTAATTCAATCCAGTAGTTTCACACAACATTCTTGAAAACAAGGAGGGCTTTCACCAATACAATTTTTTTATTCTTCATATTAAGGCATTTATGCCTTTTTCTCCGGCAGATAGACTTTTAGTATAGAACTAAGGAAAAAACGAGAAGACAAATATATATAAAATAATATTACTAATCATACAACGCCTTACCATCCCGCCCAGTCCACATTCAGCACTCATTCACACTAAGGGCTCTAATTTCGTGGCGCAGCGCAGGGGGCGCAAGCCTGGCGCACCCCGCGCAGTGTTAATTTCGTCCGGCGCACCGCCGTGCGCTGCCAATTTGACAATTTGGTAGACCGTCTGCGCAGAGTTGGGTGTGACGGCGCGCCAAGGGGAGGTGATGGCGCACCAGGGGGAGGTGTCGGCAGATTCATGTTGGCGCAGTGACAATTTCATGCCAAAAACAGTGCAGAAAGTGCACTGAAAGCTCGCCAGCTGCTACCTGATCTAACCTCGGCGCAGGGCGGAGCGCACCCTCCGCTGCTGTAATTTGGTGACAAGCGCACATGTGCGCACGCCTCAGAGGCAGGTTTCCAAAGTGTCAGGCACATTTTAATGCACTAAACAATCACAGCAATCACTATTTAATGTAACCGTCTGAACCAGCATATACATTTGTATCTATATTAACCTTCCCGTCACATCTGATGTTGGATTAAAGCCGTTTGTCATGATGGAAACTTAACCTGACGGCATCTGGAAGTTTGATGCACATCTTACAAGTCAACAATGAACAGACTTAACATCTGATACTGAGTAAATATCTGGCTTCTCTCATTTCATTAAATTCAAAGAAAAAAAGGGGAAAAAAGACGAAGAAAAAGGAGAGAAAATAAATGTATGTCACTCAGGATTTACCTGTTATTTCCCATATTCCTCTATTTTAGTCTTTATTTTTAACGTGCTCTAAAAAGATGGAGAGCATTATTGCAAGGAGGATGAGGAGGAGACACCGGGAGAGTATACAGTTTATCACTAAAGGCTCTGCTATTCGGCGATGACAAACCAGGAGTGCAGGTGGATCACAAGTATTATGAATGGATAAGCCAGCTGTGGTGTAACTATCCCTTATTTTTTTACTCCTATTAATGACAAAGGAACAGATTACATCTGTCCCCAGAGCTGGCCCACACGGTTACACGCCCTGCTGTCCATTCTCCTGCTGAAGGGACAGCGTCTCCACTGCTGGGTCTTTCAAGCACACAGTTTCCGCGGTGGCGGGGATAATTCAGACCAATCAGACGCTGCGCCTCAGCCGCAGCGCATTTAAAGGCGAGGAGAGGCACTCATTTGATTGGTGAAGACAACGATCGGCTGTAATAATCCCACTCACGTCTATTCTCCTCCTATTCTGACATTTGCGCAGAGAGGCAGAGACGTGGGCGTGGACGCGCAACCTCTGCGCCCCTGTGCGCCATGAGTGCTCCTCTCTTGGCACTGCAGGAAACTTGCAGAGTGCGCAGGTCACACCCAGTCCGAGCGGCGAAGGCTGGCGCAGGCAGGTGCGCCTGGTCTACGAAATTAGAGCCCTAAGAGAGGACACTAAGATAAGGTAAGGCAAGGACAACTGAGGAAAAGTTATCTTTAGTTAAAAACTAACTGTCTGTCTGTCTGTGAACAAAATAACTCAAAAAGTTATGGAAGGATTTGATGAAATTTTTAGGAAATGTTCAGCATGGACAAAAGGAAGAAGTGATTCAATTTTGGTGTTGATCCGGATCACCGTCTGGGAACTGTGCTGCTTGGTGGAGGTCTGCGCTCTCCGAGTGCTTTTCTAGTTATAAAATCAATGATGCTAAATAAGACTGTAATGATAAATGAACAGACACAATAAAAACACGAAAAGACAAAATTCAAAATAAGAAAAACAACAGAAATAAAAAAAATGCAAAACCTTGACTCTGATTAAAAAGGATAGGATAATGAGAAAAAAATGAAAAGGTACTTCAACCTTTGGTGGGCCCCAGGAACAGTAGCTTTTGCTTTGGGCCAAATAAAAAACAATAAAATAAAATAAATTAAAAAAAACACAAAACAGTTACTCTGAAGCTAAAATTGAGTTAGGAAGGATAAAACAAATAATTGGACAGCTAGAATAAATAGATAGGTCTTGAGTTTGCTTTTACATACTACAAGTAGACAGAATTATTATATAAACAATATTTTAAAAAAATATTCTCCTACTTTTTAAATCTGTGGAACCTTTGAATGCAAAGACTTCAGACTGAGCTGTAACAGTATGAATCTGTTGTCTAATTTTAGGGATGCACAATATTAATCGGAATAAAATATGTTTAACCATCTGTTTACTTAAAAATGTTATTAATGGTATTGGCAGATAGAAACATTTTAAACAGTACTTTAAGCTTATATTTCTGCCAAGGGTGTAGGTTTGATTTTGACATTAGTGGGGACATAAAAGTACTCCAGAATCCCCCCCCCATTACCTGGCCTAACATATGAACACCAACTGGTCAATTACGAACCACCCCTTTTTAAACAGGGATGAATATATATGCAGTTAACTAGACATTAAAAAAAAATCAGAACTGTAGGGAAATTTGATCTCCTGTCCACTTCCAGACAGAATTATCCTTTCTTCTGTCTCATACACTGAAGACATGTTTGGCACATTTTCACCTGATTTATACACTGTCCACTGAAAACAGCTCTGAGACCCACTTATGTGCCTCCACCCTCAGGATGAGAACCACTGCACTAGTACATTGTATTTGGTGCTTGATCCTTCAAAATTTGCTTTTATATCATGGACAATATTAGGGATGTGTGCGACTAGTCGTTTAATCGTTTAACCGCCTACATATTTATTAATCGTTTAGTATTTTACTAGTCGGTTAAACGCTACATTAAGCATCATGCATCTTGTTCTTCACGCCTCTGCGCATAGCTGTCAAGTCTCCCGTTTTGGCCGGGAAACTACCGTATTTTACCCCTCTTTCCCGCCGTCCTCCCGTATTAATATTTTCTTGTAATTCTCCCGTATTAAAAAAAAACATTCCTCTGCCTCTGCTACTAACTGAACACTGTCACTTGTCTGGCGAGAAATGCTACCTGCAGTAGCCTGCATGTTTGTTTTCCTCATCTTTTACTACCAAAGAGGCTGAATGACAAGATGCCTCACTACGTCTATCTTTCTTAACACTGGGGTGCATCGGTTCTATAGCGGATTTAGCGGATTTATAGCCGAGTGAGCATCTGTCAAACATGCGATCTTTGGGGTGAAGACGGGGCCGCTCGCGCGGACACACGGAGAGAGCTAAAGTGAGCGTCCTGAGGAGTAACGAGGAAACAAACGCTAATATGAATGATGGCACAAAAGATACGGCTGCCCCAGTGTGAGAATGTGTTGGTTTTAAACAGGATGAACAAGGTGTGAGCTCATGAACACCTACGAGCTGATATGTCGCATTTGTTTGAAAGTAGTGGCGACGAAGATGTGCAGGTGCAGCGGAGCCTTTGTCCTGACAGTCAACACTTATTAAGGTGTTTGGTCGACAAGAACATATAGATAAAAGCCCAAAATGAAGCGCTCACAGACAGTGTTGTTCCCTACATTGCAGAAGAAGTGCAGCCCTTCAATACGGCTGAAAAGCCAGCAGTTACAAACGTTTGACAGATAGTACGAATTGACTGGGAGAAAGTACATGTCACAATTCCTGAACTGTATAAACTCCATTTCATTTAGGCCAGAGTTTTTATTGTTGTGTGAGTTTTGTTTTTTCTTTACAGAGACAGGGTCTATTTTTTTTGTTTTTGACTAGTATAATTATTTTTATTTACATGCAATTTTGCTAAAAGATAGGCCATTTCATTTTCATTGCTTTTTTTTCTCTTTTTTGTTTGTTAAATTTACAATATTTTTTGTTCAATTTATTTTATTTAAAATATCCTGACCTTCCAATTACAGTTAAATATTCTTAAGAAATGAAAGTTTCTTGAATCGTGCACTAGTCTTAAGTGCCAGAGATTTCAGGGAATTCTATTCTAGGCTACTATGTTGTACGTTTGGAATTGTCATGCTGCTGCATCCAAGTTTCATACCAAAGCAGTATTCATAATAAATGGCATGCATCGCATTGGCAAACGTATCAGAAATGTATTTCTCTGTAAATTGTTCAACTTTATTTAGTCAGTTGTTGTTACATCAATAGAATTTAAATTAACAGTTTGTCCTGAATGTTTGGGCTAAAATAGTTCCTAAATACACATTTGCATGTTAAACTTTTAAACTTTTAACTTAATATGTGTATAATAAAACAAAAGCAAGAAAACTTAATATGAGTTTTCTTGCTTATAGACTAGTCGACTAGTCGCAAATAAAATTTGAGACTAGTCGGCGGGGGAAATTAGTCGAAATTCCCATCCCTAGACAATATGTGATGGAGGGGACCTCAGGATGAATTTATCATTTGGAAAACAGTGAGTGAGTGAAACAGAGTCAGTGCTGAGAGCTGGACTGATGAAGAATGTTCAGTTTAGATTCATCCAAAGGCTGACTCTTCATTCTTGTCTTTGTGTTCACATTAAACAGCGCGCATGAGCTACCCAGTCACCGTTTGAATCATAAAAATCACACAAAGTGACCGATGATCCTTTACTGTCCCAACGAAGCGCGTCTGTCTGCGTCTTTACGCTCACCGGCACTCGGAAGAGCGCGTGCCTAAAGACGGCGAGCGTTTCAGGAGGCATTTAGAACAAATGTTCACATACATCGGCTGCACCGCGAAAAGACATTACTGACAGACAACAACAGCAAAAGCCAAACTTTAAAAGGAAAATATCAAGCCTGTAGTCCACATCTTGGCTACATCAGGCAGCGGGGAATGCATCCTCTTGCGTAAAATGGGGCCCACAAGGGACAGCGCTGTGCGTAGTGGCATAATATTGGTAGGGACGTGTCCCTAGCGTCCCGACCCAATTCTACGCCCTTGATTTCGGGCATTTAAATTAGCCACAGATATGTCTGTAACACTGGCAGAATGCAAAAATGTAACACACCGATCCACTTTGACAAATCAACAGTCATATATTAATAAAAGTTTTTTTGTGTTTCTAATACAATATATTTCAATAGTCCTTTTGGGGAAGAGGATTTTTTATGAATGGGCACAATCTTTCAGTAGCATATCCAGTGGGTGCTAAGTGGTTCACAACAGTTTGTGAACAACTTTGTAAAACAAACTGTGGGCAAAATATTTGTGAAGTGAAAATATCCTTATCATTGATATGTTTGCAGTGCTGATTCTTGTTTTTCATTGAAGGAAGAAATGTGGTCCAAATCTGATAAACTGCTACTGAAGCACTTAGCATCTATGCTAATATCTGCAACGGTGGTCACTTCCTGTCAACTTAGCCTCTTCCTGCTTTAAAGGACTCTGACTTGGCTGTCCTGCTTCGGTTCGCTAAAAATCATTGTAGATTAGAGCTTGGCAAGATGGATCTGTCTGATCACAGAAAAGGAAATTGGTGGATCCATCTGCTGTGCAGAGTCAGAAACCTTGTGCTTCAGAAAAAATGATCACTAATGATGTTAATGAATTTTGAATCTCAACAAAATAGATGTTTACAAAACCCACTACTGTGCATCCCTAATTTAATTTTTACATCAACTGTCAAAAACAAAACATTTAACATAAGGTCTTCAGAATTTGTTTTAAACCGTATTTAAAAAAACAAACAAAAAAAAAACTTGGTTGCACAGGTTAGGCCTCTCTGTGTGGAGTTTGAGTTTTCTCTGCATACTCCAGATTCCCATCTACAGACTCCATCCATGCATGTTAGGTTTACTGAGGAGTCCACAATACCCTTAGATGTAAATGTGTGTGTGAATGAGTCTAGATTATGGATGGATGGGTTAAAGTTTATAAACTACACATGGATTTCTAATTATGAAGTTAAAGATCACCCGAGTCAAACCTGAAAGCAGAAGAAATTCACTCCTTTTCCTTGTAAACAATTCCAGCTGAAGCTCCAAGTGTCAGACTGAGGTTGAAACTAAACTAAAAACATGCACAGCATAAACATTTATAAACAGTAATTATGAGTTAGAGTGGGTTGTTGTTTTTTTAAATCTCAAATGCTTGTCAGCTTATTTCTGTGTAGGCTGGAGAGTCTGTATAAGAGCTCAGAAGGTAGAAATTACTTCTCGCAACCTCATCAAATTGAGACTCATTAATGCACAATTTTGCAAGAGATGCATTTAATTTGTTGGTGCTTAACTGTCTGCATTCATGAGATACAGCAGAGGAAGGCACAGTGTCTGTCATTTAACAGAAGGATTACGATTGCTCCTTTAATTCTTCACTTTCCAATCTTTTTTCCACCAAACAGAAGTGGTAACCTCGCTTGTGAATGCAAATACATTGACAAAAATACTACTATCTGGAACAGAAGGTTGAATAAAAACTAATTATGAGTTTTGAGTGGAGTTTTTGTGTGTGCATAACCAGCACTGAGCAGATTATAATGGATTTGGAGGATAAATTCTTTACTGTTATGACTGTGTTACATATTTTACAGCTGTCATGCAAACTCTTAAACAAACTTTGGCCTTTTGCAGATTAACAATGTAATATTTTTAAAGTTTCTGTCAGACAAAGTAGGAATATATTTTCTTAGAGCCAAAAGCAAGCCTCTGTGATGATATGGGGATGTGTTAGTGCCCATGGCATGGGTAACTTAAACATCTGTGAAGGTACCATTGATGCTAACAGATGCATACAAGCTTTGGAGCAATGTATTCTGCCTTCCAAGCAACATCTTTTTCAGGGCCCTCCCTGCTTATTTCAGCAAGACAATGCCAAGACACATTCTGCATGTGTTAAAATAACATGTCGTCATAGTTAACGAGTGTGCCCTGAAAAAGGGTTAAATACATTAAGTAGCTCAGACATGATGCTTCCTCTTTGGAAGGTTTTCAAAGACTTTAATTTGTTCTCAGAACCTGTTTACATTGTTACGATGAGTTTTTAATTTCACAACATTTTCTATTGTTTCACACTTCAGTGTATTTCCTTTCACATCCCTGGGTCAGGTGCAATTTAGTTTCTCATAAGGGTAAATTTTGTTTCATTTTAGGTAATTAAGGATCAACTTAATCAGGTTGTTTAATGAAGATGAAGTCCTTGAACAAGAGGTTACGGGAAGACTTTACACAATGGAAACCTTGTAGTTGCTTTTAAGTTGAACTGCCATGTTTTAGTTTCATAGGAGCTTGCTCATGTCTTGTCACTCTCGCTGATTATGTTTAAACTGAAATAATCTTAAAAACTGGTTTCATTTGTTAAGATCATCACAAAGAGCAGAACACAAGTTTTGATTATTTTGTTCTCTACAGAGCTTATTACTATAAAAATACTATAGGCCTTAGGGGTCATGTAGGCGAGGGAACCTGCACAATAGTAACTTTCACATTGCCCTAAAAAAATACATCATCCCACTATCTATGCAGCACCACTATCTATGGGCATATTTAATGAATTCATGCGTTTTTCATGTGCAGGCACATTAGCAACTTTTATACTGATTTCATACTTTAACTGTATTGCCAAAAATCCGTACATACTGACATCTTTAATTGAAAAATTCAGCGAGATGCAACGATTTAAAGTAAAATGATTCCCAGTGATAAAATTGCAGAGCCAAAAGTAGTCTTGGAGCAAGTTGTGAAAAAAATATGTGAAATTTATTGAGTGGCAAACCCCTCTCATCCCCAACTGCACAACTGGAAACCAAAGACCTGGCATTAAATAGTGCTTTTGTCACCCTGTGCCTGTCATCTCTCCCTCCCCACTGTCACATTTCCTCATCTCCCAACCCAATCACTCTCCACCTGTCCACCAGATGCCTGCAAACTGTCCCCATCCATATTGGGTCCTTTGCTCTCATCATCAATCAAACTCTGATTTAGTCCTCACCAATGAGTTTGGCACATCTTTTTATGCAGCATCCATTTTGTTTCCACATGAATTAACGTTGATGAGATCTGATGTTAGGTTTTCTAGGTGCACAATTTAACAGCAGATCTCTGTATGGACACTGACCAAGGACAAATTATCCCATCTGCATACAAAAAGTTAACAAAGAAGTATTATTCTGTCACTCCTTCATTCTCTTTCTCCCCATACACCAGTCTGTTCTTGCTCTCTAACCTCTTATATAACAGACCTCTCACTTGACTTTACCAACCCCCGTTACCTTACTTCATCTTTCTTTCTTTTCAGAAGACTCATCATGTTTCAAGCTGCAAGAGCCTTCAAGAATCGTATCCCTCTCAGGCTCCATCGGACTTGAACTCCATCACCTGTATCATTCTCCAAGACAGGGGTCCTATTTCTTGGGGCCTCCCAATAATAAGTGATAAGTTTAGGAAATCCTATCTGCCAGCAAAAAGACAATGTCAGTCCTTCAGTCATAGAGTCCCACAGTCTAACCCCCCGCTGTAACCCAGGAATCAAGAATTAACCAAGGTTTGACCAAATGTCTGCCTCTAAGTTTAACAGAGAGAGCCCTTGTTACACCTGACATACTTGAGCTTATTGTTGCCTAAAGCAGTGGTTCAAACATGGGGTTTGGGACATCTAGGGGTTGTTACACCAAGAGAAGGTCCTGAGCTGCTTTCCAAAAAAAAGTTACAATTTTAAAACAATACCAAATGGTTTATTTTAAATGTTTTTTTTAGAATTCATACATAAAACGTGGTTGATGTATAATTAGAAGTGCTCATAAAAAACTCCCCTCCGCCAAGGCTTTTCTGATATAATATGCCAAATTATCATCAGAAATGTGGAGCACTGCCCTTTTTCTTGAGTTTAACATATCCTTCAAAGTTTCCCAGATCCTCATAGGATCACCACCAAAGTTGTATCACTTCTTCCTTGTTCCATGGCTTACATGCCCTGGCAGTTTCCTCAAAACCTGCTCTAATTTTGGGGTTATCTTTATTGAAATGTTTGCATAAACATAACCTCCTTGGTGATGGTAATGAAAGTCATTAAGTTGGATGTATGCAGATATGAGGGTAAAACCCTTTAAAATTACTTAAGTTTGCACATGAAACCAATGAGCTGCATACAGTTTTGGCCCTAAGTCCCTGTTGTCACTGTTTTGGTGGTTGTGGGCTGAAAGAATTGAGAACCCTGGGCTTAAAGGGCAAAGTTGTTCTTTATTGAGATAAAATGTCTGGAAGCATTGAACTTGTGGCAGCATGAAAAGGTAACAAAAATTAGAACCTGCTTTGACAGTTAGATCAAGATTAATAGCAGTGGTTAAGTAGCTCTACTGTATGGTAATGAGAGCTAATAGCAGGTTTAAAAGGTGAAAGAAATAATATGCGTACCATGACCATGCACAGCAACTATTTCCACAGCCCTGGCAGGGATTCCTCTGCATTCCTGTTCCCTTTGTGTCTCCTCCCCTGTCTTTGTCATTGGAGGGCTGAGCCTTAGTAATCAAGGCACCTGGCTGAATTACTCATCTGCATCTCATCAGCAGCTATACAAGAACCCTGGCTAAGGTCAAATGGTCACCTCTTAAGGTCTTTCCTTAGCCCCGATGTAAACATCATGAGGTGAAGAAAAGGAGAAAGGAGAATTCTGAAGGACTTAGGAAAGAAAAACCGCCATGGAGAGAAAATCCGACAGCACTTTCACTATGCTACGTCCAGTGGCGGCTGCTGCTCAGTCAAGGAGGGGAAGCCCATTTTTTTCCCGGCCTACATCATATATTTGTTTATTTATTTAAATGTAAACTCTACCCTGCATTTGTTTTCAAGAAAATGATCTGTGACCCTGTCGTACCAAAAAGGTGTCTTTTCCAGGGATTTTACCAGTGTTCTATCAATGGCCAGCAGAGCGAGACTACTTAAACGGTCTTGACCCATTGTGTTGCAGGTGTAAGACTTGAGCCGCTTTAAACAGGAGAAGCTCCTCTCCAGAACAACTGAATGTAAAACTTAGAAGATGCTCCGGTGGAGGGTTATACTTCAAGATCGCTGATTGGCTCATTTGACTGTCAATCAAAAAGGGATTCGGCCTCAGACGGATCATCCAATCATCATGCAGAAGCCGAGCGTCCAGGCCAGCCCACTGCCTCATAGACCCCCAGAGACGCTGAGCGTCCGATGGGCGGGACAAAGCCCAGCGTTTATCCAATGACCGTCAAGTTTCCACAGTGGAACAACCCACTCTGCACTTCCCCTGCGAAGTCAGAAGATGCTCAGCGTCTGACTGTGTTAAAGCGCTGAGACACTGCGGGGATGAATGAGAAGGAAGTCGCGCCAGTTACCGGTGATAAGAAGCTGATTCTGATCAAAAGGTGAAGGTATTCTAGCGCATATTTAGTCAATGAAATGTACACACAGCAGTACATATCACCACTTTCTTTGGGGACATTTTAGGGGAAGCTGAGCTTTCCTTGCAGCAATCGCCACTGGCTACATCATGTGACAGAGGATGTTACTAATGAAAATATGCTGTGGTGAAACAACAACTTTCCAAAGATGGACTACAAAAGGTGCATCTTATAGAAGTGCTCGTGTATCATGACAATGTTGTTCCTGTCAGACAATTTGAACATTAACAACCCGGTAAAATACATTTGCATAACCGATGTTGGAAGTGAGGATTTGAATAAATTACCCCACCCATTATCAACATAAATACCAATCAGTGCATGAAAATAAATGGTCACTGAATGAAAGAAAGACACACATGTTAAGCCGACAATCTAATAGTGTACAAATTTTTAATATTGGACCATGTTTAAGACGTAATCAACATCAAATGTCTCATATCCTGCTGACTACAAAGAATCAGACTACTGGAAAGAAAGTACGTTTGGAATTATTTTGAAAAGATTGAACAACAGTGGTTACTTACATAGTCTGCATGCTTTGTTTGTCATTATCTGTTTGAAGCATTCAGATAACTCACTGTTTATAAAAGCTGTTGCCGCAGAGAATTGTGGGACAGAATCATCTTCTTTCCTTTTGTAAAGGATGGTCTGGTGTATCCTATGCTAAAGGAGATGTTAAATGAAGCATTGAGCCCCCTTTCCTAAGCATTTAGACAATTTGAACAGCACTTATCATGAACTACTTCTGGATCATTTCAGTCAGTTAGGAACCTTCCTGAGCAAAAAGGAACATCCGACTGCAGCCTCTGACTCCTCCTCCACAAACTGTCAGATTACTCAGCCTACCCTGTGGTAGTTCATTGGCTGCTCTGCCATTTTGTAGAGATTTCCTGACACTACCTCAAGTGACTCTAGCTTGTTTTTCCATCTGCTCAGATCCTCAAGATTCAGCCCATCAGTGCTTTAGCCCTTCCAGCATCAAGTCTTTTGTACAATCTTCTTCAGTCATCTATACGTAAGCCGAAGTCTGATAAGATTCACCCAAACCACAGACCCTGCCCCCAACTGCCTCATCATCTTTAAATCTCTGAACATCCTTCACCAACCTGTTGTCTTGTCTGCTCTTGGGTTCAGTTATTACAAACCCCAACAAAAATCTTACCATCAATATCAGCACTATAAGTTCACTATGAGTGTTTAATAGTTTTTTTTTTTTTTACCAGAACTGATAATATGAAAAGGTGACTGAAACAAAAAGCTGCATTAGGTCCCCCATTTATTCTTTTTTGATTAGCATCTCACGGTCCTTGTCCTCAATGTCTTTTGTGACCTCTCAAGGGTCCAAACCCCATTCTGAGAACCCCTGATTTGTATTCACTCCCATTGGAAGGAGTCATCACAGCTGTCTATGTGTGAGGGGTGGTAAACATCTGTGAACAAGTCATTATTTCCCCAGTTTTATAGAGTTTCTTTTGTATTTTCATTTAATTTGGGGGGGTTTATGGGTGCTTGACATTTGTCCTGCCTTCTGTGAAAATAGAGCTGACATTCAAGCGCTTCGGAAATGAAAATACTTGACCCTGCACTCTCATTTCTATGAGGACATTGTCCTCACCCTCTGTCTGATGTAAAATAGTCCATTTAGGGCTCTAAAAACAGACTTTCTATTTGTGATCTGAAATTCAGCCAACATTAAAATGATCTGTGGTGAGCAATAGGCCCATCTTAGCCTGATGTCACATCCACGGACATCCTGTTTGGAAATTAAACTCTTGGAACAGACAGAGAAGGGAAGGCTGAATGACAACCTCGAGCTGGAGGTTTCAGTTTATTTTATATGCTAACTTGTCACATAGTTTTGATCCTTCTGACTGACAAGAGTTTCAGTTTACACAACCACATCTGTGACTTTATTTTTGGAATTATTGAAAATAGTCTGCGGCATAACTGAGCTCACACTGAGATGCAGCTAATGAGCTTTGAGACGGCTATCAGATGGGTGTTTGTGATGGTACCAAACGTGTCACACTGCCACATCCAGCTCAGATCTGATAAGTCAAATTCTACTCAGTTAGATGTTGATTTAAGTTCAGCTTGACAGGCAGTGATAGGCCTTGGCCATTAGCAAACTAAGCATATCACACTATGATGAGATAAATATGTGAACACATGCTGACAGCTGTCAGTCTGAGTTAAACACTCAACAAACATGAAACTTCCTGTCAATATCTGACCCCGAGCATGCTTATATATGGTGTTCACATGTGTAACTGTGACCTGGTTTCACATGATAACCATGGTATTGTTATTATAGTCACTATCCTAAGTTCTCCAAATCACTGCTCAATAACATCATCAATCCAAAATGGCCATGCTCCAAATTTATCAATGCTCTGTCCCAATATCTACCATTATGCCCCTGTGTACTCCAAAAGGGTGTTCCTGCTAAGGGGACCGTAGACCGTATTAGAAGGAATAGATTATGGATGTATGGAAGGAAGAATCTTCATGTGATCTAGGGACATCGTTTTCTTTATTTATACGTGAAAGAGTTAAATTAAACTCTCTGAGGTTATACATCACACATCATTGCTGTTATTTTCTTCCATAATGAACAGAACCTAGAAAATATCCCCTTGTTTGTTGTTTTACAGTTTCTGGTCATGCCTTATTAATGGTCATAACTTGTGGACCCTCTACTCTCCAGATTATCAGGGATGTTGGTTTAATTGGTCTAACACTTATATTTGTACTAACAAAGCCCCAGGAGGGGTAATAATGTTCCTTCATACCACAGTTGAAACTGTGAACATGTTTATGTTAAATTAATGAATCACTAGCTTGGAATCATTCACATTTAATTAACAGGCAGAAACACTAGGATGTGGTCCATGCCCATGAGTGCATGTAAACAAAAACACTGTCATGGATCACAACTCTTCTGGGCTGTAACATTTAGCTCTTACGCTTATTTAAAAATAAAACACATTAATCTATTAGTTTTACATTTAATTTTAAAATACCAGGTTTGGATCTCAGTTTGTATTAAATGATTTCAAATAACATAAGTCAATGTGCATTAATGTAACAGCTCTATCTCTCATGAGTACACGTTAACTCATGTTAACACGCCTGACAGCTGTGAGGCACAGGGACAGTTTTAAAGGTCAGACGCTGGGAAAGCACTTAGTTTTATCACCCAAAGCAACATTATCACAGATTCTATTAGCTGCACACCCTTCATGGCATGTAGCTGTCTTTCCAAAATGAGAGTACAACACCATGATGTTTTTACATCACAAAGAAACACGCTGAATCGTGATTAAGAACACATAAAGAGTACCGACTGTTAGCACCATCTGTTATGCATAATTAGGCAAACATGCTTACACTAATAGCTTTTATTGCCTGTGCTTAAAGTCGTGAAATATCTACACTGAGGAGGTCTGAAACACAAAATTATCAGTGATTTAAGTGTTTCCAACTGTACACATAAAATTAGAGCTGTGTAGGAGGGCTACACCAGACACTTAAACAAGTCCTCCAAAGAGAGGAAACCTAAAGCTTAAGAGGCACAGACAGAAACAGTAACTGTTTCTGTAATTTCTGTGATATATTCTGCTACTGTGGGCAGTCATATTAGCGAGGTCGAGGTAAATGTGGCTCTATGTTTCTCATTTTCTGTGTGTTAGGCTAAAACATACATACACCTTGCAGAGAAATAGGCAGACCTCCTATTCTCAAGATTATGAGCAGAGACACCTGAGCAAGACGACAGCAGGAAGTGACCACAATTATAGAGATTAGCATGAATGCTAACCGCTTCAGAAGCAGCTTTATCAGATTTTGAAAACATTTCTTAATCAAATGAAAAAAAAAAAACTAAATCTTCTCTAATAGTGACAATTTTTTCACTTCCACTGCTGATATATTCTGACCCGAGTTAGTTTTACAAAGTAGCTCATGTTCTGTAACACAAGCACTCGCCTACATTTTCTGATACTCCTGTCATAAATGTTGATTGACAGAACGATTGTCCCATCACCTGTTGGATATGATTCTGAAATATCCCCCACCCCCTAAACACTTTAGGGGCTGGTGCCTGGATGGTTTAGTGAAATATTTTGAATCGTTCATCTGGTGTGTCAGATTACACAGCTGCTAACAAGCAAGTGAAACTCTTCCAGTGCGATAAAGCCCTTCCAGTGTTTGGCCTTGTACAGCTAACTGTTAAGAGACAGACACAAAACACTTAGTAGAGCTTTTTCTTATCCATGATGCAAACTGTGCCAACACTCCACAATTTATGACTCATTAAGTTCACACCCTGATGCATGCTAACCTTTCTTTTTTAACTTCAGCATGTAACTCTGTTTAGTTGTATTCATTCAGTGACTTATATCACCATTTACTCAAAATGTGTTCAAGAAAAGGCTAAACATCTCATTAAATTGAAAATTATCGAAACCCTTTGGTGTAAATTGAAACTGGCAGCAAAAATACTTACATTCTGTTAACATTTAAGTCAGTGACACATCCCTTCCTTTATTGAGGAGAATACACCATAAATAGAAGTGACACCTTTTAACATAAATTTACACTAGTAGACAAGTTGAACCCATTTAAATGGCATTTCAACTAGATGCTGCTATATTAATCAACATTATTCCTCTCTAGATTATATTAATTGTAGATATAAATTTAAATCTTAGATTGATTTATCTGGTCATGGTTGTATTTATTGTATATCCATACTTATCTTTACAAGCATATAGCAAGGAAGTTCCTCTTGAAAATAAGATGCCAAGTCTCAGAGGGTCTAGACAAATATGGTCCTATCCAGAAAAAAATATACTGATTGAATCTAAATTCAGCAGAGCCAAATGTGTTGAGGACAGATTTATGATTTCAGCACCCGGGGGTTGGCACCATTATAAATTCTTCAGCCTCTTTGTCTCTGCCTGGATGGATACATCTCTGTATGTATGTATGTATGTATATACAGCCCTGATCAAAATCTTAAGACCAGTTGAAAAATTGCTAGAATATGCATTTTGCACATTTAGACCTTAATGAGGTTTTAAATAGAGCTACAATATGCAAAAGCAAGAAGGGGGAGTGTGACAAAAAGCACTTTGAAAAAGTAATTTATTGAAAACAACAAGTAAACTGAAATAGACTATCACCTGATCAAAAGTTTAAGACCACAGGCTATTAAAGCCAAAATCTGCTCAAAATGTCCATTTTCTGTCAGGCATTCACAGGGTCATGCCCTCCTGATGGCTAAAGCTAAGAAGCTTTCTCTTCTTGAACGTGGTCTGATTGTTGAGCTGCATAAGCAAGGCCTCTCGCAGCGTGCCATTGCTGTTGAGGTTGAACGCAGTAAGACAGTCATTCGAAATGTTTTTGAAAGATCCTGAGCATTATGGAACAAAAAAGTCAAGTGGTAGACCCAAAAAAAAGGACAACGCTGCAGTTCACAATGCTTGCTTGACCGAGGACGTCTTCAGGGAGAATAACATCACTCTTTTGGACCATCCCGCATGTTCCCCTGATTTAAATTCCATAGAGAACATTTGGGGATGGATGGCAAGGGAAGTTTATAAAAATGGCCATCAGTTCCAGACAGTTGATGCCCTTTGTGAAGCCATCTTCACCAGTTGGAGCAATGTTCCCAGAAGCTTCCTGGAAACACTCGCATCAAGCATGTCCAAGCAAATTTTTGAAGTGATTAACAAGAACCGTGGAGCTACTCATTACTGAGTCCTACTGAGAATAAGTTTTGTTCTGGTTTGGAGAGTCTTTTGTAATTTTTTGAGCGATGGTCTTAAACTTTTGATCAGCTGATAAACAGCCTATTTCAGTTTACTTGTTGTTTTCAATTTTTTAAAGTGCTTTTTGTCACACTCCCCCTTCTTGCTTTTGCATATTGTAGCTCTATTTAAAACCTCATTAAGGTCCGAAAGTGCAAAATGCATATTCTAGCAATTTTTCAACTGGTCTTAAGATTTTGATCAGGTCTGTAGATACAAATATATACATTTATATATGTGTATTTGTAGACTGTATACATGTGTCTTTAAAATTAAGAATATGACTTCAGCCTGCTCTATTGTAAAGTGTCTTGAGATATCACTTGTTATGAACTGATAAAGACTGATTGATTGATTTTAGCACTTTATACTTAAACAGCATGAGGGGGCAATTAAGTGTGGAAACCAGGGAGTGTGGCAGGTTTCTTGGTCTTAATGTTTGCTCTAAAAGTCACACGGTAGGCCTTTAACAGTGAAGAAGCTAACTGCAGGGGACTTCACAGACTCCGGTCAAGAAAAGTCCAGGACACAGTGATGCTTGTTTCACAATCATGCTGAGGTTTTTTACTCACACCCTGCAGATGAAATTGAATCTTGTCATGTAAAATAAATAGAGCTGCGTGGAAAAGAAAGAGTATTTGTTATTGCTTTTTCCTTTCACATCAACAGCTAACTCTGCTGCTCTGTGAACCTTGAGGGACGGTTAATACTCAGAACATCACACAGAGAAACCAGAACACATGTACTCAGACATTTTTTCATGTAACCACTAAACTGGAAGCCCTGTTGCGCCACGTAGGTGATCCCTGTCAGGTGTGCTCAGCGTCTCATTTCAACCGGCTAAACTTGCTCTCTTGACCAGGCCGAATCGACCAATCAGAGCAGAGATAGAGTGACCTACTTTGCCCCAGAAAGGCACTTTTGTGAGGGCAGGCACAGAAGGAGTAATTGAATGTCACAATAGTTGACAGCCAATGTGACAACTTGGGAAAGCACCTGCTGGTATACGACATGTCTTAAGATGAGGATTTCTTGGAGTGAAAGGGGCACAGCGAGTGTTCAGAATGAATCACACACAATCCCTGTCAGGTTATGGTTTTATGTGGTTAAATCCACATCAGGATGCATGCTGGTATTTCTGTCCAACACTGACAAGAAATTGAAAATCAAACCATGCAATAGGATGTGAGAAATCTCCACATATGTATCTTGTTAAATTTCAAAACAGATATGAGTAAAAAAATAAAAAAATCTGACCCCTGTTCATGAAATATATACCCACTGGCCACTTCACTGGGTGCACCCCAGCTGCATCAGGTTGGACCACTTTCACCTCCGCCAAGGAGGTTAGCCTACTTTGTGTGTCTGTTTGTTTGTTAGTAAGATTGCACAAAAGCTACTCGACATATTTTGCTGAAATTTTCAGGAGATGTTGGAAATGGCCCAACTGAAAAATGATTAGATTTTAGTGGTGATACAGATAACTGCCATTAGTGAACAATCATTTTTGCTCAGTAACTGTCCAACCAGTAATGATAACATGATTCTGAGTGCTTGGTGTGGGTTTTTGGGGTCAAAGCATCATATTATGGTGGTAACTTTATCATG
The DNA here is from genome assembly GCA_036419115.1 of Scarus forsteni. NCBI lineage: Eukaryota > Metazoa > Chordata > Actinopteri > Labriformes > Labridae > Scarus > Scarus forsteni. Next base: position 12,424,660 of record JAZDUH010000443.1, read on the forward strand.
GAACTATTGCTTATAGATGTACTCCCCTTTGTGTGTGTGTAAATTGACCAATTGTGTGCATGAGATATGAATGTGTGAGTGCATCTGAGTGATTTGTGCGTCCCCTATGGGTATGCCCAGGCCAGATAAAACAGCTGACTGGTGAAGAGCAGGAGCCCGAGCCAATCGGGGGAGCCGTGCGCAGCATGAGAAGCTGGACTGCCGTTGCTCAGGAGATCATTCTCTGCTGTCGATACCACTGTTAAGCTGTGTCTTCCCTTGTGCTTCGTATCTGTGAGGCACTCGCTGCCATTGGGTTAGACTGGAGAATTGCACACATTCACATGTAGAATTTTGCTTTGTTAATCTCACTAAGTTCAGGGTGCTGTTAGTACGTAATTTTTATTTGGTTAGACATAGGTAGCAGGTTTTGTTTTCTTTTTTGTAAGAAGCAATGGTAACTTTAATTCTAGGTAAGAGTACTTTGGCTATCCTTGGTTTTTGATTTAAACAGCACTCTCTGGCCCTTTTCTGTTGTCTGACCTTGCTTCATTATTGTTCAATCTCACCTTTTGTAATAAATAACACCTAATGCCACAGACAAATCAGGCCTTATGTTGGTGAGCCGGGTTGTAACACAACAACATGTGAGCAACCCTGATGGAAGTTTGCACTCCCCAAGTGCTTTCTAGTTTGCCTTTTTTTTCATTGCAAAGATTCAACAAGGTGCTGGAAACATCCCCAGAGGTTTTGGTCCTTCAAACATTCAGTGAAAACTTGTCAGCTGCAAATCTCCCATTCTACTACATCCCAAAGGTGCTCTGTGACTGACATCTGGGGACTCGGGAGGCTGGAACAATGAACTCATGTCACGTTCATGACACCAGATGTTTTGACCCGAGATACCCAGACTGATCGTGATATCAGTGATCATCGGAAGAGACACTGGTTATGAAGGCATGTCCATGGTCAGCATGACAAGGAAGAAGTGATAACATTTAATTGGTGATCAGAATCACACTGTACATTCAGGGACTGTAAAAATGATTTCTAAACATTGCGTGATAGCACAGTTTTCCACATTTTCCCTAATTACTCAATTACTTTTTAATGATTTTTATGACATTCCTGGGGAATATTGGTCCTGTTGGCATAAGAGGGAGGTAGTTCAGTTTTGGTGGCCATCTGATTCTAGATGTACAGAATACAGAACTTTTTTTTTTGAATTTACTGACAATGCACTTTAACGTTTTTGACATTAACTTTCAGCTTATTTTTTAAAATTTGCTCGTTTACATATTTACAAGAAAATGTCCATCTCTTGCAGCCTCACGAAGAATCGATGAATGACAGCAGTGAATGAATCAGGTTTAATCACTTGCAGGGGTCTCTGAGCGCTCTCTGCTTGCTCCGACAAGCTTGTGCTGTGTGTTCGGTCAGTTATTGCCTCGCTCTGACAACACACCGGAGGCCCTAAATAAACAAGCATGGAAAGGTTCTGTGGGGAGGGAACTGTAATCAATACAGAGCAGTGGTATGTACTGCTGCTTCAGCGTCACCTTCTAGTCAAAGGCCATTTCACTACGATCAATACCTGTGAGAAACCCTGACAGCAGGAACAGGAGCGCTAACAGGGAGATGATCTCAACACCACAAGCTATGACTTTGACATGAGATGAGTACAAATAGGTCAGACCCGAGAGGATAAACAGTCATCTGTAATCCAGAGATTATAAATTATAACTATTGATTTACATGTTTAAAAAATAAGACTCCTGCGACCACTCTGATAAATGTAAGTTTGTTTGCATTGTGAAGTACATACCTCACAATGTGCCTGAATCATCTGTCCTCATTCAAATTACTCAAGTATTCTTATATTACTAAAAATAAAGCACCCTCAAGACACCATTCACACATGTCAAATACTCTTAAGAATGTGTAATGACGAAACATCAGCAAATATCTAAACATTTAAACACATAAACATCAATTTCAGCCATAAGTCTTGCCTTCTTCATTGTAAGTCAGCTATTATTTATCTTTCAAGCTTTCAGTAAAACTGCCCTGCTGATATTTGTCAAAAATAACAAATTGATGTCCATGGTCACTGATACGATAACTCTGTGCTCTACCTTAGAACTGAATATATATCAGGAGGATTGCCTCTTGAAATGCAGCATTTTGCTTTGTCAGCAAATCACCTTATCCGCTTTGTCATCCTCATAAAAAGTGAGTTTGAATCCTCAAAATTTTCTTTTCTGTCATGAATATTATAAATAACTGTAGTGCAGACGTCTGTTTTTTTATAGAATGAAGGAGAACAATATACTCACCCAGAAGGCTTTCCTGATCCAAACAGTGCTTCGGGAGATATTTAGATCCAAAATTGAGCAGCGGACATCCGTATGATGGTAGCACATATGGCATACAGCGCCGCTCCTAAAACTGCATTAATCGTCCAAAAACTCATTAGTTTCACCAATATTTCATCATGGTACGCTCGGGCTACTCCTCCATTACAGTCTGTGTCACTCCAGACATGTTTTGTGACTGTGCTGACCTCTGAACTGAAGAAGAAGAAGGTTTGCCTCCGCGCATGCACAGTACTCTCTGGAGAGCTGTTCTTCTCTTTGCCTCCGCATCCTCCTTTCGATGAGCTCCTTATCTGTAAACTCTGACTCGAAACTGTAAGGACACCCATCATATTCAAAGTTCTCCTCCACAACATCTTCATCTGATAGATATTCCTCCATTTTGCACAAAACTGGAAGAAAAAAAGTCGTTTAGCCGGTGGTCTTCCCCTGAAACAAGGAGCAGTACTTCGCATGCGTGGAGGCAAACATTCTCCTTCTTCAGTTTCAGAGGTCAGCACAGCCACAAAACATGTCTGGAGCGACACAGACTGTAATGGAGGAGTAGCCCGAGTGGACCATGATGAAATATTGGTGAAACTAATGAGTTTTTTAAAGATTAATGCAGTTTTAGGAGTGGTGCTATACATGCCCTGTGTGCTACCATTATATGGATGTCCGCCGCTCGATTTTGGATCTAAATATCTCCCGAAGCACTGTTTGGATCAGGAAAGCCTTCTGGGTGAGTATATTGTTCTACTTCATTCTATAAACAATGTGAAAGCTGTAGAAACCAAACTTATCCTTTAAAGCTAATCAGCTAAGCTAAACAAGCAACTGGGTGTTGAGGCCCAGTCAAAAACATACTAATGCATTTGTGTTGCCTTGGTACAATGACCATGTGGCAAAGGTAAGCACATGTGTTAAATGTAATTTAAAGAGCTGAAGTTAAGATTCTGGTTGAGCCTTGAATAAGTAATGTTGGGGCAATAATTATTTGTTTCGTTTGAAATGTGAAAGTTACATGATGTTTTTTATTGAATGTGCTTATGTTGTACAGCCTTCTCTTGACTGGACTATTTAGTCTGATTTGTGTTTTTGCTCCAATTTATAGTTTTAGTGTGGCAATAATTTTGTAAATTCACATAAATTAACACATTAATAAATAAGTCTTTGATGAGTCACAAACAAACATTTATATTTATTTTTCATTTGTGACGGCCCTTTGGGTTTTTAGTCTTCATGCTGCTGGAAATGTTTTATTTAAGGATTATCTTATCAATAAAGATAGCTTATCTTAAAAGGGGGAATAAATCATCCCATATTAATTTCATAATGTTTCTTAGCAACACTGCATTTCCTCAGATACCCAAGGGGAGATAGAAAGAAAACATCTCAGGTAATAAAATCCAGACCACTCTCTAAACAGATACATGAACTGCCAGAGGTTTTCATTATGAATAAAGTGTAACGTGAAAGATCTAAAATAAAACACCTTTTTCACATATTACAATAGAGTTTGTGAAGCTTTATTCGGTTGTGACTAATACATGATACTCTTAAGTCTGCTAACAGTCAGACAGTCAGACTTTAAGTGAGTCTCACTGCAGGGGAACATCCCTCAGAGGGCCCAGCCTACAAAGAAACAGCCTTAACGGCCTGCTTAGGCTGCTCAGGTGGAACTAAACTGAGATGGTCTCGTTAAGTCCCTCCTGTATTCCTTTGTCTGTTTACAATAAAGCACCACCATCATGCCAGGGGCTTGTGCTCCAGGGCTGAGACTGGATTGTACTGAATTCACCCTCAAAAGGCTTTAGCCCTTCAAATGGTACACTGCTTAAGACACGAAGATGAACATGGCACAAAGTGAATGCAAAATTGACTCAGTGGAGAACATTTTGAGGAGAGGGCAAAGAAGAATGAACGGAGAAAGTGGACGATAGGTGTATCAGGAGAGCAAGTGATTATGGGACAGAGTGATAGGAGTAAAATTGAGGATAAAGGGGATGTAAGACTTCAGAATTGAACAGTCACACACTCATTACAGATCCTAGATTTACCCCATGTTTAACCCATAACATACCCTTTCACCTGTCACACATTCTTTTGAGTGGCTCTTGAGAAAAAGCAATCCAGCGATGATGGATGCTGTGCCCACTCATCCACAGTCGAGGCACGAGCAGCAATTAAACAGACTAAAGTGGGGAAGTCAAGGTGATGCAACGGAGGCAACAGAGCCAGTCAGCCGGCAGTGTTTTGTAGCCCGCTGCAGCTAAATATGACGAGTGTTCTCTGCCTGGTTCAAAGAAGACCAACTGAAGACCCTCTGAAAGATGCTGACGAACAGCTACAGCACAAACAGCATGCCCCCGACTTAATGAAGAAAAAACCTGAAGACTTTATCTGATGAAACTCGCAGGAAATAGTTGGGAGTATGTGGGACATAACTCTTTTGAAGTTTATGAGCGCTTAAACTCTCTTGTCACTGACTTCTGCAGAAGGGAGTTCCGGGCGGCTTGATGTATATTCATGATTCAAAATCCCTTTTCAATTACAGCGCTGATCTTTATCGGCCGAGGCGTTTCTTGCTGCATGCTTCTTTTGAGAACTTCAAACAGACCGCTAGTGCGTACACAAACTTCCCTGCTTGTAATTACTTTGTGAAAAGTGTTTTGGTTTCAGAGTCGGACCTCCTTTCTCTGCCTTACCGTAAACAGCAGGCTGATTGCTAAAATGTTGCTTTAATGGGAGGGAGTGGACGCAGCCCCTCCATTCTGCCATGTCATGCCGCGAGGGCAGTGAATAGCTACACTAATGGATACAAACACTTCCGTCCCCGGAAGCCTTTGGAGTAAACATGGCCAAAATGCGTTATTGAGGGAGGAATGCAAATCATGACACTAAAACACCAGTGTTTATGTGTTTGGGGAGGTTTTTCTGCAGCTTGATGAGGAGGAGGTTTAAAAGTAATTCAGTGGGCAGTAACTGTTAAATATAAAACCAGAACTCCAACCTGATGGTTTTATGCCCCTGCAAGGTGTACAACTGCCAGGAAGTGAAGGTGTAGTAATGGGTCAAGGCTAGAGTAGTTATTGTGTGGTGGTGTGATTTGTACTAAGCCCAATTCCAGTGAAGTTGTGACATAATTAAAAAGAGAACACACTGATTTTCAAATCCTCTTCCACCTATATGAAGTTTAAAACAATAGATGGTTAATATTCAAACAAACACTTCCCATTTTATTGACAGGCTTATCTTAGTACTTCCGAGTTGGATATAAAATATTAACTGTTTCCAGATGCCCCATGCAATGTGCTCATGTACCCCTAGGGGTACAGGTACCCTGGTTGGGAATCAATGCCTTGCAATGAAAACTGACATGATTCTGTAAATTATATTACTACGTGAGTTCAGGAACACTTCAGAAAACTGCTACAATCCACAATTGCAAATTAAAACTCTCGGGCATGCAAAGTCAAAGCTATTTATTGGCAGCATACAAAAACACTGCCGGCCTCTCTGGGTCCAAGCTCATCTGAGATGGACTGACAGAAAGTAGAAATGTGTGCTGTGGTCTGATGAGTCCACAGACTATCCAGACTGTAATTGGAGCAAAGTTCAAAAGCCAGCATCTGTTGTGGTATATGTGTTTTTTTTTTTATTGCCAATGGCTTGGGTAACCCATAAGCAGCTTTGGTTACCTAAGTAATGAGCAACACACCTCTGTTACCCTGTTGCTCTCTTAATGATTATTATTGATTATACTTCTATAAAAACAACCACTACAACTTTACAGACAAAAGGACCATCCTGAAAATAAGATACTGCATCTCAAGGTGCTAATCTCTCATAAATTTCTATTCAGTAGAGATATATATGATGACTACAGGTCTATGTTTTTCCCATGGATCTGTTACTAGCTTTAATTCTTACTTCAGTCCACTTGTCTCCACCCACCTTCCTTCCTTCCTGTTGTACATCCTAAGACTGGGATCTTCGTTAAAGATTTCCTACGGGAAACAAATAGTTTTTTCCTTAATGCCATTATAAAGGGATTTATGGTTGGCTATATGGATTCATGTTGGGAGTGGGATGTATGTAGATGTATGTATGTATATATATATACTCAACAAAAATATAAACGCAACACTTTTGTTTTTGCTCCCATTTTTCATGAGATGGACTTACAGATCTAAAATTCATTCCAGATAAACAATATTACCATTTCTTTCAAATATTGTTCACAAATCTGTCTAAATGTTTGATAGTGAGCACTTCTGCTTTACTGAGATAATCCATCCCACCTCACAGGTGTGCCACATCAAGATGCTGATCAGACACCATGATTAGTGCACAGGTGTGCCTTAGACTGTCCACAATAAAAGGCCACCCTGAAATGTGCATTTTTTAACTTTATTGGGGGTCTGGGGACTCAGAACCAGTCAGTATCTGGTGTGACCACCATTTGCCTCATGCAGTGCAACACATCTTCTTCGCATAGAGTTTATCAGATTGTCAATTGTGGCTTGTGGAATGTTGGTCCACTCCTCTTCAATGGCTGTGCGAAGTTGATGGATATTGATGGGAACTGGTACATGCTGTCGTATACGCCAGTCAAGCACATCCCGACAATCTGGAGTCAGGTTAAGATCCCGATGAGGATGACGAGCATGCAGTTGAGCTTCCCTGAGACGGTTTCTGACAGTTTGTGCAGTAATTCTTTGGTTATGCAAACCAATTGTTTCAGCAGCTGTCTGAGTGGCTGGTCTCAGAAGATCTTGGAGGTGAACCTGCTGGATGTGGAAGTCCTGGGCTGGTGTGGTTACATGTGGTCTGCGGTTGTGAGGCCGGTTGGATGTACTGCCATATTCTCTGAAACGCCTTTGGAGACGGCTTATGGTGGAGAAATGAACATTCAATGCACAACAACAGACCTGGTTGACATTCCTGCTGTCAGCATGCCAATTGCACGCTCCCTCAATGCTTGCGACATCTGTGGCATTTTGCTGTGAGACAAAACTGCACATTTCAGAGTGGCCTTTTATTGTGGACAGTATAAGGTACACCTGTGCACTAATCATGGTGTCTGATGAGCATCTTGATGTGGCACACCTGTGAGGTGGGATGGATTATCTCAGCAAAGCAGAAGTGCTCACTATCACACATTTAGACAGATTTGTGAACAACATTTGAAAGAAATGGTAATATTGTGTATCTGGAATGAATTTTAGATCTTTGAGTCCATCTCATGAAAAATGGGAGCAAAAACAAAAGTGTTGCATTTATATTTTTGTTGAGTATATATATATATATATATATATATATATATATATATATATATATATATATATATATATATATATATATATATATATATATATATATATATATATATATATATATATATATATATATATATATATACACATTTATTTATGTAAGCATACATGTGTATCCATAAATGAAGAGTTCGACTTCAGCCTGCTCTATTGTAAAGTGTCTTAAGATAATACTTTTTATGAATTGGTGCTATACAAATAAAGATTGACTGATTGATTGACATCTGTGGAGGCACAGTTAATGTCACCCCACTCTCACTTCAGCAATACAACGAACCACTACAGCATGACTTCAAATTAAAAGAGTACAGGTACTAGACTGGCCTGTGGTCCAGACCTGCCTCCCATTGAAAATATGTGGCACATTATGAAGCGTAAACTACGAGAACCTTAATTGTTGAGCAACTGAAGTAGTACATCAAGCAAGAGTGGGCAGGAAATTCACCTACAAAGCTTAAATAATTAGTTTTCTCAGTTCCTAAACGCTCATGGGGTGTTGTTCAAAGGAAGATGATGCAACACAGTCGAACACATGCCCCTGTCCCAGCTTTTTTGGATCATGTTTCAGGCATTAAAATTCAAAATGAATGAAATTCAGTCAGTTGGAATATTGTCATTGCAGTGTATTCAGTTAAATAGGGTGACTAAGATTTGAAAATCACTGTATTCTGTTTTAATTTATGCTACAAAGCAAAAACATCCCAACTTCATTGGAATTGGGTTTTATAGACATTTTTAAAACAAAAGATGATCATGAGATGTGGTCCACTTCACTGAGGAGCCGTAGACTTTCTTTGAGGGTAAGAGGGGATTTTGGCACTTCTTGGGTACTACTGACCTGCTTTACTGTGTTGCTTATTTCATTTATGCATGATACTTACAAATTTTGCCATGTTGTAAATAGAATAACCAAGTTTTCCAGTGATATTATAAATACAATACAAACTAGTTTTATTAAAGAGGAGAATTAATCAGCCAAAACAAAAATTCCAAATTCTTTTGAGGAGTATAGGTAAAAGATGTGTAGATTTTTAGGAAAATCAAATGAACAAGTATGATGGCCACACTTGCAACAAGTGAAATCAGGTTTAAAAACCACAGAGCTCACTGCAAAAATGTGTGAAGCCATCAGGGAGAAAGATCTTGAGGTTATTCAATCACATGGCTCTCTGTTTACTCTTTTTTAAAACTGAAGCTCAGAATTTAATTTTCTGTAAAATGGACCTCTCTCTGGAGTCAGTGATGGAGGACGAAACCCACAGGGCAAAACTGTCTGCCAAGGTTCAGCCAAAGTTTATTTGAGGCTTCAAAGTAACTGCCTAACCCCCCTCTCTTTGTAACTATCCCTCCACACAGATCATTTAGAGAACACTGTGTGTGAAAGCAGAGCTGATTTTACCCTATGAAGAGTTTACCCTTGAAACTGATCAGTATAATTCTTAATGGCCGTTAAAGCTTCATATCTTATGTTCCTTTCATTGGGGTTTCAACACATTTCTATTTAAATTGGGTGAATTCAGATTTCCCCACTCACTTGCCTGGAAAATAATTCTGACTTGGGCCTTTTCCCTTTCATTTTGGGCTGGGGAAATGATCATCACACTTTTGTTGAAGTCATTACCACGTGGCCCTGTCATTGAACTGTTTGTATGGGGTAAGCTGTGTATATCCTGCAGCATACTTGTACTAATCCTTGAGAGGTTCTTTTACCTCTTTTGGGAACAAAGTGAGTCCAGTTTACTGTCACCTAAAAGGGGGTCCACTTTACTATAAAGCTAAAGACTGACTTCTGTTAATCTTGTCATTGGTGATGTACGTGAGAGAAAGAAAAAACTGTTATTGTGGCATTCCCATCTGAAACTCTAGGAGATAACACCTGGGACTTTGACAGTGTGCAGCTGTGATGTCAAAGTCCCATTTAAAGATTTAAAAGCATCATTTTATTTCATCCAGGCACAAGGGATGATAAGACTGGATATTTCTTCCACGTATTGGAAGCTAAAAATAATAGTGCAGCCAACTATCTGTCACCTGAACTCATATAGCCTCCCTCTGTATTGACAGAAGGTGACAGATGGAAGAAGTAACACAAGAAAGGACAGAAAGCTCCTAAAGATATGAGAAATAGATTTAAAAGGAGGGGAAAATAAATGGCCTTCTGGTGCTGCTGTGGTTCTTTTCCCAGCAGCTGGTGGTCATTCAGATACAGGCTACGTTAAATAACAGTGAATCATTTGAGAGCAAAGAGATTATGGCCTAAGATCATAATCTTCAATCCAGACAAGCTTACTTTATCCAGCTGATCTGGTTAAGCAGAAGAAAGAAACAATTGATCATACTTTTGTACAAAAATCTCTATACGCTGACGGCATAGCACCTCCACCACCTCCATTTTTTTGACTCTGTGTGCAGTAACAAGAAAAAGATGGGAAAAGCTTGCCCAGTGTGAATAAACTTAGTTAAAACACTGGGAGTCAATGGGTAGCATTAGCCTGCCTCTGCTTATAATCATTAGATAAACTCTTCAGCAGCTCTAAAAGGTCCTGTGTGCTTGTTGTGACTCGTGTCCCACTTTATGTTATCTTTTTTTAGACCAAGATTTGCACTGCATGTATCATCTTCTGCATTCTTCCTCAAATGTCTACTGGCGCACATGCACCCTGCTGTTTAGTTTCATATGTATTGCTTCAAAAATGACAAAGTGCTAATCTTGGTTGCTAAAGAGTTTATCTGATGACTATATGCAGAGGCTGGCTAACGCTATCCATTGAAACCCAGTGTTTGAGTGAAGTTATTTACCATTGGGCAAGCACTGCCAGTCTTCCTCATGGTGCATGCACAGCCAAAAGGGTGGTGTCTATCTGCTTGTCATGGACTTGGTGGGTGAAGAAAGACACAAAAACAAAGAAATGTTGGAGTGTCCCTTTAAAACTGCTCACTTGCTTCACCTCAGTTCCACTGATGTATAAATGCAAAATACGTAATACCTGTTTTTAATTATCATATGATCAAATCTGGAGTCTTTGTAAAAGACAAAACTGTTGAATTTTTATATAATAATGTGTTTATTATAGGGAAATTCTATATCCACAAATGCAGATTCTTTAAAGTTGCTCCCAATTTTGCTGCATTTAAGAACGACCTTAAATTATTTTCTCGATCTTTAAAAAAAAAGAAAAAGAAAGTGCCTCACGACTCTATGAAATTCTGGATTTGTGTATGAATTGAACCCCTTGTAAATGTTTTCATTAAATTATTTTAATTTATTTTTTTATTTTAATTTATTCATTTTTTATTAATATTTTGTTTTATATATTGGTTGCTGATGCTGCTCAGTGATTTATGAAGAATGTACAATGCAAAATATGCCTGTTTGTTACTTGAAATGGCTGAATAAAGAATTGAAAAAAAAAGGTTCCACTGATGTAGACAGGCTTGTGTTGCCTCTTTTTTTCTAAAATCAGCTATCAGTATACTATCACTATCACTTTATCTTCCTGATTCTTAAAATCCAGATTTAAAATCCAGATTTAAAATTAAAATGATTGGGTGCGAGTCTCAAACCTTGAGCCCAGTCGAGTCTGAATTCTCTGAACCCATCTCAGAGTGCCAGTCTTTGACTCCTGCTTCTGTTGTCTAGCAGTCCAAACATACATATTCAGCACATCCAACAAATCCTCTCAACTGTACTTCAAGAAACCTGAAAACAAAAATGTCCATGCAGGGGAAAGAATTGTTTTGATTGTGTTCTCATCAATATTCCCAGATCAATACTCAGCACAGCACAGGTTTAAGTCTTTACCTGCTCCTCAGCCTCAACAACTCATACAGTAAATGGTATTTTAACAAATTTGCATGTAAAAACATCAGGGTCATTTGGACAGACATCTTACAATGCTGTTAAACTCACTTTACTCCTTACTGCTGCTGTTCAGGCTCAGAGAGAGAGCAGGCTGTGATTATGACTGGACTCATTATGTGACAATGCCTCTGCCATATCTGTCACTTTGACTGTCATTGTGGCAATTTGCAGCGGTTGCTATGATTATTGCTGTGACACATTTTTTTTAATGGACATCACATGGCATGCTGGGGTCATGTGTAAGCAGTGAACTGTATGACTGAACTGCTGCACTATTTTGCTCCTGCTGTGTGTGGTAACGTTCGTCATAGAAACACTGATGGCTAAGCCCTGTGTGGATGTAATGATGCTGACTTACTGAAAGAAACAGTAGAGTATACAGTAAAACTCTCCTGCAGCCTTATCCTTTTATAAAAATCACCCACAGACTGTTCTAGCCCAAGCAGATGGTATTCCTACTCCTACACCCTCAACCAAGCAGAGCTGCAGCAGCTGTCTTTACAGCAAATAACTGTATACTGTCAGAGCCCGGCTTGTTTAGAACAATAATAAGCCATAAATGCATTGTGTAAGGTGCCACATCACCTATACTTACTGCAGTATCTACAGAATGTTTCACAGATGTTAGTTTACTATAAGTGGACAGGGACAGCAATATTTAATGTATCTGTCAGGGAGAGTGCCAAAATTTTGCTAACAGCTTTAAAAACTTCTTCTCAATATGTTGTTTTTATACCCGTATGAAACTAGTGTAGTGACTTTAGTCAAACTGACACTATTACTTTAAAAAGCCTCTATATAATATATGCTACATTAGCAAATGCTAATATAATAGAGTTAATTGACACAAATGAACCCCCATTGTCGAGAGATCAGAAATAAACTTGCTGAGATGTTCTATATCTTAAACAGACCCTATGTCAAACCCACAGACTGTAAAGAAATTGTATGGAGCCATGTTGTAGGAGCCTTAGGAATGCTACACATGCAATCTCAACCAAACTTTAGCCCCACAGACAGAAAGGCAGGACTTGGGGCTGTCTGACCAATAGCAAAGCTGGATTTCCAAAACTAGAAATTCACAACAAACCTTCCATTAAGAAAATTTGACAGGATATAAAAAACAAAGCCCGCCCCTCAGCGTGAGAGCACATTGATTTATTATCAGTGCTGTCAGACGATTAAAAAAATTAATCTAATTGATTACCATATTTATAATTAATTAATCTAATTAATCACATTTTAATCTCATATCTGCTTAAAGTACCCAAATAAAGAATCTGAATTCTAGGATATTATAAAATTGTAGTGCATGACTAATCAAATGAATACACTAAGAAGTGAAGATCTGTAAATCCACATTTTTATTGGTGACTAAATAAAACCAAAGTCAGGGCAACTTGTCCAGAAAATCCTAAGCTCAATCAGGCAACTCAAATTACACTTCAAGTGTGTTTCATAAATCAAATTCAAAATAAGAAAAAGGTCGAGGACATCCAGCAAAACAATTAGGCCTGATGGATTATTAAAGAATGTAGTACAAATATAGATAAATAAATTCAAAAATAAAATAAGACAAAGTCTTAAATATGCCATTCCTGCTGTCACCTGGGCTTTGTGTGGTTTGACTAGAGACGCATGTGTGAAGTGACGTGCCACTGCCATGTACGGGTCCTCCAGCTGGCCAATATCAAAATGTTTGTGTGCTATGATTAATCTTGCGATTAATTTTTATAACGCATTAATTTGCGGTGTAATTAATTAATCTAATTAATCCACTAAAATGACAGCCTTATTTATTATAGCTTTAGATTGGCACATTGACATCATCAACATCACCATTTCATCAAATAGCTCATTTATATTAATTTTGGCAGAACTTATTCCAAGTTAAAGTAGAATACGAACAGCCTAATGTGAAGTAACAGCAGTATGCAGACCAAAGAAGAAGCATAGGAAGTGATAGGAAGTGATTTACTGACAAGTTAGCGTGCAAAGACAGAATTTAAGTGACTTTTGTAGGCAGCTAATTTTCTCTAGCTTGCAGGGATCAGATACAGATCCAGCCACTTCAATTTTCCCCTCCCAGCCAACGACCAGCCAACCTCCAACCAACGTCCAAGCACCAAAATCCCTCTGCAAGTACACATCCTCATGTAATTGCGAGGTGTCCCCCTGAGAAGGCCCTTCTCTCACAAGATTTCATAGCATCAAGCTTTCCATGGATGTTGAAGTAACTGCTAATTCAGACAAGCATGGCCTATTAGTTTCAAAACTTCCAGCACAGGCAGGCCTCATAATGGACCTGCCATGGAGCAGGCAAGACCTATTAGGGATACTGGGGAAGTTTTAAGTGGCTGCACATTATACACTGTAACACATTAAAATGTGTGCAAATTAAGGCAAATGATGACACATGAACCCCTTAAAACTGCTCCATTTGGATATAGGATTGGTCCAAATGGGTCGTTAGAATCTTCAAGAACCTAAACTAATCACAGACCCTAAAACTGTGACCAGACCTCCATCTGAATGTCTATTATTCAGAATGTTTCAAGTGCATCTTCAGCTGATTGTTGAACAAGAGTTTTGCTCCTGAGTTGCAAGTTTGAGGAACACTTTCCCACAGCTTCTCACACTTCACAAAGTCCTAATCAGTTCAACAACTCTTAACAGAGTTCTAATCACAGCTAAATCTAATAATGGTGCTCCCAGAATTGCAGCATCCACGTGAAGCTGTAAAACGATTGTCTGATTAGCCGCAGGAGCTGAGAGAATAATTACCCAGCGGTCCCTCCTTCACAGTTTGAAGTGAAGGTGGCCTAATGGCAGGTAATTTTACTTCTCTCCCTTTAAGCTGGAATCTGAAAGTCATGAAATTACCCTCCTATAAAAGGCCGCTCTCATAAAGATTATCAATAAAAGATATTTATAATGCAAGCTCTCTGTGCAGATGCAGGAGATGAAACAGGAGAATTTGGCTTTATTTCATCTCAGGGTTTATTTGGGGTGATGTGTTTTTGTTTGCAGATTTGCCTCAGTGTGACTCTTCAACTTTAACTGCAGAATGTGAATGTTTCAGCATTATCTCTGACAAAGGAGTGACGCTTCATGTGGGTGGAGATATATATATACACATATATATATCTATATATATATATACAGATATATATATATATATATATATATATATATATATATATATATATATATATATATATATATATATACACATATATATATCTATATCTATTTGACAATGTTTGAGGAACTTAATTAGTGAACATGGCTACAAAGAGACAATATTAAAACTACGGCATCAGATATGATGCATGCAATATAACATTTTTTTAGAGTTTCAAACCTCTTTGAATCGTGTATGTAACACTGATTATATCCACTGTGTAGTGTTGCTCATTGTTTTAAAACTGTGGCAAAAAATGGAAGTGACTGTGTGCTCTGCAGCTTCTCAAAAATCTCACAGAGTAGCCTATGAGCAAAGCTAAGGGGTATTTTAACAAATACTGCTCTCTTTGATATCTTTACATGAAAAACTAAGTTATATTATTTTAAGAAACTAATGAAATCTTAACCTGACATGCCAGATGGACAGCTCCATATATCTGCCACAGAAATATTTCACAAGTCCATCTGGGTAGGGGCCCTTTTAATTTGTTTTCAGGGGCAGAACGTTTACAAAAAAACCCAAGCTTGTGATTGGATAATCATTCTGCTCATCACATTCATCACAGACCAATCCATACCAAGCAGGGTTGCCTCATATAATGAAGCAATGTTTTCATTGAATATGTCATTATTTTTTTCTTTTATATAAACATTTTATTTTATTATTTTGTTTATATTGGCTGCTGCTCAGTGGTTTTTGAAGACTGTATGATGCAAAATGTGCCTGTTTGTTACTTGAAATGGCTGAATAAAGAATTGAAAAAAAAATAGCATACTTTTTTTTAGCTGTTAGCCGCTAACTTAGCTGCTAACGGCTAACGGCCTTATACTATCGTTTTACACTATATCGTACCACACAGATGATTCATTTAACACTTAAATGTAACATGAACCTCGTCAAAGACAATCCCTCCAAGTAAACTTCTGAGGAGGGCAGATTTCGCCAAGTTTTACCAAGTATCTATGAGAACAATAGGCTAATCGGCATCTCCGTTCTCAACTTCCGGTTGTCATCACGTCCGCATTCTGCAGCTCCCGCCTCTCTTCCCTGATTGGGCCGTTAAAATTTTAGCTGAGTGAATCCATTGGTCAAAGGGGCGCTACAAGATGGGATTTTCAGGACTTCAGGAACTGAATCAGGCAGGCCCATCTGTTATGCAAGGTTAATGAAATCTACCCATGCCCAAAATAATTTTAAACAGATAAGTAAACCGGCTGGTTGACCTGCATATCTGCTACTTGATTGGGTATCCTGACATAAATCAAACCTAAAATGTTGCTAAACGAAAATGCAGGGACACCATTTTTACCAATTTCTTTTCTTTTTTTGTAAATGTACTTCTTAGAGTGGAAATCAAAGGTTAAGTGTAGCCTATACCAGTTTAAATTTAAGTTACTAAATAAACACTCTCCTGAGGGCAAACGTAAGATGTCACATAACATGGCATTGCATTTCATCACACGGCAGTGCATGCTCGCTGTCCAAACTGCATTTATAAGATATTAAATTCTATGACCTGAGGGAAACAGATGAATTGTGCTTTGCTGATGAGCATTTGACACAAAGTTTTCCAAATGTCTGCCTCATTGAGAGTTCTTCTTTATTCATGGATTTGATCAGTAGTCTGCCGTCTCCAGTGAGTGAATCAGCAGATTTATAAAGTTACTGGGACGGAGCACATTTATAACATGCCTGTGATATGCCAGTTTAGTCATCATGGCAAATTTTCAGCTGTAGTCTCTGGGAATGTCAGTGTCAATTCCAAACCAAAGTGATACAAGTAACTAAAAGTTAAGAGAAAAATATTGCTCTGATATATCGATAGCACTAAACATTGTGATATATTGATGAGGTGATATTTTCTCAGTGTGGCGCAGCAGGTAGAGCACGTGCCTCACCATAAGAAGGTCTCAGGGTTGGTCAGGACCCTGTTGTGTGGAGCTTGCATATTCTTCCTGTGTGTGCGTGGGTTATCTCCAGGCAATTCAGCTTCCTCCCACAGACCAAAAACATGCTTATTAGGTGACTCTAGGTGACCCTTAGGTATGTGTGTGAGTGTAAAAGGTTGTCTGTCTCTCTGCATGGCCCTGCGATTGGCTGGAGACCGGTTCAAGGTGTGCACGACTCTTGCACAATGTCAGCTGGGACAGGCTTCACCCCCCACCCCACCCCAATGACCCTGTAAAGGATAAGCTGTCAATTGACTGTGTCAATGTCAGTTTTACTGATACAGCAAATTTCAACAGCCAAAATGGATGCATGGATGGATTTTGTTATCACATTCATAGAAACTGTGGCCTTATAATTTATCCAGAAATAACAGACCAAAAAGCTGAAATTGGGGCTTAATGTTGTTGTTATTCATCTAAAAAGCACAAAGTGACTGCATTATGACACAGCTGAGGATCAGAGTTTCCACATTCACCCTCCAGCACCAAGGACAGCTCCATAAATGCCTATGAATGCTGGACTCCTTCAAACAATTTAATCCATGGCATTAATATGCAACTAGTGGAGCTAAAACAGCCCAAAACTAAATCAGACCTTTTCCTGCACTGTGTATCAGCATATTTTTTTTAAACTGACCCTGACCTGTTGTCACCGGGGATAAGATATTTCTGAAAGCTACTCAGATGTGTGGGTGTGCTACATTTTATCCTCCTGTGTTTTCTCTACTGTTACTGTCAACTCAGTGACTTCAGCAAAATATAAAAATAAGATTGGCAACTCTACTTCTCTGCCCCCAGAGTCCATACACAGGCGGGTGATAGTTTGTCAGAAGCAGGAAAAAGTTCAGAGTGAAACTTACCAATTATGAAGGGAATTACTGACTGTGGGATGCTGTGAGGTTGAGATGCAAACATTTATGGCTTTTTTTCCTTTGTACTGATTGAGGTAATAAAGTGATCCATGTCTGTATTTGTCCTCTAGTTTGCTATTTATTCAGACGGCATTGTGAAGCAGACAAAAGCACACGCTGAGGAAGAGCTGCCTTTATGTCATTACAGCTCAGCCTGATTTTCCCACTGCATAGGTAAACACCCGCAGTGCCCACTGGCTGCACTATGCATGATGAAACACTAGCTGGCTGCGTGCACCATGCACTCTGCTGCAAATCTCCCTCTCTAGTCCAGGGATTGGCAAAATGTGGTCCTGGGGGATACGTGTTGATGGTGTAGAATTGACATTGAATAAATACAACAATAGCTTTAATGACTGGACGTCTGCAGGACATATTATTCACTTTATATCACAGTGGAATGAAGAGTATTTAAGATCTTAAAGAGGGCTCTGATCCACAAAATCAAGACATTTCAGATATCTACAAATCAGAGATTATATGAGAAAAGAAATTACCAAAAACATAGATGCTGGAAAAGCACTAATCCAAATGTTTGTAAAAGTCTAAGAAGCTCTATTTAAGTTTCTAATCCCAGAACACAGAAAATACCCTGGGAAACAGAGGCACCTTAATCATTTCACAAAAGCCAGCAGTGGAAAACAATAAGATCCCATTTCTGGATGTAAATGTTAAACTATACAGTATTCCAGTCGACCTTAGCAGAAGAAATATTACTCCAGTCAGGCAGAATGTTGGAGATGTGGAAACAAAGAGGACTACACTGTCATGATTTTTGGATTTGCCCTGCTGTGATCCCATTTTGGAAACAAATTCATGAAATAATGGAAACTGTGATTTTTACAAAAATTCCTATTAGATTAAAGGTCTTTTATCATGGTTCTTGAACTGAGAAGAAGAAGGAAAATGTTTCAAAAGGATATTGCTGCTAAGGAATGTCTTAAAAAAGAAAATAAAGTATTGATTTTGTTTCATGAAGAACAACATTCTGTTCCTTTTGTGGGCTCAGTAATTAAGTGTCAAGGTTTGAAACATTCTTTCATCCACTAAAATGCATTTTTAAAAATACGAGTTTGGTGTAATAAATTTTAAAAAATAAGAATTTACGGGTTGATTAGTATGAGTTCATCACCTGCTGCATGCTCTTCTAATGGTAACATTTATAGGTTTGACTTTATTTGGGACATTTTCTCCACAATGTCAGTTTAATAAGTAACATCCATATATTTTAGTTCTGCTTTTGTGTGTGTGGCAAAGGCTAAATTCTTACTGTAAGCCTTGCTGCTTATTTCTTGTTTAATTATTCTCTTTTGTGTCTGTATTTTTGTGATCTTGAGTTAAAAGCTCCACGCTGGTGTCAGAATTAATCAGTTTCCTTCCCTACTTAGTTGTGTGTACATTTCTATGTCGCGTTAAAAAGAAAGATCTCCAAAACATTTCATAGCAATTTATCTGTAGAACAAACGAATCATCAGCTCACATCGTCCTGGCTCCCCCACAGAATCTTGCAGTATTTTTAAAGACTAAATCAGTCCGATGGGGCGAGGCCAGATCCTTTGTTTTATAAGGGGAGAAAAGCAGCCTGAGCCCCCTCCCTTTCATCCCACACTGTTATTTTTGCAGGTGCATCTGCAGTGATCTATTTTCCTTCTCACATCTTTTAATGATTCATGTTTTGGGGTTTCTCATCCCCTCATTCTAAAAGCTCAGCGAACAGAGAGAGGACTGATCAGAAGAATGAGTGAGCAATCATGAGGGTATAAAAAAAGCACAATGCAACAGAGGGGAGATAAATGCTGACTTAAAGGAGTGTGTAGGATGGGAATAAATGGGTGTTACATATGGAGGTGTTTCTTGAAATATCTGCTGAGCTTTGAGGAATCTGTTGGATGTGCTCATAAAATCTGTGATCCATCGAGTGGAAAAAATGACATTTCAGCACAACTGACTCACTTAATCCATACATTCTTTATGATGGTATCCATGTGTGACTGTGATGGCACATCGACATGTCATCACTTTGTCCCATGGCTTTATGCTTGGACAGCAGAAAATCTGTTGAAGAAGCACTACTTTAAAACATTTGATCTGATGTGATGAAAGCAGATATTTGACAATCCTTTCTATTTAATAATCTTATTTATAAACAGATTAGCATAGACTGTTTTGCCGTTGCAGCCAAGCACAATGACATTTTTTCGAGCTTTGCTTGCAAACAGTGAACCGTTTAAAACAGGATATAAAGACCAGAAAATCAGCTAAATGGTTAAAGAACAACAAACAATCCAAAATGATTCAACAATTATAATGATGATAAATAAATAAACTAAATAAATAACACCAAAAAAAGACAAACCCAGTGCAGAGCAAACACCAAAGAGATAACACAAAGCTGCACTGACCAATTATCACAGAGGAGACATGTCAACCAATCAGAACAGACTGGACCTTCATGGGAATGGGATCTGTGACAGGTGCTCCAACAGAGCATCTTAGACAGAGAGAGAGTAGAAGTGAATCAGGAGCATTCAGGATGTTAATCTGGCAGTTTTTTTTAACATTAATGATTGTGTCCAAACTCGAGCAGGCATCAAAATGGAACATATGAACCAGAGTTTCACTTTAAAAGACACAGTGAAAATGTGTCGCCGAAACAGGTATATTCTCACATCATTTCCCTGGGTTACTCTTGCAGGAGCAAAGAGTTTCCCTTTTCCACTTCGAGAAAGTGTTATACTGAAGTGGAGTGCTGGTGCAGAACCATGAACACGATCACCCGGATAATGAGCTCTTTTCTTTACTGTCATCTGGTGAGGATGCAGAGGCTCTAATCGTGGTTGTTTTTGCTCCAACTACACCATTTTTCACTGAACCCATTATCCAAACATTTGTAGCATTAAAGTATAAAGACATAGCAGGATGTTAGTGGGTATTAAACTTGACAGGAGAGCTAATAAATCAGAAAAAGTGCTGTAAATGTTTCACCACCATCTGCATGGTACCGTCACTTGTTTTGTTTTACTTTACAGAGATTTAACCCGGTTTAAATCATGAGAGTGCATTCACTAACAGATGACCATCCCTTCAATGACAACAGTTTATGACTGTTAAATGTTTGGATTATATTTTTCTGGTTCAGATTGTATTTCTAATGTAGAAATGTTTGGAGCAGATAAAGGATGCTGCTGAATTCTGGGTGTTGTATTTCGTGGCTGATTGACTAGCTAGCCTGCTGAAAGCATTGTGACTTTTGATCTTTGAGAACACAAGGGCCTCATGTATTTTACTTTTTTCAAAATAAACTATCCCTTACCCTCTAAAGAAGTTTGTTGTTTTTATCTCCAAATGTATTGGGATCTCGATAAAATCCCTCTTTTAGCATCATGTCCTGAAACAAGGCTGATTAAAGGGACTGTGAGGAGAATCTATTACCGGCGACATTAAGACCCTGCTACCCAAGAGCATGCGCGGCAACTGTCGTAATGCTGCGTTCCAGTAACCTCGGAACTGAGAGTGACATCATCTCCGACTTATCGGCGTTCCAGTTGAAGTTGGAAAAAAACATGCCGATCTACCAGGCTATTGTTAGCTGTTGTTAGCACGCCCTGTGTTGTTGTTCACAAATATCACATGAAGAATGTGATTATCACTATGGCAGCATTTTTGTAAATATAAGTCTAACAATACTATGTATACAGCTGATCTAGAGTGACACACCCCAGTTAGAAGTGCAAATAAATTGATTATTACAGGAGCTAAATTACTGTTCACAGCGGGGGCATCCATCTTCAATTGTCAACTCGGGGGTGGCAAGGTTTCACCGAGTTCCCAGTAGGAAACTCTGACTTCGGGGGGCGTTCCAGTTGCAGTTTCCTACTCGGAACCCGGAAATTTCTACTTCTGACTATAACTGGAATGCACCAAAAGACGTGACCCAAGCCAAAGCGTGTGTTTGTTGTGATGCTAATGAATGCAGCTCGGACCTTCCTCAGAACTCTGCATTGATTTACAACTTCTTTTTTCAACAACTTACAGGATTCAAAGCGATGAGGTAATGTATCTCTTTCTAGTTACGTAGCGGTAGTTTTTGATGTGTGACAACAAGCAATTTTTGGAAAACTTAGTATCGTAGTTTTGTAGCTGGCTATATATCGCTACTTACAGCCCGGTGCTCTAAGACGTGCGCGAATAATATAAACTTGCTCTAGTTTTAATTGTCTTGTTCCCGAAGTTGAGTATCCAGTCCAGTCCAGCCCTGTCCTGTCCGACCCGACCGTGAAGCTAAGGAATAGCATTTATAGATAACCTATTTTGATGCTATAAAACTCATCTTAAAGTGTGTATTTCGATCAGGCATATATCTAAAAGTGAGACTTTTTTGTAATTACTTGGAAACTCCTCACAGTCCCTTTTTTTTTTGTAATGTATTTTTTGGGCATTTTGTGCCTTTATTGATAGGAGAGAGACAGTGGATAGGCTTGTGAAAGGGGGTGAGAGAGTAGGGGAAGACACTCTGCAAACTGGTCACAGGCGGAATTCGAACCTGGACCGGCAGAAGCAAGTACATGGGGTGCTAACCACTCCGCCAAACCAGCACCCCCTCACAGTCCCTTTAAGACTGTAGTTTTTCTTGTAAGCAGTCAAGGATCACTGGTGTGGACTGCCTGTTGCTGTGGACCTACAAATCTTCTATAACTACAACTACAAATATTTGCCCCTTTCTTTAGCCCATGCATCCCATTATCATTGCAACTCTTTAAATGAAATTCTAAGAGATCAACAAAAGCAAATACATGCAAACAGCACCTACATATTAGTATGACCTTGATAAACACATATGGATGACCTGCTGCTGTGGACCTGCTCCTCTGAGTGCTTTATTCATCGTCAATCACTAAATGCATACTTTTATAGCAGTTAAACCCATTTTGATGGCAGTTCAACTAGATGGTGTTATATTAATTGTCATTGCTCTCTATTTTATGATCACTATAGATGTTAATGTTGATATTAGAATGACCTCTATCTGTGGTTGTTATTGATTATTAACCTGACACGCCAGATGGACAGCTCCTTATATGAGCCATGCAAATATTTCACTAATCCATCAGGGAAAGAGCTTTTCAAAAATATTTTCAGAGGCAGAACTGCAAAAACAACAGCAGCTTGTGATTGGCCAATCATTCTGTTTGTCACACTCATCACAGACCAATCCATGTCAAGCAATGCCACTACATATGACATAGCATACTGTGCTGTTTTTAGCAACAACTTAAACTATCTTACATTATATTATACCACACAGATGTATCATTTGACACTTACATGTGACATGAACCTCATCAAAGTATTAAGTATTTTGCAAGTATCACTGAGTAACCATGATGACCATAGACTACCCGGCATGTATAAGAAGGACTTCGTCGTTCTCTCCCGGTTTCCCAGCAGTGATCCCAGCTCGGGGAAGGAGCAAAAACATGATTTCTTGTGAGACAAGCTTCAAGTGACGTTCTTTGCTCCTCTTTTAAAGAATACACATGTGTCCATTTCTGATAAAAATAAAAACAAAGACATTAAGACCGCTGTTTTCAAACATGTAGTCACTGTTGTCACGTCCGCAGATCCCACCTCTATTTCCTGATTGTGCCGTGAAGCATTTAGTCAAGCAAAGTTGTTGGACAATTTTGTTGGATTTCAGACAATGAATCAGGTAGGTCCATCTGCTCTGTAAGACTAATTGATTACATCCCCCTAATAAATATCTTTACAACCACATGGACAAGGAAACCTTATTTGAAACTAGATTTTCTATCTCATGGGGCTAATCTCAAATAACTATATTCAACGGAGACAAATGTGATGAGGACAGATTTATGATCCGGGCATCCATGGGTTTGACGCTATCATAAATTCTTATTTTTAGTCCTTTTGCTTCTGCTTACATACAACTCTTTATGTGTGAATTTATAAAATGAAGAGTATCTTCAGCCTGCTCTATTGTAACGTGTCTTGAGATAACACTTGTTATGAATTGACACGACACTAACAGATTGATTGATCTTTATTTCCCTCAAGTTTCCCTTCATATTTTATTGTCTTGAGAAATTAAAAAAATGAACCAGATTGGCTTGAGTTCAGATGTTTAGATGGAGCTTCTTTAGATTTCATTGGTACCCTCCAATGGCACAGAACTGTATTATAAGACAAATAAATAAATAAATAAATATGGTACACCAAGATGTAGGTGCACGTTTAGAGAACCATCAGTGTAAGAAGTGCAGGAAAAACCACCATGTTTTTTTTAGCGCAAATAGAGGAAGAAAATAAAGACAGCACAAGTTTCTCATTGTAAGTGACTGCTGTCAAGGTTCAACAGCCTGATGTCAGAAGGTATAAGAGATTTAGAATAATAGCTTTGAAGGTGGAGTCTCATGGCATAAACATGAACTCAGGTAAAGAGTTATGGTCATGCTGGGAAATTATTCCTGATAATTGTGGAAAGAATACATCAGTTTGTCTGTTATGGCTGCTTCTGCTGCTATGTGGACGCCGCATCTCTGTATCTGCATTGTGTCAATCCAGCAAGAAATGCAGTGAATCGACACAGGGATGTGTGGCAGCAATCATGAGTTAAAGTTAATGGCTAGTATATCTCCAGCCTCTTTAAGAGTAAGAGGTGAGTTTAACCAAAGGTGTTCAGGGTGAAGTGAATAGGCCTTAGATGGTTCAGTTGCAGTAAAACTTTGAGAAGCAGAAGCCACAAAACATCTGTAAAATGGTTGAAAGTAGAGAATAGCACACAAGGTCACTCACTCACTTT
The DNA here is from genome assembly GCA_036419115.1 of Scarus forsteni. Lineage (NCBI taxonomy): Eukaryota > Metazoa > Chordata > Actinopteri > Labriformes > Labridae > Scarus > Scarus forsteni. The sequence continues at coordinate 12,449,061 of JAZDUH010000443.1, forward strand.
GAAAAGCATGCTCACTGTACAGATGACTTCACAATCCTTTGGGACTATTTCCTTTAACGCTTTTATTTTAAAGTAAAGAGGCTGTCTGTCGAGTGCAGACGTGCCTGCTACAACTCTCTTTGCTGCTTCCTTTTTTCAGAGCAGCCCAAACCATTTTGAAATTCGAGGGCGCATTGGTTACACTTGGAGGAGCAATTTATTTCAAGGTTCATATGAGGAGGTTAAGCTAGTTCTGTGTTTGAATAAGCAGCCCGGACTGACTCGAGCATGAATGCACTTAAGCAGAAGCCATCTCTATTTCTCTCTCTTTCTTTCATACAGCCTTGCATAAATTCTCTCTGTCCAAACTCTTAGTCTTTTCTACTGTGGCATCCACACACACACACACACACACACACACACACACACAACAGTTTTATAATGTTTTCGTAAGACCTTTATGTCACCGTCCCCCCTCCTGCTTTTCTCACCTCATCTCTGCGTGAAAGATGCAGAACGAAGATTGGATATGAAGTTCAGAGAGGCAGGGCATGCGGCTGAATGATTTGGTTGATTTATTCATGGCAAACACAACATCAAAGCTGATTCTCAATGAAAGATGGAGTGCCTTCTATGTAAATGATTTAATGTGAAGGACAAACATCGTGAGCACATGAAAAAAAAAGTATGTCAGAAATAATATGCAATTAGGTCAAGCACATCTCAATACCCAACTGCAAAGTATTCAAATCACAATAAGCGGCGTTTTTATCAGCATCTGCCAATGATAAACTCCTGCTCCTCTCAATTTTAGAGACTGCAGAGGACACAATATTCTCTGTGGTATCTACTCTATTTGTTGGGAAGGCAAAAGCGGAAGATATTTATGATGGACTGAGGTTTAGCGTCACTGTGCCTCTGTGCTCGATGAGTCATGGGTCAGCTTCTGTTGCAACCCTGAGAGCAAATAAAAAAAAGACCTTATGAGGGATCATGGGATCACAGCAGACTGCTACCAAAATGCATCTTACAGAGTAAGATTACTTCAATGCCTGGTTTAAAATCACCTTAATACACTTAGCAATAAAATAATTGCCACCCTTGATATTTATTTAATGTCTATAGCAACATATTTTTTTCAAAGCTTGCCTATAGGTGCTTTCCTTGCTTGAGCTAGTTTTTAACAGCCTTTGACTGATTGTTGGTTTGATTGCTCGTTTGTGAGCAAGATAACTGCAAAAGATCACAACTGATTTTAATAAAATTTTCTGGGACTGTTGGCCATGACAAAAGGAGGAAGTAATTCGACTTTGGTGGTGATATGAATAAAAGTGCAGATCTGAGACTTTATTTTAAGGATTGTTAACATTGTGTAGCAAGAGAGGTTTTTTCCATGTTTCTGATAATAACTCAAAAAATCCGTCAAAGAATTTCAATTAAACTTTCTGGAAATGTTGGTCATAGCACAACCGAGAAGTCAACCGATTTTGGTGGTAAAGTGATTACAGATGCATTTCCAGGTTTGTTTTGGAAGGATTAGTTACCTCCGCTAAGGAAGCTGTGCTATTGCCGGCGTCTGTTTGTTTGGTTTTTTTGTTTGTATGTTTGTTTCTCTGTTAGCAACATAACTCAAGAAGTTATGGATGGACTTCGAAGAAGTTTTCAGGAAATGTCCGGACTGGGACAAGGACCAAATGATTAGATTTTGGGAGTGATTTGGATCAGCGTAAAAGCACCATGACGAAAAATGTGATTTTCGCGAATAACTACTGAACTAAAATAGATATCATTATAAATCCAATTGCTAATGGTATGTTTTCATGGTCAAAGAATCTAAATATTTAGATGAAATAAAAGTAGGACTAGTATTTATGGTGAAATTCTAAATTTTCCATAGCCAACAGCTGACACTGTGCCAGGAGAGGAAACACACCTGGATTGGTCATCAGTCAAGCACAGGGCTGACACAGAGGCACATGATCACACAAACACTCAAACCTTTTACAAGCATATTTTTTGGTCTTTTGGTGCAAACTAGTTCCACTGCAAGCAGCTGGATCCACCTGATTCAATGTGCTTAATCCAGCAAAGCCACCTTGTGAAACTTCAATCTACAACAATTGTGTGTGGCCTGTAGTAGAACAACCCAGTCAGCATCCTTTCGATCTGGGAGAGGTGGGAGCTACAAGTGAGGCAACAGCAGGAAGTGACTGCTCATATGAAGATGAGCATAGATGCGAACAGCTGTGGTAGCAGTTTGACAGATCTGGACCACATTTCTTTATTAAAAGAAAAATAAATACTGAAAGAGTTTCTGGACAGAAAGGACATTTTTGTTCCACTTGGTAAGACTTTGTTCGACAAAGTGGCTTTTCTTCTCTTTTGTATTTTACACAGCAGCAGTAGAACATTCCTACTACATTATCCGATGGGCTCTTAATGAACACTATTGATGGGAGGATGGTCCTGTCAGCTGCCAGATGTGCTTTTAAAGGTTCTGCCCATCACTAAACACTTTCTATGGGCTCCTGGATGGAAGCAATATTGAACATCTGGTGTGTAAGGTTAGCAAACTGGAGTTCCTAAAGAGAACCCATACATGCATAAGTAGAACATACCAACTCCAAACAGAAAGTCTCTGATTATCCCAGGAATTGAACCGGCAACCCTCAGGCACCAGCAGTACCTGTCGCACCACTGCACAGCCCTTCATTTCAGCAGCTTATGGTTATATAAAATTGCTGATAGAAAATTTTGTGTCTACTGATTTACCTTCTGGAACAGGTAAAGTGTGATTTTGCATCTGAATCTGCACTATCTGCTCTACCCCCATTTACAAGGGGGAAGATAACAGGACAAAGAGAAGGAGATAACCACTTGATTCCAAACATCTTGTTCTGCCATCAGCTCAGGGTGGGCAAACAGGAAAAAACAGAGTAATTTTTGTGACCAACAATAACCTCTGTGCTGGATTTCATCAAATCATGCATTAAAACAATCTATTGATTAAACCCAACAAAGAAAAGCTTGAAAGTTGCTGGTCCTCACATGATCACAAAATATGCAACAGATTTTTTTTAAATCAAGAAATACTTTTGTTACGAACATATGTAATCATGAATATTTAAATAATTGTTGCAGAGGCTAAAATGACAGGAAACAGAGCACATATAAGGGAATTCGATATGACTCAAGCTGAATTTTCCTGTAGTTTGCATCCTCAGACAGCACTCTCCTCTTCACCTCTGCAGTAAGGTACAGGCAGCTGCTCTCAGCTCTGAGAGTAGCTTTTAAAGGAGAGTGCTTGTGGGAGCTGAGTAATGTCTCCAAAAGCTATTTTTAAAGTATTTTGGAGAACAAGGGAAGTCTCTGTACAGTTCCAGGGGACTGTAAAGTTCTGCCAGGACCTTCGCACAGGGCCATGACAAAGAGAAATGCCAGATCCAGACTTGTCTTTAGGCTTTGATTGTGGAGCTAAAAATAACATACATAACAAAGTTAAGTGTATGTAGTGACTGTAGTCTTAAATAAAACATAATAGGCAATAGAAAATCTCAGATAGATAAACAACAATTATCAAACAAATCACGCATATGCAATGGAATTATTTATGAAAATCATATGTCTGTTACTGTGAAAGAACAAATATTTAGGTACCAACTAAAAACCATATACATACTATATAAGGAAAGCATACCATTCAAGGGACTTTCTTTATATATTACATATCTAATATGCGATGTGTAATTTTTATTCATATGTTGTATGAAAGAAAATATATGGGGGCCACTTTTATGATCACATCATATGTCCAAATGTCCTTGCTGCAGAATGTGACACATTTCTACGTAGTTTTAAACTCTCTTTCATCATCCTTGAAAGAGAGTTTGTGTTGACCAAGATGAACAAAGATTCTCTGTAATAAACTGGAAGTTCCAGATATCTGCCTGTTTAACATCAGAAGCTTACTCCATTTGTTGCAGCTGACAAAATGTATTTCTTCTCCATCATTGAAAGTTGAAATAGTCTATTTATTCAGTATATCAGACTTGACATAGTCTGTTTTTGTGATGTAAAATCATCAATCCTGCAGAGATCATTTTCAACTGCCTGCTCCTGCCTGCAGCGACGTTAAGACTGCCCACTCCTGTGAGATTTCCTGCCTGTGGGACCCTGCTCCCCAGGCATTAAAAGCAACAGTCCATGTTTTCAGCATGATTACAGCATTTTACCAAGATAGTTTAATTCCCTACTTTCTTCAAATATCTTCCTAGCAGAGATGAATCCCCTCATTTTTAAATTTAGATTCTCTTCAGATATGCCACATTTACCACGTTCTTTTATCTAGGGGGTCGTATGCCTCTATGCTACCCTGACCTTCACACCAATTTGTCATGCTGCCTGAACCTCACATTTGGAGTGTGATGCGTGTTTAGTCAATATTTCACCCATTCCCTGACATTTAAGATATTTCTGATTGCTTTGGCTCATTGTTTATTCTCTGATATATGGAAGGCTTTTACTACCAACACCTCCTCTACTGAAATAATCCACATCATTGCTATCCATGAAGTGTGATAACGTGCCTCATTCCATATACAGTTTGATTCTTAAAGGCACAGAGATGTTTATACTGAAGCAAATTATAAAATATCTGGAAAAGAGATTGGGAAAATTATCTTTTAGTTATATTACTGCCAGGTTGTAATTTAAAGCATCTGAAAGTGAACAGCATCCTTTCGTACAGTCTATCCATGGATTAGAGCGACATAACAGAATGTCACTGTGATGTGTAAGCTGTAAACTCCTAGATACAAAACCTACATATGCATAGAGAATGAAGAACTTATAAAGCACACAAAATCTTAAAAGTTAGTAATATAATATTTTAAATACACACTGTTTGTACAGTTTAGATTTACTGAATCTGGTTTTGCTTCCAGTTCTGCTTATTAAAACCGGTTCTTCACGGTTAATTCCTTCACGTTAAGTTTTATCAGTCATTGTACAAAGACATCCTTGTTTATTCATCACTTAGGTGAACTTAATGCCAAATATTTTTAACATGATTTGTTTACCATAGAGTTGTGAACCTGAGGTCAGTTGAGTTTCACCTGTTCATAACAAAAAGTTCCAGCCCCGGGTATCGTGGACGACGATACCCGGGGCTGGAAATATAATGGCGTGAGTGGACTGGAGATCATTAAACCCAAACAAGGTGCATTTCCTCTCATTCACAGTAAGTTGAAGTTAATGTATCATCGTGTTGTTTTGCTGCATCGTCTGTATGAAATGTATTTTTCACATAGGCTGTCATTGTCTTTTAGCATAGTTTAGTCAAACCATCCACCGCAGTGATCCACCATAAGCAAATTGACAGAACATAATGCTTTGGTGACAGAGCAGAATCTGAAAGAAGGGTGTACAGGTGACATTTATTTGGACATTAATACAAAATCTTGTTTGTCAAGGTCTGTCATGACTGTCAGTTATTTTAAAAGTTTGTCCAAAAGAAAGAGACTCCATAGATGAAAAGGGCTTTTCCAGCTAGGCTGCCAAAACATTGTTTTTCCCCACACTGTGTCATATCATGTCACTAAGGGAGTCATGCTACATAAAGTTAATGATAACAGAGTACAATAGCAGGATTTTGAGAATCTGAGCACTGAGTTCATGTTGTATTTACCATTTTGAGAATGATAACAGAGTACAATAGCAGGATTTTGAGAATCTGAGCACTGAGTTCATGTTGTATTTACACCATCTTCACATTCTTGCACTGCATTTTACTAGATGATAATTGGGTCAATATTCTGTTCCTGTTTCATGAAATTTAAGTCTCATTACAGTTTTTCTCCAACATGAAAGAGAAAACACTGATTTAGTTATCTCCTGTCAGGTAACACTGGTTGCTTTCTGCTAAAGTGCAGTCAAGCTAGAAGATGACCATGTTCTGTTTCTTTGTTTAAGGGTTATAACGTGAAAGAGCTTAACAGGAAACAGGGACGTTTACAGCAGCAGCAACTTAGACTACGTTTACATGGATACTCCTGACTTAAAGATGCCAAGATTTTTCCTTTGCGTTTTAGAATTCTTCTGCATTCAGACGACGACGCTCGGAGACGAGTTAATCCACTGTTGTGTGCATGTCAGTTCAGTAGATGGCGGTGTAGGTCTGCAGAGAGGCAGCGCTGCTACAATACATGTACGAAGAAGAAAAACTTTTCACGAACAACAATGGCGAGTGGACGCACAGAGATGCAGGAGTTTCTTTTCTGGACAACACATCAGTTTGGACAACAAATCTGTTTGGATGGTTTTGACTAGATAACAAACCGAGCACGGTAAGACACTCACACGTTACTCGGCGGACGGCCGAAGCTGTTGTTGTTCTTGGTGTGCGTGCGCAGCCTTCATCTGAAAAAGTACTGCGCATGCGGTGACGTTGGCGTTTCACCCTGAAACGCTCCGATGCGGGTTTACATGGGGCTGCATGGAGAGCATTTTGGAAACTTTCCACCCTGTAGCTTCTTAATCAGACTGATCAAAACGGGGGTGGGGTTGTGGAGGCTAACAGCTCATCACTAGCTCAGCAGAAAGAGCTGAAACTAACAGAGAGCCTCAATGAAAGTGATGTAAACATCTTATCTTCCACAGGCATCTGTCTCTGCTTTCAGACTCATGGGATGAATACAGCAGGCTCGAAGGAGACGAAGTCTAAAGCATAAGTTGTGATGGTGAATTCTAAAGGAATAACACACACTTTGTGCACAGTCTCTCTATATGTGGTGACTCTGAGCTTTAGTTTAGCAGGACTTTAAAACATTTCAGGTAAAAACAAGTTCATTTTCAGCAAGAACCCATAGTCAGAGATCACTAGCCGACACTCCTCACTCACTCAACTTTTGCTCTGATCTCGCTGGTTTACAACTGTCTTCATCATGACCTGTTTTTCCTCTCTTTGACACCTCACTGGTTAGCTTTCACATTTCTGTTGACGAAAGTAAAAGTTTAGATGAAAAACTGCCCTCTTTTATCAATTAAACTTTATTTTGAGTCACAGTTATTAGTGTAAATATAGGCAAACACAGAGGTGTTCACAACTAGTTAAATGGAATAAAATAAAATGACTCAGAGCTCACTGTAGGGTTTTGATTCATAAAACTGATGTGAAATAGTTTTGTAGCTTTTCTCAACACATTTTTTCACAGTGGTCTCAAATCTGGACATCTGCCATTAAAGATGCAAAAAAATTATTTGAGGTTATATGAGGTAAGTCACTGAAAAACTTATGGAGCTGTAACAGGGAAGAGCAGGATCAAAAGTCACATTTCCTCTTGAAAAGTCAAATTGTTTTTTCTTTTTTATAGTCAGGGCCTGTTACAACAAAAAAAAACAAACTGCATAACCAAATGCTTCAAAGAAAACACCAACTTAATGTAGATTTATAAAAATGTCCTTTTGGTCTGTTTCCTGTGTAGTGATTATTTTCTGGATATTACTGGATATTAATTAAAGTAATTAATATTCATTTAATTTTTTTTTTTTTTTTTTTTTTTTTTTATTTATTAATTTATTTCATTTAAATTAGATAAATCAATTCAGTCAAACTTATCAGTTTAATCAATTAAGTCAAACTTCAGTTGTTTAATCAATCTCAAATCTAAAGACAGAACTCTCATGCAGTGATGTCAATCTTCCAAATAGAATACCAACAGACAGAACTTTAAATATATAAGGGTGATTTATTAAAATGAATATATAAGACAAAATAAAATAAAATAAACACTTAAGAAGGAATAAATGTCAAAGATGTACTAAATCAATGATGTTATCAATCAGGAAAGAAGATATGAACCCTCAAGGAACATTTAAGCATATGGAGTGGTTATAGTGGATTAATTTCCGAATTAACCTACTTGTAAAAGGTCAAATCAAGGGGAAATTATTAGAGAATTGAACCAAGACACACTCAAGCCCATCTGAAAGAAGATAGAACCGCCTCTTACGAAGTGTTGTCTGGATTGGGCCTCATCTGGTCCGAGCTACTGGAGAATCTGAAGGACTGTTCTGGTTCTGGGTGTCGTCCCAGAGGGTTGGTCCACACTCTACCCAGCGCGATGGATCCAGAGAGGTTGTTCAGACGTGAGCTGGTCCCAGGTTTCCCAGGAGAGAAGTCTCAGATTGGACTGGCCGGTTCTGCTCAAGATTTTACGCTGGAGCTTGGGCGTTGGTGTCTCGATTGTATATAAAAAAGTTGATTTGTAACTAATTCCAAAAATCAAGAATTCGTCGGCCATACGAATACTATCCTGAAATTAATTAGAAAAAGTCAATTTACTATGAAGTAAATCTTTGAAGTCTTACTGGCTTATAAAGAAAGAATCGGCGGGCATGTCACAAAACTTAGACAAAAACTAAGGAAAAATATGTGAGCCAAAATCAAAAGTGGTGGCGAAGACGAGGAGGAAGAAGGAGACGGACAAGAGAAGAGAAGAGCAGCGAAGAGAAGAAGAGAGGAGAAGAACGCATGTTTCTCTGTTTTGTCTACTACGGGGAGGGCTTTTGGATGAGTTAACAACGCTTTATCAACTAATACTTGGCCAATATTAAGTTGTATTTTGATTAAACATCCAATATAAGCACTCCAACTGGATAGAAAATCTCATGGTGATCAATTTGATACCAAATACTGTATATCTAAAGTATAAGAAAGAATTAAACAATTCAAATTCTATTAAACAGTCAATAAAACAAAATAGAGGTAGTTAACTTTAGACATACAAGTTAACATGCCTTTAAGATGGTTTGCAACTAAACTTAAGGTGTAGAAATCCTATCATAAGCATTCTTCAATGAAACAGAGTGATAAAATAACACAGAGTAATAATAACCCAACTTTCTCCTAACTTGGGGATTTTTAGGGCTAAAAACACACAAGTCACATCATTAGAAAGCATTTGTCATGACAGGATATGATATCACATTGTTAGAAGTGTTTCATTTAAAGAGTTTCAGTTTTAAAAGGTTTGTGGGTTTTCTGTGTGGACAGAGACCACATCTGGAGTGGATGAGGGGTCCAAGATGTCCAGGGAGGTCCAAGGTCAACTTAGGTGTCACCAAGAATGGTTTATAACGTTGAGAACGGACTCTCTTCGAACATACTATTTGGTCTCAGCCAATCGCTGTTTAGGAAGAAGAGTAAACATCCACACCGATGTCTGCTCGGAGATTTAGAGCCATGCACGGAGGGAGGCCCAGAGTCAGAGAGGAATGTTCTTTGTCCCTTTTGGAGTTTCCTTAAAGTTGATCAGTTTGATATCGCTACACCTGCCATTAATGAAACTGATGAAACAAAGAGAAACTAAAAAATGCATGTGCCTATGCTTTGCTCCTCTGAGTTGGAGTGAGGCTGAAGGCAGTTGAGGCTGCCCAGGAGGCAGGCCAAGAGAAGAACTTAGAAATGCTCTGCAAAGGCTGAGGGTTAGCACAGAGCTGTGGTTTGGGATTTGAAATGAGAGCTGGAGAGAGATGCATTCTGCAGATAACGGCTAAAATCAGAATCACTGACTTTGAAGAAGCCTCATCACAACACAACAACCGCGAGGCCGAGCACAGAGTACAACACTGTGCGCTGGTGGCGACTGAACACTCAAGGGAAGTAATGCATGCCGCACACACATGCAAATGATCACTTTAAAACTCAAAAACACCATCAAACAAGTCTTTTCACTTAGCCGGACAATGTTTGATGTAGTCATTGCATGATCCAAATGAAGGGCTGAGTAGCCGTTTTCTTCAAATAGATGTGCTGCTAAATAAAATGTATCACTTTAATTGGAGCCACTGTTTCCAACTTCAAGTGTAGGTTTCAGTTTGTAATCCCAAAGGGATTTGTCTTCAACTTTTTTTTCTCTTTCCGCTCCACAACCTCAGTTTTAGGAGCACCTCCAATCAGTTCTCAGTGTTGCTAGCTTGCAAAAGCTGACTTCTTCAATCTTCAGTGATATCTTTTTTTTTATGTATTTTTTGGGGGCATTTCATGCCTGTATTGATAGGGAGAGTCAGTGGATAGGCTTGTGAAAGGGGGTGAGAGAGTAGGGGAAGACACTCTGCAAACTGGTTACAGGCTGGATTTGAACCTGGACTGGCAGAAGCAATACATGGGGTGCCTGGTTGCTAACCACTCCGCCAAACCAGCACCCCAGATCTTCAGTGATATCTTAAAAGTTGCTTAGAACTTGTGACATGGTTATGTGTCATTGTTGCATGAGAAGATCATGAAATTACAGACTGGATGGCATTGTTTTAGGCGTCTTGCTGGAATGGAATGGGATGGGAATTTACAGGTTGTTCAGCTCAATGCTGCTATATTAATGAACATTATTCCTCATTCCTAATCATTATGGATGTTAATGGTAAATTTAGAATGACCTTTTTATTGATGGTAATTGATTATACCTCTATAATTAGTACATTTACAACCATTCTGATGTAAGGATCCACTTAAAAAGAAGATGCCACATCTCAAGGGCAAACCTCAAACAAATTTATATTCAGCAGAGAAAAATGGACAGATTTATGATACAAGGGTCCATAAGTTTGTTGCGATCATTAATTCTTATTTTAGTCCCATTGTCTCTGCCTAGTAGGATGCATCTCTGGATGTATTTATATGTAAGTGTCTATGCAGATTTTAAGCGTATGAAATGAAGAGTGTGGCTTCAGCCTGCACTATTGTAAAGTGAATTGAGATTACAGCTGTTATTAATTGGCGATAAACAAATAAAAACTGATTGGTTGATAGATGAGACCTCACATACAAATAGTCAGTATGGTTACTTGAACATCAAGACTTCCCTGCGCATGACTTGACAATTTTAGGAGGTCCAATGTAGGCTGCTAACAGTCAAAATAATCAGTGGACCACACCGTCCAAGATCATAAAAAACAGTGAACTGGCCCAACCTTTTTGAGTCTTGACCCCCAATTATTAGACCTCAATGTCCCCAAGAAATGCTTTCAAATGTTATGACTGGACTGCCTCCACGGTGACGTTACAGCTATATTCCTCACAGACTGCCACAGTGAACATGTTTGCTGTCAGCCCAATATGCCACATCCGGAGCAAATGCCTCTTTCTCCTTAGATGGCATTGCTCGCTCCTGTCATTCTTGAAAGTTAACAGTTGTATCAGCTTGAAGTTTTGCTACATGAAAGCACCTGAAGACAGGCATTAAGTCAGGCAAATCAGGCTACTGTTATCTGGGGTTAGTATTACCATCATTTACTTCTGACTTTCCATACACCTGATTAGTTGGAGAAGTAGTAGATAATGTATTACATTTCAAATGAGGCCAATGGCTTGGAAAATAATATCCTTACAAAAATATCTTAGCTGTCAAGATAGCTAATTAGTATTTTGCCTTGGAATTCACCTTTTCAGATATTATGATGTTCTATTCATGACAGGAACATGAAGTTGGTACTAATTAACTCGTTTTATTTTGACCTTTTCCTGAACAATTCTGCGAGAAAGAGAGAGAAAGCATAAATGCCAGATGAATAACTGCATGATTACCAATGTGAGAATAAGTTCAATATATGACAGATCCCTACTGGATTTTTTTGTAATTGTGCAAGTTGTTTGAGCCTGCACCAAATCCTGAGGAAAAAACTGAACAATGGAAATGGTATGATAAATACTTGTTTTTATGATAGCTTATTGAATGAGCCAACAGCCCTCTGATTGGTCAAGCTTTTATGGCTTTTGCTCAGGTCAGAGCCTGACCCAGAAGTTAAATTTTGGAAGGCACAGTTGTTTTTTGTATCCTAAAGATTGGAATTTAACATCTTTCCAAGTGAGCACTCCTGACTTTGAAACAAACTCACCTTTGGGAATTAATCGGAGCAAATGTTTAATGTGTTTTTAAAGACGGGATGGAACAATGAGAAGTGCAACATTGCATTAAGTTTACAAAAAGCCAAAAGGTACAATATAACAGGAATACAAACAGGAATAGTTGTCAAATTTTGGCACTTAGTTTCATTTAGTCCTTAAGGCCTGGTAGACACAAAAAGACTTTTAATATCTTAAACTAGTTTGAAACTGTGAGACCTCACACATTAAGACAATAATGTCAGATTTTACAGTTTTGTAACTGAAGTGTGTTTTGTGCCACAAATAGAGAGAAAAAGGACACCATATAACAATAACTAGGGTCTCTACTCCTGCACCTATTGATCTCATGTGACCAAACTTGATTTTAATGTAAACAAACATGGTTGACAACATCACCAGGAACTGAAGCTAAGCAGCTAGCTCCATATGACATCCTTAGCTTGTAATTTTCTGTCACCCAATTACCTATTCTGCTTATCCCTTTCAGGGTTGCAGGGGGCTGGAGCCTATTCCAGATGGCTAGGGTGAGATGTGGGATACACCTTGGACCAGTAGCCAGTCGATCCCAGGGCCACATAGAGAGACAGACAACATTTCATGCACTCACCCCACACTTGGGGCAAATTTAGAGTCACCAGTTTAACCTACGATGATTTCATATTTGGACATACTTTGGATAAACAGGGAAGATCATCTTTAGAAACACCAGATTATCAGGTGTTTGCTGACTTTGGTTGGAGGTGAGTATCTGAGCTGAAACGCAGGCAGATTATCTTCTAGTGTGTACCCAGCTTAAGGTTGAGTAATTCGATTTTGGAAGCCAAAGATCATTGTTATGTTTCTATGACAACAACCACTTGAGGCTTCTCCTTGACCCCACTGTACTTTAACAGTCTGGTGTCTGTAAACCCTCTGGAGGCATAAAACCTCCAGGCATGTGCTCTAGTTATTCATGTCTTCTTCCATGCTTGAGAGGCTGCTGTCAAAATACACTCTTGCTCTACTCAAAAGATTTCCATTTTTGGGCCATTTTTCTGTAGTCAGTACGATTGTGCTCTCATTCCTGACAAACTACCCCACTGGGACAGAATCAGCGACTAGATTTTAAATATCATTGCTCCCACCAGATGAAACAAAACTGAAGTAAAAGAGGATGCATGCAATAATTTCAAGTCAGTTCAGACACTCTTCTGTAGGCTTCTGTCGGGTAATATAACTTGTCAGCCAAACATTTGAGAAAAAAGCTAAATGTAGTCATCTGTCACTGATATAAAGTTATGTTCATTTTACTTTGAAATGATATGTCAGTCTTACATACTGCCTGTCACTCCAGGGTACATTTCACTTTGACTTCTCAGACTTCTTCACTTTCTTCAAAGGAGGACATTTTCAGACATTTAATGCAGCACATCAATGCCATCATTTTGAGTCAGTCCCTCAGACCATGCCCTGCTCTCTGTAGAAAGTCATTTTCACCCACGTTGAACAATCATAAAGGCAGAAATCCTCTTAAGAAGAGGCATGACAGTCCCCTCTCTGACAGTAACCTCAGTAGACTGCACTGTATTGCAGGTTTCACAAGATATGTTTTTCTAAGACCAGGTGTGACTCAGTTTTATTCTCAGAAACCCACTCTCACCATTTTTATCTTTGCCTCTGCAGGTGTCCACACCTACATATACTGAAACTCCGATGAGCAAGTCACGGCATGCGGTGAAAATGCAGGAGGAGAAACCTGAGAAGAAGGAATTGCTTCATTCTTTACATCACAGATAAATACTGCTGTATTTGAAACAGATTAAGCAAAATGTAGGATGCAGAGTTCAGACGAAAGCAAAGTCCACAGTGTGACAGCAATACTGTATGTACCACATCGATCAAGTAAGTTCATTTTGTCATGTTATCTTGATTCCTTAATCAGTTCTGTTTTTGACCAGACAAAGAATACAGGATATGTCAATCCTTACATCCTTCATTTTGTATCTTTTCATCATTTTAACTCTTTACCTCCCAGCACTCTTACACATCCTCTCACATCCTGTGATGCATGGCACTCCATTTCTTATCCATGTGCCCCCCCACCCCCACCCCCACTGCTATCTCAAATCAATAACAGTAGCCGTTTGTCCTCCCTTCCGTTTGTCTCGTCTCGTCCTGTCTGTCACTATTTCCCCTTCTTTCACACTGTGGTGTGGCACGGCCCTCCCCTTCAGCTCTCATCAGGGGTTAAATAAAGTTTGATCTGATGGAGTAGCCTACAGGGAGGGCTGATGATGGTCACTACAGCAGTGAATCATATTTACATATCTGTGACTGTTTCTGCACAGTGCTCAGCAGAAAAGATAATGCAGACAAGGGGGAGAAAAAAAACTCTTTAACTCCTTTGGTTTTATTCCTTTTCAATGGTTTATTTCTTGTTTCCTTTAATCTACTGGTAGTTTCAGCCTTTTTAAATTTATTTCTTCCTTCTTATATTTGGAATATTAACCTTTTTTTTATGTTGCTCTCTTCTGTCATTTCTGGGTCTAACATGATTTAGCACTTGGTGTCCTTTTTAAACTCTTACACTTTTGGTCACTGCATTCTGCACATTGCTCCTTTGTTTCTCTTTTATCATCTTGTTTATCTTTTATTTTTGTCTGTAAAGTATTTTATGACCCTGTTTTGAGAAGAGCCAAAGAAGAAGGTTTGTTTAAATGTGGAAGCCATCTGTGTCTGTGAAGTTTTTCAGCCACTACACCAGTTATTGCCCCAAAGCACCTCATATATCTCAACTTCAAAAACACTGAACTCTCTTGAAGACCATTAAATGTTTGTAAAATTCTATAGTAATCCATAAGAGTAAAACAACAATCTCGATTTAACAAATCAGCTTTTAGCATATAAAAGCAAAAAAGTTCTTATACCACACTTGTGATTGCAGTTTGTTCTTCAGGGCAAAAAGTGGCATTCCTATTTCTGAATTCAGGTCATAAAAAGATCCAAACAGAATTGGATCTGATTTCAGTAACTCTGATAATTCAAACTGATAGTTTTCCCTAAACTTATCCAGCACTGACTGGTACTGATTTTTAAATATGTTTTGCCTTTACTTGAAAAAGCTTCTTCAGCTCTCTGGGTTGACTCGGGAAGAACAGATCCATAGACCCTCCAGAAAGATCTGCTCAACGTGAGGATTATTTGAGGATCTTTCTGCACATTTCAACACATCACAGTCCAAGGAAGAATTTCCCAAATACCTGCAATTTAGAAGTTTTATCTCCTCTTCAAAATAGATCCTTGGTAATCAAGGTTTTGTCATCCTTAGAAGACACCAATGGCTTGATTTCATTATGGTACGGTTTGGTTACATGTGGTTCAAAGGAAAACTCATTATCCAAACTTGAGGCATAGAAGACAGACTTCACCGAGGATATTCCAGAGTATAGTCAGTGCATGGCCTTTGAGAAATCTCAGACCCAAACAGCCAACACAGACTTGAAAATACTTTAGAACAATTGGTTAATGCAGACTTATGTAACCCCTGTGAAATCAAATAAATACAACAACAATATACCTGACAACTGTTTTAAGTGTAACAATGCTCCAGGATTTCTGATACATTGCATTTGGAAGTGTAACAAGGTTGGAGTCCTCTGGAAGGAGATAATTGAAAAAAACTAGGACTGTTTTGTCAATTACCATTCTGATAAACTCAGGGATGTTTTTATTACCCATGTGTCCAACTGATCTCAATTTGAGAACCAAAGAGCACATGTTTATTGATTTTGCCATATTACAGGCCTTTAATTGGAGGAAAACTGATGCACTTATGAAAGGGACTTGGCTAGAAAACATGGCACAGAGTATGTTAATAGAAAATAATAACATATACCCTGGAAAACAAATTGGCACATTATGTGGAAACCATTTCATAACTAGGTTATGAATAGAGATAAAGAAGGGCCTCTACAGGATGAAAACACTGAATGAATAAAAAGATGTTGGTAGTTCATCAATAAAAAGAAAAATATAAATAAAAAGAATGTAGATACTGAAAACGTATTTACTCTACCTTTATGGTATGAGACTATTTTAGTTAATGAACAATTTACATAAATTAAGGAATCATTATATGTTAAATACAATTTGTTTGTTTTGTGTATTTTTTCAGGGAGAGATCAGTCTTTGTGTTCATTTTTAAGTTGGGTGGATGTCTGTTGGGAATAAAAATTTATTTTGTAGTAAACAGTGACAACATTATAAAACTGTCTGTACAATGTAAAATGATAGTCGATAAAGATATTGTTTAAAAAAAATGAGAGGATTCAACTGGGATGTCTTAAATAATCAGAACCAGTCCAGTTGCCACATTGAGCAGTGTTGGATAATCATGATCTGAATGACTGAGAACCGCCACAAACATCCCTATCCTTGTGGCATACAATGCAGCAACAACAGCAAAATCATATGTACTTATCCGTTTGGCGGCTATTTATGCTCAGAATTGGCCACCTTCAAGCACACTTTATGTTTTAGTTTGATATAAACACTCACAGCAAAAATGTGTCGACAGGAAAGAAGTTAGGGCAGCTAAGGTCATGATGGGTCACAGCAAGCTCCCTAATCTCTGTGCCACAACAAGTGTCCTCGTTGCTCCTACCATTAATAATAGCAGTGGAAGCACAGAGCAAGTGGAAGAAGAGGAGAGGTCTAAGTGGGGAGGCATTAATCAGATGAGAAGAGGGCTGCAAGCCAGGAAAGTGCTACTACCAAAGCGTTATCAGGCCAAAGGGAAAAGGCAATGACATTGCAGCAGCAGCAGGATGAACGGTAAATGGCTATAAGTACGTGGGCGCCATAATGTTCACTGCAATGTATGTTTTACATCTCAGTTGAAGAGTGGTCGGATTTATTTGTTGGTGTAGGAGCTTATAAAGTTGCACAATAAACACGATTTTGGAGCCTGCAACTTGAGTAAAGGAACACACTTTAATAAGACCGGATAAAGAATTGGACAGAGTTAAAGTCAAGAAGCTAATCAGAAGTTCCTACTCAAAATTGAATGGGCCCTTTTTCGCCATCAGACACATTGTTTAAAAAAGTGTGTGGTGCTTGGGGCATGGAGGCCTGTAATTTGCTATTTAGGTGATGACAATTCACTGCTTCAAACCAGGCATAGGGTGTAAAGAGGAAGAATTATGTACCTTGATTACACAAAGCTTGCTTTGGGTGTAACATGGATCATACCAGTCAGTGTCAGGTCTCATACTCTAAAAGTAGTGTGTGCCAACTGGATAAGGTTTTGTTTCTGACACAGCAAATTTGGATGTTTGGTCTGAACTCTGGCTGGCTCATTGAAGAGCAAAAAGCTTAATACAAACAAAGAGCAGTTTAATAGGTTTTGCTTCAGTTTAGAATAGGAACAAGGTACAGTATATATATTGCAAATTTAAGTGTCAAATGGTTTATGAAGTGTAATTCATAACTTTTACATAAGATAGTGATGTATTAAATAGTTTGCTATGCTAGTAAGCTAAGCTAAGGCATCAATCATGGTTTGTTATGTGTTTCTTGCTAATCTTTACATTGGGTTATGGCCTGCAAAGCAAAGACTCAATAATAGTCATTAAACCATCAGTCCTGGCTAACTTCTTTCAACTAGATGCCCTATTAATGTTAAATTTCACTGAAGCATCCCAACAACATCAGTGACAATTTTAGAACACATGCTTGATACTCCACATTTGTACTGAAGCAATAGTAATTATTATTATTCATACCTCCCGACACACACACTCACACACACACAACCGCAATGATGACAACAACAATCAACAGAGGCTAAGTTATAGTTAATAAAAACAACTAGAATATAATGGCCCTGTCATTTAATATAATGTCCCTGACCCAGATATACAGTAAGATTTAAATTTAGACTAATTTATTTCAGTCTCACTTTCAATTACATCTTTTGTTTTACATTTTCCCCACAACATAAAAATGTTGCAGTAAATTACACTGAAATAAATTCTTAAAACCAACAGAAACCTGTTTTTTCAATGCCCACACTGTTTTACACAATCCCACCTCTGACATAGCAAGAAGTCAATCAGAGTGCAAAGTTTTGGTTTGGCTAATGGGGCGGCTAATCTAAATTCCAGGGGGGGGCCATGATGCAAGTTGACCATGCCACTGCCCATACAAGTCATGCTCCACTATTTGAGAAAGACTCATTTTTCTTTTCTGTATACAATCATATGCCCATTAGTACCCTGGATACGTATGTTGTGCTGTGTATGAAGTGGCATTAGAAGCAAAGCAGCTAGTCAATGAAAAAAAATGTTTTTCAAATTTAAGTTGTAGTATGCAATCACTCATGCCGTTTTTGTGGGCTGGTTTCATCTTAATCTCTTTAAATTAAGCAGAGAAGTGCACCAGAATATAGCTCTAGCTTCTGTCCTGACTATTTCTGTACAGATGCAGATCTGATCACTGTTACTGAGGTTAATGTTCAGGTTAAAGCCATGTGCCTCATCCAGCTCCACTTTAAAAATCATAAACTGTCCTTGAAGCCAAAAAATGTGTTCAAGATCTCAGATGTTGCACCAGATCCCCCCCTAATTTTAAAACAAACACACCCTTTGAAAATTTTGTTAGTTCAAGTGTACCGCTTGTATGTAAAGATTAAAAAAAAACTGCATCAGGTGGAAAATAGGAGAGACACCTGCTGCATGACAAAATCTTCTACACTGGGTGTATAAAGGGGCTCATCTTGTCGCAATTAGAGGTTAAAAAAACTCATGATGGTAAAGTGATATTTGAATGGATATCCTTTAATGGGAGATATTTTTATGGCCAAGCAGGGTAGAACCTTCTACTGCAGTAAATTATCACTTTTCTGCTCCTCTTTTACCACTTCACAGTTACACGAGAAGACCTCACATAGCCTCCGGTTCATGCTTTCTTTAAATATTTAGGACAGAAAAAAACCTCTCTCTGCATAGCATAAGACTCAGCTCTTCACCCTCATCTGGATGTGCACCATCACTGCCGATCTGGAGTCACACAGAGCAGCCTATTATACATCATCCACCCACCAAAGCATGAAATGTGGCTGTGAGAAATGTGACTGCAGTTATTACAAGCAAAGAGTCAACAATGTGCACCCCACTTCTGCCCAGGGATGTTTGAACGCGCTGTAACTCAACAATCTGCTTGCTCTCTCTCTCCCTCCCTCCCTCGCACAACCTTTCTTTAAGACCGTCTTTCCTTTGGGCACATATGCGACGCAGCGATCCAACACTAATTCTCCTGCCTTTGCTCAGTAATCCAATCTGCTCTTTGGGGAAATGGGGGGAATGGGAGAAAAGAAGAGAGACCCCCAAACAAATAAATAACCCTAGTGTTTCTGCCATCTGCAGGACTGGAATCTTTATTCATTTTTATGTAATATGACTGGATTACCTCTGTCCAAATCACATTGTCTACTTTGAAATAATCTCCAGGTCCGTGCACCATTTTTTATCAGAAGCTATACTTAGATGAAGCAAAAACAGAATTACTGATTGGAGCTTCACTTCCCTCCAGAGATTTTTAGTGTGTAATCATTTTAAAATTCAGGCTGCTCGACTTCCACCGGAGCAGCATGAATATTTCACCCTCCGCAAATGAGGACCCAGCTCTGAATTCCTTGATGGCGGTGATTATGACACGGTAATTAGTGCGATGGTTATGTGGTGATGATTGTCATTATTGTGCCCCCATCAAATGCTGTCAATCACGGCTCATGTGAAGCCCTTAGACAGGATAATGAAAACGCATGTGCTCATCTTCTTAGAGGATGAAAAACGCTGACATGCTGCTTTAATGTGATATACATTCAGCAGACAATGGGGCTGTTACCCAAATTAAGGATCAAAGAACTGTGGGTGTTTCTACAGGAATGCAAAGCTCTGACCATGTTCACATAAATACATGATGTATTAACATGTACACAGATGCAATTACTTCAGCAAATTAGGATTCCTCACTGGTGTGCAGGTTAATTATATTCAAAGTACAGCAGACCATTAAACATAAACATGTATGCAGTGTAGCAGACTGGGAATTCTGAATGTGGGATTAATCAGCAGCCATGTTTACATGTGCACTGTTTTTGTAACCTGATTGGAATCATCCATCCATCCATTATCCAAGCTGGTCACCCCTGTCAGGCTGGAGCTTTTTCATCATCCTGTACTTAAAACAATAAAGAAATCCTTTGTTAACCAACACAAAGAATGAAAAGTAGAAAATTTGCAACCAAAATTATTAATAACAGCATCAATAAAAACAAAACTCAACCAGTTTCCTTTGAAAATAAAGTCCTTGTATTTAAAATTCAAATGCCATCCTCCAAAAAACAAAGTTTTTTCAGTGCATTAAGTCAGCTCCTTAAACATCTTTGTTCATTCAAACAGTTCAAAAAAATATATAGTTTGCATCACCCCAAAGTTTTCCTTTTTACAACTCTCCAAACACATTTAGTTTTTACTTTTCAGTCAATATGATTTAGAAAAAAACAATACTCACAGCACTAGTTCAACAGGCTCTATGTCCTGCTAAACATGTAAACAGGGGAAACAGAACAGAGGGATCATCTTCAGCAGGTAAAAATGTTGAATTCTGCCACACAGTGACAATATTCCAGTTCATAGTCTGCACCAGTGTTGCTGCTGATTGGTATAAAGGGACAGAAGACCCACCTGCCTCCATGGTAAGTATAACAAAATCCACCTAATAATGCACATGAAAACATTTGCCTGGTGGCTTATTTCTAGCCCTGGAACAATTAGTCAATAAGAAAAACAGCAAAATGTATGAAGTGAAGCCACACTACTCTCCCACATCCCTGCTATGAGCGCTCCCAGCATGCTTTGCGGTTTACTTGCAATGTGAAAGCATTGCCTTTGCTAAGATTTCACTGTCCACTGATTCACCACCAGAATCTTGCCAATACTATTCAGTAATCAGAACCAGATAAAGTCCAAATGTATTAATACAGCACATTTAAAATCATTTGTTGACCAAAGTGCTTGTCCAAGCACAAAGAGACAAAAATGATAGGAAAACAGCAATGACAGTCAACATAAGGCATAAAACAAACTAAAATGGGTAAATGGGACAAAAAAGGCACAAAGGTTAAAGGGACTGTGAGGAGTTTCTAAGTAATTACAAAAAAGTCTCACTTTTAGATATATGCCTGATCGAAATACACACTTTAAGATGAGTTTTATAGCATCAAAATGTTATCTATAAATGCTCTTCCTTAGCCTTCCGGTGGGGTCGGACAGGGCTGGACTGGCCTGGATACTCAACTTTGGGAACAAGACAATTAAAACTAGAGCAAATTTATATCATTCGGACACGTCTTAGAGCACCGGGCTGTAAGTAGTGATATATAGCCGGCTACAAAACTACGATACTAAGTTTTCCGTAAATTGCTTGTTGTCACACATCAAAAACTACCACTACGCAACTAGAAAGAGATACATTACCTTGTCGCTTTGTATCCTGTAAGTTGTTGAAAAAAGAAGTTGTAAAGCAACGTAGAGTTCTGAGGAAGGTCCGAGCTGCATAACAACAAACACACACTTTGGATTGCACACGTCTCTTGGTGCGTACCAGTTGTAGTCAGAAGTAGGAATTTTGAGTTCCGAGTAGGAAACTTAACTGGAACGTCCCCCGAAGTCTGAATTTCCTACTGGGAACTCAGTGAAACCTCGCCACCCCCGAGTTGACAATTGAAGATGGATGCCCCCAGTGTGAACAGTTATTTAGCTCCTGTAATAATCAATTTATTTGCACTTCTGACTGGGGTGTGTCGCTCTAGATCAGCTGTATACAAAGTATTGTTAGACTTATATTTACAAAAATGCTGCCATAGTGGTAATCACATTCTTCATGTGATATTTGTGAACAACAACGCAGGGCTAGCTAACAACAGCTAACAATAGCCTGGTAGATCGGCATGTTTTTTTCCGACTTCAACTGGAACGCCGATAAGTCAGAGATGAAGTCCCTCCCAGTTCCGAGGTTACTGGAACGCAGCATTACGACCGTCGCCGCGTGTGCTCATGGGTAGCAGAGTCCTTAGGTTGCCTGTAATAGATTCTCTTCACAGTCCCTTTAAGTGCAAACAAGATAAAAAACTAAAACATTAAAAACAAGCATGATAATAAAAGAATCTAAAACTATCTAAAAGATTTCCAAATGTGATAAAGATCAAGCCTCAGGTTATATAAATCCAAAGCCAGAGAGAAAAAATGGGTCTTTAACAGTGATTTAAAGTGCTGAGAAACTGAACAAATATTATATGGTGGGGGGGTTGCCTCAAATTCTGGAAACAGCCACCGAGAGGAGCCATCTGATGCAGATTAGCTAGGTAGGAGGTCCTGAATCCATTTAAAAATTTTAAAACAATCAAAATTTTAGGATAAATTCTGAAATGTTTGGGAAATCCATGAAGAGATGCTAAACCTGGTGTCATGTTGTCCTTGTGGAGACGTGCAGCAGCATTTTGCACATGCTGCAGACCATAAAGAGAGGATCTGTCAAGGCCAACGTACAACAGATTGCACTAAACAGGCCTGGAGGTCATGAAGGCATGAAACGCTCTATCAAGGCCACTTTAATTTAAAGAGATATGCCAACATTTTTTTTGTTTTTCTGTTTGGCCTCACGCCCAAGTCCAAGACAAGCAGATAGACACCATTATTTTAACTGTGCTTGCAGTAACAAGGAGGAGACGGACTGAGCTCACTCACAGCTAATTAGCTTAGCTTAGTTTGCCTTTTTAACTGATGACTGCCAGCAGGGGCAGGCTAACCCTGCCCATTGACTCCCAGGGTTTGAGCTAAGCTAATAAACAGTGGGTGAGCTATGGACTCAGGAGTGAGACAAGTCCCAAAAATAAAAAAAAAAGGTGGCATATAACTGTATAAATGGCTTTTCTTTAGCAAGTTGTCTGAGTCAGAAAAAGCTGGTTTGAATAACAGGTGAGTTGCTTGTAAAATTTAGGCTGTCAAAAATGACACCAAGATATTTTACAGACGAGCTGTTGTTGGGAGCTAGAGGGTCAAACATGTCAGGTTGTCCAAAATAATGACCCCTGTTTTATGTTTGTTTGTTAAAATAAAATTAAATAAAGTCCATCCACATTTTAACATCGTTTCAGCATTTGAATAGCTGAAACACTGATTCTGAAGAATTGGTTCTCAATGGCAGAAAGATCTGGACATCATTAGGAAAGCAAAGAAAACTCATTTTATGTATTCATTTTGTTTAAATTGGCTTTGATTGCATGTATATACATACATATATATACATATATACATACATATATATATATATATATATATACACATACATATATATATATATATATATATATACATACATATATACATATATATATATACATACATATATACATACATATATATATATATATATATATATATATATATATATATATATATATATATATATATATATATATATATATATATATATATATATATATATATATATATATATATATATATATATATACATACATATATATATATATATATATCTATATATATCTATATATATATATATATATATATATATATACATACTCACATTTATAGATGTGTTGTTCTGTATCTGCAGAACAAAGCCTGATCGTGGCGTCCATGATATTTATCATTAACTATTTATGAACAGTTTCCAATATAGCATTTGTCAGGTTTAGATTTGTGCACAAATGGCTTGTTAGCACACATGTGTAATCAAGGGGAAAGGCTACAGTCCACATTACCAAAATATCAAACTCTGATCAACGTCTGGACTGCACTTCCTTTCAATATGGACCCAGGCTGAATTTCCTAATGTTTCTGATATAAATAGTGCTGTGAGTGGTGCTGTTACATTTACCACAGTGTCTCTTGCATTTATGATGGGTACATTCACCGCTCTGCAGGATATCTGACCAATGAATATGTCCAAAATTGACACACATGACGCTCCTAAGCCTATCAGTTGGACAAACCAGCTCGATCGAGAAGAGTGTGTGGAAGATAAAAGAAAGACACTGATGGTAGTATATGTAAAATAGCACAAACAAAATGAGGACAGGAAAAACAGGAACACTTTGTGTTTAGACAGGAAAAGAATATTGTGAAAATGAATGTTGAATTGACAAAAGGCAGGCTTTTACATGTTTATTTTCACCATAGGCAGTTTAAATAGGAATACAAATTTCTTTGACCACCACCAAGTGCAGGGTTTATGCTTCAGCTGCCTTACGTTAACACCAAAATATTTTTTTTTACATCTCTGTTATGGTTGATACATCACAATAGATTTTTTTTAACCAACGTGAAATGTTTAATACTTATCTTGGAATTATTATTCATATCCATGAAGTTTCACATTTGCTGTTTTACTAAAATGCAGAAGATGTCAAATTATATTTATCTACTTTCATTCCTGAGCAGAGAATTAAGTTTTCTTGATTGAATGTTATACAGGATTCATTTTCAACTTCTCAGAGAAGCCCGGTGAGCGGCTAAAATTTGGGTCTAAAAAGGTGAATTCAGTTTGAAATTCCTTGTTTTTGCTCAAAGTGTTTACCAATAACTTTTTCAGTTTTAAACAACTTTATTAAGGATATCAAAAATATTGACAAGGGGTCTAATAAATTTCTTGTGCACTGTACCTGCATGTTTTGAAGGCACTGGCTAAGCACTGTATATGCTGTAAAACATACACACAAATATACTTAAACACACACTACATACACACATACACAATGTATATTAGTATTTGTAATGTTCACTTAGCAATATCACAATTCAGACATTTTAAAGCTCTGAATCTCTGCATGGGAAACATTCTGGAATCGGTTCTTGTTACATTCTAATTGAAGCTCCTATATTGTGTAATAGATTGCTGAAGTGCGTCATTGATCAGGATACAGATGTGAATGCAAAGCTACTTGCATACGTGTCAGAAATTAGTGATACAAGTTCTGATACATTCTGAATACACCACAGCAGATTTTACCCCCTAATTCACTGCTGCCTCAGTGCTTTTTCTTTTAGCCCTCTCCAGCCCTCAGCCTGTTCTCTGCAGACTCCTGCATCACTCTGTTCCTCTCCTTTCCCTTGAAAATTCAAGACTTGCAGCCTGCAGATTCCTCAAAAGCATGGGGTGGCAGAGGGGAGAGAGAAATACCTCCAAGGATTAGTAACTAATCCAGGCTTTGGTCCGCGAGGCTCCGGCCTCTGCCTCCTGTCCTTCAAAACACTGGGAGCTCTGTCGGCAGGGTCACCACTAATGGGTGGGGGCTTCAGGGGTTTACAAGGAAGGAGTGATAGGGGTGCTTGTTAGCAAGCCAAGGGAGTATTAGCTGCTTGTGTTAGTTAGTGAGCTTGAGTCGCTGGTGGGCTGGATGTGTGAAAGAAGAGGAGGGTTGCAGCAGGGCAAATTGAAGATGTTGGGTTTTTAAATTTGGAGATTATTTTCACCAGAACACAAAAATAACTCTTAAAAATCATGCTAAAGCTTAACTAACAGACATTGTTTTCCCACCTGCTGTTTCCCCCGCTGAGCAGAGATAAATATTTTGGTTAGAGTGTTTTTGTAAGAAAATTAAGCCCTAAATAATCAAGAAAAACTGACTGCTACAAGACTCAGCAACCTCGAAGTCATTCATTTGAAATGGCTGTCAAATCTTAAAGGTGCACTGAAACAAAGTGTGGGCTCTCAACCAAAACAATGCAAGATATAATGAGAGGGAACCAGAGATTGCAAAAAGATAGAGTAACCTGCTATTGCCTCCATAATAAACAAGACATGCCACAACGATTTCAAATTAAGTTATGAATACCAAAATAAAGTGACAGCCCTAATGCACGGTTTTGGGGGCACAAGGGCTGAAATGAAAAAATAATTGGATAGACTTATAATAACAAGGTTACATAAGAATGAAACAGATATATATCCAATAGAAAACAGTGTATATCTGACCATGTTACAAGATCCGACCCCTGTTACAAGACCCTGTTACAAGGCAAGATCAGACTTACTGCATCTGGCTTGAACATGCCCCAATTCCAAAGAAGGTAGGATGTTATGTAAATTGTAGATAAAAACAGTTTAACCTATGTTGAATTTAATACACCACAAAAATAAGACATATAATGTTGAAGTTGATTCCATTTTTTGACATTTATGAAAATATTTATTAATTTTTAAATTGGCGCCAGTAAAAAAATCCAAAAAAAGTTAGGTTGAGGGCATGTTTACCACTGTGTTTCTTTGAACAACACTCAATAAGCACTTGAGAAGTGACAACGCTAACTGCTGAAGCATTATCAGTGGAATTCTTGACCATTCTTGATATGTGACACTAGCTGCTCCACAGTCTGGAGTCTATATTTTTGTGTTTTCACGCTTCATAAACACTAAACAACAAATTGCAACAGAAAAGGATGTCCCTGAAAAAGACGTTGATTGGATGGCAGCATATGTTCCAAAACCTTTCAGCATTGATGGTACACAGATATGCAAGTTATCCATGGCATGGGCACAAACACACTCCAAAACCATCACAGACGCTGATAACGGTCTGAATGGTCCTGCATTGGTCCTGGTCCAGCATTTCTTAATGTTGTTGATATATGGCCTTGGTTTTGCATGGTAGAGTTTTGTCACTTGTACATTTGGCAACAAACTGTGCTAATTGACAATGTTTTTTCTTAAGTGTTCCTGAGTCCACATGATAATATCCTTTACAGACTAATGTCTGATTTTTAATGCAGTGCTGCCTGAGGGGATCCAAGGTCATGGGCATTAAATGTTGGTTTTTGGCCTTGTGCTAAAGTGCATGGATTTCTGTTTAAGTCTTTTGGTGATATTGTGGACTGTAGAAGGTAAATTCCTGAATTCCTTGTATTTTTTTGGTTTGTTGAAAAGTATTTATTTAGTTGGACTATTTTCTCACACTATTGTTCTCAAAGTAAACCTTGCCCCATTCTTGCTTGTGAATAATTGAGCCTCTCAGCGATGCTCCTTTTAAACCCAATCATGACACTCAACTGTTTGCAATTAAAAGATAAGTTTGGTTTCTACAGCTTTCACATTGTTTATAGAATTAAGTAGAACAATATACTCACCCAGAAGGCTTTCCTGATCCAAACAGTGCTTTGGGAGATATTTAGATCCAAAATCAAGCGGCAGACATCCGTATAATGGTAGCACACGGGGCATGTTAGCGCTGCTCCTAAAACTGCATTAATCCTCCAAAAACTCATCAGTTTCACCAATATTTCATCATGGTCCACTCACGCTACTCCTCCATTACAGTCTGTGTCGCTCCAGACATGTTTTTGTGACTGTGCTGACCTCTGAGCTGAAGAAGAAGAATGCTTGCCTCCGCGCATGCGCATGACTCTCTGGAGCGCTGCCTCCGTGTCCTCCTTTCGATGAGCTCCTCATCTGTAAACTCTGGCTTGAAACTGTAAGGACACCCATCATATTCAAAGTTCTCCTCCACAACATCTTCATCCGATGGATAATCATCCATTTTGCACAAAACTGGAAGAAGAAAGTCGTTGTGTAGCCGGCAGTCTTTCCCTGAAACAATGAGCCATACTGTGCATGCATGGAGGCAAACATTCTTATTCTTCAGTTCAGAGGTCAGCACAGCCACAAAACATGTCTGGAGCGACACAGACTGTCGTGGAGGAGTAGCGTGAGCAGATCATGGTGAAATATTGGTGAAACTAATGAGCTTTTGGATGATTAATGCAGTTTTAGGAGCAGCGCTAACATGCCCCGTGTGCTACCATTATACGGATGTCTGCCGCTCGATTTTGGATCTAAATATCTCCCGAAGCACTGTTTGGATCAGGAAAGCCTTCTGGGTGAGTATATTGTTCTATTTCATTCTATAAACAATGTGAAAGCTGTAGAAACCAAACTTATCCTTTAACCTTTTCTCATGTGGAATGTCCCAAGCTGGTGTTTTTGAGCATTTATCAACTTTCCCAGTCCTCTGAAGCAAAAAAGAGGAACTCCAAGGCACTCTCTCAATACTATTAAAATGCCTTTTTTTTTAATGGCATGGTCATGTAGACCTTAAAAACAAACTCAACGCAGGTGCTCAACCAATAGAATACTGCCAATAGAATACTGACTTCCAAAACTTACAGGCCATTTTGTAAAAATGTTTATAACCAGAATTCTGATGTGTTTTCAATTAATTTGATCTGGTTTGTGTTATACCATGCATCTTGGGGGGATGAAAACTTTGTTGAAGCCTCTTTTGGCCTGAATAACACCATCTGCTGGTGAGTCTGCTGGTTTTCCCTATCTGCAGACCATGCCTCTATGTCCATGTATCAGTTTTCTATTGGTTGAGCACATCTTTAAAAAGGGCCTCTTGCAGCCAAACATCTGTTTGTACAACTCCCTGATGGCTTGATGCCGAAACGCATCGACGTTTGTTTTTAAGGTCTACATGACCATGCTGTTAAAATAAAGGCATTTTAATAGTATAAAGAGAGTGCCTTGGAGTCCCTCTTTTTTGTTTCAATGACTGTTTGAATCCCATTCCAAAGAGCACCTCAAACAAACTCTGTCGAGTCCAGGTAGCTCTCCTTTTCTTTTCTCTTTTCCCAGTCCTCTGTTGCCCTTGTCCCAGTTTTTTTGGAATGCGATGCAGGCATAAAATTTAAAAATATCTCAAATTTGTAATGTACTTATTAGAATATATCTATAAAAATGGATTTTCAAAATGTATTCTGTTTTAATTTACATTCCAACATCATTTTAATTTAGGTTTGTTTATAGCTAATTAAACATCATTATCAGTATGTCTGTTTCAAACGCACAGTATTTACTCATGTTTTAGCCCACTTACTGATCCACTTGTCTGAAAAGAGTTTTTTTCCAGATAGCTTCAGTCTTTAAATGAATCACCCCTCACAGCCTTCTGTCCTGTCTCAGTCAGCCCATAATTACAGGATGGATGAGTGTTGACAAACAGAGGATGATGTGGAGGCCCGTTCTGTCAGACCTGTCAGCCCACTGAGGTGAGCTAAAGTAAGAAAGAGTGGGCACGTCTCTGCTTTCAGCGTCTGTCTGACTTTTAATTAAAAAAAAGAAAATCAATTAATGCTCCGCTCCACAATTAACGTGCACAAACACAAAAAGTAAGAAACTAAATTGTTCACAAGTGGCACCAAATGAAAGCAATTTATTCATAAACTGACCATAGGACCTACATTTGTTAAACTTCCTCTGAGAAAGTAACAGTATGACAAATCAGTCAAGGTTCCTACTTTAGCGTGTTCCTATTTCTGGTACAGAAATTGGACTGGAATACCTGTCAGCTCTGTGGAGAATAGATTCTAAATCTTGAAGTTTGAAGGATTCAGTCTTGAAGGGTTTTATGTCAGACTAAAAAAGAGACAAGAAATCAGACAAGGCTTCAGAAAAATTAACTATGCCATGCTGTCTTTTTATTTCTGTCTTTCTCTTATTTAGATCGGCACATGATGAGCTGGTTTCATCAAATGCAAGACAGCTGAGCCTCCTCTGAGTGAATTTGATGCTCCGCTAATCTTGTGAAATGAGAAAGCAGCTCACAAGAAAAGATTTGAAGAAATTTGGAGCCTCATTTTACCACGTAACATTCTCGATTTTTTTCAAGTCGTCATCAATGCAACAGAGGAACTCATCCACTTACAAAGAAAACACAGACAAGAAGAGAAAGGTAGAATTGTTGCAGCACTGAAGCAAACAGCAGAAACTTTTCATCAAAAGAATACAAGGATGTCTATGCTGCACCATTAAATGGCCACCAACGGGAAGATGCTGTTAGACAAAGAATCATCACTTGACAAACTCTAAAGGCCCTGGACACCCCCACAGGTGTTAGTGACAAGAGGGGTCTGACAAGAGCCATTTCATTTACTACAATAGTCACTATGTTAGATTGGCCGACTGCAGTGCTATGGAGTCATGCTGTGACTTATCCAGCAGCATGACAGACCACAGGATGGAAACAAGCTGGATTTAACAACTGACATGAGGACATCTAAAGGAAGAGTGCTGATATTAAAGACAGCAAACAAACACTGTATTTAAAGGATTGTTCTTTTGTTCGTTTCTTCAAATGTTAGGATAAATAATATGTTGGATTGATGAGGGCAAACAGTCAGCACTAAGGTGCTAGGTGCTTTAGCTAAGAATGAAGCAAGAATGGCATATTTTTAAGGCCAGTGCGGAAGTTAGCATCACACAGTTTCTCTTGTCTAAAAGCATATAGGATTTTGAATAGTGTAGAAAATAATGATTTGAAAAGTTGCACATTTGTTGAATGTACTAACCTTCATGGATGAACGCAACATTCATATCTTTTAAAGCTTGATTGTGATTGGTAAGAGCAAAAAGTTAAAACTGTTTTTTTTATGTATTTATAGAGCATTTTGTGCCTTTATTAATAGGAGAGAGACAGTGGATAGGCTTGTGAAAGGGGGTGAGAGATTTGGGGAAGACACTGCAAACAGGTCACAGGCTGGATTCAAACCTGGACCGGCAGAAGCATGTACATGGGACGTGCATGGTTGCTAACCACTCCACCAAACCAGCACCCCAGTTAATATTAAGTAACTGTGGAACAACAACAGTGTTTGGACTTTAGCCTGTTCTCATATTAGATGTGTTTTACTCGCGACAGCAGTGCATGCCTCTTTTCAGTTCAGCAATTGTGTTATCAAGTCAACGCTTTTAGACTCAAAGCACAAGCCATGCTTCTCAGGTCCATCTTCTACACTAGCGTTCTTGAGAATAGGTTTACCTGATTTTTCCACAAGCCACTCACAAATTGATCTTTGACCCACAAGGCCTATGGGATTTCTTACTGTGCTTTGGATGATTGCTGATAATTTCTGTAGTCAACACAATGTATGAAAATTTTATTTTTTGTGGTAATCTTAACAAACCTATTTACACAATTTTTAGGCTTCAATGTAATCTGCAAGAGTTAAAAGCTATAACTTATTTATTATGGAACTACAACATAGCAGTTTAACTATTTCCAGTGTCTCCACATCATATGACGTCTGGTTTCAAAGTTTTCTCTTAATCCAATGACACGATGGCCACTTTTATGGTCCCTCTTGGCAGATGGTTAGCAACAGTCCTTTTGAATAGACAACAATGCTTTATAAATTCAATATCACATCCATTTTTTTTTTTTCAGATAAAACGTTAAAGTCTTACATGAGTGTTCATCACAAATCTTATTTTTGAAATTTGTCCAAAAAGGGTTTTTTAAATCCCATTTACTTTTGTCTTTGGGACCAGGAACTGCCAAATGCTAACTGAACAGCATGTTTTTGGATTCATTCCTGCCCCATTATATTATTTCAAATTGAAGTCACAGCAGACATTTGTGCAAAAATCCCATTTAGTATGTTTGAGGCATCATGTTCGCAAAGAACGATAACCACATGACTTCATAACCTTGACCTATGACCCCTAAAATGTAATTAATCAATTCTTAAAGTCCAGGTGACATGTGATCAAAGTTTAAAGAAACTGTCTTTAGGACTTTCTGGGATATTGTGTGGGCAAAGCCTTGCACCTTGTATGTGGAAGAGCAACCCAAGAACACCCCAAACCTGGAAACATGAAGCCTCTTGGCCTTGGCTGCTGCTGGCGTAGGGGCACTGATAATGAAACTGACTGTATGTTGGTGTGAATAGAGGGTGGATTTAAAACCATCACTTAGCACTGCTTGTTTTCTCAGTCTGGCTGCAAGCTATTGACCTTTCTGAGTCCTTATAGGAAGTTGTGCTACAGGAATGAAGAAACTCTCTTGTATGCCGAAAGCCTCTACTTACAGTGGGAATCAAGTTGTCAGGCTGAACTTAGTTTGCATGCTTTGCTTCATTTGCTGTATTGTTGGAGATGTGGGTAGGACTTAATATGAGTTCTCAGAGGAAAAGAGGCCATCATCAACCCCTGCTGACACGCTAAGCTATTTTTATTTCCTTCCCCGATCGCACTGCTGTTCAGCACAGCGTGAGCTTTACAATCTGCAGTCGGAGAAGCGTGAAAAAAATGAATTATTGCCACAAAATTGAAATAGTTGGGCGAGAATGAGGAGGACAGTTGTGAATTCAAAAGAAATGTGTCATGGGACGTCCATTAGAGTCATGTTTAAATTTGAAGAATAAATGAGGCGAGGGAAGATAGTGTCTCTAAAGTTAGGGATAACAAAATGAGAAAACCAAGAACAAATTAAGTTAGCAAGTTAAAGACAGGTACAGTTGAAATAGCTCTCATGTCAGAGTGTGTCTCTGGCATGTTGGAAAACTGGTGGCCAGGGGGTCCTGCTCCCTCAGTTCAACCCTCTTGTCAGTTTCATATATTTAAAAATATGTTTACTCGCAAAGAGAGATGGCAACATCTACCATGACAAATTACAAAAAGCAATGTTTCCTAGAAAATGGAGCTGAAATTGACAATAATTGTTTCCCTAACACTTTTATATTAATTATAAAATGCATTTGTAAGACAAGGCAACTTTGTTTATAGAGCACCTTTCATACGTTCAATTCATAGAGAGTTACAGTTAAAAATAAAGAAATTATGGCATTGAGATCATTAAATACATAAAACTAGCAAAAGAAGGTGGGTTAAATATAAGTTTGAAGTAAAACATGAGAAATTATGTATATAAATTATATATATATTTCATGAAAAAAGAGGAGATAAAAAGAGAAGAACAAGGGACAATATGTCTAACTAAACAAAAGTCTTGAATCGCATTGAAAACAGAAGCTGAATCTGGCCCCGATTCTGTTTAAGTCAAGTAATCCTCATAATTGACGTTAAAAGACATAATTTTTGATATACTACCTGGATGTGTGGTAGTTTTGCGATAGTTATGAATCTGATGCTGATGGAAGCTTGTAGGCCAACTCCTGCACATGGAGGTTTGCGCATGTGAAGTTGTTTCACTTCTGTGTGTTTGTGAGGACATGCTGATAGGAATATCACAGGAGTTGATAACATGCCTAAGTACAGAGTCAAATATTTTCAAGATGGAGTAATATCCCTAAAAGTTTAATCTTAATAGAAAGAGAGGTGGAGTTACAAAATGGAGTTAAAGTAAGTGCGGTTAATAATCAAATATACAGATGTCACTGCAGTAATTGGTCACTCACACGCTTTTTCACAAGACACAAGTTAACAATAATAAAGCTTTAAATTTAAATCAGATATCTGGAGGACCAAAGCAAAAGCCCTCACTTCAATTTATATTTGATCAGGTAAAGGTTGAAGCTACATTTGTTTGAGCCAAACATGTTATCTTCATTTCACCAAAATTTTCAAAATCAGATATTAAACTATTTCTGTGATCAACACATCAATATCTACATTTTAAAGTGTTATTTTGGAGGTTATTAATTAAAAGTTGGAAGAGATACTATGAGAGAGCACATTTCTAGCACTACATTAAAGTGTTGATCATCAGTCTCGTAAAATGTTACAAAGTATTTCTGCTTTTTGTTCTGGGCATTAGGCGCTGATAATGCTGGACTGCACTGGTGTAGAACTGAAAATGATGCAAGCACAAAATATCATGCCCTCTGTAATATTAAGGACAAAATTTGCTTTATATGTTTAAGCAAATTGTGGTAAAAGCAAAAAACCTCTGTGGGAGTCAGTATAGGTATATACATATTTTTTTTTGCTGTCAGTTTCTTTGTATAATTTAATCCTCTTTTTCTAAAAGTGAAAGTTTGACAGGATGATATTCAGATATGAAAGTATTGTTGTTGTTCATCATTGATCTTCCTTAACTGGGGCATTGGTGGCGCGGTCGGATAGTGTGCTTGGTCAGTGATCAGGAGGTTGCAGGTTCATGCCCAGCTCTGGGCAACACATGGCGATGTGTCCTTGGGCAAGACACTTAATCCCAAGTTGCTCCCACTGCTGCGTCAGTGGCGTGTAAATGGGCATGAAAAGGCGTGAATGTGTTGGAGATACTGATGGAAAACTAACATAGAAACTCAGTAGTAGTCAAAGACTGGAAAAACGCTATATGAGCTCAAGTCCATTTACCATTTATATCCGTTTCTGTGAAATTTGGATTTTGGTTTTATTCATTGTGCTGTGTATATGGTCAATTAACTTAAAAACATCCCCACATCATCACAGCATGGATTCTTCAGGCTGCCTTGGAAAAAAATAACATCTTTAACATGATAACTTGATTCTGCTAGAAAGGGTTGAGGTTATACATGCAATATTAAAATACAAATCCCAATCGCAAAAAAAGGCTTGAAGCTGAAAGGTTTAAAGTTTGTGGCAGTCTGTAATAATATTTCACTCCTCCAAGGAAAAAAAATTGAAACGATGTCTGGAGCAGACTGAAGCAGACGTTGTGATTCCTCATCGACTCTGAGGGGAGGGAACGAATCGTCTGGGCCCAGCAGGGTAAGCTGTCCCCGGGGTAAACCTCATCCTTCAAAACTCAGCCGGAGACGTGTTTGAGAGGGGGATGGTGATGGGCAGAGGAGGTCTCCAGCTACAAAAAGAGTGATGGCCGATGTCAGGAGGGCGCAGTCAAGCACAGGCAGCCCCTGGCTCTGCTGGGACATCCAATTCCCCATGTGTCAGTGGCAAGATGTGCCTTGCATATCATGTGAAGACACCAGTCTCTCCGTGCTCAGGCTCAAGAGGAAGCATCACTGGTATGAGAAACAAGTCCTTCAAAATACTTGCAAAACATCACTTTCTGTCTGCATGGTGTTTCCAAACTTTCTGCTGAAGAGCGAGAAAACAGTGCTGTCCAGAAGTGGGTTTCCACTTGAGCAACCAGACCATCCCCTTCTATTTGTGAGAGGTAAATATTGTACTGTTCAAGGACAGGACAGGTCTATAGAATTTTATATATAAGAAAAAATCAAAGACCATAGCACTTAGCACCCTCATATTGGGATGTAGAAAGAAAGTTGCTGTCCTCTGTTCTTCATGTTGGGAATTTAGGTTTAAACAAGAAAGAGAACAGTTAGATTCCATGCCTGTGTTGAAGGTTTTGTTCAGTTTGGAAGAAGGCTCAAGTCTGGATTAGATCAGTTAGCCAATCATTTATTTACAATTTGTGAAAGAATACAAAAGATAATGAAAATCACTCAGCTGCTGAGGGTTCTGTTCTGCACCTCACTGGGGGTTGTTCAGACAAAGATCATTGAACACAAGCATACATTTGATCCTTGTTCACATCAGGCTTTGGGGCTGTGTCATCCTATCACGTGTTAAGATCATGTCTGGTTTCATATGCTATGTCTGCCAGGAGAGATAAATATAATGGCTAGGGAAAAGGTCAGACTTAAAGGATAAGTTCGGTTTCTACAGCTTTCACATTGTTCATAGAATGAAGTAGAACAATATACTCAACGGGAAGGCTTTCCTGATCCAAACAGTGCTTCGGAAGATATTTAGATCCAAAATTGAGCAGCGGACATCCGTATAATGGTAGCACACGGGGCATGTATAGCGCCGCTCCTAAAACTGCATTAATCATCCAAAAACTCATTAGTTTCACCAATATTTCATCATGGTCCGCTCGGGCTACTCCTCCAAGACAGTCCGGGGTCGCTCCACCCATGTTTTTGTGAACTGAAAACTTTCTTTACGGCTGCCGCGCATGCGCAGTACGGCTTCCTCCTTTCGATGAGCTCCTCATCTGTAAACTCTGGCTCGAAACTGTAAGGACACCCATCATATTCAAAGTTCTCCTCCACAACATCTTCATCCGATAGATATTTGTCCATTTTGCACAAAACTGGAAGAAGAAAATTGTTGAGTAGCTGGTGGTCGCCCCTGAAACAATGAGCCGTACTGCGCATGCGCGGCAGCCGTAAAGAAAGCTTTCAGTCCAGAGGTCAGCACAGTCACAAAAACATGGGTGGAGTGACAACGGACTGTCTTGGAGGAGTAGCATGAGCGGACCATGATGAAATATTGGTGAAACTAATGAGTTTTTGGACGATTAATGCAGTTTTAGGAGCGGCGCTGTACATGCCCCGTGTGCTACCATTATACGGATGTCCGCCGCTCAATTTTGGATCTAAATATCTCCTGAAGCACTGTTTGGATCAGGAAAGCCTTCCCGTTGAGTATATTGTTCTACAGTGGTATGAAAAAGTATCTGAACCTTTTGGAATTTCTCACATTTCTGCATAAAATCACCATCAAATGTGATCTGATCTTTGTCAAAATCACACAGATGAAAAAACAGTGTCTGCTTTAACTAAAACTACCCAAACATTTATAGGTTTTCATATTTTAATGAGGATAGCATGCAAGCAATGACAGAAGGGGGAGGAATAAGTAACTGAACCATCACATTTATAAGTAACTGAACCATCACATTTAATATTTTGTGGCCCCCCCTTTGGCAGCAATAACTTCAACCAGACGCTTCCTGTAGCTGCAGATCAGTCTGGCATATCGATCAGGACTAATCTTGGCCCATTCTTCTTTACAAAACTGCTGTAGTTCAGTCAGATTCCTGGGATGTCTGGCATGAATCGCTGTCTTGAGGTCATGCCACAGCATCTCAATGGGGTTCAAGTCTGGACTTTGACTTGGCCACTCCAGAACGTGTATTTTGTTCTTCTGAAACCATTCTGAAGTTGATTTACTTCTGTGTTTTGGATCATTGTCTTGTTGCAGCATCCATCCTCTTTTTAGCTTCAACTGTCTGACAGACGGCCTCAGGTTTTCCTGCAAAACATCCTGATAAACTTTTGAATTCATTTTTCCATTAATGATTGCAAGTTGTCCAGGCCCTGAGGCAGCAAAACAGCCCCAAACCATGATGCACCCTCCACCATGCTTCACGGTGGGGATGAGGTGTTGATGTTGGTGAGCTGTTCCATTTTTCCTCCACACATGACGTTGTGTGTTCCTCCCAAACAATTCAACTTTGGTTTCATCAGTCCACAAAATATTTTGCCAAAACTTCTGTGGAGTGTCCAAGTGCCTTTTTGCGAACATTAAACGAGCAACAATGTTTTTTTTAGACAGCAGTGGCTTCCTCCGTGGAGTCCTCCCATGAACACCATTCTTGGCCATTGTTTTACATATAGTTGATGTGTGCACAAAGATATTGGACTGTGCCAGTGATTTCTATAAGTCTTTAGCAGACACTCTAGGGTTCTTTTTTACCTCTCTGAGTATTCTGCGCTGAACTCTTGGCGTCATCTTTGGTGGACGGCCACTCCTTGGGAGAGAAGCAACAGTGCCAAACTCTCTCCATTTGTAGACAACTTCTCTGACTGTCGATTGATGAACATCCAGACTTCTAGAGATGGTTTTCTATCCTTTCCCAGCTTTATACAAATCAACAATTCTTGATCGCAGGTCTTCAGACAGCTCTTTTGAGCGAACCATGGTGCACATCAGACAATGCTTCTCATCAAGACAATTCTTACCAGGTGTGTGTTTTATAGTGGGCAGGGCAGCTTTAAGCCACTCATCAGTGATTGGGCATACACCTGACTTAAATTGTGTGGTAAAAATTGGTTTCAATTGCTCTTTAAGTCTCTTTAGGCAGAGGGTTCAGTTACTTATTCCTCCCCCTTCTGTCATTGTTTGCATGCTATCCTCATTAAAATATGAAAACCTATAAATGTTTGGGTGGTTTTAGTTAAAGCAGACACTATTTTTTCTTCTGTGTGATTTTGACAAAGATCAGATCACATTTGATGGTGATTTTATGCAGAAATGTGAGAAATTCCAAAAGGTTCAGATACTTTTTCATACCACTGTACTTCATTCTATAAACAATGTGAAAGCTGTAGAAACCGAACTTATCCTTTAAGGCAGAAGTTCAACCAAGACCCAGACCCAAACAGCTGATGAGAGGAGTCAGGGCGGAAAGATATGTCGCCCTATCAAAAATAGTTCTACACACTGGAAAAAAAAAAAAAAAAAAAACTTCTGTCAAACTACCAACACCACAAGCACAGTTATTCGGGTGGTTATAACCCTAAAGCGGGTTACTTGCAAGGCTTTCTGTGGCACCTTGTATTGGCTATAGCCTTCAGGAATCACCCCTCAGGAACGAAGTCTACGGGTTCCTTCATTGGCACTCACTTTTACTAGACTAACTCTTTCAGGAACAAAGAAGCAAATATTGAGCTCCAGGCAGGTGTGGATCCTGCCCAAATCCCAAATCAGTGAATGTTTGCAAAAAGCAATAAACTTTATCAGTTTGAGCAGTTCAAAAGGATTTGGTAATCTGTTATTTGTTTTATTTACGTTTTACTTTATGGTCCAATATCGCTAGAACTGCATCTATTCTCATGGGTCAACTTTGTCTCTCCAACATCTTTCCAGTTTGTCGTCGTGTCAAAGTCAAATGTTCTTGGAGCTCATGATCATGCCTTACTTGGGAACTTGATAAGTCAAGAATTCTTCAAAGAAGTTCTGCCAAAACCAAATAATCCTGTTTGACTCAAGGATGGTCTGATTACATTTGTGAGGTGTTAGGTCAGAGGTGAAGTGACCAGCACTTGTACTTTCCCTTCAGGCGATGAATGCCTCTTGAAGGCTTAATTCTGTCATGGAAGACTAATTCATTTGTCTTCAGACATGTTTAATGAAGGCAAATAACACAGAGTAAAGGAGCCAAAGCATGAGGTTAATGTGAAATAACATATCTACAGCACTGTCATGGTGATACAGAGCAGCAGCATCATTTGGATGGATAAATATTAAATACAATGTCTCCTGAAACAGGAGTCCTGTTTGTGGGTCAACCTCTTCCAAACAGGTTTGCACTGTGCCAAGGTTGCCTCATTTATTATTTATTTTCCTATACTTTGGTTTTTTTTTATCCTTCCAGTCCAAACAAACCCTGGCACAGACATCCGAGAATTTTTTAGCCAAAGCGATACCCATCTGGTGCACCTGTGAGCAGTGGATTGATCCGTTAAGTCAACGTGGCAGGATGTGCCTGGGGATATCTACAAACTGAAGAAACACACTCGTATACTCACTGCTCCCAGGAGGTAAGCCTGACACAGACAAAAGTGGCAATCAGACAATGTTCATCTCTCTGCTGAAAGTTAGAGCGAAAGTTTCTGATTGTATAATAATTTTTAGTCTGAAAATGTGGATCAGAACCCACTCATCTGACCAAGGATGCAGTAAGGTTGTGGACATGCTGCAATTAGAGAGCAGAAGGTGGCTGGAGGGAGAAAGGCCTCCACGCAGAGTGCTGGCAATGGCCATAAGCTCTCCCTCCTCTCTCTCTCACACACACACACAGACACACACAGATGCTCATGAAATATGCTCCTTTTAGTGCCCTCGATATGATGAAAACCACAGATGACTCTTGTGCCCCACTGATTGCTGCAAGTGGTCCTTTTCACGATGGGAACAAATGCTGTTGGGGTCGCTGTATCATGAAGGTCATCTGACGGCTCATTCATTTCCCTACAGTTATGGTGACCCTTCCTGCTGCAGTCTCCCAAAAACTCAGAACAAGCAGTTTCTGCTGTTGTGGCTATGAAGCAGTCCGGCTAAGGTAGCTAGGGGTGACAAATGGGGAAGAAGAAACTCAGACAACTCCAAGGACCCATGGCTTAGAGGGGCTCCAATGAATATTTTCATGATGACACTGTCTTAAATCTTCAAAATCATTCAAAAATAATTTAGGCACTGCAATTAAAAACTCCAGGAAGATTTCAGTCCCTTTACACCAAACACTTTTGGTATGGATCAAACAAATTGTCGTTCACTTTTTGTAAAGTTTGTTTGATTTGGGTGGTAGGAAAGCTCATGGTTACTCTGGTGTAGACAGGAAAACCAAACTCTGGCATTCTGTAAGACAAAGGTTTTGGTTCGCTCCCAAAGTCACAAAAGATCAAACCAAGCAGCAGCCAAATATCCCAGCACTGAGTAAAGCTGACATAGGGTTCACTGACAATAAGCAGAGTGTGGCTATAATGTTTGTATAGCCTAATTTTGGTTCTCTTAATGGGATATTTCAACATTTTTTTGTTTTCATGTCTTACTTCATTCCAGAGTCCATGACTAGCAGATAAACAACATTTGTTCAACAAGACAAAGACAGGCAGAACTCGCCCCTTGCCAGTTAGCTTAGCTCAAACACTGGGAGCCAATAGGTAACATCAGCCTCCCTCTGCCTACAGCCATCAGATAAAGTCTTCAGCAACCCTGCTTGTCATAGACTGAAGTGAAGCAAGAAATGAAAAAGAGATTGTGGGCGTTTCACTTTACCAGGTTAACATCTCCAAGTAATTTCATAAAATGCAATTTAAGATCTATTCTGTTCTCTATTCAGTTCTTTTCTGTTTCAAAATCGTCTCACAAAGTCACTTACCAACAAGGAAAGTGAACAAATAGAACAGTTTTGTGATATTAAAGAAACATAGAAAATGGAGATACAAGGTTTGTACTCGCCAACAATACGCAAGTGCAACCTGATGCAATTAATCTTTGCTTTCCTGCCTCAATAAACTTCCAAACTACTTCAGCCTAAACGATCATCTAACTCAAGGCCTGGTGTATTCATAGATTAAAATGTTTGATTTGAAATGTTTGAATGATTTCTACTCATGATCATAAAATTATTAAAGAATTAAGTCCCACATTTCCTTGATTTTGGATCATGTCTCCTTGGTTTCATTGCTGTTCATACTAAAATATGTTGGAAGGATTTTTCTCTTCTTTACTGAGACAAACGGTCCTCTGTTACCACTGTCCTGTGAAGTATGAGTCACTGAGTGTGTGCCTACTACTCTGTGCTGCCTCATGTGTCTGTGTATGCATGCACAGCAGCCAGTATGCTGAGCACAGATCAGAGCACTGAAGAAACAGCATGTTAATCACAGGATGTGAGTGTGCATATACATGCAGTACTCTGGTCTGGGTCAAACGGAAATAAATGTTTTTGTGTAATTTAAATGGAGAACCTTTTTGAAATGACAATGAATGTGAATTAAAACTACACAGTTGAGGAGTTTTATTATATTTTCTAATGTATTATTATAACCTGAAACCCAAGATAAAAATATCTGGATATATACAGTGTTTGATAAATTTATTAGACTACAACTAAGCAAGCTTAATGTCAGAGCTGCTCTTAATCACAGCACTGATAATAACTCAAGTCCTTTCTTTAACTTTTCCATAACTGTTAACTTACCAGTATGTGGAAGATCTTTAACAAAAAATACTTCTAAGATATAATCATCATTGTTATCCATTCATTTTCAAATTTACTGTTTTACAAAAGCATGAAAAACACAACAAAATTATTTTTTTCTGGATTAAGATGTCAAATTATAGTTTTTCAATTAGCATTTCTAATTAGCATAGCATTTTATTTGCATGTTTTGGGTTGTTGTCCTGCTGAAGAATAAATTCAGAGCCAATCAGAAGCCTCTCTGGTGTGTCAGGTTACTAATTTGATTATAGCTCAAGAATCATTATTATATCATCACTATGCAGAGAATTAGTTTTTTGAAGGAAGTCCAAAACCCTTTTTTTAATCTCCATGAGGGTGCAGACTGTACTGTTAGAACAGAGATATAAAAGTGAATCAGACTCAAACCATATACTAACAGAGACTGAAATGACGGATGTATTATATTACTCAGACCGTATTTGGATCTGAATAAGTGTCTCAGGAGGATTTATTCAATTGTGTGTCTTGATACATTACGTCCCTGCTATTTTTCCAAGAAGAAAATGCTGTGATGCTGATTTTAAAACCCCTAGCCTGTCAAACTGCAACAGCTGAGGAGATGAAATAATTACAGTGATTATGGCACAATCAATGCTCTTTATATATTGATTGCACAAGTGCATCCTGTAGATCCGCCTCTAATTTTAATCATAAGAATTTTAGCTGGCACACAGGCTGAATTACTCTGGTATTGGCAGAATTATCCTGGAGTACATGGGCTTCAAGAAGTACCTGCAATGAATCACAGCAGCAAAACCTTTGAAAGAATTCATATTCTGATGTTGTGAACACAGTCTATGAATTCATTCTTTATGACACATGAGTCCCTGTACTTATAAGGAAGACACTTAGGGTAAAAATGAACAAAAAATAAAAATTAAAATATTTTTCTCAAGATTAAGGAACCATCACTCAACAGAGGTGGGAAAGCTAAAACACTTTCACAGAACAACATGTGATCAAAATGTCCCTTTCGATCTACTGTCAACTAACCATAGGTTGAAAGGATTTGCAGAACTTTGTGTTCTATGTTTATAAGCGTTTTACACAGTGTCCCTACTTCACAGGAATGCGTTTCTCCCTCACTTCTCCATTAGATGTCTTACCTCAATGCAGCCCTCTAACCTTGCGTTTACTTCTGTATTTTATTTGGTTTGGTCTCATTGCACCATTTAGGGTGTTTTCACACCAACCATATTTAATGCGCACCGAAGAAGTTTTGGCCCAGGGTTTGGTACGTTAGTGTCAATGTGAATGCAACCACCGCACTTTGGTGCGCACCAAATCAGCCGGTCCGAGACCTCCATGAAGGGGTGGTCTCTATCCCCTCCATCTCCCTACATTTCGTGCGGTTTCACTGGTGTGAAACAAAGTGGTCCGAACCGATCTACTTTTGATGCATTATGGGTATTGGAAGCACTAGATTATGGGTAAAGTCCTTCATTATTTACTTCCTGTTAATCCCGAGGTTGAAACTTTTGCTTACTCAATTTGTTGATTTGTTTATTCTGGTTGAGGATTACGATGATTTACGAGGGTCCAGACGGTCGCTGATGCTGTCTCAAACACGATAAAAAATATATATATTTGAAGGAAAATGTAGAAAAGAGCAAAACATAAATATTGGTTGATTGGTGTAGGAAATGGTTACCACGGTAGCCTCTTCTTCGTTCTCCTCCGTAGCAGGTTTGGTAACCAGTTACGTGGATATCGCCCCCTGCCGTTTCAAACTGAGTAAATACACAAGTGGGTCCGGGCACAGTTCGACGTTGCAAGTGTGAATGCAAGCACGGTTCGAAACAGGTGGGCCTAATGTGAAAGAGCCCTTAAAAAAATAGAAATCAAAACTAACATTGCTGCAGTAAGACTCAAACTTTTTATCTCTGAAATGTATGTCTGAAATTCATTTTAAACATCAATTTTGTCCAGACCAGTTTCATTATTTTGTTTTGCTGAAACACAATTCAAAAGCAATGTCTGATTTGCATTAGTTAATTATCAGTACATTTTTGTTTATTCTTACTTCTGTCAGTCAGAAGATATGTCAGTGACCATGTGGGGTTTCCTTTCTTTAACAACAATTTTACACACGTCTAACATGGGAGATGAAAGTGTGTCAATTTGCCACATGTGCATTAATTATAGGAGTAATGTTTCATAAAGGACTTAAATTGAGAAATTGAAAGAAAAGGCTTAAATAAGATTTATGATGCACCACACTAGTTAAGGAACAAGTGACAATATTAATTTATGGCTAAGATACAGAACATGAAAAGTCAGTTTTGTTACTTTTGACCCATCATGCATTAAAGGGTTAAGCAGACATTTTGATTTTGGAACCCGTTTCATCATCCATCAATCAATTATCTACCCTGCTTATCACTTTTTGTCATGAAAGGCTGGAGCCTATCCCAGCTGACATTGCACAAGAGGTGGGGTACACCCACAAAATCAACAGCTTGACAATTTTAGTTTGTCTTCAGGTTATAAAACAGACTGCAGTAACTCTGCAGGGTAGCTATTAAAGATAAAGTATTAAAATAGGGTCTTAGGCAGTGACTTGTGTCATAGATCACAGTCTGTAAACATCAAACATTCAGTATATGAATAAACAATGAAAACACAGGTAAAACATGAGGATCTTGCAGAATGTCACCACATATTTGGTTTCAATGAAATTCATTCATTCATTAATAGAACTAGATTACTGCTGTTCGCCAAGTTTTGTAAATCATCTCCACCAACAAATCTGACAGCA
This sequence comes from Scarus forsteni, assembly GCA_036419115.1. Classification (NCBI taxonomy): domain Eukaryota; kingdom Metazoa; phylum Chordata; class Actinopteri; order Labriformes; family Labridae; genus Scarus; species Scarus forsteni. The sequence goes on from JAZDUH010000443.1 coordinate 12,493,023, forward strand.
TACAAATATAAACAAGAATTTCTCCAGCCCCATTTAAAAGTTGATGTATAATCAATTAGAGATAATCAACATGAAATCTGTATCACAGTCGAAACAATCATTCTCAATCAGTCAACCACAGCAGAGGAATTTCCCAAAGTAGATCAATAAAGCTAAAGAATTTTTATTTTATATTTAAACCAACTTAAATTATATCAAATATGAGTTTGGCATTATTTTACAGTGAACTCTTCATCACTCTGTTTTATACATCACAATAACTGCAAAATTAAAGTCAAAACATATTAGAGGATGGTGATTAAATACATAAGTGTTATTTTAAAATACAATAGTATTAATAAAAAATGCTTCATTTCTCTAGTTCTTTAAAAAACAAGTAAAAATAATAGAATTTCACCGACATGTAGTCAAGAACACAGCATGACTTAGCATCTATAGTTTGCTAAAATATTTAAAAAATAATTGATATTAATTGAAAAGCAAGATTATTTCATTGATTTTAACCCTGGCCCCAAATTTTATAGTTGCCCATCCCTAGTGTTCCCCTTCAACACACGTTCAGTGTTTGCAAGTGCCACATATCCTCAAACCCAATCATGTAGACTCACGAGCAACAAGAGCCAGAGCATTGCTAGGGTCATCAGGTCAGGACCTCCCAGCATTGGTGTTTCATACAAGTAGCCCGCATGACACCACTTAGAGGCCAGACATGCTCCTACAGCTGGAACACCACTGTGCTTTATTATTTAGTCATTTGCTTGTTTTTACTGTTACTGTCTTCATCTTATCCTTTAACTCGGACTTACCTTTGGCTTGGTGCTGTCCAGGATTGAAGGAGGTTCTGCTGCCCTTGTCAACCAGCCCTTCTGCTTTTGCAGGGTTGCTCTGTCCAAACAAACAGTGGATAATTCCTGCTGTGGTTCCACTTGTAGCCCATGTAATCCAACATTCTGTCCTTGCTTGCAGCACCAAAGTTCAAATGTTTACCGAGCCAGTCCTTGTGTATCCTGGGTATCCCGGCATGCTGGTGGAGAAGTCTGATTTGCAAGTGATTCCACTGCTTTAAAAGTTGTGAGGAAAGGTTTCATATCTGCCTTGTTATCCAACTTTAACAGCTTCAGCTCACCTGCCAGGACCCAGTTTGACCCAGAGCCATGAGGCAACGCAGCAGCTGTCTGCATGCTTAATTTGAACTGAGTGACCTGGTGGTCCGGGGCTTTTAGCCTCTGCTTGTGACTCACACTCGACTTCTGCTACTTTCCTCACTCCATTTTAAACTGAGTGTAATTTTGAAACTTTTCCAGCCTGGTTAAAAGAAATCCTGATTCAGTCATTTTCCCATGAGAATGCATAAAAGAATAGCCTCGTGTTGGCACAAAATAAAAACAAAAATCCACAATGTTTTCTCATTTTGATTGGACACTGATGTTTCAACATGCGTGCAGCAAAAGCCTTGAAGAAGAGGAAAATCACTTACGCAGATGAATCCTGCACAATCACAAAATCCAGCTTTTAAATGAAGAAAAATTACACACATGCCAACTCTTTGCGCCCTTGCTGCTGTGGGCACTCCCAATCAACTGCCAGCAGGTTCTCCAGCCTCCATTTTATAGTTGCTAGGACTTACCAAAGAGCAGTGATCACACTTAGAAATCAGTTAACTTCATGAAAGTTAAATACTGCACTTGTACTTGCCCAAACACTAAACAGGAGCATTCAAAGAGATATCTGTCATTTTAGGTAAATTATCCCTCAAACTTCCATTGAAGAAGCATTTGTGTGACATGGACACACTGAAACCCCCCTCCACCTTTGGCACACTTGGTGCCTTCCAGTTGAGACACTCCTTCATTAGCCAATGGCAGTGTTTGTCTCTGTTTGGTAGTTCCTGGATTCAAAAATGGAGGGAAGGAGGGAAAGCACAGACACAAGAAAGGATTCTGTTTTTTATTCCATTGGTTACAAACTTTGCAGCTGACAAACAGGAAAAGCCAAGAGGATTCAAAAGGTGCTTGATGCAGGTGGAATATTCTTAGACATTGTGGACATCTCATGGAAGACACTGGATATCATCATGAGGAAAGGAACAGCTCATTAAATTTGATATTTTCAAACAAAGGGAGCCATATGAGGTGGACAATGAGGACAGCTTGAGTCTGAAATTAACTGAATCCCTCCGCTGATGGTTATGCAACACTAATGGATGTCGGCCATTTTGAAACTCAAGAGGAGGAGGAGGGAGCTGAAGAAGCGGAGGGCAAACAGGTAACAAACAGCTCATGCACCTTTTCAAAATGTCTGGAGGCTTTTTTTATAAAAATGGTTTATATTTATGCTCACATACATAAAGATGCTGACTCATGCAATGCTAACAGTTCTCCATGATGTAAAAGATTATCTTCCATGTGTCTTCACCTTTAAAAAAGTGACTCTCCATGGGTAGGTCATGGCCAAAAAGTGGTGTGGAAAGTTGTTTTCAGTGTATTGTAATGTGTGTGTTTAGTGGGAAAAATATGGCAGAAATGTTATGAAGTAAAGAAGCCCAAAGCTGACATGCATCCAACTTTAGTTCACAAATTACTTAACTATATTTCTTTCTTCTCCAAACAAAATCATAAATCTGTTCATGCAATATTTTTACATCTGCCAAGAAGTGTTGTTTTTGCTGGTGTATGCTTATCTGTCTGTGTTTTTGTTGACAAGATTACTCAAAAACTACTGGGCATATTTTGCTGAAACTTCCAGGAGAGATGTGCTGGGTGTGGGTTTTCATATTATGAGGTAACTTTATCATGAAACTGTTGCTTATAGATTATGATATTATGTGAGCTACCTCTCTGAGTGCTTTCTTTCTCATCATTAGAGGCGAATCAGGTTGTCTTTCTGTCTGAAGTCTTAGTGCAGACATGGCTTCCTGTTTCTTTTAGAATAGATTTTAAGTTTCTTTTATTGGTTTTTAAATCTGTTAGTGGTGGTGGTCCTTCCTATTTACGAGAGAGAGAGAGAGAGAGAGAGAGAGAGAGAGAGAGACTAAAAAAATATCAAACAGTATTTAGTGACAAATGTAGAAATGTTATTACAAAATAAAAATGCCAGGGATTTGACAGAAAGGGAATAAATAAAGCTCACGCACTATAAATAAATAAGAAAAACATAATATACTTTAACCTATTTTTTCTTATTTAAAGCCTCTAAGGTTTTTAGAGGCTAACAGCTACATATTAAGACAGTTACACTGACCTCAGCAGCTGTGTTGTCAGTGGAGACTGTACCTGCTACAGGTTTTCAGTTGGGACTTATCTGGACTGAGCCTCGAACAGAAACAGCTCCCTTAAGAGAGTTATTGTGTAGAAATAGATCATACACATGTGCTTCACTGAGCAGCATCACAGACAGGTGAAGGACCACAGGTGACCTGCTCAGTCAGACTCTAACATGATAGACTAAGAATATTAGCACATTTTCTTCATAGGAAGGATCAGCTTTAACTTTTATTCAAGACACCACATTGGTGAGTAAAACCATACCCAATTTTCTGTCCATGCTGAGTTTGTATGTTACATGTTAGTTCTGCTGGGCTGATGGATCTTCAGTAAGTAGTGACCTGTGTTAGAGTTTATCCGGGAGGCTGTTGCAATACAGAAGGTCTGCATTTCCAGGTCTGTATGTGGTTCATTTAGCCTTCAAGGTTGGAGCTCTTCTTTTGTTGTTTATCTTCACTCCAGCTATGAAAGCTACTGAAGAAAAAGTCTCTTCTCTTTTCTGTGTTTACATATGAGCAGTTTAGTGACAGTGCTGCAGTGTCCTCTGTGTGGTGCATTATTTGATGGTTGATTAATGTTGCAAGATGATTAAAATGTTCATTGCCAAATCATTTTCTACATAAATAAGGTTCACTGGGTTTACTTACTGATATACCAAGAATTGAAGGCACATAAACTCATCTGAGAGTCTGTATTAATGCCTAAGGTGTTTAAGATAATCATTTATTCAGTGTTTGATGCTTGATACACTTATTTAAAGTCAAAATAATTTGCCCTGTAATGAATAATTTGTTCTGTCTTTTCTGTGCAGTTATAGAACAATGTGAGATGGGAGGGCAGGAGGGCTTTTTACAGGAATTGAGGCTGAAATTCTGCACTATGTTACAAAGGGCAGCTCTGCATCAAGACTGTAGCAGGATTAGCACCTTCATACCACAATTAAATAAAAAAAATACGTCTTTGAAGTAGACCACTGTATTTGTGCTTTAGAACAGCTGCCTGTAAGAATACGTTTATTTCTGTCATAACTTCCTCTATATCTTACGGTGGCCCTGAAGTGCAAAACACAACAGTAAAGAACTAAAAACATTGGCAAAAGTGCAAACCACAACAGCAAAGAAATAAACACATTGGCAAATAACCAAACACAACAGCAAATTAAAAACACATTGGCAAATAACTAAACACATTGGCAAAAAACTAAACACAACAGCAAAGAACTAAAAACATTGGCAAAAGTGCAAACCACAACAGCAAAGAAATAAACACATTGGCAAAGAACCAAACACAACAGAAAATTAAAAAAAAACACATCAGCAAATAACTAAACACATTGGCAAAAAACTAAACACAGGAGCAAAGAAATAAACACATTGGCAAAGAACCAAACTCACTGGCAAAAAACTAAACACAACAGCAAATAACTAAACGTATTGGAAAATAACTAAACACAACGGACGAAAGCACAGCTTAACCTTTGACCAGGAAGTTGTTGTTCATTTGGTGTGGAATTTAAACACGAGTGTTACTGGTGACCCAAACATAGCTCCCGCTATCAAAACATATTTTGATTCAGGACACACATATGAGGTAATACTCGATATGCTGCGGACTAATCATGACATTTTAATCAGTCCGTGCACACTGAAAACCCATTTAAAGGAGGCTGGGCAACAGAAACACAAATTACGTGTCAAACGTGATGCTGTTATGAGGCTGTTGAAGCAACTTAATCCATGAGGAACGGCTCTGAGAACACAAAGGAGGTTTACAAGACGCACAAATCACTCCATAGGGCCAAATTACATATGGCATGTAGATGGCTACGACGAACTGAAGCCCTTTGGCTTGGCCCTGTCTCTTGACACAATCAATGTAGTTGTGAGCGATAACAGATGGATTGTTGTTTGTTGAGTAAGCCACATTATTCTCCTAGAAAATCCGTCTGTGTATCCTGACAGGGATATATGTGTGTCCTGAATCAAAATATGCTTTGACAGTGCAGCTATGTTTGGGTCACCAGTAACGCTCATGGTTAAAAACCACACCAAATGAACAACAACTTCCTGGTCAAAGGTTAATCTGTGCTTTCATCTGTTCTGTTTAGTTATTTGCTAGTGTGTTTAGTTATTTGCCAAAGTGTTTAGTTATTTGCGGTTGTGTTTAGTTTTTTGCCAAAGTGTTTAGTTATTTGCCAGTGTGTTTTTTAAATTTGCTGTTGTGTTTAGTTGTTTGCCAATGTGTTTAATTATTTGCCGATGTGTTTAGTTATTTGCTGTTGTGTTTGGTTATTTGCGAATGTGTTTAGTTCTTTGCTGTTGTGTTTTGCACTTCAGGGCCACAGTAATATCTCTATCTCACTTAATTTAATTCAAAAACTTTATTATCATGAAAATTGTGAAACATTTTTCCAAAGCATCAAATAACATATGCAAGATATCATTACAATTACATGTAATTATTAATATTTGTTATAAAAATGCTTTATTGAAAAATAATAATAGTTTTAGCTGTTGCCATTATCACAAACATTGTACATTAGTACAACAAGAGCAAGGGATGTTCAAAGTAATAAGTTGTGACAAACTGTTCCTCAATCTGAATTTGAACCTGTATCTTGCTACACTGTACATTTAAAAAATACTGGCCTCTGCAACAGGAAAAAATTCTTCTCATTAATTGTATGCATTGCTTTGAGAGTTAGATTAAGTGTGATGCCCTCATAAAGAATAAAGTAAATTACAAGAATTGTATGTTTTTGAAAGATAAATTTGTCCAGTCTGCTTGATTTACTTTTTGACTTTGATTTACTTGATTCTGTAGCATTTATGACAAGAGCCTGAAGTGAACTAAATAAAGAAGTATGTTTTTACACTTCAACTTTATGCACAATCAGTAAGCAAACATAAATATCCTGCCAAAAAAAGAAAAAGAAAAAGTTTATCTTTATATAAAATGTCTGCACAATGTGAGTAGTACCGGCGGCATATTAGCAGATCAACAGCTTTGATGCTCCATCTGTGCTGGCACAGGATGCATTCAGGCACATAATTGACTGTAGGTCACCAGCAATTTGGCAGCACTCAAAGCCCAAAACAGACTCACCTTAGTCACAAACCTGAAATGATAGAGGATAGACACATAAATTGGTTGTGAACCTCGAGTTGACAGCTGTATGATAAGAATACAAGCAGAGAGGATGCCTCCTGATAGCTCGAGGTATGAAGTATGAGGATATACATACTGTCATGATGAAAGTATAACACAGCTCGCAGAGGATGAGCAGATGAAGAGCTGCCATGTTGTGTGGAAGCCATGACAGCTGCTGTGGACATTACAGTTGCATCAGTGCAGGAGAAGTGATAGGAGTGAACAGAAGTTCCCGGTCAAAGTGGTCAAAGATATCCTACTCAAGACCAATAAGACTTCCAGTTTGAGTTGTTGTGAAAGGTATCGGAGAGTTCTTTAACCCTCCCAGCTCCACAGAATCTCTCATGCCCCCAGGCAGTAACAGTTGCATTATTTATCTCTGGAACCATGGGGTGGATTTTTATGGAAAACAACTGTGTTTGGAAGCTCAGTCATTGTCAATCATTGGAGGGCTTCAGGTCAAGTACTATATATCCCCTACAGGTTTTTTCTAAGCAAGCTCTGAAGTGGAGTTTTTGTTGTTGATTTGTATTAGTGGATCCTAAGTGATTGATCTGCATTTTTATTTCCATATTTTTAATGAAATCTGTTGCAGTGCTTCTGTAACATTGTCATTTTAGCCCTGTGTAATGACAACCTCCTGATGCGCTGTTGACCACTTGGATGAACCCAGTTTATTCTTCTTCAATATGTAAACCACTTAATAGAACACAGTCTTGCCAAAACATGCCAGAAGTGAAGCATAAATAAGTTTTTGGTTTGTTTTTCATTAACTAAAAAAATTTGGTCCAGATCTGATAAAACTGCTGCTGAAGGTACTGAAGAAGCCGTCCCACTTTGACCACTTTGTTGTAGGATAGAGCTTGGCAACATTGATCTGCTTTGAATACAGTGCAAGGTTAATCAGAAGTAGCTAATGGTCAGTAAGACCAAGATAGTTCTCTGTGGCAATATGTAAGAGATAAGCGTGTGAGTAATTTGAATTTACCTTTTGTCCTCTCTGAGACCTAAATTCAAAAGGGACATAAATTATTAAACAGGGTAAAAAAAGACTATCAAATGTTTTTGTTGTGTTTGTTTGCATGATGTTATTTTTCTACTTACAGCCAAGACTCATGGGATTAATAAGTTTTAATAAGGCTCACTGATTGTTAGCCTGTGCGTGAATTTGATAAAGATTTCTGAGATTTTAAGTCCACTTTATTTTAAAATCTTGGCCTCATGGTCAATGAAGCTATTTTTTTCTATTCTCAGGAAATAAATGAAAAGAAATACAACGTACATGAATATATCAAATCTCAATTCCATTTTTATATTTTAGGAGCGATAATTGTAAATGAAATTAAATCTTGATTAATTGCCCAGCTGTACATTATACTAATTAAATGTACCATTTATTTTTGTGCTTTGTTTATTTTGGGGTAGCAGTCGTCGTTTGTTGCCCAGTTCACATTTTCCAAGGGAGTTTGTTCATGATTGCTAATGTTAAAAAAAAAAAAGAAGAAAAAGCTTCTACTTTTTATACACTGAGTATCTCTCATTCAGCTGTATTCTCAATCTGTCTGATATTACTCTCTTAGAGCGCCTACCCTTTTAAGACCCCCTTCCCCACTTGGGTCAAGCCAACTCTAATTGGTTGGTCAGGATGTTGTAATTGGTCAGTTTAGTACTGCTTGTAGCCATGTAGACAGCAATTCTAGTTTCCTTCTTCCATCTTCATGCATTGGGCATGATACCCCCAGCCAGTGGGCTGAAACTGTTTACAGAATAATTGCAGGATGCCACAAACTGTTTACAGAACAATTGCAGGATGCTATACTGGTAGATCTTTTTTGGAGGGGTTAGGGGAAACAAGCCTTTTCAGGCAGCTACTGGTGCTACAAAGAGAGGGAGAGAAGGGTTTTTGTCTTGTCCGTAGAAGTATTCTCACATGGTAGACCTATAAAACACACTAAGGGGCTTTATAAACTCCAAAAAGTAGAATATGGTCTCTCTGTGATTGTACGTTAATGGCTGTTTTGATAAAATATGATGGGTATAGCTTTTTGACTGTTTTTGTCCCATTTAGAGCACCTTTGAGATTTGAACATATATGCTTCCATGGCTACTGGTTAACAAATTCTGCCACATTAGAAAGCATACATACAATATAAAACTCATCATATATATGTCACATTAGACTCCTTTTGAGTGACCAGCCATAATAACAGCCAACATCCTCTTAAACATGAGGCTTAAAGTGTCAGTCTGAGGTTATTTCTGGGTGAAATACATGAGCGTTTGAGCACTCTTGTAATATGGCAGCACACTCGACTTTCAGTTCTTTGGTGCTTCTGCCATAAACTGTACAATGTTCTATGTAATTATAGATATGGATTTTCAATTATTGTACAGCAAAAAGGCATATCACAAGATTTCTGTGCACAGCCTGAGGCCGAGTGCTCCACAGCTTCATCCAGAGACAGTAATGCCTCTTTGGTTGTTAACCACCGGATTAATAAGGTTTTCTCCCAGCAAAGTACTTCACTCTGCTGATTATTGTGGCTGTTTGAATCTTTTTCTCTACAAGACAGAAAATAAAAAGTGAAAGAAGGGTAACAGAAGCTATAAAGGAGAGCAGCTGTGAGAGGAACAGGTCAGCTAGGGATATTGTCCATCTGTTTTTGTTTGTACTTTGGCGAGACACTGAAATACAGTTTGCTCCAGGTATTGTCTGTTCACTCAGATGTATCCAAAACCACTATTGTACTGAACTGTCTTTGTGTGGTGGCCTGGATGAGTCAGACAGAAGTATATCTACATTACTGTGCATCAATAGAAAAAGGGATACAAGCCATTAAAATGTATGTGGTATGTGTGTGTGTTTGTGTGTAGATGCTACTTGCACACTTGTATGCACAATTTGGATCAGCAGTGACTATTTGCATTTATTTTGTGACCTTGTGTTTTGTTATGTTACAATTTGTATTGTATTATTTATTTGTGTAGGGCCTCAATGCATTTTTTATTTTTGTTTTTGGAAGCTTCATTTGTGTTGTGCCTGTTTGCCCTAAGGTTGTGATAAAATGCACTCATATTGTGATTGTTTGCATTTGAGTCCATGGTGATGTTTTAGCTTTTTGTATTTGTGTTGTGACTGTATTTGAGTTGTTTCTACTTGCATTCTTGTTGTGGCAAACATATTGTTGTTGTAGATGTGTGCAAGTCTCTCCTCTGTTTACTTTGTGTTTTCACTGATTGGTGTTACTATTCAACAACTTGTATTTGTGTTATGACAGTTTAAATTTTTGTTGTGGCTGTTTACAATCCTGTTATAGTTGTTTGTATTTGTGATAGGCTACTTTTATTTGCGTTAAAGCGAGTTTGATTTATGTTTCTGGAAGTTGATGTTCTTGTTCACACTATTTGCATTTGACTTGTGGCAGCTTGAATTGGTTGAGCTTAATGCTGGTGTGTTGTGGCTTTTTGTGTTGTGTCAGCTGTTTGCATGTTTGTTAGCCTCTTGCATTTGTATTGTGGCTGTTAACTTTTCTGCTTTGGCTTTTTTGTTGGCAACCTGCTTTTATGTTGTCAGCACCTGAATATTTGTTTGGGCTAATGCATTTCTGCTCAAGATATTTGCTCAACTTCAGCCACAACACAATTAAAAGTAGTCATAACACAGATGTAAACAGCTGCATTTAACATTTGTGTTCTGACTAGTTTCAACTGTGTTGCAGCCATTTGCATTTGTATTGTGGCTAACTTAATCTGTGTTGTTGATTTAGTATGTTCTTTTTTTAAAGTGCTTTAGGTTGTGGCTAATTCGGTGTGTTGTTACGGTTTGTTTTTGCGCAGTGCCTGTTTGTTCCACTGTTGCAGTTTGCAATCATTTGTGCTGTTTTTTGTGTTGTTGTCTTATTCTTTACATTGGTATTTCCCTGTAATTCAAAGTGCTTTGTATATGCATTGGTTTGTCACCCCCGGGCCACCATACTTCTGTCCCTACATGTGATAAACAGATAAAGAAAAGACATTAAGCTCCTCCTGAGTAAACTCCTCTCAGATCAATACCCGTCTTCCCTTTTCATATCTAATCAGAGTCATTGAAGCATCTACCTCACCATTTCTAGATTTCTGCATCTCACTGTATCACAGTATTAGTCATGCTTTTCTGCTCCACTTGAGGTTGTCCACAGTGCTGCAGCGGGGAATTCATCTGATCCAATAAATGGGTCATAATACACCATCAGAACTGGCACAGCTCCTGTGACAGTTATAGAACTCACAAATCCTCACTGTTTGTACACAAATCTAAATCACAGCCACATTCCTTTTTATATCTCTGGAAATGCTCGTCCATTATCCCGATCAGCTCAGATTATTGATCAGACCGTCTTATCTGTCCCTCACTTATGGTCCAAAGATGATTCATCCTCCAGGTTATGAAAACGTCTTATATGACCATTTATCTTGACTCAGGAGACATAAGTAAGAGAGGCTGCCTCAGCAACATGGCCACTTCTCAGTGTTTGTGATTTTAATATTTGTTTACATTTCAACATTAATTTATCATATTTATGTTAAAATGGGTGCTTATAGTTTCAGCTGGACTTATGTCTTTTAATAACATATCTAAGCAGGAAATGTCCATTTTCTGTTAAGACATTGCCAAATAATACAGTTTTTCACAGTTCTTAACACGCAACAATCGATAATTTGGCACAGTTTGCAAAACCCTCACTTCAAGTACCAATTGCTCAGCCCAATTTGCCACATCTAAAAAACTCCCTTACCTGCATTAAACTCTGACTTTCCTTCTTTACACTCTGATGTCAATTACACATCACCTTGTTATCAAATCTGTACACAGTGGTCAGTTGTTGAACACACACCCCGGTTGAAATCTTAAAGCATCAACCCACAACAATGCAAACCTCTAAACACCCAGGTCTGGTGAGCATTTTTTAATCAGGAGAACTGCAGCATAAAAGGGCCTTGAGCCTCTACTTTGTTTGGTGAGCACTGAACAATAGACAACGACAACCAGAGAAGGAGAGGGGTAAGAATGAGAGGACCTTTTGGACTTTTTTTTTTCTCGTACATTTTCTTTAGAAATGCCTTTGCACTGAAACACTGAAAATAAAACAATGATTTGCTGCATACTTGTGTGATATTTCATGCTTGAAGAAGTGGGCCTACAAAGACATTTTCCAAAAGGAAAAATGGGTAACTCTAATGAGTCATTGCCATTCACATTGTGTGCTGCATTCCTATAATTAGGTTTTCAATTTTGCACTTCAGTGTGCTGTGAATAGTTGGTAGTGTGCAGCAAATGCTGAGCTGTGTGTATCAACTGGCTGGTATGTGTTTGTCATTCGAGAATGTGGCTGTGTGTACCAAATGAGAACATGAGTTCCATTTTGTGAACAGTGAAGAGATTTGATGGCAGAGTCATCTTGAAAAGGAAGTGTCAGGTTTAGCATTTTGTGTGTGAGGTTTTCAGGTTTGTGTGTACAATTTGAAGGAATCCGTTGGTGGTTTGAGAAACGCGTGTTAAGAAATGGGAAAAACTGTAGTACATATGACAATTCCAATGAAGTTGGGACATGTAAAACTTAAAGTAGAACAAAACACCATGAGCTGCAAATCCTTTACAACCTATATTCAGTTGAATACACTAAAAAACATGGTATTCAATTTCCAAACTGAAAATCTTTATTGTTAGTTTTTTTTTAAGAATATTCACTCAGGGTGAATTTGAATGCTACTACATGTTACAAAAAAGCTTGGACAGGGCCATGTCAGCAACCATGTTACATCACCTGTCCTTTTAACAACAGCCAATAAGCATTGGGAAACTGGAGACACCAATTGTTAAGACTTTGTTATTTGAGTTCTTTGTCATTCTTTCTTGATGTACGACTTACAGTTTTTCACAGTTCTTAACACGCGTTTTTCAAAACACTAACGGATTCCTTCAAATTCTTCACACAAACCTGAAAACCTCACACACAAAATGCTAAACCTGACACTCCCTTTTCAAGATGATTCTTTGCCATCAAATCTCTGAACTGTACACAAAATGAAACTCGTGTTCTCGTTTGGTACACACAGCCACATTCCAGAATGACACACACATACCAGTCAATTGATACACACAGCTCAGCATTTGCTCCACACTACCAAGCATTCACAGCAAACTGAAGTGCAAAATTGAAAACCCAATTATAGAATGCAACACACAATGTGAATGAAAATGACTCATTAGATTTACACATTTTTCCTTTTGGAAAATGTCTTTGTAGGCCCACTTCTTTACAGTAAACATAAAATTTCACACAGAAGTATACAGCAAATCATTGTTTTATTTTCAGTGTTTCAGTGCACAGGCATTTCTAAAGAAAATGTACGTGAACAAAACAAATAAAAAAAAGTCAAAAGGTTGCACTAGAGCACCTCAACTCTCCTGTTTGTATCTGGCCAGAGGGCCTCATCCACAGCACAGAGGATGGTCTCTCTGGCATCACCACAGGCCTCCTCCATGGCCTCCTCTTCCTCCTGCTCTTCATCCTCGTCCTCCTCCATCTCTTCCTCGTCCTCCTCTCCCTCTTACCCCTCTCCTTCTCTGGTTGTCGTTGTCCATTGTTCAGTGCTCACCAAACAAAGTAGAGGCTTAAGGCCCTTTTATGCTGCAGTTCTCCTGATTGAAAATTGCTCACCAGACCTGGGTGTGTAGAGATTTGCATAGTTGTGTGTTGTGGGTTGATGCTTTGAGATTTCAATTGGGGTGTGTGTGTGCAGCAACTGACCATTGTGTGTACAGCTTTGACAACAAGGTGATGCGTAATTGACATCAGAGTGTAAAGATGGAAAGTCAGAGTCTAATGCAGATAAGGGAGTGTTTAAAAGTGGCAAATTGGGCCGAGCAATTGGTTCTTGAAGTGAGGGTTTTGCAAACTGAGCCAAATTATCGATTGTTGTGTGTTAAGAACTGTGAAAAACTGTAAACTGCTCAAGAGTGCTCTGGACTCTGGACTGCAGGCAGGTCAATCTAGTACCTGCACACTTTTAATATTAAGCCGTGCTGCTGTAATGTGTGTAGAATGTGTCTTGGCAGGGATGTCCCTGAAAAAGACGTCACTGCAGCATACGTTGCTTGAAAACCTTTATGTATCTTTCAGCATTAATGGTAAACTACCCATTTTAGGGGCACTGGCACACCCCTAACCATCACAGGCAATTTTGAACTTTGCATTGAAATCAGACTGGATGGTCAATCAGCCTGGACATCATTGATTTCCAAAAACAACTTGAAATCTGGACTCAACAGATCACAGCACACTTTTCCACTATGCGTCAGGCTATGTCAGAGAAGCTGGCAACATTTCAGGGTGTTGTTGATGTATGACTTCGGCTCAAAATATTCAAACACTTTTAAACGACTGCAAATGAGGTCAAGTTGTTCCTCCCACACGCTCACATTATCAATGTCCTAACTGATCGAAGGTAAAAGTGAAGTGCGTCCTCGGCTTTACCTGCAAAGAGAGAATCGTAAGTAAAATTCTTGAAGAAATATTCAGAATGAGATTCTAAACTTGAAATAACTATTTCTTAAATATCATCTATGCTTATTTCCACTGCAGATACAGTGCAAAAAGCTGTAATAAACCTTAACATCCCTGCCTTTGAAGAAATCTCCCATCTGATGTTATCCAGCATGAATGAATCTGCAGATCAGGAACTACCAGTAATAGAAATCAAACTCAATATGATGACTAACTCGGTTAAATAAACCACATGGCTAAGCTTTGATGTTCTGTTTTTGTACCCTCAACATCTGCACACAAAACAAAACAAAAAAAAAAATCTTTTTTCTGTTTCCTCCTAACATCAGAAGGGGAGCTACCTCTCCCCTTCTATCAGGTTTCTAAATATATCCACATCTCCACAGCGTGTTGCTGTCAGGAATGACCTGAAAACAGCCAAAAAGCGAGGTTCGACACGTGGTATATATGTAACAGGCTTTCCCTGCCAAATCCCTCTCTCTGTTTGCCAATAAAGCAACCACAACAAATCGATGTGGGAATGAGAGAGTCAGGACAGCTTCTGTGGCTGAGGTATTAGAGGAGGCTATCTCTGAAATTCAACCTTAATGCATTAGCTGCCCTGTGACATTTGAGCGTGCAAACAGTAATTGCATAGCAGATTTATTCTAGCCATTTTATTGAGCAAGTCATTAAAGGAAAAAGGCTGGGTTCTTTGTGAAGGAATCCTTTTATCTCTCAACACTGTCAAACTTTGTTCTTTATTTTTAATTCCTCTAAAAGCATTCAAAAAGTAGCTTATTTGAGGATGTGCACTTTAAGGACAATGCTTCTGCAAGTAAAGGGTCTGAAAAATCGACTGTGATGTGCATCTTGACATGTCTCCACTGTGTGATTGAGTACTTCTGTGCACAAGACAAACAGTGCCCCCCTCCCCCGTATACAGTGTGAGTCATCTTGCAAAGATGCACCAGTGTCTGTGCTCACACTGCTGCTTCTGAGCCCCATTACGTCACTGTGTTGTAATTAGGAGTGTAAATCACCAGTTTCATGATGATGGGACACAATATCGATTAAAAATGTCTGCCATGATTAGATTTTGATTCAACTTGATTCAGGGGCTGTCGATCATTATATACTCATTGAACACAATCAGCTACATTTCACCTGCAATTCCTGGAAACCACAGTTTGTATGGCAGTGTGATTAGACTTTGCTTCACTATTTAAACATAATAAAAAAATATATGCTAAAATACAATAATTATTCTTATCCAAAAGTTTTCAAATTGACTGTTTTACAGAAAACAGAAAAAAATAAGAACATTACTTTTTTCTTCATATAGATGTATTCTGGTATTCTGATGCTCTAGTATGTGGAATACCTTTAACCAAAATGCTATTTTTTGTTGCTAAAATATATTTTTTATTGTCATCCATGAATTTTCCAAGTTACTGTTTTACAATAAACAGACAAAATAGAGAAGCACATTATTATTTCTTGAAAAAGGATGTCAAATTATAGTTTTGTTTGCCATCATGAACAGAGTTTTAAGTTTTTGTGGTTGAATAATATGCTTCTGCTACTTTCTGACTTGTCAGCTAAGGACAGTTGGTTCCCCAGAGTTGTATCTAGCCAAGATGCCCCATTTTGGCAGAATTAATATAAATTTCTGAAAGTGTAATGATGACTGCGTTTATCACGGGGCTTGTGTGTAAAATCGCTGCTTAAAGGGCTTCAGAGTATGATTGGAGATTTCCACAGTTTGTAGTTGATAATAAGTTATTTTAATAAAAAACACATCATTGTTTGAAATGATTGCAGTAAGAAGCAGACATGTCATATTTAAATGGAACACCTGTGCACTGTTCACATCGCACACCTCCCCAAAGTATGCTGTTTTAGTTTAAAGCAGCACAACGGAAGATCCCCGCTTGACGGGAGAGAGAACTCAACTACCCATGAGCTCTAGCACGCGCTACTGTCTTAACGAAACAGATCTGCCGGTTGCGTGCGTTTGTTTTGTAGGCGAATCACAGAAGCCAGGACTTCGCTCAAAAATATTCTTCTGTCTTCAGCGGCTGTTTGCAGGATGGATAGCGACGAGGTAATGTATTTATTTTCGACTACATGACAATGTTAAAAATCGGTAAGTTCAACTTGGTTTTATTACCGTGAAGTCGCCCCCGTCCTGTTGAAGTGATAAAGTGAATAAAAGTAAAGACAACGATGAACTGGCGATATCACACACCTGAAACAGGTCAAAACTACATACTGGTACGTTCTGGATTTGTTGTGCTGTACTTTTTTCCTGTCAAGTTTTTTTGAGGAACTTCGTCATAAATTAGTCGCCCAACATACCTGATAGTAGTCGGACATCCCTCCTTGTCTTTTATTTCACGCAGCAAGTGAACGCCGAACTGATGTTTATTTTGGTCCGAGCATTCAGCTTGTTTTTCTCTCCCTTTCTTTGTTTTGTATCCTCCTACAAAACTTTTCTCTTCCTTACGTTCTTTGTTGCCTCCACCATGGTTACAGGTCTGCGTTAACGATTGGTTTTCGCCGAGACTTCCGTGTTTTAAACGAATCGGGAATCGGGGGAAGTGACGTATGCCGTAAAGCAGTCCAAACGTGTAGTTTTTTAGTGTGGCAGGGTTCCCACCAACCACCTCGAAGTTACATAGCGCCAGTGAAAGGAATACAGACCAGGACAGAGGTGTCATTCAACTCATTGTAAAGTGGTGGACCATCACAATATTTGAAAAACTACATAGTGTTGGTTTAAGTGTCTTGCACAGAGGTCCTTGATCATTTTATTTATTTATCCTTTATTTATACAGGTTAGTCTCTTGAGACTCGCATCTCATTTGCAAGAGAGACTTGTTTTCAACAGGAAAATTACATACATACACAAATACAAAAAATAAATTATACTGGTTGTTGTAATAGAAGGAAAAAGAAAAAGAGAACCACATCCATCAGTTATTTTCTTTAAATATGATGATCATAAACTAAACCACAAAGGGGCCAAAGTTTTTAATAGTTTTCTATTGAAGTCTACAAAAAGCTTGTCAAGGGGTTTTGAGTGGCTGGTAGACAGTTTCTCCCTCTTTAAAAATCACAGTTTATTGCACTTAATGATCATGATTATCTGTTGCACTTCTTAACTCCAGTCAGGTACATTTAAGGGACTTATAAGGGCAGCAATATAGAAACTCCATCAAACATCCTCTTCACATATTTCACACAAAATCATCAACTGGTGCTGAAATTGCAGGTGAATGAGGCAATCAAGTTTAACTCAAATGGACTGCCTCGAGCATAATGTGTGTGAGTGCATGCATCACCCTGCGTGTACCTGTAAGTATAGATGCATGTATAGTGTTGCTCCACGATGCCATAGTTGTGCATGCAGCTGTACGCACTGCCAGCAGGCATACAAAATCTTTGCATTTCAAGGACTCAACACCTCTGGTTTTCTACCCAGACAGAGTTGAGTCATATTCCGGCTCTAATAACAAAATCCAGGGCATGGAGAGGAAAGAGGGGTGTATTGTGGGTACTAAATAATTTGAGAAGGGAAGAAAAACATTTGCTTTTGTTTCTTTTGCAGGCCAGGACCTTGATTGTAAGAAAACACCTGTGATTGACAAGGGGTCAAGGAAATGTGGATCAGTGATTTGCTGAGGATGTCAGACAATATGCAACAGCGTGTTGTTTATTGTTGCTCCATCTTTTCCCTCAAGATTCTGTTGAACAAGCAGTAAATATTTTATATCAACTCTTAATGTCATCCGAGCAGAGAGATGTCACTCATACTAATGAACCCACAGAGAGATATCTCTGGGTCAAATGGCTCCTGTTCTATCCACAACAATCTTTGCACTTACCTGCTAACACTTCAAAATCTCCCAATCAATATTTGAATATTTTTTCAGGTACAAAAACCTGCTAAAATCTCAGCCTTAAAACATTACGAAGACATGCTGGTTTGCTGTCAGTCACTGTGAAGTTGTTCTCCAGAGGTTGTGACTAAGCAACAGCGCTGGTGGAATAATTAGCAGCTGCAAGTCAGATACCATTAATGAGTGCTGAAGGATCGGAAATGAACGTGAATATATGCTTAAATTTGACAGTGAAAATGTTTCCCCATACCTTTTCTCATGACCCACATTCCTCACTTCCTTCTGCAGCCTGCAGAACAATCAGACTGAGTGAAGCCACCTGTCCCTGTCTGGGCACAGTGTTTGGACTTCAGTTAAGACTGTTTTTCTGTTGGGATTCTTCTAGGTTAAAAGTGTTATCTGTTTATTATGATAAACATAATTCATACAATTTAACTTGGTGCTGTCAGGAGATTTAAAAAAAGTGAGAGATTAATTAATTATGACCTGTAATTAATGAATCTAATTAATCTCTTTTTTAATCTCACTTTAAAAATTGCTGAAAAGCCTCAACCTGAGGTATTTGCATTGAAATTTATTAGATTATTGTGGCACATTGAAAGATTGTTCCCCACTCGACAAAAACTACAGCACAAGAAACCCAATGCAAAAAAAAATCTCCAACTTTAATGGATAATCAGATGACTGAGGCAGAGCAACAGGAAGTGGCTGCAAACAATAAACAATTATTATCAAACAATGTTTGAGAACAATAGCGGCATGTGAAAGTGATCTCCATGGATGCAGCAAGATCTGCAGTTTCATCAGAAATAAACTCGATTTCTCCTTTTAAAGAGGAGCAAAGAATGTCACTTCAAGCTTTCTTGGTTACCCTACGATTTGAAATTTGCTCTCCTCAGAAGTTTACCGGGAGAACTTGGTGGGTTTTGTCTTTGACGAGGTTATGTCACATGTAAGTGGCAGATGACACATCTTTGTGGTATAATTTAAGACAATAGTCAAAGGACTGAAGTTCTTGAAGTTTGAGCTTACAGCTAACTATAGGGTCGAGCTGCTACGTCATACTGTAGCTTGATGTGATTGGTCTGTGGTGAGTGTGACGAGCGGACTGATCGTCTAATCACCAACTGCTCTGGTATTTTAAGGTTCTGTCCTCTGAAAATACCAAAACATAGAAATGAGATTAAAAATTGATCAATGAAATTAAAAAACATAACTCATGAATCGCAACTGTAATTAATTGTGAATAACGTGATAATTTGACATACCTAAGTTAACTTACTCTTCGTTCCCACTTTGAAGTGTGTGTATATTAGGTTTAGGGTGAGTATTATTATTTCATTGGACACCTTCACATCATGATTCTCCTTCTCTTGCAGTGGTCTGAGCCAATTAGGGAGGGGCCAGGACAGATAAGAGTGGCCTCAGCTTAGGGGTGGGCGATATGGCAAAAATATCATATCACGATTTTTTAAAAATAAAATCATGATCACGATTTTATCATGATTCTTTTTTACTGTGATTTTTCTAGACTAATTTGCATGTTTGACCATTATTTCCCTGTTTAACATATAAAACATGTAAAACCTTCAAAGAAGAAAAGGACAATTAAAGCCAAAGAAACTTTCTGAACAGGTTTAAATTTATATAATGCAGTTTTTACAAAAATGTGCAATAAATGTTAACATAAAAGGTAATGAACAACAATATCAACATTATCTCTTAAAGTGCAACAATTCAAAACAAATGTTATCTAACTGCAATGTCTATAATCTGAGTGAATAATACAGCTGCTTTAGAACAGATTTTTGTTCAGACATCTTCAAGCTTTTATCTCCTTTTCTCTTTCTGCCATGGCTTCATGCTACATAACCAAACAGGAGATCCTACCATGCACTGCGCTTAATGTGCTACGATTGGCTAGTCGGATGCGCGTCAAAGTCTCTGCGCCCACACAGACGATCTGATGATCTTTCTGCTTTATGACAATATTAAATCGTTATAATCCTTAACGATTTAATATCATCATATCGCACACCCCTACCTCAGCTATAGACTGAGAGAGGCAGTATTGACCAGAGCAGCTTGCTGTGACTATTTTTCCCTAACATTTAATTTAAAATTGCCTTTGCTTGTTTTTGTGTTTTGATTAATGAATAAACCATGCAATTTAGCATCATCTACTGATTTCTGAGCATCTCTTCCTACTCACCATCAGTTCCGAATTGCCACATTTAAATCCTTTCTTTTCATTACACATTGACATGTTGACAAAAAATAGGACACTTAACTTTAACCAGACACATAGGCAACAAGGCTTCTGGTACAGGGTCTTGTAATATCACACATCGACCACTGCAACTCCCTACTAGCAGGCCTCCCTGCATGCACATCTAAACCTCTGCAGATGATCCAGAATGCCCAGATATTTATTACTGTGCAAAGTCAAGACTGACTATTTACTCCTTATGATTCTAAATAAGATGTTAATTAGGAAAAGTTACCTCAGATCAAATACGTATAAAAAGACAATTTCCCTCCACAAATAAAACACTTAATTGTGAATAAACCCATAGCAGCATATTGTTTAACTCTGTTTTCATTACCTCACAGAAAATGCAAATGTATCACTTTGTCTTTTCAGTTCAAACATGCATAAGTGTTTTCTTGTGAGCTGTAAGAATAGCTTCAATACTTGTGACACCAAAGCTTATTTTGTTTGTTGTTTCAAGGGGAATATCTGGGTCAGCTATGAGGACTGTGGCTTGCATATCTCAACCCAGGTGAAAAAAAGTATACTTTAGCAAACTACATTTAAGTATATTTAGTATATTTCACATGCACATACTTAATGTACTCAAAGTGTGTTATGTTCGAGTACTAAAAAGTATACTTGGTATATTAATGATATATCATTAGTGTGACTTGAAATATATTAAAATACAACTTAGTGTACTTTAGTGTACTATTTTGAGACACCCTTTAATTCAACGTAAATGTACTCAAGTACAACTTTTGGATAGTTGGAAAAAAGTATACTTTAGCACACTAAATGTAAGTACATTTAGTACAATAGCACAGGTGCTATTGTTACAAGTTACTACTTTCCTTTTCTATGCTAAAATCTGTTTTTATTTGTTAACACACAGACTTTAAATATACTTTAAGACTGCTATGCTGACAATGTTATGAGAACAAGTGTTATAAAAGTAGACTTCTCATAAGGGCCCAAAAAGGGCACTTGATAAAAATCAATGTAAATCCACTAAAATTGAACTTATATTCAAAGCATACAAAGAACTCTATAGATAAATGTACCAATCACTCATGTACATTTTAGTGGTCGTATGTTTTATGTAAATATACTTTACGTAAATTTAAGTATTAGTACACTATAGTGTACTTAATATAAGTAAACTAAATTACTACCAAGGTAATAATATACTTATAATTAGTACACTTAAGTACATTTCATGAATAATACTTTTTATTATATAAATATACTTGATATAAATTTAAATATTAGAACTAATTAGTGGACTTAATCTAAGTAAACTTAAGCACTTCTCAGGGAAAAATATGCTTGTAATTAGTACACTTAAGTATATTTCATTAATAATATACTTGAAATAAATTCAGTAATAGTACGAACTAGTGTTTTTAATAAGTATGCTTAAGTACTACTAATACTTGTGATTAGAACATATGTTGTATATTTTTGGTTTTTTATTTTTAACACAAAATTATAATGTACTAACAATGTACTTCCTGAAAATTAAGTACCTTTTTAATACAAAATATATTACTTTTTTACCTGGGAACCTCTGCAGATGATCCAGAATGCAGCAGCACATCTGATTTATAAACAGCAGAGAACGGCACATGTCGCTCCACTATTCATCTCTCTTCATTGGCTTTCAGTTGCAGTTTAAGTAAAGTTTAGATACTAAGTCTACTTCTGGCTCACTAAACCTCATCAAGAAAGACTCCTGCTAAGTGTGGGCTGACCCTTCACTGGAGGGCCTGACAGATGTGTAATGTGGAAGCAAAAACTGTTCAGCTCAGCCAAACTCTACTATCCATGGAGCAAATATGAGTTATTTGCCCAAAATATATTATGAATATTAGTAAATGAAGAAGAGAGGGAGTTTGCTGATAACCACTGCTGTGTAAATTGAGTTCCTCTGCATTGGTTTTGATAAAAGCTCCATGGCCACAGTCTGTAAATTGCTTAGTGTATCTGTCTATATTGTTAATCAGTTTAATGATAATGGAAACAGTCAGGATGTGAAAAAGATGCAAAATAAATGGTTTTAAGCTGTCTTGTTATGCATATCTATCTCATCTATAGGCATTTTTTTCTGGTGAAAAAAAAGGTTAAAAAGAATTAAAACGAAAAGTAAATATTAAACAATAGTAGTGTCTGTTAAAATATTAATTAGTCATGTAGCCTATACATTAATTAAACCTTATTTGTTGTTGGGCAGTGTGTGGTGGTGTGTTTGTGTGTGGAGGGTGCTCCACATGTTTGGGTGAGAACCAGCTGTTGACTGGTCAGAGTGACCTGCCTTGGCAGGGTTGGGCAGTAATGGCTTCTTGCTAGCTTCTGAAGATTTATGTGTGGCATCCACAACTTCCTGCCATGCCACTGCCTGATTTCTCAAAGTACAGATTGGGTAAAGGGTCAAATAAAGTTCAAACATCATGTATGCTCTTGTCATGAGGACAAAACATTACAGGCTCGAGCTCTATCATTACCACAGTGTGGCCTGTCAGTCAGGAAGCTCAGTGATTCTCATGATGACACGCTGAACAAGAAAATTGTTGTAGCTCCTGCAGCTTGGACCACTTTAGGGGCACTGAGTACAATTTAGAGAATTTAACCAAGCAGTCACTGACAGCTAACAGATCAGATATGTTGATGTATTGTAAGTTTTAACACATAATAATTCAACAACAGCAGAATAAATGTGGCTAAAGTTAAGATTAAAATGACTTTAAAATTAAAATGAAGTTGTCATGAGATAGAGCTCACATGTAACATCAGATTATTTCTTGCGCACCATTTCATACATGCCCAGCAGCCCTCCCAGCACCAGATGAGCATACGCTGAGCAGATGTGTTCTTTCCTCTCGAGCTTTGACATCATTTGCTCTCTTTGGTTTATCTGAGGTGGCACATATTGCTCATGACTGATCTGCACCTACCGTACAAGGGCACCAGTTTCCTCCTGAGGGCCGTCTTACTGGCAGGTTGAGTCTGGAAATGTTATGTATCATCACAAAATCATCTGAAGCACTGTGCCATCAGGGATGCTGCTTTTTAGAGGAAGAGGGAGATTAAAGAGAAACAAGATAGTCTGATGGCGGCTCTGCAGAGATAAAATCAGACAAATGAAGAGAGTAAAGTGTTTCACTTCTTTTGACTAAAGTGCTCTGCTGGAGTAAGATGTCCCTTTTCTGATGGTGCATCACAAAAATGAACAACTTTGAGTTATGATAATACTAGATTATGTAGAGCTGTATCCTTTAGTGGTAAATGTAACTTTAATGATGAGAGGTGCAAAGAAACTGATCACGGGTGAAGATAAACAAAATCATGATAATGTTTAAAAATGTATAATTGTTATTACTTCAATTGTTTTTTATTATAATCATAAGCATATTTGTGAGAATGATAATCACAATAATAATATAAAAACAACATTAATAGCCATAATGTGAAGATAACTATAATGATGATAATAATAACAATAAGTGATACTTTTATTGTTGTTAAAATAAAAAAATAAATAGTAATAATTAGAAGAACAATAAGGATCAAATCAGCAAAATATCATTATGCTTTTATTAATGTTATCATTATTATAACTCTTTAATCTTCATTAATATTTTTATTAGAATTATCATTACAATTATGAAATGAATATTTTACAATTATATTTGTCACTGTGAATTAACCATCATTATCAACATTGTTTTACGACCATTATCATCAAATGTGTTATTTTTATTAATATTATTGCTATTATTATTATTATTATTTTCATCATTATATTACTATTATTATTATTATTATTATTATTATTATTATTATTATTATTATTATTATTATTATTATCATTATTATTATTATTATTATGATTAGTTTAGCTATGACAATTTATCATTAATATATTACAACCAAAACTGATGTTTTTTTTCTTGTCAAATATATGCTTTTGATCTTAAATATTATTTTCATATCATTAAATAATCATCTTATGCTTTATACTTCTTCTTTATTGAATGATTAGGGGCTGCTGTATGGTCACAGACTGACTGGCCCAAGAGTCTGGTTGTGCCCTTTAGACGGCGTTGGCATGCCAGTCTAGCTGACAGATAGTACTTTTTTCCTGACCTCTGGTCAATTTACATTTCTTTGTTACATTTTTAATCTAAATAAAAACTCAATGATTAAAAAGAATTGGCCAGTAAAATGTATTTTGTTTCATGTCCAAATATTAATTACTGTGCAAAGTCAAGCCTGACTAATTACTCTTTATGTTTCTAGATAAGATATAACTTAGGAAAGTTACCTTAGATCAGTGATCATCAACTGCAGGCCCAGGGGCCACATCAGGCCCTCCACAGCTTCCCATCTGGCCCCCAGGGTATTTTTAAATTCAGAAAAAGAGCGGACGGAAAAGTATGTTGTGGTTTTGAGGGTATCTTTTAGTTCTTACATATGGACTATTATCGACACAACCTAAAACCATTTGGTATGTAAAGATTTACCTTGCTGTAAAGATGACTATCCTGGCCCCCCACTTATATACAACACAACACCAACTGGCATTACCAAAGGGGAGAAATAACCAAACCAACGAAAGTCTTCACAAAATTTTTATGAGATTTATAGATGAGCAAAACCTGTATTGCCATCATGTTTTCACCTCAGACCTAATATCACTTATAACAACAAATTCAGCAAGAGAGATTTCATTTAGATCTGATGACAGCTTGTTAGACAGGGGAACAGGTAAGAAGTGACAAACTCATTAATAAAACATGACAACTTTACAAAGAAGAGGTCAAAATCTTAATTACTCCATGTGGCTGGCAGCAGTATGAGGGATTCAGACCGATCTTACCTCTAAAGGTAAACAAATACATTTGGAAAGAATAATGATAACATGTTAGTTATACCAAAATATTTTTATTATTACATTTAAAAAAAAAAAAATCCAGACCCCGTAACTCAAGTCAAGCAAAAAACTGTCCCTCAAACAAATGCAGTTGATGACCCCTGCCTAAGACCATTGTGGCTAAACCCAAAGTAGCATGTTGTTTACCTCTGTGTTCATTACCTCACAGAAATCTCTAATGTATAAATTTGTCTTTTCAGTGCAACAAGCAAAAGTGTTTACTTATTTACATAGCTCCAACACTTATGATACCAGGCTTGTTTTGTTTGTTGTTTCAAGGGGAAATCTCTGGGTTAGCCATGAGGACTGTTGAGAGGAAAAGAAAAGGGTGAAGCTGAGCCTGAAAAGCGTCTCCATGGTTTACTCCACCTGTTGTTGTTTTTTCTAACAACCTGTCCGATTATTTGACAGCTCCTCTCTTCAAATGGACTTCTTTTATTGCGATGACATCCATTGTTCTGGATCTTAGCAGCTATTGCACTTTGTTTCACCATCTTTCCTGTCAGCCATGATACCATATGCAAACAAAAAACAGAAGCTTGAAGTATTATTATCCTTCAAAAATGGCTAGTTTGTTTTCCTGTTCTGACTGATTTAAAAAAATCTGCTTTTATGTTCATTAGACTGCACTGATTTAGAGCCTGTTCATATGAAAGGACTTGTGAAGTAGCTTGGCATCATTATGAGGGCTGTCAGCATGAGTGTGTTAATCACAATGCAATTAAGGGCCATAATCATCTCATTATTTTCAACTTGCATTGATGAATTTGTATTTTGCATTTTGAAAGGGTTGCAGCTTGACATCACTTACCTAAAGATCTTCCTGAGGTTAGTTCGAAAAGTATTGGGGCACATTTACCATACATTTAGTTAGAAATATAGTCTTATATTGTATTTGCCAATTTCTTGATAAGTTCTCCAATCTGCACAGTGGATGTGGAAATAGGAAGACATTTCGTTTTGGCCTTTCAGAAAGCAATAATGCCATCCACAGAAGCAGCACGGTGTGTCTTCAAGAGAAATAAGCAAGTGGTTGCCAAGGTTGTTTCTTCTTCTGTCTTCTTTTTGGGAGACCTCGCCTGAACTATGTGCATACCACCAGCTACGAATCAAGCAGGCAATTGGGGAGAAATCAGCCGGGACACAGTGTGAAACAATCAATACCCTTAAATTGATATTGATCAACAACTCTAATGAGACCCAAATGCCTGTGTTTTAGCCAAAAGGTTACCTTGGTATTTGGCCATACTGTTTCAGAGATTTCTCCTTGGTTCCTTACCTTGCAGTTCAGATGGATCACCCTGATTTAAAGATACCAATCTTTAGGCAGATAGGTCTTTCCAAGCTCCAATATGCAAAGACTGTGAGTGACTCAAAGCAGGACGGCCCAATCAGAGTCCTTTAGAGCAGAAAGAGGTGAGCGCTACAAGGGCGATGACAGCAGGAAGTGACTGACTTAATCAACACAACAAAGTTCTCTGTAGAAAGTCTATTTTCACTCCCAAGTTATACATTGGGACAGAGCGAGAAAAAAGTATTGTTAAAGTTACATAATCTGCTGCTGTATCTGAAAATTAAAGTGTTGCTTGTGTCACCTTCACACCATTTGATAACCACTATTCTAGGGCAGCCTTTCTCGACAAGGTTGCCCTGGCATCCTGAGGTGCTTCCCAGATGCAGCCACTTCAACTTCCCCTCCCAGCCAATTTGGGTCTGTTTGGTTTTGCTGACTGCAATGCTATGGGCTGTACTTCCTGGAATTTTACACAGTACTCCATATTTGAATTCTATATGTCCTGTAGAAAAGAATAATAAGGGTTTCATGTTTTCACATCATCATGGGGATCCCATTACAGCCATAAGAGTGGGCAGGTCTTTTCTCTTTTCTGTCATGGACCAGCCAAACCCTGCTAAGGGAATTGGGGAAAACTTGAGCATCTACTGCAGCTTTGTCAGGGGTGCCTTAAAATGCAAAAAATATTATCGGCATATCATCACTGTTGAGCACAAACCTCCTCAAAAGGGTACTCTGAAAGAATTGATTCTAACAAAAATGCAGATGGGAAGTTTGTGCCAGACAGCAGTAGGTTCTGTAATAACATTTTATTGCAGGTTTTCTCTCTTGTAATCACAACTAAATGTCATGTTGATCAGTAAATTGGCTAATATCAATATACTTTGCAGCTACAACATTTATTTTTTAAATTCTTATATGTTTGTGGAGGCTGTTGTGCAACAAACATTTTTGGTTGCTGCAACCAAGCTTACATTTTTATCAAAATTTTGATAACTCCTCCAACAAATTTGGAAATGCTTTGCTGCACATTTGTACTCCTGGAGCACTTCTAGTAATTGTCTTGTAATTTTTGTAACTCTTATATGTTACCCATTTCAGTTGCTCATTCGTCTTGTCATGCAATCACTTGTAAAGCACTACTAACGCATTGATTTGGTTAAAATGGTCAGGTCAAATGATGGCGATTGTGTATTGATTGATTGATTTCATTTGCCTGGATCTATTATAAATGATAATGAAGACAAAGAGTATATACCCTGAAATAAATAAGAATAAGACTCAATGTAAGTGATCCCATTTATTTTGCTCTTAACCTCATCTTCAGCAATGTCATTTTAAAGAATCCAGTAATCCACATAAAGACCCCTTAATCAGATTCTAACACCGCACCAACGTATAAGTAATAAAGAACCACTCTGAGCGCCTTGATTTCCCTCTAGCTCTTAACAGACATTTCAACTGTGCTGCAGATTTTCACCACGAGAGCAAATTAATGAGGGATGCTAAAATTAATGGACAGGAAAGTGAGTTTAGGGGCTCTCTGGAGTATGTAAACTGGGGTGGTGGGAAGAAAATATAATAACATTCACTTGGAAATGGTTTCTATTCATCCAGAAATACTAATCTTTTTACACCATTTCACTTGGCAGAGACCTTGAGTGGTTCATTTTAAAAATCAGATATCTTATATAAAAGTCAAAAGAGTGTGCAGGATGTTCTCATTAAATACCAAAGTTGGACCCTGTATAAGTAATTTCCTTGGAACATTGCTTGCATGACCACCTACCTTCACTGAGAAAGAAAGTCTTCTGACTGAAGCAGAGAAGTTACCAGCCTCATCTACTGCTTCCCATGTAAAGACATTCCATTTTTTTTAAAGTGTAATCTTTTTGTTACCAAAAAAAAAAAAAAAAAACAAGACGTCACTCAAAATATCATCTTTGGAGTGCTCTCTTGGCATGAAAAAACTTTTCCCTGCTGTAGAGTGGTTGAACGTCTCAGTTGCTAGCTGCGTGTTTTAAATGGGATAGTTTTACTTTTTTGGGCTGAAAGACATTTATTTTCAAGAATGCACTAACTGATTAAAGAGACTGTGAAGAGTTTCTAAGTAATTACAAAGAAGTCTCACTTTTAGATTTATGCCTGATCGAAATACACACTTTAAGATGAGTTTTATAAGATCAAAATAGGTTATCTATAAATGCTATTCCTTAGCCCTCTGGTCGGGTCGGACAGGGCTGGACTGGCCTGGATACTCAACTTCGGGAACAAGACAATTAAAACTAGAGCAAAATTATATTATTTTATTTTTTACATTCCACATCTTAGAGCACCGGGCTGTAAGTAGCGATATATAGCTGGCTACAACTACGATAATAAGGTTTCCAAAAATTGCTTGTTGTCACTCATCAAAAACTACAGCTACGTTACTAGAAAGAGATACATTACCTGGTCGCTTTGCATCCTGTAAGTTTTTGAAAAAAGAAGTTATAAAGCAATGCAGAGTTCTGAGGAAGGTCTGAGCTGCATTTATCACAACAAACACACGCTTTGGCTTCAGCCACGTCTTTGGTGCATTCCGAGTAGGAAACTGCAACTGGAACGCCCCCCGAAGTTGGAATTTCCTACTGGGAACTCGGTGAAACCTCGCCACCCCCGAGTTGACAGTTGAAGATGGATGCCCCCGCTGTGAACAGTTATTTAGCTCCTGTAATAATCAATTTATTTGCACTTCTGACTGGAGTGTGTCGCTCTAGATCAGCTGTATATATAGTATTGTTAGACTTATATTTACAAAAATGCTGCCATAGTGATAATCACATTCTTCATGTGGTATTTGTGAACAACAACGTAGGGCGTGCTAACAACAGCTAACAATGGCCTGGTAGATTGGGGTTTTTTTTCGACTTAAACTGGACCGCCGATACGTCGGAGATGATGTCACTCCCATTTCAGCTAAGGCTGTTAGGTGCTCCACTGTGTCTGTTGTTTGGAGGTGGTGTCAAAAAATACATTTTCTTAATCTTGGTATTTTTTTCATTAACTAGATGGAAATTAATCTTAAGTTTACAAAACTGCAGCTCCAAAACACTGATTGACAGTTGACAGTAATCCTGAATATGTCATTATATTTTTAAAAAATGCACATTTTAGCTTGTCCCCCAGCACTGTTTTGAGGATGAATTTCTTGTTTCTTACTTTCTAATGGCAGAGTGTTTTATACAAACGCATCAACAATATAAAAAAAAGCCCACATACCTGTAGACTATATCCCAGCAGTGGCATGAAAGGAAGATTTTCTCTCTATTAAAGTTTGTAAAGAAACCCTTCATGATATTCTGTTGACTAGCTGTCTTTGAATTTTTTGTGATATAAATAGCATTCTCGTCACTGTGCAAGAACCCAAATGGCCTCAAGTTACAAATTCTCAGTCTTTCTGTAGTTTTTCGGATGTAGCTTTGTTGTTTTGTGGAGATAACAAATTTAAAAGCTAGAAACACTCTTGCACTCTTCACACTGGGCATGTGACTGAAAGCCACTATTTGTACGCCAGACTGGCAGTCCTATTCCATGAAATCTGTGCTAGTATTTTCCAAATTCCGTTCGTTTTTCCCGTATTCTATTTTTCCTGTATAATTTTTAAGAATTGTTTTTTTTTTGCATTATACACAAATTTAACCCAGACACAAGGTATAAAGTAATGAAATATAATCACTCACTTTTCAGGTGGTCCTCACAGGTACCTTTAAAGGTCCAGCCAACTGTGATATGACAAAATTTGCAGAACAGTTTCTTCACCAAATTGGCCGATGTCTCAGATTCTCAGTCCGCTTCAACATGTTTGCATAGTTATTGAGGGGAGGATGGGGAGGGGAAGTAAAGTGTGCGCTGTCCCCAGCCTTAGTGCCCCCCCCCCCCCCCAGGGATAAGTTTGGTTCTATTCCCGAAAAATGTTAAAATATTAAATGTTAGCCATTTCTGTGATTTTCTGCATTTATTTTGAACTCCAATTTTATTGTGCAATTCTGTGATTTCCTCCATAATCCCGTGATCTCGACAAAACTTGGAAAGAACAGCCTCAGTCTAAACAAGCGATATTTCCATGTGCTCTCACTGTTAGGAGGGTGACTTGTTTATATCTTGTCCAGTTTTTGAAAATGTCACCAGTCCTGGTTTTGAGAATGTCACTGTTGGTCGGACGTCTTCAAGTCCAATCTAAACACTTTGTCTATAAGGTAATGTCAGCATCAAATAGAGGGCATCAACTGTGTTTTCAATGATTCTATATTATTTACATGGCTGATGTCACATGACTTCGTTCGAGTCTTTTGCAGTCTCGTATTTTAAATAACTTACTTTAACTGACTATTGTCTACCTGATACCACCCAACTTTAAAAATACCGAACTGTCCCTTTAACAGCATGTATATCTGTTTTATCATTTGACGTATTCCCTATTTACTAAGGCAAAATATTAAAAGGTAAAAATAAAACAGCCCTATAAATGATCAAATAAGATGTTTTTAAATAATTCTACCCACAGGAAAACTATATGGGATGGACTGTCACCACTTGTGGAATTGTCCAATAAATACCTTTTGATGTCCCTTTTGTTTTTACATCAGGTGCTGTTATCTGGAACAGCCTGAAGTCCCTAAGAGGCTGTCAATGTGTTGAATAAAATATCAGTGTGAATAAAGCAAGGCTCCTGTTTAAAGTGGATATTGAATGCAAATCAAACACACAGAGAGGACTCTTTCTTTGCCAGCTCGTCCTCCAGAAACTGACACAGTGGAGAGAAACATATGTTGCAAGATGGGATCGCAGACCTGTCGGGGGACGATCGCTCTTTGAGCAAAATTGACATACACGCCTGGAAAAAGCTTTGAAGGAGAGACGAGGCTAAAATATACATGCCCGGCTGCATGAGTGTGCCGATAAATCCTCACAACGAGGGCTTGTTTCAGGGTGGATTTATGAGAATATTCCCTCTCCTTCACTCCTATGTAGATGAGTGGGGAAAAAACACCCAGCCTGATCAAAAATAGATTAAATGGAAGATCTTACATAACAAAGAATTTGCATCAGATAATATTTTCAGACCTACATCACTGGCTTCTTTCACCACTCCATCAATGCCCCCCTACAGCTCTGATTTACAGCTGGGTGTCTGGGAAAACTAATGTATGCTCGGTAGTCTGGAGTTTGATCAGGATTTATGCTCCTGGCCGGACGTATACAAACACAGAACACAGCCCAGAATGCTCTCTGCCATGCCTCGCCTAATATTGCACGAGGAATCCAAAGCACATATTTGAAAGTCTTATCTGTGAATCAAAAATGTCACACAGTGCTAGATATTTCCACGCTGCTCCTCCATTCCCAGGGCTTCAATTTTTAGCCCATGACTGCTCATACTTGTTTGCTAATCTCATTTACGCTTTTCAGGCCAGCCGAGGGGAGAATTTAAGCAACGGCAGAAAGCGAGAGAGCCGCAGCTGACCACAGTGACGTAAGCTGCACTGACCGACCCGAGGAAAACGTATGCACAGCCGTGCACACACATCCTCTCGCTCACCTACACACACACACACCGCAGGGGGAATTAACCATCAATGGCTCCTCAGTGTGGCTGTGTGTGTTTGTATGAGTAACCTATGCCTGCCAGTTGCAGCTGTAGCTCAGGGCGTCTAAGGGACAGGCTGTCACGTCCTGTTTTCTGCCTTTTCATTTAAGAATGATCATAAAAGCTGTAAGATTTAATGCTATAATGTATTTAACTATGCAGTTAAAAAATGATTAATATTAAAGTGATTTATGTTACAAATCCTATTACAACTTTGACTGATTCATGTTCATTTGAGGCTTAAAATGTGTCAGACAGGAGCATGTGACACGTAATATTCAACACATCCAGCAACAATGCAGTGACAGATGACAACTAATCCTGCGTGCAGGAAGATGATTAAAATGGTGTTTGAATTGAATCCAACAACAAAACTTTATAACTAAGGATTAGGGGAAGGATGGTATCGGCCAGTGATTCCCAACCAAGGGCACATTGCAGAGGATGCGTGGCAACATTTAATAATTTATTTCCATCTTGGAAGTACTAAGATCAGACTTAAAGGGAAACTCCGTTTTTTTGACACCTGATCCTTATTTTTAGGTTTGTGCATGCTCATATACTCACTCAGACAAACATCGTGCAGCTCGGAGTCCTTCAGAAGTTATTTAGATCCAACCGATTTAGCCGCACTTAGCGGGGGCCACGGCAATGGAGCTTCAGCGCGGAACATAATTTCTGCAAAATCGCTCGTCTCTACCACAGCCCAGTTTGTCATTGCAGAGAAATCCTCCAGAGTAGTCAGACATATATTCCTGGATAGATCCATACGCGTGTCAGCCGGTTTCAAGTCCCACTCTGAGCAGCAAACACACTCCTGTTGCTATAGGCGAACACTGTCCACAAGCGCACCACCAGTTAGCATTGAGTCGTGGACGTGCTCCTGTTTGTTGTTCTCGAGCCAGCTGTTCGTCTCTCTCCCTCCACATTCTTCTTTCATGGAGCTCCTCGTCCATGTACTCAGGCTCTAACCGGTCGTCGTAGTCTGACTCTTCGGCATCAGATAAATATTCTGCCATGTTGCTCAGCAATGCCTGCTAAAAGTAGCTGTACCTTTGTGTCGCGCGGCTATGACGTCATCAAAAGTTTGTTTACCAGGTCAGCTGACCCACCTGAAGAGGGTAGACGAGCCGACTTTATGATAACACTGGCGATGGATGAAAAAATATAGCCGAAATGAGCGATCTTCTGAAGGACTCCGAGCTGCACGATGTTTGTCTGAGTGAGTATATGAGCATGCACAAACCTAAAAATAAGGTCCAGGTGTCAAAAAACCGGAGTTGCCCTTTAAATGAAATAGTAAGTGTGCACAACTATTAGTTTCCCTGGGGAGACAATAACCTGTGTCACAAGTTATTGTTTTTTACATCCACTTCCCAGGTGTTTGGTGTTTGCTGTCACAGTAAATGGGCTTGTCTCATTGGTTGATTACGTTCTTCTGTTGAAGAATCATCAACTTGACTGGGATTTTTGGCCTTAATTGATGGAGAATCTTAATTAATTTTTTATCAGGCTTGGATATCTTGTGATGGTTATTAAGATATCCAAAATTGACAATTAGCCATCTGTCCATGCACATACCTACTCAGCTACTGCAATTAAATTCGTCTATTTGAATGACCTACAGACGAGTGGCATGGTAGTCTGGCAGATTAGTGCATGTGCCTTACAGCATGGTTTGACTCCCTGTGTTGTTGACCAGGGTCTTTCTGTTGCAATTTGCATGTTCTCTCCCTGCCTGTGAATGGTTCTGAATGTGGCCCCGTGATTAGCTTCCATAGTGTTCCTCACCTTCCTCTCAGGTGGGCTTTACACGATTTTGAATTTGTAAGACTCCGGTAATATAAACTATCAATCTGGTGATATTGACACACGGAGACGCGTATTTGTCCATGACTCCGCATCTTTTTTTTATTCGTCTTCATGCCGTAGTTAGTATAAACAGTTAAGTCCAGAAAAGACAGTGACCTCATAGCACCCCTCCTCCTCCCCGCCTCTCAACCCATGTTGTCACAACAAAAACAACAATGGCGGCAGTCGTTTCTTGATCTTTCTGATTCTGATCTTGTTCCAGCAGTTACAAATATTGCTACGAATTTTGCACACAGAACACCAACAACACCAGCTACGGCAACAACAGCAACAAGTGCTCATGCAGAGACGCAGCATGTTACGCGCACATGAGCACTTGTTGATGTGGGATCCACCTCGGAGCAGAACCAGACGGGCAACCCGACAGGATTTTGCATTGTCATGTAAATGCACAAGCCTATGTACAATACGATGTGTAAACAGTAATACATGTTTGATGCTGAAGCCAAGACAATACGGGGCCGTCCTCGTGTGAGGAGGGCCTCAGTGTTAGCTGGGATGGTCTCCAGCCCTCTGTGACCTTGAAAGGGATAAGCAGTATGGATAATAAATGGACAGATGGATGGTCCATTGAGGCAGGTGACATGTGATGCCAACAGAGC
Source organism: Scarus forsteni (assembly GCA_036419115.1). Classification (NCBI taxonomy): domain Eukaryota; kingdom Metazoa; phylum Chordata; class Actinopteri; order Labriformes; family Labridae; genus Scarus; species Scarus forsteni. The sequence goes on from JAZDUH010000443.1 coordinate 12,527,451, forward strand.
TCAACACTGACACCCACTTTGTCTCAATAATTTTTAGATGAAGCAAAGTCCAAAATTCAAAATTCATGGGCGACTGCTGACTCATCCAATCACAAACATTGCTGTGACATGCATGGACTGAGTGTTGTGCAGTTTGTTAGCCTGTGAAATCAAACTTAACCAGCTTTTTTTTTCAAATAATGATAATAGAATATTGAGTCGAGTCTTGTCTATGTCCATCTACCATTATTTCTCCATTTAAATCCTCTACTGTACAGAAAAGGATATATTTTCCAGCCCTACCATAAGGGTCCCTGCTCCTGCTTGCTAATTTAAGAGGAGATTTTATATTTAATTCCAGAGCTGCTCTGCCCATTAAGCCTATCATGTTGCTGTGGATCTCTAACTACCTAATGACCTAGCAGGCTCTGCCTCCGTCACACTGACCTGCTGACAGCTTCAATTAAGCTGCTCATATCGCTTCAAGCAAAGCTCAGCTCCCTTCACCTCTCCCTCCACCTCCCCCCTGCTCCTGCCATTTTACCCACAATCAAATAACAACGTGGACAACCTGTGAAGAAAAGGCAAACAGAACGATCTCATGATTTGCACATGAATAGTTTAGATTGCACCGCTCCACTCTCATTCAGCCCCGACGCTGGGGCACCTGAGCTGAATCACCTGATTGAATCATCCATGGCTGCTCACATGCAGACTCCAACGCCATCGCAATTCATCAACAGAGGTGACACACCGAGGGGTCAAATACAATATGTGCTCGACCAGACATGGGAACGCTTCCACTCATTTAGGCAGCAGTGATGATGGCATGTTAAGGTCACGTGCCATGCTTTGCACAGCTTGTCCAGAACACTGTGCTTTTTCCCTGCATGTCAGATATTTTTGCTGCTGTTTTAGTGCTGATGCGAGAGTTAAAATGCCTCTAAATCAGATTAAAGTGACGGTAAAGGAAGCAAAAATCTAACAGCATAATTATTAGCTCCTTTTCCTTTTTTCAAGCTAATATGAAAACACTTATCGTAATAGTAATGGTGTAAATATATACTACAATTTCTACAGTTTCATTTAGCAGGCGCTTTTGTCCAAAGCGACGTACAACACAAGCAAGAATTCGGACTGAGGGGAAAAACCTTAGCAAGTGCGTCGAAAAGTCAGTTGGCCACAGGTGCTGCCATCTCGTGCCAGAAGAAGTGCCAGGTTTTTTTTTTTTAATAATGCAGCTTAACACAACAATAATTCAAGTCACAACGAATAATTCAAGTAACAACGCATATTTTTAAGTCAGCAACAAAAATTCAAGTCAACAACATCGATCAACGTTCCAAGCATTCATTATATAATCATAATAGTAATAATAATGATAATAATAATAATAGTAATAATAATGGCACTTATAAGAACAATAATAATAAAATAGAGCTATTTTTATTTATAACAATTATATTAATCAAAGTAATGTTCTTTTTGTTGTTATCATTTTTACATTATCAAACCAATTCTAATAACACTTAAAAAAAATTTATATTTAGCTGGACTGTTTTTTGCTCACAATTTTTTCTAAACTTTGTGCTTTTATTTTAAAAAAATCTGATGCCTTTTTTGTTCATTGCTGGTTTTTGTAGAAAAATCAAGCCTTAAAATGTTGGAAGTAATATCAGTGTGTACTTTTTTTTTTTTTTTGAAGTTACCTCATTAAAAGCATTTTTTTGTCTTAAACGTCTGAGTGTGAGCATTTGATACTGCACAGAAAATAATTATGCACACAAGTTAGTGTTGCTGCGAGCTACTGACACATCTCAGGCTGGGGATAAAAGTCTATTTGGCATGTACTATTAAAAATCAAAAAACTGGTTTGCTTTTTTATATGAAAACACGGTGTCATCAAGAAAAAAAATCTGACATTCAAAGACTTAAAAGCTTTAAAATTAATTAGTAGTGTTGTCAGATGATTAAAAAAAATAATTAATTAATTACCGGATTTATTATTAAGTAATCTAATTAATCACATTTTAATGTCATATCTGCTTAAAGTACCCAAATAAAGAATTTGAATTCTAGGATATTATAAAATTGTAGTGCATGACTAATCAAATGAATACACTAAGAAGTGAAGACTTGTAAATTCACATTTTTATTGGTGACTAAATAAAACCAAAGTCAGGGCAACTTGTCCAGAAAATTCTAAGCTCAATCAGGCAACTCAAATTACACTTTAAGTGTGTTTCATAAATCAAATTCAAAATAAGAAAAAGGTCGAGGACATCCAGCAAAACAATTAGGCCTGATGCATTATTAAAGAATGTAGTACAAATATAGATAAGTTAATTCAAAAATAAAACAAAACTAAGTCTTAAATAGGCCATTCCTGTTGTCACCTGGGCTTTGTTTGGTTTGACTAGAGACGCATGTGTGATGTGACGTGCCACTGCCATGTACGGGTCCTCCAGCTGGCCAATATCAAAATGTTTGTGTGCTATGATTAATCTTGTGATTAATTTTTATAACGCATTTATTTGCGGTGTAATTAATTGATTTAATTAATGCACTAAAGTGACAACCCTATTAATTAGTATTTGATATTAGGTCTTAGGTCTATTTTTTTCTAAATGTAACTCAAAAAATGCTTAACAATAGATTAATATAATATTCATGTATAATAGCTTTTTTTTTTTAGCTTCTTTAAAAAAAAAAAAAAAGAAACACAGGACATTTTCTGTGCTAAGTCAGTGTGTGTACTATCCCAGCCCTGAGGGTACAATGAATGAATGAGCTTTTCAAAGCTGTTTCATCTCCTCATGTACCACAACCTTGAAAATTAGGAGCACCTAATATGAATTAGCTTGTTTTATATCAGTGAGGTCAATATCCACTCAGCACATGGTGGTCAATAAACCACCATGGCAGTCAAGTTACATGAAAGATTTAATAGATCAGCAGATGTGAAAAATACTGATAGGTATGTTTTTTTAGTTTCCTGGCACAGAGGAGGTACTTTGTAAATACTGAAGTCCACATACTAGAACCTGGTAGGAAGGACAGAACAGTCCTAGAACATTAACCAAACACGGACTGAGTCACACAAACAAGCACGAAGGGCGAGCAGAGCAAACCTTCGATGTCAGATTTTCAACTTAGACTTTCTTCTGCTTAAAAAACACTTTCCTCCTGCTCACTCTTCATAAAACTCTTTCAACAGCTTCTGTGCACTAGTTTTAGAAGATGTTCTGTCAGCTTAGCTCAGCAAGCACTGGGCACAAAGAAGCAAATATCTTTCGTCCCTCTCATGCCGTCACTTGGGGTCAGATTATTGAGGTCACGTTATGAGGGGGATACAAATAAAGAAGAGAGAGGGAGACATGGGGGAGGGAGGGGAAGGGATTTGCTGTGCTTTCCTCGGGGTCTGGTGAGCCATATGTTCAGCCCTGGGACACAATAAACAACCAGAGGGGCCCAGTCAGCACCCAGAGACAGTGATACAAAAACACATGGGGAGCAGGCTGAAAATTTACACAGGGGTCAGGCGAGAGGAGGAAATGTGCCATTACCAAGAAATTATCAAGCAATAAGGTGACTAGTTGGATTAACTGATGGCTGTAGTGAGAACGTGCCTGTTCAGCTCATGTATGACTCAAAGAACGACTGATTTAAGTTTCTACACATCAGCTGATCCAGCTTTCTCCTTCCAGCTGAATGCCTGCTGAGTTTTAGCCAATTTCCAGCCACTGAGAATCTCGATCACCTGTCTGGGACCTCATTTATAAATACTGTGTGTGCATAAAAGACAGCGTACGCCATTTGTAAGCAACTTTTGGGATTTATGAAAAACAAACTTGATGGGAGAATGTGCACACCTGCATGGCAGCTCTGATCCTGCCATATGCACAAAATCTGGAGAAATGGGAAACTGCAACCCCAGCAGCAGAGGGATGAAATTAAAGACAGCTCTGTGAATAGATAACCTGACATGCCAAATGGGCAGTTTCATATTGAAAATATTTCACTAATCCATCTGGGGAGGAGCCCTGCAAAAATGTTTTCAGGGGCAGAACCTTAAAAAACAGCAGCAGCTTGTAATTGGACAATCGTTTGGCTCGACAGAAAAATCACAGACCAATCTATATCAAGCAGCCCTGCCCTGACATAGCATATGTAGCGGCTAAACATAGCAGCTAATGGCTAACTATTAGCTGCTATGGCTAACGGCTAACAAGGGCAAACAACAGTTTGCTGTTGTTAGCCGCTACAGCTAACCGCTAACAACAGTTAGCCGCTACAGCTAACAGCTTAGAAGGACAAACAACAGTTCATGGCTGTTAGCTGCAGCGGCTAACTGTTGTTCGCCCTTGTTAGCCATGAGCCGTAGCGGCTAACGGACATTAGCCGATAGCTTAACTATCTTGAGACTATCGTTTCACATTACATTATACCACACAGATGTATCATTTAACACTCGTATGTGACATGAACCTCATCAAAGACAATCCCTACAAAGTAAACTCATGAGGAGAGCATATTTCGCCAAGTATAATGGTGTAACCATGATGACCACAGGCTAACCGACATAAGCCGTGAAGTGACTTCACTTCCTGTTGTTGTCATGCCCGCAGCTTCCGCCTCTCTTCCCTGATTGGGCTGTTAAGCATTTAGCCGAGTGAAACCGTTGGACAGTGGAGGCTGGCAAGACGAAGATGCATGATTTCAGAATCAGGCAGGTATGTCTGCTCTGCAGGGCTAGTGAACAGATACATTTGTGTGAAATATCTGAATAAAACACATTTCCTAATGCATGAATGCACACGCGCCTACACACATATTAGCCTATATTTTTACTTTAGTTAGCCCGTTGTGAAACAAACCTTTCATGTTGTTAAGAAATCCATTCAAATGAACAAGAAGGTGGATTGTAACCGTACAATTTGTTTATTATGTCATCATAGAAGATCTAATTTCAAACCATAATGATGGGTAGGTCCATGTCATTGACCAGTCAAGACTCAGTCAAGGAAAGGGGGAATTAAGTGGCTTCATCTATATATTATTAAATTTCACTTTTACATTTCATTACTTACATAGATCTGATAAAGTCAAACTGTTTCCCATATGATAGATAAAGATGGAAAACTCTTGAAACTATTCTACATCAATCAGATAAAATATGCTCATATTTTCAGACAACAGGAAGTGACTGCATCATGTTTGTGTTAATCTAGGTGAGACTATGATACAAAAGTGACTCCTTGTTTTTAATTTTAATGTTTAAATTAAATAATAAAATCACAGATACAATTGGAGGTGTGGTGGAGGACAAGGTGCAGAGAGTGGAGAGCTTTCTTAATTTAGTCTGAGCTGAAATATAAGCAGAGAATAATAAATGCCAATCTATGTGTGGACATGACTGTACACAATTTTTTGTTTAGACATCTGATAAATGAGGGCCACTGTGTGTCACATTACTTTACAGCTCAGTACATTTCAAATCGAGGAGCAAAATGAACAATTATCAATAAGTTTTACTCAGAAGCTCTCAAAGATTAAAGCTGAAGTAAAATAAGTCTTTTTTAGTCATCATGTACAAATCAAATTCAGGCACAGCAGAGGAAAGCTCACGCTCTGTGTCTCCAACAATCATGAGCTAACAATCATTTCCAGGCGTAGCAAATACTCTCTGACAGTTGGAGGTCCATAGCCAAACCCGTCTGCCAGTTTGCTCCAGCACTATTTGGAAAAAAGGACATGCATTTGGGGAACTTGGGGCTCTGCTCTCACCATGCCAGAGTTTGCTGTTTTACCACCAACAATTTAACTTTGCCACAGATTCATTGACCAGCCTGGAGCAGCAGATTGGGCTGTGATTGGCCTGTGTTTCTCCTTGTATGCTGCACGAAAAATGACACAATCTAGCTGAAATTGGTCCGATGAAAAATCAGTCATGGAACTCAAAAATCGCATCGAAATCTGCCACAGTTTGCCCCACTCTGTGCCTGGCCCAGTGCTTTCTGTATGCGACTCCAGACTTAAAGCTCAGCCAGCCACTTATAAATGTAGATTACTTTTCCAAATGCAGACGTGTGTGTTATCACTGCTGAATCTGAGTCTGACAGAAGGCAAACAGGCCTTATTTCCCCAGAATAGCAGCATGTTTCTTCACTTGCAAATCAAGTAATCATGCGCTTCTATGTGAGGCTTGTTGTGCAGCATTTATCATTTTTAAATTTAAAAAAAGTATGCCAAGCACATCCACTGGATTCAGAGGTAAAGAGAAAAACAGAGAGTGAGCACCGAAGCAAAGGAACAATCCCCTGAGATCTCAGTAAGAAAGAAAGAGGTGGATGATGGAGGAAGTGCAGGCAGGCAGGCAGGCGGAGGGAGAGAGAGGGAGTTTGCCTCCAAGCCTCGGCACAGAGGAGGATCAAAGGTTTGTGCTCTGCATCACAATGGACATCCGGTCACCAATACTGATGAGCCTGTGTGTGATGCTCCATTCACGGAGCCTGATATCTTTTGGGTAAACAAGCGGTCATGCCGTGGAAATCCGTGAGTTCCTTCAGTACATGTTACTTGTCTGCATAATCTTCAGTGCAGTGATGACAACGTGGAAAAAAAACTTTGAAAGTATTTATCCAGGAGAGCTTTGAGAAGTTCGGAGGCCTCGGGCAAAGATCTATCGAAGACTTCTACCCATGTCTGGGATCAGTTGAGCTGCAATCTGCTTCATTGATGCAGGGTTGAATGACATTGGTAAAAATATATATTGCAGTATTTTTCTTCAAATGGCAGATGTGTAATGTTAAAAATAACATTATAAACAAATTCAGTTTCGTTTTACAAGCAATATTTTGTCTTCAACTTGTTTATCTGTCTTATATATCTGACCAGTATGAGGCAGCTGATTGAGTCATAATCCCCATCATGCCATCTTGCACTCTCCTTGTCCAAAATGCTCTGTCAGGATGTTTTCAAATTTAAAAGCCATTAGTACAATGACATTGTGTGCCATAACTCACTATAAATCTCAGTGTCTGCGCAGTTTTGTTGACTGCAGCAATGAGCACCCTCTACATCCCATGGAATACTCGTCAGTCGTATTTTAAACCAAAAGAGAGGAAGTGCTCACATGTTTGCACAAATAAGTTAACATCAATTTCCATACAAAAATGTAATTGATATTATTGTGTTTTAATTATTTTATGAGTTGATATATCTCTTTCTTTTTAGCTGTTTTTTTAACATAACCACTTCATCTTTTTTTCCATTAATTTTTAAATTGATTTTATCGGTTTTAATTGAGACTAATTTGTTTAAAAACTTCTACTGTAATGCTGCTCTGTGTGGCATTTTTTTGTAATTTGTGTTGTGATGGACCTCTCTGTCTCTCTGGCTGTAAAACTAGTTTCCCACATGTACAAAAAAACGTAAATCAATCCTTACTTGGTTGTAAAAATAAGACAGGATTTGCTTGCAATTGTACAAATCTTTAAAAAAAAATTGAACTTTATTTACTAGATTGTTCAGCTTTAACCCTTAAGAGTCTAAGTAGTGATGGGATTATCAATATCGACTATCAGAGTACTTTTGGTATCAATTACTCCCCTAAATGAGAACTCTTACATAATGTTTAGCTGTGAAATACTATACAGACTGTTATTACTCTTTTTCTTTCTTTGAGTTAAGAGTGTACCACTTTCATGTCATGTGGCTGTGAAGACCAATCAGACATTGGTCCTCTGCTGCACCCACAAGCATACAAACTGACTGATAAAAAAAAAAAAGTTTTGTTGCAAACTAATGTAGAAGGGCAGAAAGAAAAACACAATTTTATGGATTGTTATTCCAAAATGTATCTTTAAGTCTAGTTTTGAATAATGTAGAATTGATTATGTCTAGTTCAAAAGATTTATGAATCAGTGCAACCTAAGCCCATTAGTATAGGTGTTTCATTTATGCTATGTTTGTTTATGGAATAGATATTGAATCATCAATAAACAGACAAAAAAACTGTCACTTTAATTTTCAATGGTGGAATATTGTCTTAATTTATTTTCTTTGGACTAAGAAATAAAACTGAACTCACTTCATGATCTGGCAGACCAGAATCTGGACTACATGCTTCCTTTTATGTGCCATGAGTTGATGAAAAAAATAAAAATACATAAATATTTAACATTATAGCAGGAGATAATTGGTATCAGTGTCAGAAATATTAACCAAAAATAAACTGTAGCCATTGTATGGACGCAAAATGAAAAAGACTGGTATTTTCATCATTAGGTCAAAGTCTGTTCTTGTCATAGTAAATAGTTTTGATGTTGCCTACATATATCACAAATAAGTGTTGACCATACCTTTGTTTGTTATATTTGTTTTAAGCACAACATAACCTCATATGACCATTGTTTTTTCAATGAAACTTTTTTCCTCATTAACAAAATAAAACCAGTAAAAATCTGTTGTGCCACGGCCAACAGTGATTTCCTCACATATCCCACCTCTTACATGGCTAATAACCAATCACAGTGCAGAATCAGACAGGAAATTCAATATATTTCCCTGTTTCATTGAGCAGACAGCCCATGGATAGTGTTTTGGAATAAGCAGAACCTTTCAGACGCATATCCGGCAGGTGACTGGACAATCGTTCTATCAGTCACATTCATTACAGGCCAATCAGATAATGGAGTAGCTGGGCGCTACTGACGCGTTCGACAGGACCAGAGCCATTTGTAAAACAAATTCAAGTCAGAAGTGGAGCGAAGATATCCTTTTACAAAGAAGTTTGTGTGTTTTTTTTTTTTTTTTATTTGCCAGATCTTGCGGTCCAGATCTGATAAAAATGCTACTAAAACTTTTAGCATCCATGCTAATCATTGTACAAGCAGTCTCTTCCTGCTGCCTCACTCGTAGCTCCCACCTCCTCCTGCTTTAAAGGACGCTGATCAGGCCATGCAATTTTTGGCCACTTGCAATCATTGTGGATTTGGAGCTTTACGAGATGGATCTGCCTGATCGCAGACACTGAATCAGGTGGATCCAGCTGCACTGCAAGGTTAATGGCCATGTTCCTGCTCAGACAAGTTATATCCCCTGTCGTGTATGGCTATACCCCTTTAGAGGTGGCACCTCATTTTTTTGATAAACTCTGTCCTATAGAGAAGTGTCTGTTGGTAAAATCACTAGTGCATTTATCAGAAGCATTAATGCAGTGTCTCTAACCTCCAGAGTCTGTCTTTTTATAACAAAATTCACTCTATTGGTTTTGTATTTTTAGCACACGCCTTGTTACTGACATTCCCAGCATCCAAACCTACACCACAAATAAATCCTGTCCCTGCTTTGGTTGGGACTCTCATATTTTTGTCTGCTGCTTACATGAGCCAATTTCTAAAGGCAAAAACCCTGGGCTGTGAAAGCTATTTACTCTGCATTGTATACATGCAGCTGTGTTTTCTTTGACACTGTTGGTGCTACTTAATGCAAACCGATGTGCAGTGTAAGCTGCGGCACACAGAGCACAGCATGAAAGGATCACTAAGTGTTGCCAGACTAACCACTGTTTAATCTGGTAAACATGCCGTTAAGTCCAAACCTACCGTGGGGATGTTTACCAGGACACCACTGTTTGTGAGGTGGCAAAATTAGATTTATTTAACGGCAATTATGGCCAATGGTCCATCAGTATCACACAGCTTTGAGAGGGTTAACTCTGCAGGACTGCATACTGAGGATTATTTTAGTATGATTTTGTTCTGAGGCCGGAAAATTAGGGCATTTTAAGCAACATCAATTCATACAATAGCCTATTTGGCATAATGATACTTTGTAATACTAATACTTTTTAATAATACTTTCTAAGAACAATACATGATTCTTACAAAAAGTGGAAATGTTAATTTTGTTAATTATATCTCCCTTTTAACAATAGCAGTTTGTATTCCATTTTATGCTGTTAAAAACCTGATTAGGTACATTTACAGTGAGGTGCAATTTGAAAGGATTGTTCATTTGTGAAATTAGCAAAATAGCTAAATGTGTTGGTAAGGCTCATGAAAGTGCCAATATCCCCTGCAACTGGAAGTTGGTGTTCCAATACATAGTGGCAGCATTATTTGGTGTGAAACCTGGCACCATTTTCAAACTTAGGATCAAATTCCACGAGAATGGTGCAGTTAAGACAGACTGTAAAGTGGGTGTCCCAGGAAGACAATACCCCAGCTCTGCAGGCTTTCTTCTAGGGGATTTCGGCACATTTATGGGGGGCTACCCACATGTTTAACTGTGTTGCTCATTCTACAAATGTTCTATTTTTACAAGATTTACCTTGTTGTGAAGGTGACTAACCAGGCTTTCCAAATACATAAAGTACAACCCCATTGGTATAATTCAAGGGGAGAAATACTCGACAATGACATTCCCAAACTGTTTATAAGAAGTACAGTTCATGTCAGGGAGCATTAACTGGAGACCCCAGGGCCACATGAGGTCACCCAAGGTAAATGGTAATGGACTTGAGCTCATGTAACACTTTTCAAGGCTCTTAACACACAAAGCCCTTTTATACTGCTACTTCACATCTACACATTCACTCATAGTCACTCACTGATGGTTCACAGTTTATATGTAGTCCATCAGTATAAGATAGTAACATTTATTCCAATTAATACACCACCGACACAGCATCATGAGCAATTTGGGGTTAAGTGTCTAAAACAAGGACACATCCCCATGTGACAGCCGGAGCAGGGCTCGAACTTGCAACCTGTGCAACCAACAGGGCACACTATCAGACTGTGCCATTAACGCCCCTTAAAGAGTCTAAAATTGAGAAAATGTGAGGACAAAACATGTTGTAGTTTTAAGTCTATCTTTCTTTTGTCCGATCCTTTAAAATGCCCCCCGCCGAAAAAAAACAATCTCAGCAGACATGACTTCATGTTTGATTCATTTTATAGAATCATATTTGTCAGGTTTCACTGGATATTCACCCATAAGTAAATGGTTGAAAACATGACAGCACTAGAGAAAGGGGCCCAAAAACAATAATGTCCTTCCTGTCTGGCACAAACCTGCTTCCTAAAAAAAATGTATAGTGATGTTACTCCAAACCCCAGTTAAAAATTGCAAGACCGTTGCATCCTAACTCTTGAACCGAGTCTGAATTTTATAGGTGAAAACAACTCTTTTGTTGGCCCTGTGATTAGCTCTCCAGGGTGTGCTTCACCTCTCACCCAGTGCCAGCTGTGACAGGCTTTAGCGTCTCGGATCCCAGCAGTGATAAGCGATGGATGATTGGACAGAATGAGTAATCAACTTGTTAACCAAGTAGGAAAGTCAAGAAGATTTAACATAGTTCACTACAAAAAGGGTGCAAATCACCACTGATTGAGGAGGCCTCAAAATTAAAATTAGTGTGTGTCACTGAAGGAATGGTGGATCAAGAGCATCACTTCAAATAGTTCCACAAAAAGCCTCAACTTAAGTGTAAATATAGGCTGGCTTAGTGATCTGTAATAACACAAATTATCTATTTAAAGTATTTGCTCTTTAAGTCCACACACAAAAGCAGATGCCTTTTAACATGTAGCTAATACAGTGATTGGTTCTGTGTTTGACAGCCAAACATGCATGCTAAATACAAAGATCTGTTTTTTGTCTGTATTACCCCATTCTGTTTTGTGTTTGTTTTCCGGGACTAAAATCAGAGCAAATCCCTGCCAGAAAAACAACAAAATTATATAACGTTGCTTATTTGTTTCAGCAGCAGTACAGTATGTTCATAATTATTTAAAGGAGAAGGAGGAAAAATGACATAACATTAGATGACTGTGTTGTTCTGGGCCTAAGCTCGGATTCCTTACCCTTTAACATTTGCATGCCTTAGACGTCAGGCCAAATGTTTCTATGATGATGGGAGGATTTGTCATTGAAGATTATGGCTGGTCATTACGGTAATACACTGTTTATATGTGACCTAATGTGGATTACTTTATGAATGTGGCAATGTTGTGCAGTGTAAGCTATCTGCACATCGCCAGAAACAAATCTGCCATAGCAACATGCTCTACAAAGATGCAGCCTCCTCAGTTATGAATCTTTCATGTGGAATATGAACATAAATCCAAAGTGAGCTGTCAAAACAGCCGTGTTATAGCACTTGAGAGAGAATGCATTTGCTATTTTTGTTCTCGAATGTTGTTCTGTTTTTTTTTTGTTTTTTTTTTTAACCTTTGCTGACTATCAGATGCAATAACAAAGTAAATCCTTTCCTGATCAAAAGATGAATTGACCCCTACGTTCTCATATTTTCAAGCTATAAATATTCATAATTTTAGGCAGGAAGCTCTGGGGATATCATTCATTCAGTGAGATGATAAATTGCCTCTGCATAATTAAAAATAAAGCAATAATAACAGGATATAGTAATTCCAAGGCCCCAGGCAAAGACCAATATAGGGCCCTTCCCCAAGTCTGTAATACTGGTATGGATGCTTGCAGGTACAAATCAAAGGGGGTAATAACAACAGACTGGGCAGCCAGAAATATTGGGCGCGATGTAAAAATATCAGATTCGGCCCTACTCTAAACCAGCTCTGTACAGTTTCTCAAGCCAACCATCTGCAAAGCAAACTGATACATCAATCAGGGCATATATATTTTTAATGGACCATTTATAATCAAGAAAAGTTTCAAACAGAACAATAACAAATGAAGTTAAAGAATACATGGCGGATTAAACTATGAACTATGAATAACTTTCTGGCAATAGTACCAGTTTCATATGGTTTTATTTGGTACAATCTTTCCTAATGAATGTCTGATCTTTTAACGGTGAGCATGTTATCCATTTGCCTTGCTGTAAAACCTGCTCTTTCTAAAGACCCATGTATGTAAACATGATATTTGGTCCAGTAAAAACATAATCAATGCTATTGTGCTCCAGTAAATGTTCAAAGGGGCCTCTCTTTAGTATGTTACTGTTATTTCATGGGAGTTTGCCAATGCAAAAGATTCCTAAATATGACTTTATGTATTTTTTTTGTATGTGGAGGTGAAAGAGCTCTTGAAAGACCTATGGCAAAACTTAATAAACTGATACAGAAAGAAAAATAATTAACCTAAATATGACAGAGATGCCTAATTATGACTTTTTTCAATTAATAACAAAAAAATTGGGATTTTTTTTCAGGTGGAGGGGAAACAGATCTTGTAAAACCTATGGCAAATCTTAATAAACTGATGTATGAATAATAACTGACATTTTTTAGGCCTTCCATCACTAATGGGCTTTTAGAATCTTCCAAACTTTCTCTTTATTCCCCCTAACGGCAGATAAAGAGTCCATGTTGTGCTCTTATGACTTTTATATATCTTTATGCTTGTTGTGCATGTCTGCATCATCAAGACTTCCCCCCAACCCTGTTTACAGCACCATTAGCTGGACCATTACCACCCTACCCCCTGAATAGACCCCCAGTATGAAGTCATGTCATTGTTTCATCTACAGTTTGAGCCTGATGCAAGCATAGACCAAATACAGAACACGGAGCCATTGAAAACATGGTACCTTGAAGCTCTGAATTGACCAGTTACAACAGAGCTGACCCGTCGACCAATCAGAGCTGATTGGATGAGAAAGAAGAGATTTGGACAAAGACGTAATACAGCTCATACAGGGATGCTCAGTTTGTGAAAACTAGAAGGGGTTTTGAGCACAAGCGGTTCTTCAGCAGTCATCCAAATAAAATAGATGAATCAAGTTAGGTCGAAATCTGGGCTTTTTGACATAGGACAGCAGTGTTGAGAAGTTGACTGTACAACTCAGGAAGCACAGCAGAATACTCAAAAACGAGGACCTTTTAGAGAAATGATTGTCTGAGTAGTCAAGTGGAGGAGCTGAATGTTTCTGGATGGTGTTAAAGGAGAAGTAGAGCTCGATGAGAGACCACGCTTTGTAGAGGATGTCTAAATTTCAGTCTACATTTATAAAGCTAAGAATTTGCTGAATTTACTTTAAATAACCCCAGAATACCAATGATGTTCACAATGCTATGTCAACATCACACAAATCAGAAGGTTGCAGAGAATTATTGATCAACATTAGACAGTACATTTAGAAAAACAGTCATAAAAATTGATAGCAGGGATGTACAATATCAGATTTTTGATGATGTGCGAACATTTTCCAACTCGTTATTGGTGATTCTATTGGCACCAAAATGTGTTTGTCAAGAGTGCAAAGCCTCACTTCAGTCTATTTGCGCTGAAAACATATAAAGCAAGAAAAACATTTTTATCATTTAAAGGTCTTAAGTTCAACAAAATGAAATTTCTTTGCTTTTAATGTTGTCAGAAAGGGCTTAGGGAGCAGAGGAACATGACACATTTTACTAAACTCTCAGTTCATTCATCTTTTTTTTTATTTCCCTTAAAATACTCTATTTCTACTTCCTGGGGTTTATGATGTAATAGCTGTACAGTCTCCACTTGCAAATCGACCTCTGTCAGAAAACATGCCTCCTATCTCTAAAAGTGCTGCTTTACCAGAAATTAAAAAGTGCTCTGCTGCTGAATGAACAGAAAATTTACTTTTCTTATTATAATTAACACTGACCTTTTAATTTGGTTTAAAGTTTAGAAGACTAACTCGCCATCATGAAAGGAGACGAATAGCAGCCTGTAACCCCTCCCATCAGAAATCAAGGGCAGGGGGTGGTACAGTTTTGCCCAAAAGTTTACACCCCCCAGCAGATTTTCTGATTTTTTGGCCTTTTCTCAGAAAATATGAATGATAACACAAAAACCTTTCTGTCACTCATGGTTCGTGGTTGGGTGAGGACATTTATTGAAAAAATGATCAGTTTACTCTTTTTAAATCAGAATGACAACAGAAACTTCAAAAATGACCCTGTTCAAAAGTTTACACCCCCTGGCAGTTTTGGCCTGATAACATGCACAAAATTTGACACAAATGGGTTTGAATGTCTACTAAAGGTAACCATCCTCACCCGTGATCTATTAGCTTGTAAACTGTGTGTGTGTATGAAAGCTCAGTGAGTTTCTGAGCTCCTGAAAGACACATGCATCTATCACTGCGATGAAATTTCAGGTTTCTGCGTCATAGGTAAAGCAAAAGAATTGTCAAAGGATCTGCGAGAAAAGGTAATTCAACTGTATAAAACAGGAAAAGGATTTAAAAAGATATCCAAGGAATAGAGGATGCCAAGAAGCACTGTTAAAACTCTTATTAAGAAGTGGAGAGAGAGGGATTGTGTTCAAACCAAACCACGGTCAGGCAGACCAACAAAAATTTCAGCTCCAACTGCAAGGACA
Organism: Scarus forsteni; assembly: GCA_036419115.1. Classification (NCBI taxonomy): domain Eukaryota; kingdom Metazoa; phylum Chordata; class Actinopteri; order Labriformes; family Labridae; genus Scarus; species Scarus forsteni. The sequence goes on from JAZDUH010000443.1 coordinate 12,542,775, forward strand.
ATTGTTGGAGATGCAAAGAAAAGCCTTCAAATAACTTCAGCTGAAATACAGGACTCTCTGAAAAAAATTGGGGTGGATGTTTCAAGATCCACAATAAGGAGACTCTTGAAGAAACATGGGCTGCATGGTCGGGTCGCCAGAAGAAAGCCATTTCTACACAAATGCCACAAAATATCCCGCTTACAATATGCCAAACAGCACAGAGACAAGCCTCAAAACTTCTGGAACAAAGTCATTTGGAGTGATGAGACCAAAATTGAACTTTTTGGCCACAACCATAAACGTTACATTTGGAGAGGAGTCAACAAGGCCCATGATGAAAGGTACACCATTCCTACTGTGAAACATGGAGGTGGATCACTGATGTTTTGGGGATGTGTGAGCTATAAAGGCACAGGAAAATTGGTCAAAATTGATGGAAGGATGAATGCAGCATGTTATCAGAAAATACTGGAGGAAAATTTACACTCATCAGCCCACGTTCTTGGACATTCCAACATGACAATGATCCAAAACACAAGGCCAAATCAACCTGCCATTGGCTACAGCAGAATAAAGTGAAGGTTTTAAAGTGGCCATCTCAGTCTCCTGACCTCAACATCATTGAGCCACTCTGGGGAGATCTCAAACGTGCAGTTTATGCAAGCCAGCCCAAGAATTTACAGGAGCTGGAGGCTTTTTGAGAAGAGGAATGGGCAGTTTTACCATCTGAGAAAATAAAGACCCTCATCCACAACTACCACAAAAGACTTCAAGCTGTTATTGATGTTAAAGGGGGAAATACAAGGTATTAAAAACTGGGGGGTGTAAACTTTTGAACAGGGTAATTTTTGAAGTTTCTGTTGTCATTATGATTTAAAAAAAATAAACTAATCTTTTTTTCAATAATTGTCTTCACCCAACCACTAACCATGAGTGACAGAAAGGTTTTTGCGTGATCATTCATATTTTCTGAGAAAAGGCCAAAAAATCAGAAATTCTGCTGGGGGGTGTAAACTTTTGGGCACAACTGTAGCAAAAACTGCAACTGCTCCAAGTGTCTGCAAACAATATGTGTGATAAAGACTGAGCTCACTACTTAAAAGTTAAGAAATACAGGCAGTTGGAAAGAAAATAATTAAAATTAATGCTTTGTTACTAGGTACATTTCTTCGTCAATTCGTTTATAAATCCAGTTCCCACAGTGTGTGCCAAGAAAAAAGTGGTCCATGTACAAATGAAGTTGATGATCTCTACAGATGACTTTTTTTTTTTAAATTTATTTATTCATTTTAATTCAACTTAAATTAAATCCTTACTTTATAGACATCCAAGACATGCTTTACAAATGTAGCCAAATATGACTTTCCCACTTTCCCTGATAGGGTCATGGCTGGTCCATGGCAGGATCATGATGGGACCTTTCCACCCTGACAGACATTAACTGAAGATTTCAAGGCCATGTTTGGGTTTGAATTTAATTCATCAAGTTTGCTCAACTTAAATAACCAGGGAACAGGTTGAGGCTATGTGAATTCAGGCATACCCCCAGAGAGGTGGAGGGGACTTCTAGTGGCTGGCAGTTGGCTGGTAACTGGTGGGAAGTTGGCTAGGAGGGGAAAATCGACTCAAATACACCAGGACATGGGACCTTTAATAAAATGATACTTTTGACTATCTTTGCCAAGAGGCTATGTTTTTACTGGCGTATGTTTGTTTGTTAGCAAGATTATGTTAATACTACTGGACAGATTTTGCTGAAATTTTCAGGAGATGTTGGTAATGAACCAATTTAAAAATGATTAGATGTTGGTGGTGATCCAGAAACCACCATTAGCAAAAATTATTTTTTGCTCAATAACAGCCAAACTAACAGTCATATCAACATGATTCCAAGTCCTAGATATGGGTTTTCAGGGTCAAGGAATCATATTATGATGGCAACTTTATCATGGAAGTATGTCTCATAGATGGTATGGCAATATGTGAGCTATCTTGGCAGAGGTTTGTGCTCTTGGGTGCTTTCTAGTTTTTAAATGTGGACATTCATCAGGTTAACCACTATGGTATATTTGCACCTTCTGCCAGTATTACAGCCAATATATAAGATATTTACTAGCAAAAATCTTAATATATGCCGATATTAATTATCAGTTTACCATTTTATGCTTACCTTTATAAAAAAACATATCGTAAGACCCCTTTGTGCAAGAACCCAGGCTGCCTAACTTTCTCCAGTGGTAAAAACTGCTTTCAAATGACACTGTAGAGACATCTGACAGCAGCAGCCATCAATCAAAATTCAGTAGTTTCTATCTGTTGCGAAATAAACTCTCCTGATCATGTTTTTAACAGTGTGATCATCTTGACAAATGTGCCATATTCTCTAAATAGCTGGATTGATGAAGATCTCCGTATTACCTCTCATTAGTGTGTGTTTGTCTATCACAGATGGCTGTAAACACTCTGATGAAACACTTGTGACATCCAGTGGGATTCTGTCCCTTAAACTTGAGAGCCTATTAATTGTCTGCAATTATCCTCTGCGAGCGTAGCATCTGCCATGGGTAATTCTTCACTCCTCACATGGATAGAAATGCCATAGTGGTAAAGGTTGACTGCGACATTCACTATTTATTGCACAGTAGGGCTTTTACAGTCCAATTTTTCCATCACAGGTCTAAATAAAGAAACACATCCGTTTATTGAACCTCTCCGCACTCCCAGTCTCATGTATGTTCAGCAGAATTTGGGTTTTTTTGTTGGAACAGTAGCTTGCATACAGGAAATGAATAAAGACAGTGCTTTGTATTGTTCTACCATATAATGACTAAATAATGAGACATTTGTAAACTAGCTTACTTTGTGTTTAAAGTGTGCTGTTCTGCAACATGAGGGCATCATCCATTGGTCCCTCGGTGCATTCAAAATATTCAAAGTTTAGTGCAAATTTGAAGAAACATAATTACACAAACCAAACTGACAACTAAGGAAATAATAAGGCAACAATTATAAATATATCAAAAATAGTCATTAGAGAACTATCTTTGTTACAAAAAAGGTACAAAAGTTTTGTCCTGTACCAGTGAGAGGGACATGTTTTTCAGTTCCTCCACTGATCTCACAGCCTTGTAGCCCAGCTGGTGGAGCACCTTCTGACAAACAGTCTGTGTGTACTCGACCATGTCATAGGACAGTTTTAAACGCCAGCTCTCCGCATTGGCTGCAGAGTCCCTCACCGTACCAAACTTGTGTTTAGCTGACGGCTCATTGCTGCCCCGAGTGTTCGCGTGTATCCAGTCTTCCACATTTTTATCCATAGTCAGCCCCAGGTAGTCATAGATCTCCCTCGTCTTAAGAAGTGGATTCCGAGCTAAATCCTCATAGCGAACCAGCATGTATTTCCCTTTAAGCCAGTATGGATGGCTCAAACCGGTAGAAACAGAACTGAGAAAGTCCTCACAAACAACTGTGAGCTGACTCAAGTCTAAATTATACGGTCTTCTTCCTGTGGCCCTCCAAATACGCCACAGACGGTACGTATCCCTGAACGTTTCAATCCTCGATGACAGGATACCACGCGGGTCTCGCACCAGCTGAATCACTTTAATGTTCATCCGTGGGTCTTCCACTAAAGCGCGCAGGTCTCCAATCTCTGGCACTCGAACAATCTTGATCGCCACATGCCGCTTCTCTCGACATGCCTCTGTTGCTAAAGTCATATTTAGGGTCGCACATTTTTTAACACAATCTCCCTCCTCCACATTCACATCAGCAGGACCAAAGGCGTCACACACAGGCTGCTGGCACAATGCTCGGCTGGCACCGCGGCGGAACAGCTTATCAGTAGTGTGGTTTGTGGGTGTAGGTTTGATATAGCTCTCCAGGAAGTAGAGGTCACAACCGTACAGGCTGCGCAGGAGGTCCCGACTGGCACCGAGCATCACACGCCGATCTGCGGCATTACGGCTGTGAGACAGACGTGGAATCAGCGTGGTCTGAACATGATAAAGAGGCTCGAACAGGTAGAACACCTCCTGGTGCTGGTTGAGCAGCTGGCCCACAAATGAGGAGCCGCTGCGGGTGGTGGCCAAAACCAGGATGTGCGTTTTGCGTGTGGCATTGATGGAGAAGTAAGGGTAGTCGTCGCAGCCTCCCCCGCCTGCCGCCCCTCGCTCAAAGGGAGGGTCTGTCTCCTGGCCCCCGAGACCACAGTTCTGAGGGCTGGGCAGCGGGCACAGCTGGAAAGGCTTGGAGGTGAGTGTCCGGATGGCCGTGTACTGGATGGCAATGGAGGCCAAAGCCAGCAGGATCACTGCCTTCCAGGAACATTGCATGGCTGAACCACTTCATTTAGACACGGCGGTCCATGCCAGGTCCTCCCTGCACACAAACAAAAAACAAAAGCTTAGTCTTTTCAGTCTCAGGATTTATTTTGGAATTGATCTTCACATTGTTATTTCTCACTGGAAGATTTCAAACAGCACTGTGATGGTTTTGGGTCACTCAAGTTGATAATATACTTTATGGTGGGACACAATAAAATGAAAACAATATCTGTGTGGGGCTGTTCTGTCCATCCCAATATTACTATCATTGTAGTGTTCCTGTTGTAAATAACTACAATCAAAAGTCTAAATATATCATTATATATAGTAAAACCTGTATCATGCAAGTGAGCATTGCTATTAGCTAAACTCAGGGTTATGGCTGAAAATGCAGAGGGCATAAAAACATGGTTAAAAAATAAAGTGACAGCAGGAGCACCTCTGGAGTCCCTTAAATCACTGATGCTCATAGAAGGCAATACTTCAGCAATAGTTACGAAAAGTCTAACCCTTGACCCCTAAATCTACAGCTGCTGTCTACATTCATATCATCTCCACACGGTGCTGTATTTTGAAATTAACCAGAAACTCTGAGAGCTTACTCTCTTATTTTTGGCCAAAGTTACATCTTCAGTATGTGGTTTATATTTTGTGTTGCTGGTCCAAAAAGTATGATTACCTGTCAATATCTAATTAATAAAGCCACAACATAGATAATTAGACATGTATTCTCCTTTCTTCATTTGTAATTAAGCCTTTAGAAAATCTAGCAAGGGACACCAATTTTTCAGCCAATTGGGACTAAGGTCAGGGGCAGTGCTCTGATTTGTTCCTCTACCAAGGTAAATGTGCTTGTTCTATCTAAATGAGATTTAGTCGTGTTTATATATGAATATGTGATGTGTGCCTCTTTTGTGGATGAATATAAATCACATTGGCATAACGCTAATGGCAGCTTAAGGCAGACAAACAGTGGACTGGTTGTACATTAGGGAAGGGGCATTGCAAGGTGCTCATCCATGGAAAAAAAGTGGAAGTAAAATTGTTCCCACTGCAGTCTCAACCAAGTTATAAACCCCAACTTTAAAGCAGCTCTGACTCAAAATGGACTCGACTCTATAAAATGCACGCCAGCGAATCAGCACACAGTGGTGCTGCTGGCAGTTCCAGAGAGGGATGAAGGTGCAGCATGTGGAAACTGACTGGCAGACTAAGGTGATTTTCATGAATGGTATGCAACAATGGTGACCTTCCACCAAATATGCAGTAATATGTACAGAAATGTTGACATTTTGCATTGTTAACATAGAGTTAATTCTAAGTTAGTTAAAAATGAAGAGCTCTTTTCCAAAACGCTATAAATCCATTTCCATTTAGAAAGTATTTACATTATTTACCCAGACCCACCATTGGGTTGGCTGGGGAACTGAACTTTGAAATACAGCTTAAACAGGGATATATAGCTTTCTGGCATTAAATACTGATGGGGCAGGTAGTACATTCGGTATAAAAAAGAATAGCACTGAGTAGTATATATTTTTTTTAATTTTGGCTTTAATAGCATTTTGGAAAAGAACTCTTCAACTACACTCTGAGAAAATGCATTTCTGACACTACATAGAACGGCTTATCAAAAGCTACACTGTCAAGAGTTACAAAATCCAAAAATAGTAATCAAAAACTCTTGAGGAGAGTTAAAGTACCAACTGTTCACAACAGTAGAATCAACACCCTGTGGTGTGGGACCATATAGACTCGTAGGAAGTATTAAAATGAACTCCGATAGTGTCAATCTATCCAGATGCAGATTTTGCTGTGTCAACTTTGACTATTTCCTGCTGTCTAAAATGCACAACATTTGTTAGTGATTGTCCGTGCTCCTTCTCTCTTTTCGGTGTTATTATGACTAAACGTAAGTAAATGCTATTTAAGAGCACAGCAGGTTATCTGCATGTTTTAAATTAAGGACAAAAAACAGTTTAATATTTGCCATTCAGTCCTTCATGATTGTTGCTGAATTATCAAACTGGGCTTAACATTTTTTTCAGTATCATATCAAAAGGTTATTATCCTTGCGCTGCAACAACCATTTTTATGTCTGAACCTTAAGTTAAAATATGCACATGATGAATTGCCATATATATAAAGTTTATCCCATATTATCCAGTCCTAGTTTACACACCCTGTTACTTATAGCTGGTAGATAAATTATACACTTAACAGAATGAGTTTTAAGTAAAGACGCTGTAAGCCCTGAATGCTGCAACTTAATCATTCCATTAGTCTCCAGTGTCTCCTTCTGGTGCTGCTGCCGGATTTCTGCACATCAGAACAGATAAAAGGCAAAGCTCTGAGCACATAAGTTTGGTTCATATCCAATCAGCTAATGCCGGCTGCCAAAAACATGCACAGCAGCCCACAGTGGATTTGAAGCAAAAACAGGCTGTATGCAGGATCCAAATATGGCAGCACATATTTTTTCTAAATTTTCCCCTAAAAACTTTAACTCAACAAGAGCTACTTAAATCCCATAACAGTGATGGGTGCCTGCAGCCTGGATCCACATTTGCCCCCTCTCTATATCAGTAAAGCTCACAAAAACATTTTAGATACAAGAAAAGACAGAAACCTGAATGAAATGTATGAGGGAAATAAAGAATCTATGAACAAGTCTGCTATGAAAACATTTAAAACATGATTATAGACTTCACATCAGGCAGGTCCATTTACCCTGCACCCATCAGTGTAAAATCCTCATAACTGGTAAATTCTTTGGTCACTGCATTGCAATAATTGTCTTTAATTGTGTCTTTAGCCTCTAACATTAGCTGGCACTTGCATTTTAATTTAAACATGTTATTTTCATGTACATCTGTGAAAAAAACTGCTGCTTATCTCCCAAAAAGCACTAGAATAGGAAACATAACTTTTGTGCTGCTTTTTTTCCACTGAATTTCTGCATACATAAAGTTTAACATTTTTATTTTTGGCTTCTAAAAGTGTGTGATGTGTTGACAGCACCATATTAACCTTTCATACTGTTTGGATCGACATTGACCTTTATTGACATTTTATAGCATGATAAAGTCCTAAATTTGTCCAAAAAAATAACAGCTTACTCTAAAGTGACCCAATACACAATTTTATTTTTTATGATTATCTTGTTTGTAAGTGACACAGATGTTGCCACACTGAGGCTCTTCCGGTCAAACTTAGCCTGTTTGTAAAAACATTTATTTTCATCAAAGTTAAGACTTGGAAACTGTTTGTGTCATATCTATAGAATTACTTAATGAGACTATACTTAGCAAAACCCATTTCTAAACATGGATCTTTCATTTCTAGCCAGAAGTATAAAATCACTCTTATATGAAGCCACAGTTTTACATACACATTTGCAGCCTGGTGAGGTGCACAGGGCTTTGGGATGTAGCTGTTTTTATTATGTTTTTTTGACAATGCAAAATACCAGTGCACAGCCGAGTAGAAAGAAGATGAATTAGATGGTGTGAACATGAATCAAACCGATCAGAGTGTTGGCTCTCATTCCCTTTAGATCAGTATGCATTTGCTGGATGCTACTCTGTTTACATGGCGAAGTTCCTGTTTGATGTGAATTTCATACGGCTCATCAACTTCGTTTCATTTTGCCACCAAAAACATAGCTCACATACAGGACACTTCAAGTCAGACTTTAGCAAGAAATTACAAAAGCATTAGAGTTGATTAGAAAGAGTCAGACACTGCTGAACAAGAGCAAAAGTGAAACCTTCTTAATCATTAAAATGTCGACACAAGACTGGCGAGATCAGACAGATTTAAGAATATTACTTCACTTTTTGTCTGATATTCTTGACTGCACATCAACTTGCTTATGAACGTTAACATTTTTATCTCTGCCAAGGAGAATATGTTTGACACCATTTGTCATAGTGTTCTTGTTTTGTGATCAAAAACTGATTCATGTATTAAAACAAAATCTTGTCGGAAATGAAGTCGGGGCATAAGGAAGAAGTGATTCGATCTTGATGGGGATCCAAATCTAAATGAAGATCCATTAACATTTTAACGATTTGCTAGATGAGGTACCCTTCCCAAATTTTCAAGACTAATTCAGTAAGTTGATGGCAAGAGCCTCACGATAGGATATGTACCACGATACTTTGGTCACGATCAATAATATCACAATATATCATGATGTCACAACATTGCGATATATTGCGATATTATACAGTAAACTAGGGAAAACCTAGAGACAGCGAATTTTTAATTTTTCCATTTTATTGTAATTGAAATATGTCAACTGCAGTGTTATATAAATACACAAACTTGAAAACACAGAGTGCATCAAGTCACCTGAATTAATGTTGCAACGAAATTATTCTTGTTTTCCCTTTAACAAAGTACTGAAAGCATCCAAACCTGCAGAGCAGCTCAAACTGTAACTGAACACATGAGGAACAAACTGCTTTATGTTATTGACAGCACAACAGTAAGTAAAAAAATCACATATTTCTGTTGTCACTGTCTGAACTGAATAAACTGCATGGAACAAAACCTGTACATACATATTTATAAGTTATATTTTATTTCTAACTCTGATAAAATATGAGTTTTTATTTTTTACAAAAATATCGATTCCAAGATTAGAAATATCGATATTTTATCGGGAGTCAAAATATCACAATATATTGCGGTACCGATATTTTTTCACACCCCTACCATGGATGTTGTTGACATTTTCAGGGAATGCTGGTTATGGCTCAAAGACTTTGTGATTACATTTGATGGTGATCTGAATATGGATCCAGGAGTGATAAAATTATTTTTTTAATGTTGTGAGATACGACAGTCTTTCCACATTTTTGCTAAAATCTCAACAAGTCCTCAATAGATTTTTATGACATTTTCAGGGAATGTTGGTCATAGCACAAGGGGAAGTGACCAGATTTTGGCGGCGATCTGATCTGGATGTGGATTCAGTAATTTTTCAAGGATTTCTCTAACAGTTATTGTTGACAACAACTCACTCAACACTGTTGTAAATGTCTTGATGGAGGTTTGTGCTCACGAAGCTCTTTCAGTTACTCATGACCCATCAGCTGTACTGTTTTTTAAACAGCCTGTATTAATATCTGTGCATGTGATCGTGGATTACAATCATGGGTTTGTTATAAACGCTGCTCAGTGTTGAATACATTTTTTGATTGTGTGCCTGTCACCATGTTCCTCAACTCTCTGTCTTGTCTTAAGCTTAAATTGAATTTATCAACAGGTGTTCTGATATGAAATTGTGAGTGTGTGTGCTGGTGTGCATCCTGTGTGAGTGGCACTAGTTTGTGTTTTGATCTTGAAGATGTCTCTCTGATGCATCCTCTAAAGAGCAGAAACACACTGATCCACAAACTTTAACCCTAAGAACAAGTTTCCGGTTGGTTAAGCACAGTCACTTTCGGCCTTGCAAAGAAGCTTTGCGCTTGGCCACTCCTCATTTTGCAGACAAACACACCCCTGGGTGTAAAAACAGGGGTGCATGTTCACTTATTTGAAAAAACTTGAGCACACACTACCAAAATCCAAATTGTGTAAGTTGGAAAACAGGAAAGACACCTGAGCTGCATCGCAACACACTCTTCACTTCAAGACACATAATGCAGAAGTATGCAGCCAGGAGGCTCTCAAGTAAACAAAACAACCGCTAATGAGTCAAGACATGGCCCACACACCTTCAATGCTTACTGCTCTAAATTGAGGACTGAATTCAGTAAATGTGGTGTGTCTACTACACAGAAAATCAGTGTTTCAGTTTTGTGCAAAATTTTGCATAATGGGAAAGGGAGAACACTGCTAAAAGGACTCCAGGTTCACACTCATACTCGCCACAATAAACTTGCAAAGCATTCTGGAGCTTATCGTCTGAATCAGAGGCGTTTTTTCTCCCATTATGTGAAATTTATCTGTGAAGTAGTCGATACACCTCATGGACTGAGATGTTCTCATGACAGTGATAAACAAGAAAAAATATATTTGATGAAATGAAAGCTTTCTACAGAAAAGAGTATAACATTAGAATCAGTTCCTTTAGATGAATTATTTAGTGTCAAATTTGCATTCTTTATGTGTAACCATAAGGGCCTTTAATACAAGATAAAAAAAATGAATCTTACAATAAGCAAAGTATATTTTATTCCAATTACTTATAGTTTCATTTGTAAATCTTTCTGATGTTTCTCTTGTATCCTGCTGCTGTAAATCTGGAATTTCCCCCTGTGGGACTAATAAAGGTATATCATATCTTATCTTATCTTATCTCTTATTATTTGCTGGAAAGAAAGTCTTGCTATAAAGTGTATTGATGCATATTTTTCACAGCATTCTTGGTAATTTAGGCTCATTATCTGTTATGGACCTTAAAACATGTTCAGGTTAATGTGGCATAAAATGTAAGTCTGGGAAAATATGTACTAAATAATAACAGGCTGCACCGGCTTAAATGAGCAGCTTTGTGGTGTACTGACAGAAATAGAAATATAGACACTGTTATAAGACCTGCCTGCATACCCTACAAATCTGCTCAGTGTCCCTCAAAAAAGGAGCAGTAAGGGAAGGATCTCCAAATAGTGCAAAGGTGGAACTTAATAGATATGATCATTTATGGTGTGCATGAGGAACAGGCTGAGGCTGGGTTACAGATTAAATTGCTTGATTACGATTATTTTCCAGAGAAAATACGGTAATTAAAAATCAAGATTTTTTTTCTTGCATTACTCCAATTGTAAGTTGTTGCAATATTTAAAAATATAAATACTGAACATTTACAGTTTTCATGATGAAGGACCCTGTCATATTTAGCACACGCACATTTAGGCTTGTATTTCTTTTTTTATGTGATTAAATACTGATCACAGAGTTCCATGTTAAAATACTGTGAAAATAACTCGGTTTTTAGTGTTTGTGTAGACAACCTGCCGACTTTCTAACTCCACAATCAACATTTATAAGATGCACTTCAATTATAAGAGGGAAATTCTGTTAATTTTGGAACATATTTTGATAGCATGGAGGCAAAACTTGATTGTCATCATTGTCACTTTGATTTTTATTTTATTTTAAAGTGAGTTCTGTGGGGGAAAAAAATCAGGGATTGTAATTTAAGTCCATATCACCCAGCCAAAGCTGTAATTGACTATTGGAAAAAACAAGAACAAAAAGTGAAATGGACTCTGAAATGGTTTAGATGAAAGCATGGGTTGTGGTGGGGGTTATTACACATTTAAAAAGGTACCTGTGCTGAAATTTAAGCAACTAAATCATGAAAGTAAGGCATACAGACATATTCTTGAACCTTAAGAACTATTAAGAGGCTGTTTTTAGATCTTCTAAAGCTGGATATACACTTGCTGAAGACTATGAAGACACATGATGTCTGCCACACATCCACTGTATCAAATCAGCGTGTCGCTTGTGCATGTTGTCCAGAATTAAGAAATGCAGATGAAAGCTCTGTCCACAAATCACCACTAGGGTCAGCGTAGAGGCAGAGGAGAGATGACAGACTCACCACAGCAGCAGAAACAACTACAGCATAAAGATTCTGGGAAGAGCTGATAATTCGGACAACTATCATCAATATGTGAGACTGAACAGACACAAACTTGACTGTTCGTCTGGGTGATAACAGATAAATCCTCCTTTAGAAGTCTGGAAACAAGGAAATAAGTCTGGTGTATTATTTCAACTGGTGACTGTAGACAGGCTGGCGACATTGTCCACTGCAGCCGCACACCATCAACATCTGTACAAACAGCAGCTAATGGGTTCAGTCAACAAGTTACAAGGCTCACTACTGACCAGGTCACTCTATTGGATGATATTTATAGATGAACAATAATCACACTTCTGGAAGATTTATATTTTTCATTCCACAATGTGTGTATAACATAAATATAGGACTAATGTTGGGTGGAAATCACAATTAATGAGTGGAAGTGAGCTCTTGAAGTGCTTTTCAGTTTGTTATACAGTTGAATCAAAATGGTGAATCATTCTAAATGTGGAAGTTGTTTCTTTTTATGTACCATAATCTATAGCAGTATTGTACTAATACATATGGTTGTCATGGCAATTAAATTTCAGCTAACAGCCTTCTTTCAATTTCACAATTAAAAAATGTTTAAATTAGTAGATATGGCTGTCAAGGTGCAACATCTTGGGTGATAAAGAATATAATTAATTAATAGAATTAAACTGGTGACTGTAGACAGGCTGGCGACATCGCCCACTGCAGCCGCAGAGACACCATCAAACATCTGCAGCACAACAGCTTGACTGTTAAGTCTGGGTGATAACAGTCAATCCTCCTTTAGAAGTCTGGAAAGGCAAGGACATTACTGACTAGGTGATCTCCTGTTTGGTTATGTAGCGTGAAGCCATGGCAGAAAGAAAAAAGAAGATAAAAGCTTGAAGATGTCTGAACAAAAATCTGTTCTAAAGCAGCTGTATTATTCACTCAGGTTATAGACATTGCAGTTAGATAACATTTGTTTTAAATTGTTGCACTTTAAGAGATAATGTTGATATTGTTGTTCATTACCTTTTATGTTTACATTTAATGCACATTTTTATAAAAACTGCACTATTTAAATTAAAACCTCTTCAGAAAGTTTCTTTGGCTTTACCTGTCTTTTTTTTTCTATATATGTACTAAACATAGGGAAAAAATGGTCAAACATGCAAATTAGCAATTCAAAAATGTTTAAATTAGTAGATATGGCTGTCAAGGTGCAACATCTTGTGATTGTTAAAAAATCGTGATATGACATTTTTGCCATATCACCCACCCCTATAAACTACTAATAAAAGATATAAATAAAGTTTGTAATGCAAAAACAAAAAAAACTATTTTGAAATAACATCATTTGGTTTAAAGACTTATACAGAAACATAATTCAAAATCAGATTTTGTCTCATTCTGCTCTACTGTTGTTATTTTTTACCTCCGTCAAGGGTGTCAGATTATTTCCATCATCGGTCTGTTTGTGCTCAAGATCATTTCAAAAAGATTTTAACAGACTTTTGATGATTTTTTATGGAATGTTGGTCATGGCACATCGAAGAACTGATTAGATTTTGGTAATGATCTAAATCTGAATCTGGGTACAGATCCAGGATTTTTTTACTGCCAGAAAGGGCAGTGTTTGGCAGAGTGTAATGCTCTTTTCTTTTACTTCTGTATTGCAGAGGATTTTCATTGAAGCTGATGCTTAGTGTCAATGGTGTGAGGACACGAAGATGATATTGAGGTGACTTGCCAAGATTTTTTCTTGGTTGCACTACATGGCAGAAAATCTTCATTTAATTGGACCTGAGGCAGTTTGCTGCTATTACTAATGAAGTTGTTTCCTCTGGTCTTGATTTTTGCTCATGTTGTACTTACTCTCAGGTGTATGCTACTTTGGACACAAGTGTCTTCTAAATGACATCGTGACACTGAATCACTAACACTGGGTATATCATAAAAGGGCCAAATATGCAATAAAAGCTAATAAGATATGTATCAAAAACATCTAACATGCATTTTAGTGAATTGTATTTCAACTTCCGTTTCATGAAGGTGCTTTTGTAAAACACATTCTGCTTACTTAAAGAATAATTCTAAATGTTACATCATGGGGACAGAAATATTCGAGAATGAGCCATAAATGCAGGGGAACACTGAGCAGTATGTCAGGGTGAAGTGAACTACTCCAGAGCTCTTCTTTATCCACTAGAAGGAAAGATTATTGCAGTTATGTGCAGCTCTAAAGTATGTGTCTGCAAATGTAGATAACTAAAACTAACTTGAACAAAATGTGTAAAATTTGATTCACCATCAGTGACATTATCTCTAGAAAAATACAGCTGGGATAACACTGGACAGTATCTAAGGGTCTGTCTGTCTACAAAACAAGACCCTTACCATTGCCTGTAAATGGCAATTAACCCAGACTGAAAACAAAGAAAACTAAAGAAACAAAAGCCTTTTTCTCAAGAAGATCAAAGCTATGTCTATTGCCAATGTGTGGCAGGTGTGGATGTCTCACCTGATGCACCAACACAGCAACAACAATCAACAGTGTGTGGACCTTTGCAGGAGCAAAAAAACACAGACCACCTGTGGCACAGAAGAAGTGCATCTGAAGAGCACAGACTGTTCTGTGCATCAGACTTCAGCAGTGATTCTCAGACCAGTTTTGCCCTAAGCACACTCAATACAAAGCCAGATTCTCCAGGCACACATTATCCAACCCTTACCATTTATTTATATTTGGTTACAAATGCCTGATAATTTAGGATGGGTATTGATCAAATGTTGCTGATACTAATGCCATTAATGATTCTGCCTTTTGATCCAGTTCTTTTAACAATTCCTTTATCAATTCCTGCTTATTCGTGTGGAACAGTAGATAAACAAAGGATTTGATAACAGTGAAATTCTTTACATGCACGCTTCATCATCCTCACTGACCATGTTGGACTCTGCATCCCGCTGCTTTGTCTCCGCTCGGGGTTTCACATCACTGTGTCTGTATGGGAGGGTTGGCTGAACGTCTTTGTACAACAGAGGGATGGAACATTGGTACATCTTTCTCTATAAGGCTGAAATAAATGAACTGCCTTCTCATTTATGTTCTTTACATTCACCAAAGACAGTCAGTGGCTATGGCCTTCGATCTCATGGATTCATTGCAGATGTCGTTCCTTGAACTGGCTCAGTCTTTGGAAAAAGATCTCTTAATGTTTCACTCCATCATCTTTGTCTGACTTACTGCATCATTTTGAATCAGTGATGGTGAAAGCATTGCTTGACCAGTGTGTGCACTTGTTTAAGATTAAATACTGATCTGATGGTTGATGAAATCTTCTTTTAATATCTATTTTTCCTTATTTGTAGGAAACTTGTGCTGCTGTCTTACAGGACTCCTTTGCAAAAGCGGTCTTTGTTTCTTACAGAAAACAATCTTGCGGTAGACTTTTGAGAGCTGGAAATACTCTGCAATGATCTTTGGTTGTTGTGGTTCTATTGCTGCGTAATTATATATATTCACCTCGAGTCTGTCAGAGCAAGACATACATTTCGCATTTGGTGGCATTTTCATGGAATGGTGGTCATGGCACAAGGATTTTGGTGGCGATCAGAATACAGATACAACATTAAGCCACAGCGGAAGTGAAAGAGCAACTTTTTTTCGTGTCTTTCCTCAGTCCTGAGTCCAAGATAAGCTGATAGTCTCAATTCTTTCAACGGCTTTGACTGTACCATAAGATGTCTTTTTGAATTTGATTTGGTAAAAAATAAAGACCCCAGCTCTGGCTAACAAATAGCGATTGTTAGCAAGGTAAAATAACTGAATAGAATTAAGTGCATACAACAGGGTTCCAAATACACAAAACCAGTGAATTCAGTCGAAGACTATTATTTACTTACCTTTTTTAAGGCCATTGGGTTTCTAATTTTTTTTAAAGGCCAACTTAGATTTTAGACTGTAGTAATGTGACATAAAGCAGTTTTCCACATGTTTGCTCAATTCACAAAAGTCTGTAATGGATTTTGATATTTTTTTTAGGTATAGCTGATAATGGCACAAGAGAGAAGTGATCCGATTTTGGTGGTATTCCGAAGCCATATACTGGAAATTTGGAGGATTAATAAGTAGGGATGTCCTGATCCGATATTGATATCGGATATCGGTCAAAAAAACAAATATCGGATTATATCGGCCTGCATCCTAAATCTCCGATATCAGCACTCCGATACAAGCAGTCCATTCTAATATATTTATTTTTTATTTTATTCAGTTGTAGAATATGCTTATATTTAAGTTCAACACAGTGGTTATTTTGCAGTTGGTGAAATATGTTTTTGTTTGATTTATTGAGGTCACTTTTCAGGGTCTTCTAATATTTTTTATTCATGTTGTTTTAATTGTAGTATATTCTTATGTTTAAGGTTAAAATTTATTTAACCTATTGGTTAATAACAAATGGGTCAGTTTTTCTCATACCTACTATTGCTGACTACTGTTCTCTGTTTGAGTAATCTCAGCTGATCAAGCCTTTTCTTACAGTCCATACTACAAAATAGGTAATAAAAGTCTGTATGATTCCTGCTGATATCGTATCGGATTGATATCGGTATCGGCCAATACTCAAGGCTGCAATATCGGTATCGTATCGGAGGTGAAATACTTGTATCGGGACACCCCTATTAATAAGCATTGCCTAATAGGCAGTTTTTCACATTTCCAATAATAATTTGGAC
Organism: Scarus forsteni; assembly: GCA_036419115.1. Lineage (NCBI taxonomy): Eukaryota > Metazoa > Chordata > Actinopteri > Labriformes > Labridae > Scarus > Scarus forsteni. The sequence continues at coordinate 12,559,383 of JAZDUH010000443.1, forward strand.
AACAATGTCGGAAATGCCCTGGCGGAGGTTTGTGCACTCTGAGGACTTTTGAATTTAATATCTGTTTTCTTTAATATATTCTGCTAAAGTGTGACAGAGTTAATATTTTATCATTGTAACAAAGCACAACAAATAGCATAATAAAATATTTTCAACCACAAAACACTGCAGCTGATGCCCTGCAGCAGCATTATCTGTGAGTTCTCTGCAGAACTAATGTCCTCACTGACTGATGTTTCCCACACGGACATGGATTGTTCCTCTGTAGTTCTGATGAATAACTGGCTGTCTTTAATATCTGTTTTCTTTTATTTATTCTGCTAAAGTGTGACAGAGTTAATATTTTATCATTGTAACAAAGCACGACAAATAGCACAATAAAATATTTTAGCATGAATTAAAACTCTGTTACAAGACCAAAGTGATTTTATGATTACTCAAATCCAGGAAATGCAAACAATAATCATGAATCCTGCCTGTATTGTTTGTTTTTAAGATCAGGACAACATTTACTAAGAAGATTTTTATAATTTTTGTTGATAATTGATCATTTGATTTCTAAAGGGGTTTTATGCTCTCAATAATGTCCCATTAAAGTGTGAACCAATAGTCCCAACATGACCAAAAAGTAAACATAGGAATGAGGCCATACTTTTAAAGTCTAATTTTTATTCAAATAGAATCTGCTTATTTTTATATCACTTAGTAAAACATGATCTATTCTTGCTATTTATTAAGCCTGTAAAGCTCTTTGGTCAACCTTTGTTTTAAAATGCTTAATACACCCCTCAACAAAAAATTGGTTACATTATTTCAGTCAGTTATATTTCCCTTTCTATTAATATTTTGTAATTCAACTTTTTATTGGACATAATTTTCATGTAATTTAAAAAAAATGTAATCTTTCCACAAACACAGACAGTATAAACAATACAACATGAGATGAAAAAAGATAATAATAAAAATCAAGTAAGGATAAAAAAAACTGAAATTCCAATGGCCTGAGAAATGTTAACATTTTTGAGGCATCTGGAATTGAACAGTGTCAAGTCAAGAGACATTTAGCAGGTGCCGTTAATCTGCGAACTCCTTACTATTTTCCAACCATGTTAAGTCGAAGAAAATCATCCCATGACTTTTTGATATCATTACATTCACCATTTATTCTGGTCAACATTTGCTGAATCATTATTTCTAACATAAGTTCCATCCAATGTTTAATATCAGGTATTGATTTTTTCTTTTACGGCCATGACTTTATGTTTTGACATTTTAGACAGCTCTCCCAAGTAAGCACTGGAAATACTGGTACTGTCAAACCAGACCCCATCCTATATTTTCTAACATTTATCCCCATCATGAGATATATTTACATCAGAGGTGTTCCAGTTCCAGCCTGACATTTCCAACATGAGTTGTTTTTCATCAAACCTATCCTATCCAGTTTAAAGGAGTACATATTTCTCCTTCTTATTATACTAGTATTTTGTATTTTATGTCATTGAAAAGTCTGACTAGTCACCCATACTAAGACGTACACTTGTAAGAACCATGCATTCATGGAATGAGTAAGACAGCTAAACATGTGGGTGATGTCATCAACATCCACTCTTCTAATGGAAGAAAGACTACATGTTTCCATGATCACACGGTCTGTCTTTTGTCTTGATCAGTTTCATATGACTTAGCCTAAAGTTTGGAAACAGCACCAGGATTGACACCAAAGGGGCACTCCGCGTACCGGGACACCAGCTTTCAGTTGGAGGGGATTTTGCCACATTTTTGGGGAGCTACCCCAAAGTTTGATGAATGCACTATCCATTTAAGTTTTACCTTGTTGTAAAGATTACTAATCAGACTTTCCAATGACATATATACAATACTAACTGATATTATTATACGGGTGAATCTGACTTTTTGTTTTGATGCCCAGGTGCAAGTATGTCTATGTTCATTTGCGTTTTCTTTATCTTCATCTTTTGGTTTTATGCGCTCAAGTGTTTTGTATTGTTAATATTACACATAGGTTTGGTGAATGAAGATATGAATCACTAAGTGGACAACATATTACCCCTCAAGATTTATTTTAGTACTGGTTTAACGATCTTGAATGGTGCAACAGAAGGGTAAATTGTATCAACTTAAGATTTACTTAGAATTGCAAAGATCCCTGATCACTCAATACAACAAAATAAAGTAAAAGGTATTATTAAAGGGAGAAATAATCGACTGAACTAATGTTTCCAAACTTCTTCTTGGCTTACAGATACATGGACTTTAATGTACTCGCCCTGCCCGAGATTTCTGAGTTATATATTCACCAGTACTTTCTAATAATTATTACAAATGGAAAATAAAACACTTAAGTTTGCCATAATGCAAAGAATACTGCAGCAAATCCTATAGCCTTCATCCATACCGGCTCCCTGTAATCCAACTTGTCTGCATCTAATTCAAGGAGCCTATTTGGCCTGATTGAAGAGTGTGGTTATTGTGCTGTGCGCCACTTGTTCATCAGCGAGAGAGAAAAAAATAAGTCTTATGCAGCCCTGGAAACATGAAGACAAGAGTTTAGAGATTAACTGACAATGTCACATGAAGGGGAAATGATGCAGCAAAGAAAGAATAACACACAATAGTGGAGGCTTTTCCCTTTTAGAGTTTGATGTGTTAAAAATTCATCATGTTGTTTTATTCACTTTGGCCTAGATGCAGCAAAGCTTTCATTGTGTGAGAGTAAAATTAAGGCTCAGCATCCTCACTCCTGGAGCCATGCAGGAGAGGTAAAGATCCAGGGAGAGGAATGATGCATCATGGTATTTTCTAGACTCCACAGCACAATGTGAAGGAGGGCTACTTTAAAGAAAAACACCCCAGAAGTGTTTCATAAGAGCTGATAAATATCTGTTTGCTCCGCACTGCATTAAGAGACTACAGCTTCTGTTTAAGGTCTGACTATGCTGATGCAAAATACGGACTTTTATGGCTAAAGGAAGAAACTCAGCCGACTTATCCTGCTTTAAAATCAGAGTAAGAATAAAAATGATGCACTGCTCTGCTCCCGAATAGATTTCCAGTGATGCAGGCATTCTCAATGCTGCGATAAGACAAAATAGCACAAATGAAAGCATCCCACCCAGCCCCAAGTGCTCCAAAAACATAATCCCTGAAACAAAGCCCGCACAAACCATCCGACGTGACATAGAGCAGTGATAATATGCAGTGAATAACACTTTCTATTCCGTTTTACCTTGTTGGCAGTTGTTGTCTCCTCATGATGCGCGGAAGGCTGCGTCCATGAAGCACGGCTCCCTTCATTTAGTCCCTTTTCCTCCGCGCGCTCTCTCTCGCGTAAGAGAGCAGAAATGCGCCCCGCAGATCCGTGTTTTCCATAAAAGCTGGTGACGTGAAGAGGTTTAAGTTAAATGGTTGAGTTCAGAGATGGAGGGGGAATGGGAAGAGTGGCGAAGGAGCGTAAAAACAAGCCGTGGTGTTGGTATTACGCAGCACCGGCGGCGAGACTGAGAAAGCGACAGCCGGGCTCCCTTTAAATGATGCGCAGCAGAGGCTGAGAGTGTGTGAGTGTGTGAGGTACACAAGGAGCGACTGTCTGGACCACCCCAGACCCCTCCCCCTTTCCACCTGCCTCTCCCTCCCTCTTAGCCTCTCTCTCTCCCCCTCGCTTTCTTTCTTTCCAGGGGCGGGTTTAGGAATTTTAGAGCCCTTGGGCAAAAACCAATGAAAGCCCCCTCACCCCCACCCACCCCATTCCCATATGCCCAGTCAATCATAGCATGTCAGTAGATTTTTTTAGGCTTTTTTAGGGTTCTTTGCAGTACAGTATGAGTTAGTGGGAGAGAGTGCACACTGTGTAAATATCTCAGACACAATGCCAGCTTTTTCACAAGTGAGTAAACCTGGCAAGGAGGCTGGCAGCAACTTTAGACAGCGTTAGGAGCTTTTCTGTGTTTTTAGAAGCTACATTTCAAGACTTTCTTTTAATAAAAGAAAAAGCATGATTGATTCATAGGAAATTGCTTTTCTGTCCACAAGCGCAAAATGCTGACCGCTAACTGAGTTACAACCATCTACTTTTAACTGTTGTTGTAGCAACCCATAAATTGGTACACATGTATGAACAATCTTAAAAATTAATTAACTGATATTTTCTAATGTATCAAGTCAAAGAAATAATAATGATTAACTTTTTGGAAAAAATAACACTGATTTAAAATACATTTACAATGCTGGGAAATATCTGTCTTATGCTTCTATCAGAATTTGTAACATTGTTACTCATTTATAGCCACAGCAGTAAAAACAGACTTCTTGGTATCCAGTGTTGTAATTGTAGTCTATCAATATACTTTTATAGTCTACAAGCACAAAATAATAATTCGTAATTCACTTATTTATTTGCTTTTATTTTATCTATATCTATTATGATCCATGTTATTCTACTGACCATTAATGAATGCTACTTACCCTTGTGCTGCTGCAACAACCAACTTTCCTTTCTGAGGATCAATAAAATATATTCTGATCTTATTTTTTCATGATTGTTTATATCAAACACTGTGATGCAACACCATTCATAAAGTGCACTGTCATGCAAAACATGCCAATCAAAGTAATACCATATTATCAAAACTGAAGATGCATGGATGCAATTTTCCCCTTCCAGTCAAATGCCTGCCTAGTTCCAGCCAATTATCAGTCAACATCCAGCCAATGGAGGTGCCCAAAGTCCACCCCAAACATGCCAATTTGATGGTACATCCCACAGAAGAATATATCCTGTGAGCTTGTCCTTATTGGAGTAGCGCATTAACAAGTCTCTACTTTTGTCATGTCATTGCAGGGGATCTTGTAACAGTTTCGACAGTAAGCAGGTCCCAGCATGTTCCAGTCACGGATTAGTCAAGGCTAATCCGTTATGGAAAGTGGGGAAGTCAAAATGGCTCTATCTGTACCACTCAGCTGTAAATGATCATTTACTCGTTTGTTTGATGGCTTTTAAAGAAACAGTTTCATTCCCTACATGAAGGTTGTTTTAGCTGACTGATCTCACGTGCTATCCTACCTGTATGATCCACTGAAAGAAGCAGTGTTGTCAGTTATTTCAGGGTCTTTAAGGCAGAGAATTTCTTCTGAGTCTGACATTAGCACGTCACATCAGCAGTAGTGCTCCGGGCTCTATGATTCTGCAAATCCATTTCTCCAGGGCCAGAGCAACCCAGTTACAACTATGGAGGAGTGGGTGAGCCAACGATGATTATCACAGTGTGGAAGTGCACACTGTCTGATTGGGGCAGGAAGGAAATATGAAGGCAGAAAATAGAGAGATTTGTGTGATGAGTCAGGCAGAGGAGAGAAATCCACAGGTAAAACAACTTCCTCTTTAATTATTCAACACACATGAAGACATCAAGGCCAGCCAGCCGCTGCTTAATACCAGGGATGTTTACGTGTGATTCATTTTGTATAAGAGCTGAATAGTCTCGTAAAGCACTCAGGAGCTTGTCAGATTGTGGTTTGTGCATTCTGGAGTCTGAAAAAGACATAAAAACATTAGTATACTCAATACAAAGTCAATGACCAAGTGAAATATGCTGAGTCATCTCAAGAGCGCAGCTAAGGGACTCATCTAGAGTTTGATTGTAGAGACATGGTTCAGCTTATGTGATGGTTACTTTCACTTCAAGATTTTTATTTCAGTGAATGTTTAAAAACATAGTAGTTTCACAATCAGCAATAGGATATCTATTTCTGGGAAATTATGAATTTATGAGAAAAAAACTTGACTTTTTAATGTGTTTATGAGATGATTTATTGAGACATGAATTGGCTGAATGTTTGTGGGAGGAGTTTGATAAGGCAGGAGACACAGATGGGATGTTGATTGTTTTTGTCTGTAGGTGAGCTTTTTGATTCTGTCTTTCGGGACGTTTGATGATGATGGATGTGGTCATAAAAATTGTGGAATCTCACAACTGAATTAAACCCAGAATGAAGTCGACTGATCCATATGATTTATTATGGATGTATCAGAAATATGGTTACAGAAATGCCTTGGAGGAGATTTGTACCCTCAGAACATTTCTAATTATCCACCAGGGAGTTAATGTTTTTGCCAGTGTGTGTTTGTCTGTTTGTTAGCAACTTTACAGAAAAACTCCTGGATGGCTTTACATGAAAATTTCCCTAAAGGTGCAGTTTGGTCCAAGAAAGCAGCCATTACATTTTTTGGTGGTGATCTGGATATTTGTTTGTGTGGGAAAAAAAAACAAAAAAAAAACCTAAAATTAAAAAAAAATCTCAGGTTACCATTGGGCTTTATTGAAAAAAAAAGTAAACATATATAGCCATTTCCCAACAGATTTGCTTCCAGCTTTACATGGTAATGTGGGGTCCATGAATCTATCATCAAGGTAAATTTCAAGTGTATCTGATCCAGATTGATGTCACACAAAAACACTTAAGTTTAGAATGGGAAATCCCATTAATTTCTCTTTGGCTGCTGTGAGGGTTTTCACCTCCTTTATGTCATAACAGGGATTGTAGTTTATTAGCAAAGTGACATCAACATGCTTCAAACCTATGTGACTCCATTTCCCAGCTTCCCTTGCAATGCTGGTGGAGACATACGGTAAGTGAAAACTCAGCCGTCCAATCGGAGCGCATGATGATCAAGAATTGTATCTTTTACAGGTGTTGTGGAAAAGCCACTGCTGTAACTGAGTTGCTTTGCTGAGGTCTGCACTCTCTGAGTGCTTCTCTAGTTGATTTATGAATTTTTAAGTTCACCCTCAGCATAAAACACATTGAGTTTATCTGCAATGAAATGTGCTCTCTAAGAAAAATTGCTTTGCAGCAAGTTACCATCATGCTGGATCCTTGACTAAAGCCCCATGACATTGTTCATTTGTGTTCTTGGATCAATACTGATAATACCTCTGTAGCAAATAAAAATGTTTCTTTGTGGTCATTTAATGTATAAACCTACTTTCATGACTTTTTTAAGCTTGAACATTATCAATGAGAGCAAATGGCTATTATTAAGCTACTATTGAACTACAACATGGCTGTTCAACTAAGAAGTAACTGCAATATTTCCAATGTTTAATGTCTTGTGGCATCTTGCATTACCTTACTAGCCACTCTTCTGACCAAGTCGCTCTGTTTTTTTTTTTTTTACCAAATTTAACAACACAAGCTCACAAAGTGTACACCAGCATCAACAGGTAACCTGGATGTTCTCATGTCCTCTGGTTCCCAGTGAGTTTTCTGTCACTTATCGCTTAAACCCACCAAGTCTTCATCAGCAGACTGCTGCTGTGTGTACTCCATGTCCAAACAAGTCTCCGTATGTATCCAATACATACAATGGCCATAACCTCTGGAAATATCGCCAAATTATCTTTTGGGCAGTGCCTTTCCTATATTGACCAACAGTGATTTTAGTCTGGTCTATGCTTTATTTTGCTTGTGAGTCTTCTTAAAGGGATAAGCCGACAATCTTATTGTTGTTTTCATGTCTCGCCTCCCACCTAAGTCAAACTCTTCAGCAACTCTAAATGGTCGTTTGTGCTTGTTGCGACTCCTTTTTTTAACCATGTTATGCTTACAAGCACATCCTTGGAGGTTTGCACATGTGCCATGCGGTTTGGTTTTATATGTATTCCTTTGAAAATAACATACAGTGCTAATATTAATCTAAAAATAGATAATGTAAGATAACATGGTTTAAAAAAAGAGTCACAGCGAGTACATAGGATGATTTAGAGCTGCTGAAAAGTTTATCTGATTACCGTAGGGAGAGGCAGGCTAATGCGACCAATTCAATCCCAGTGTTTGAGCTAAGCTAATTGACAGTGGGCAAGCGCCGCCTGTCACTTCCTTGTTACTTCAAGCACAGTCAACAGCTTGGTGTCTATCTGTTTGTCATGGACTCAGGGGAGAGTAAAGACATGACAAAAAAATAAATTTGTTGAGGTGCTGGTTTGTAAGCCTTGATGTTTATGTTTTCATCCCAAATGTAGACTTATACTGAAAACTTGTAAGAGAAGAATACTTCAAATATTTCTTCTCACTTTACTTTTCATGCTCTAGCAGATCAAGGGATTTTCTGCTATCAAAGATGTTTGAAACACAACAAAACACCGATCATGAAAGAATATATAATACATTTTGTTCCGTACATCACAACTTGAAAACGCTTTATATAAAGAATGGCATTTATGTGATCAATGCATAGAATTTTCTGTTTTGTAATGGGGATAAACGAGGAAAAATATGTTTCCTCCTTTTGCTTTGAATACTTTCCAGTCTGAAACCTGTCACTCAGCTTTTGTATTTTCAATCAATTACATTTTTTTTTGCTATTGATGCCAAGAAATGTGTTTTTGTCCTTTTAAAAGAACAGTTATTTGTCCCAAGTGCATTATGAAGGATTTCGTTTGGGCTCGGAGAGACAGTACCTCTGAAATTTCTGCTTTCATCCTCAGAAAAGCTTTTATAATCTCAGATTGACTAGTAAGGTCATCAGGGTTTCACAAGTATTTTCACCAACCAAAAAGGCCACAATGTGTTAAATTTGCCATGAAATTGGAAAAATATAACCATTAATGTGACACTTGCTTATAAAGAATATCAGTAAGAAACAGAATCAACACCTGCATGGATCTTTACATGCATTCCCCTCATATTGTATGTGTTCTGATTCTGTTTTACAAGCTTTTTTTCATTCAATTCATTCTCAAGTGGATGTTTTCCAGCACAAGATCTCCCACCATAAACTGAGCCCATGAGAGTTGGTGGAAACTGGACCATTTTGAGAAAATTGTGAGTCGAGCAGACAGCCTATCAGGATGAAGGGCCGCGGGGAATTGGTTCCCCATTTCTCTGGCAGAGGTCACAGAGAAAGTTAAAAAGTTTTGAAGTGACAGTGTGCAGAAGATACTGAGATTCACTGAGAGATGCTGAAAGCTCTCAGTGTTGACGAGCTGTTGCAGCTGACACTTGTCCAATTCTATTTTACACTGATGTCAAGTAGTCTTGTCAGGCCGACCTGCAGTGAAGCAACACAAGTTTTAGCAGTTAGAATTTTTACTTTCAATCTTCTCTAAAACTGAGTTGTCTGATCAGTCGTGTAAGATGACAATAAATAGGTAAGAACACATACATATATTACTGTAGCTGTGACTACTTACATAGATGACAAACTGCTGTGAACCTTCTTCAAATTTCAAACAACTTTTTTTGTCTCCAAGGGACAAATCAAAGACACAAAGCAGGAGCACGGCAAAAACAGAAAAAGAAAAGTGACATCAGCAAAAAGTGTAAAGTATTTAAAAGAATACAATACACAAATTCTTAAAAATAGAACAATATTTACGAAATATATATAAAGGAAGCAGCTATGTTACATCGTTGAAGGACTACATTGCATATTCGTGGACTTTAAATGCTTAAATAAGTTGTGCTAAGTGATTTGTATGAAGAGAAGTGAGGAGAAATCTTATACACTGGGTAAGTAAAGTGCTCATAGTGCAATAAAGGACCAAACTATTCAGGCAAATACATTCAGTACTTTGCTTCAAGTGCTTTATCCTACATCAGCCATGAACTGAAATGACAACCTTTGACATAAATTCTTATTTTAAATAAATTAAACCCTATTTAATTGCATTTCAGCTGAATGCTACTATATTAATCAACATCAGTCATCTCTTTTTATAATGATTATACCCATTAACATTAATATTACTGTAGGTGGATCTCCCCATCCATGGTTGTTATAGATTATAATACCATAATAACTATGTTTACAACCACACAGAAAGGATAACGCTCTTGAAAACAAGATGCCAAAGCTGGCTTACCTCGAACAAATATGGTCTGGGTGTTCATACATTTGTTACTATCATGAATTCTTATTTTAGTCCTTTAGTACTGGCCTGCCTTGCTCACACCCCCGACACGGCTTCAATCGATGGCTGTTCAACATGAGTCTAGATCAGCTCAATATTTCCTGATTAACAGAGATTTTTTCTCCGCTGTAACAGTTGCAAATTGTGTCAAAATGTTTTTGGTTGAAATTATATATGTATGTACTGTATTTGCCTCTGCCAAGGAGGTTATGGTTTCGCCAGGATCCGACAGTTTGTTTGTTTTTTTGTCTGTTAGCAAGACAACGAAAACTACTGGATGGATTTAGATGAAATTTTTTCCAGAGGTGTGATTCGATCCATGGAAGAAGCCATTATATTTTGGTAGTGATCCCCATACTTATCCAGATGCAAAATATTCCCAAAATTTGCAAAAAAAAAAAAAAGCCATAACTTTGTTTCATATTTTAAAAAAGCACATCTCTGATATCACTTCATGGACATACTTCAACATTTACATAATATATAAGATAATTCTATCTTCTCAGTCAATTTCATCTGGATCTGATACAGACTGACCTTAAAAAAAACGTTGAAGTTTATAATGGCAAATCCCATTCTTTCTTCTCACCTGCTGTGAGGGTTTTGCCCCCTTTATGCAACTATAGTAATTGTAGCTTATTTGCAAACTCATGTCAGCATTTTTCAAGCGCATGTCACTACATTACCCAGCTTCCTTTGTAATGCCAGAGCTCTCCACATAGACATGTGCTGTCATATCCGAGCGCACGGTGATATCGAATTGGATCTTAGAGAAGGTCTGCTCTCTTTGAGGGCTTTTCAGAGAATGACTTCGACCTGCTCTTGTTTGGATCGTCTAGTTCAATTACTTTCAGCAGAGATGCCATGTCAACCACCAGGGAGTCCTCTTTGGACCTTCTAGATGCATACATTGTTTTTTCTATCCTATTGGATATTTGTATATATTTTTTGGTATTTATGTTTATATTTCTGCTGTTTCTTCCTTGAGTGAAATCACCAGCCCAAACAAAATTCCACATATGTTGCGAGTGTACTCGGCCAATAAAGCTGATTGTGACAGGTGTTTTGTATTAGATGAATACATTTCAAAAAGCTGTCGAAGTCAATATTAAATGGGCATCAATAAAAACTGTTTGCCTTAAGAACTCACCTTAATCTATGTGGCATAGACTCGACAATGTGCCGGAAACATTTCTCAGATATTTTTGTCCATATTGACATTATAGCATTACACAGTAACTACAGGTTTCTCACCTGTACATCCATAGCACAAATCTACTGTTCCACCACATCTCAAAAGAGCTCTATTGGATTGAGATCTTGTGTTTGCGGAGGCCACTGAGTACAGTTTGAGATTATTTGAGCTTTGTGACACTTGAAGTAGCCACAAGGAAATGGGAACACATAACCCATATGGTCATAAAAAGAATGGACATGGTCCAGTACTCAGGTAGCCTGTGGCATTCAGACAATACTCAGTTGGTATTACAGGGTCTAAAGACTAGCATCATAGCAGTGCAGCCATAAATCCACAGCAACTGTGTGATGCTAACATTATGATATGGACCAAAATCTCAGAGCAATGTTTACAGCACCTTGATGAATCTGTACCCCCAAGATTTAAAGCAGTTCTGAAGGCTAAATGGGTTCCAGCACTAGCAAGGTGGAACAAAAAGTGGCCAATGAGTCTACATAATAATGTCATCATCATTCAAGAGAAAACTTACTCACTCATATAAAGATAAAAATAGCATCGGACTCAGCATGGACCCTTGTGGAACACCGTTTTTTCTATTTAATCTTCTATTGGAGTACTGTTGTAAAATTTTAACTTCTTTTTGTATCTGGGCTCATTGTGTCTAGTCTCTTAGGCAGAATTCTATTTTTTCATACACTTAAGCAGACTATATCAGCCTTTGAGTTGCATAATCTGATAACTCACATGCTGGACAGATGGAGTGGTATAACTCTGAGCATTAATGTGGCAGCAGAGGGGGCCTCACCGTAAAGTGGGCTGTGCATGTGGCAGTGTCTGAGTACACACTGTATGTGAGAAGAGGCAGAGCAAAAAATAGAGTACTTGTTCTTATTTTCTTTCCAACATATTACCACTTGTTCCCTGTGATGGTGTCACAGACTGTTCCCTGAAAAACATATGTGCACCCCCTTCACTCCAGGGATCACATGCACTTTCAAAGGCAGTCCCTCGCCCAGCAGGTCTTTGATTGCATCCCTCTTTGTTCATGTTTACAGTCACATTTATTTGCCCTTTCCTGTGCTCTGCTGAATTGCCTGTGTATTGTCTTAACCTTGCAGATGAAAGGCCCCTGGACGCCCTTAAAGCAGGGCCACGGGAGGCCAACGAGGCAGCAGCTAAACAGCTCCGGTGCCATGGCCGTCCCCTGGCTGTCGATGTCGGTGAACCCAGCTGGTGGAGGCCTCGTCGAGGGACGCAGCACCACACCGAAGCTGGGCATCTGCTGCGGCGTGATAGCCTTTCAGCGCATTATCACGTAAGGCTATTCTTCTTGAGCACGCTATAAAAGGATTTGTAATAGATTCATAACACGCCAGCCTGAATAATGTGTGTGTAAGGAGGGGATGCTGGCTTTGTTCTTCCCTCTGCCGTCTCCTTGCCAGTTTGAGCATGATGATGACAGAAGCTGGGTTTTTGTCTCTGGCATTTTTTTCATTCACAACCTGGAACTCTCAGCGCTCACAAGGATTTCAAGGGATTGTCATGTTCGTATTTACAAAATAGAAGGAAGCAGAACAGAAGATGGTGAAGTATGAAACACCAGTGTGCTGCTGTGATTGGAATTGGATCCAAAAATCAGGCTTTACTCAGTATTACTGCTTATAGTTTTGGCTGCGTTTTCTGTTTCTGTAGGGGACTACTCTCAATGCACTGACAAGAAGGTAGATGTAAAGAGAGGTTCTTGCAACCATATGTTTCACAAATAGAACTTAAACATACTTATTTGATCGCACATTCCTCTAGTGTGTAAAAAGACCCTCCCACCACTTCTTAAACCACCAAAAATTAACTATGATAACATACGGTAGAAAATCTCAGCTGTTTGCATTCATATTCTACAGGTTAATATTTTAGCATGCGATGTTTACACCAGACAGTCCTCAGATAATTTCCTCAGACAAGCCCTCACAGGGGAGCACAGTTGTTAATTAAGCCGTGCATATGGAAATTAGCATTCTTGGCTCATGCAGAGGAAAGTGAATCTAAACTCTAATATAATCAAATATCTTTGACCCTGTTTACGTTTTGCATTAATTCCAAACTTGGTGTTTGAATATCAAGTAGTAGTCGAGAATGCTTGGTTTGATGCATCCCAATGCGAAGCTATGGTGGCTTGATATCAGGCATTATCTAAGTGAATACAGAAATGGTCTAGGATGCAATCATTGATTGATTTGTCAATGTTGACTCTAAACATATTAAAGACCAACGTGAACTTCATTAGGTTCATGGTGATTAGAATCCTGCCTCTTGATGCAGATCAATGTCCATCACCTCTCAGATGGATCCTCACTTGGTAGCCTATCATGTGGAATTTTTAATGTCTTAGGGTGTTTTCACACCTAATAGTCTAGACCAGGGTTTTCACCGTGGGACACATTTTTTTTAACCACTGTATGGATTAGGTTTGGCTAGTTTTGGTTTCTCGTTACAATTTTATGTGCAGACTAACATTGTGTGACAGGCCGATGTCATCTCTCATCAGCTACATAAGTTGCGTGTCTTCATTTACATCAGTTGACGTGTTAGTGGGTGATTGTCTGACAAAAGCATGTTGAATATGAAAGTGTAGACTTGTTTGTGTTTTCATACAAGATGAATGAGAGGATTCATGCTGTTTTCGCCGAATAATATGTCAGGTGCTTTGTTGGAGCTACCAGCTGCAACAACTACAGGAGCAAAACAGAAGAATAAAATGATTACACAGTTCGACCTTTCTTTTCATGCAGAAACTTTATTGTTGTCAGCAAAGGTGGAGAATGCTGCATGCAATCCTGCAACCACGGTAGTGCTGTATAGGGAGAAAAGAAAGTAAGTGTATCCACTCCCTTTCATCTTCTCTGCTAACAACTGTAAAGTTTCAGAATTCTTGTAGGTCTTTTCCTAACTTCTTGTCATTTCTATAAAAGTCCAGAACTTACAAGATGCTTTCAACACTGGTCACAATCCCACCACCACGGTTTGGTCCAACTGAGACCACATCTTAAGGTCAGACCAAAGTTTGGCTGTTTAGTTTGCACTATGGTCCGGAGGAGGTATCAGGTCAGCTTTGGGAGCACGTGGCTCAAATCTGCACAACCAGCAGTGTAAACCCTACTCAATTTATAGGTGTTTGTGGAGTTAAGGATGCAAGCGTGCAAACCCTACACCCTATGGGCAAGGGCTGTCAACCCCATTCAGCTGCATAACCGACTGTCAAAATGGCAAGAAGTCAGTTTGCATCTCCCCACCTCCTAAACCTACTTCCAACTATATTTCAATCGGGACTTGAACTAGCCATCCTCTGGTCTCCAGCCAAGGCACTCGGACTGAGCTACACTGCCACCATTTTGGTCCAGACCAAGCAACGTAGGTGTAAAAGCAACCTCAGGTGTTTTTCACACCTACAGCTCAGTTACTTTGTTCCAGTTCAGGTCAATGTGACCTGTTCAATCCAAGCACCAGAATGGGGAAGAAAAGGCCAATATATGTGATATGGGTTGGTTTGAGAATTTCAGAAAATGTCGATCTTCTGGGGTATTCACGCACATCCCAAATGGTCCAAAAAAAGAAAAATATCCGATGAGAGGTAATCCTCTGGGGCCAAAAATGTCTTTTTGATTCTATAGGTAAGTGAAAAATGGCTAGAATTTTCCTTGATGATAGAAACACAACCATAACTTAAAAAGCACTTGGTACAACCAAGGCATGCAGAAGACCAGTTTTGGAGGCACATGTTGAGTCTTACAGCAGATGGGCAATAAAGGCAGATGACTCCATCGGGTGTCACTCCTGTCAGCAAAGAACAGAAAACAAGAGCAACTATTTGCTCCGTTGGACAAACGAAGATTGGAACATGTTGCTAGGTCCGACGAGTCTTAATTTCTGTGTGGCATTCAGATGGAAAGGTCAAAGTTTGGTGAAAACATAGAACTACCCCATCTTAGATCAACAGTTCAGGCTGGATGTGGTGGCGTTATGATATGGAGTATTATTATTTATGCACACTTTGGGGCCCCAAGTACAAATTGAGCATTGTTTTAATTTCACAGCCTACCTGAGGATTGTAGCTGACTAAATCTATCACAGGGTACCCATTTTCTGATGGTTGGTACAAGCCATGTCACAAAGCTCAAATCATCCAATCATCAGTTTCTCACAAATCCAGTGGCCCCTACGATCACCAGATCCTACTCCAAAGCAGGTCCTTTGGGATGTGGTAAAACTGGATTTGCATCATGGATGTGGAGCAACTGCATGCTTTTATTGTGACGAGGCACTTCTGCTACCTAGATACTAGCAGATGTACCTAATACCATGGGAGCTTGGTAAATGAAGAATACTTGATTGTTGCCAAAAGTATTTTTTTTAGCATTGATGTTCAGTTAAAGTCTAACATGCTGCCGTTCAGCTGACCAGAGTTGTGGTGTGCGGTGTAATACCTTAATGTTCTGCCATTGTGTTAAAATTGTTATTTTAAGCCCTTCTGAGGTCTCTAGCTCCCTATAATAAACACTGAAGGGTGTATGAAACTGAGTCAGTTGCAAGCTCAACAAAACATCATGTTCAGCTATGAAGAAAAAGGCCCATTACTGTTTTGTAAGAGTTGGTAACTTCAAGACAGACAAATAACTGTTTCTGCTTACTTCCTGCACCTATTCTTTCGTTTAATTTCTTGTGACAAGATAATTAACTTTTGTCAGAGGTCTTATTTTTGCATTCTGTGGTTCCCAAACTACATTCCCCAAATTACACTGATTTGTGATTCAGATGATGTAATAAGCATACGTTTTAAGCCTAGGACAAAGTGTTTTAATTGCTGCATGCATTAGCAGAAGCAGGGTTTTTAGTTTGAATTAATTACAATGATAGCTCCTCTTAGTGTCTTCTTTGAAATAAGAGCCACTCCCTGAAGAACTATGCTTAAGCTTGGTAGATTTTCTTCGTTTTACTCAACAAAGCGTCTCTCTGTTTGCCGGACTTTGCTGTACATGAGCGTCTGAAGAAAATAGGTTTTGAGCATCTGTTTGGTATTCACCACAAATAAGAACTGCCCAATCTTCCCCAATACTGAATATGTAAGTGACCTGAAAAAGCTCCGATCTCATCAGTTCTCCAAGCTCCAGACTGCTTTAAATTCCAACAAGACATTGGTCCCTGAGGATGAGCTTTATACAGTGTAAACCCACAGAGCTTCAGCTGTCATTCTGCTCTACGGGCTCCTTTGTCAAAGGTCTCCTTAATCAAATAGACACCATATATCCCTTCTCTCCATTCATCCATATGTATGGGCTCCCACGTTTGATAGATGACTTCATATCCTCAGCAAAATAACAATAAGACATCTGAAACATGCACACAAAGAATCACACACATAAAGCACACTTAGCTGCAAAGATAATATTGTGACAATTTGTCACGGCAGCCCATTTGGAAGTCAGAATCTACCTATTTCTTATGATCAAATCACAGCAGGCACAACAAATCATCCTAAAAAGAAATCTCTTCGCTCTCCCAACAGCTGTGTTCATAAGGTGCCGTGAAGCAAAATCAAGTCTAATTAAAATTTAAACAATGAGTTTCAGCTTCTTTTTCTTCAGCTGTGGTAATGCTTTCAATGATTAATAGGTTGCATAATTGATGATGCTGCAAGCTTGTGGGCTATTAATCACCTTCCTATTATATCACAGTTTGGTTCTCATATCCATCTTTTGCTTCCTAGATTGAGAGATTCCATCTTTCCAAATCAAACAAATAATAATTAACCCTTTGTCAAGCCCTGCCCTCATTAGTTACTGAGTTAAACATGATCAACCAGTGTTTATTTTAAATTGATTTAATTCAGTGAATGAATTAGGATACAATGTGCAAAGCTCTTGGGTTTAGAACTGTTGTATATTGGGATGTAGGGGTTATGTGTCTCTTCACCATCACCTGGTCAGGTCATCAGAGGAAACAACAAACACTAACTTTATTAAAAGCAAACTAAAATGAGGGATTCCTGATGCCCATGTTTAAAACAACAGGCCAAATTAGCTTATATCAGTTTGTGACCCCTACCTGACCCCGCCGCAGCACTCTAACCTGATCTGAAAAGCAGATGGAATAACAGAGGTGCTTAATAAAAGAAATTGGACATTTTCTTTCAAACCAAAGATTGCTCAAAGCCCAAATTAACAAAAAACATAACTATTTCGAAGGAAAAACATGAATGTCATGACCAGCACAGTCAAGGTAGAGTGACTGTTCACACTAAATCCAGCTGCAACCCAATTGAAGCTTCAGCCAACCTTTTGAAGTAGTTGCCACTTCACTGCCAGACCTGATTGGTGAATGCCAGACGCTGAAATTGTAAAATGCTCCAATCGTCTATCTC
The DNA here is from genome assembly GCA_036419115.1 of Scarus forsteni. NCBI lineage: Eukaryota > Metazoa > Chordata > Actinopteri > Labriformes > Labridae > Scarus > Scarus forsteni. The sequence goes on from JAZDUH010000443.1 coordinate 12,576,928, forward strand.
CACGTTGCCCTTCGTTGCATTGTTCTTAACACAGGAGCTTTGCTAAGGAAAAGTTAAACACTGTAAAGAATGTTACTGTAGCTTATTTTTGAGCTAATATAGATTTTATAAGTAGCTTTAACCTATAAGTAGAATAATTACAGAGCTTTAAGTGGCACCTTGTATTACTATGTACCAGCTAGTGTTTGTCCCAAGATATCCCTCCTGAGGGACAAAGCTTGCAAGTTCTTTTATTGGCACTCATATTTACTTGTGTCATGAAACATTTCTGTATGTCATGGTGTTTTCCTTTGTAAATAATTATTGTATAAAGTCACTGTAAGTCATAAAATTTTTTAGCACCTGTAGGGAGCAACACCCTCACTGCTGCTGCTGCCACCGCCATTCTCACCAATGAGGACAACCTTGAACCCTGAGTCACAGCAACATCTTAGAGATTGAGCAGGGTAACTCACCCAGTAAACCCACCTCTTTACCTGTAATTGTAAAATATATCACGTATTATTTTACTTCAACAGAAATAAGGAATCTGCTTGTGCAGATCAATTCACAGCCTATTAAAGTCCAGGAGTGTACATTTCTGTATGAGGACTGTATCCGAGACTGCATCCTGGCCATGTGCCGGCACATTCATTATGGAAGTCACAAATCCTGCATATTTTCATTACCACTCATTTACCTCATTTAAATACCCTCTAAAATCTCATGCTGCCCAGCATTGAAGCCAGTCCTAAAGTTGGAATTACTGCTGTTAAGTCTCCATTAGCCTCACTCCATCTTTTAACTGTCATACTGCCGCTGCTACAGATGCTGAGTCCTCCACATCCCGAAACCAGCTGATACACACAGTAATAATGCTAATGCAATACAAGCCCCACTGCCAACAGCAGATTAACGGGAGCCTCGGATGAATCCTGCACATCTTTATCCTTATCCGCTGCCCTTAATCATTTGCTGTGCTGAACGTTGGATAGTTGGCTGGCTGGTGGGCTACAGCTGTTGGCTGGATGGCCTGCTGATAGCAGCTGGAGCAGCAAGTAAACCAGGGTACACTAAATCCACTCATAAAATAAACTGCAAAGCACGACCATTACTGTTACATTTCACTGAAAAAGTGAGTAATTATTGCTTAAGAGAGTACACATTTTTATGATTTCCTTATTTTAACACAAACTGAAGAATGATTTTCAAACAGATCAATATTTGAAGCTGTAATTTACTATGTTTGCTGTGACTAATGAGTATCCGGCATGTGGTTGGCACTTTCAAAGCCTCAGTAAGTGTTTGCAGATGAATCAATCACTCCAGAATTTCTCAGCAGTAGCATATTCTGTCAGTTTTATTTTCAGCTTCATGTAGATTTTTAAAAAGTGTCAAAAAATTCACTTACTTTTTAAATTTATTAACACTAACAAAGCATATTTTGGTAAGGTAAGGCTCTTGGTAAGGTTATTGTGTTAATAGAAAAAATATTAACTGAGTTTGACCACTGTTATCATAGCGACATATGATTATTATGATAATGCATTATAAACAACACAAGTGCATTTTACTTTTACAATAAAGCATGACAAGCACTATATAACACATTATTATGCAATATGCTTACAGTATGTTTTCTTGTATGTCCATAAGAAAGGCTTTCGAAAAAAGTGTTCACAGATTTTCCTATTTTAACTCAATTCAATTCCCCCAGTTCCAATGACATTCAGATGTTGTGTAAAAAGCAAACAAAAAAAGAATACAAATGTTTTTTTGTAGATCCTTTTTGACCTTCATTCAATTGAATAAACTACAAAGACAATATGTTCAGTATTGGAACTGATAACCTTCACGTTTTTTCTGCAAGCACTGACTTATTTTCAATCTAATGCCTGGTACAGCATCCAAAAAAGCTGTGATTTACCACTGTGTTAGATCACCATTTAAACATCACTTAATAAGCATTTTGGAGCTGAGGACACTCATTGTTGAAGCTCTGTAGATTAAATTCTTTCCCATTCTTGCTTAACTTATGACTTCAGTTGATCAACAATGGGCCTCTTTAGTTCTTATCACCTCATAATACACAGCACATTTACAGTGAGAGACAGGTCTGGAGTCTGGCCAGTCTCGTACCTGCACTCTTTTATTACAAATCCACAATGTCATAATATGTGTAGAATGTGGTCTAGCATTGTCTTGCTGAAATAAGCCAGGGACATCCTTGAAAAAGAATTTGAATGAAAAGTAGCCTAAGTTGCTGCAAAACCTGTATGTACCTTTCTGCATCAATGTGTGTGAATGTATCTTATTTTATTCTCCATTTTTTTTTTTTTTTTTTTACTTCCTTTGTATAGAGAAAACAAATGCCACAGTCAGATTCCTTGTTTATGTTGTATGCTTGGCGATAAAAAACATTTCTGATCCTCATTCTTCATAGAGCTGCAAGTCGCTCATGCCATGGGCACTAATGCTCCCCCATACAATTAAATGTGCTGACTTTTTCTGGATGTTGCGGATATATGACTTTTCCTTTCAAGGCAGAGTTAACTTGCACTAGAAGTTGTAGCAACAAATGATGTTAACTGTCAGTGGCTGACTGAAGTGTGCCTTAGCCCACATGACAACATCCTTTGCTGCCTGAGGGATCTAAGGTCATAGACATTCAATGCTGGCTCGACCTTGCTTTTTATATGCAGAGTTTTCTCCGGATTCTCTGAGTCTTTTGATGAAATTATGGACCGTAGATGATGAAATAGCTCAGTTCCTTGCAAGTGTTGAAAAACAGTGTTAAAAAAACTACTGGGTTACATACTCACACAGTTGTTCACAAAGTGGTGAACCTTGGTCCATCCTTTTTGTCAATGACTGACTTTTTCAGGGATGCTCCCTTTTTTAACCAGCCATGACATTCACTTGTTTCAATTAACCTATTTACATGTTTGGGATTTTTTAAGACTTCTGTAACTTTCCCAGTCTTCTGTTCCTGCTCCAGTTTTTTGGGAGCATGATGCCAGCATCAAATTCAAAACTACAGAATACCTTAAAACAAACGAAGTTAATCAGGTTTACTATTAAATGTTTTGTCTTTTAGTGTATTCAATTTATTATATGAAAAATGATTTTTGAATCATGAATTTTTTACGTTTTATAACATGCTCCAACTTCATTGTAATTGGGGTTTGTGTATAATAAAGTCAGATGAAACAATCCTGTTCCTATGACGTGAGCATGTTGGACATCACACACTTATAGACTTACCCTGTCTGTTTGTAATCTAGCTGGAGTGCTCTAGCTCTAGTGTAGACAAACATGGTTGACAACTAGCAAGACGGATTGAAGCTTTTTGTGACTGACCATCAGCTATCTGGGACATCCAGAGTGGTAGAATTGTCAATCCAACTCCTCTTGTCAGTTGTTCCTCCATTTTGATGTCCATCTAACAGTCATCGTTATAGCTGTTTTTTGTGCTTGGTTACGCCTGGTCCCTGTTTTGTTCCATGTGACAAATGTACAATCGGATTTCTAATAAAAGGTCATCTTTGAGACTATCCAAAGCTATGCTGACTTTGGTCAAGAGGGTTATTTTAGGCTAAAATACTGTGTTTATAATCTTTAAGTCAAAAGTGAAGTATGATGCTGATACTGAAAGGATGGTAGAAAAATGGGCATGGACTCCACAAGGTTTTATTTATAAAGGCAGGATGCACCAAGGCACTCCCTGTTTGACATTGGGGAAATTGCTGTTTGAATCAAATTAAGTTCTTACTGGGGCAGAGGGCTGAGAGACAGCATGCCAATCTCCTCTTCTCACTCTCCCCAGGGTGCATTTATATCCTCAGAGACACTCAGAAGTACACACAATCAAATGCTCTCATGCAAATGAGGGTTGCTTGCTGTTGGTCCATCCAAAATCTTCACTGACTCTCTTTCCCATGTGGGGTTGCAGGGAGCTGGATCTAATCCCAGATGACATTAATAAGAGGTAGAGTACAATCCCAGCTGGATGCCAATGAGTAACAGTGAAATATTGAGACAGATAAGAAAATGTACACTCAACCACTCCTACAGCTAATTCAGGCTCAATCGCATTTGTTTTTCTTTCCTCTACCTCTCATTTTGAGTGTTCTCTCAACCCTTGAAACGGAGTGAGAAGTGGTCATGGCAAAATCTCCCGTACAAAATGAAATGACAAGTCAAGACACTGCTCATTGTTTCCCTTCAGGCAGATGAGTCTTGTTTGCCAGAAGTCCCTGGACAGAAAAAGCATATATGTATGTTTGGTTGCTCATATTTCACATTTCCAGATAACATTTTTGGATAAAAACATGATGTAGAGAGCTACCAAAAGAGACATTAATGTACTTCTGTACAATTTTAAAAGCAAAGTATCCAAGGGTGATATAAAACACAATAAACTATATAAAACTGTGAATATTGTAACTTATAAACATTATTAGAGTTTGTTTGTCTGTCTGTCTGTCTGTCCGTCTGTGAACAGAATAACTCAAAAAGTGATGGATGGATTTTGACGAAATTTTCAGCATGGGAAAAGGAAGAACTGATTCAATTTTGGTGTTGATTCGGAACAGCGTCTGTCCGCCATGAAGAAAAATGTGATTTTTTGAATAACTACTGAACTAAAACAGATAGCATTATGAATCCAATTGCTAATGTTGTGTTTGCATGGTCAATGAATCTAAATATTTACATGAAATAAAGGTAGGCCTAATTTTTATGGTGAAAATCACAATATGGAGGAGGACTGTGGCGCTGGCGGATGTCTGCGCTCTCCGAGTACTTTTCTAGTCAACATAGCAACTACTTCATTTGAACACTTCCTCCCAAGTGTGAGTTTCCATTTTGCCATTGTTTGCAAAAACCCTACTCCTTTACATAAACATGCAAAATGTGGTGGTAGCAGCAAAGAGTGTATTGTATGGACCTGAAGTTATTTTTATGCCTTTGGACTATAGGATTTAGGCCAAGCACACATAAAAAGCCCAAAAGCTCTACACAGAAAGACCCTGTCAGATGGGGGTTCAAAGCAGAACTCTCTTGAAGTCACAGTTTTGCCTGGCTGCCCTCACTGTGCTGAAAAATATTCCTTTATAAATGAACCTGAGGTGGCATCTTCAGCATTTGCAACCAACTTCCACTAGACACAGGACTATTAGTTCAGAGCTGACATTCACCCATCACACCAGAAGTCGTTTAATAACTGGTTTCATATTTTACATTTTGTTTATTTGGGTGACCTTTTTTTTGTCTCTCTTTCTATCCTGTTTACCAAGTTAGAAAGACTGACTCAGTGAGTTGGCCATCAGATGATATAATCAAGCCTAAGAAATACATGTGTAAACAGAAATAAACTAAACTTGGATTTTTCTCCCATCTTATACAAATGTCTGTTCTGTATTAACCATGCGCTATCCAACCCCTGGGGTGGGTGGTTATTTGCTTCACTAAGCATAAAATTGGGAACATATTTTCCTATTTTCTTTAAAAACACGAACCCAAAATAATGCTCTTGTATTTGAATAATGGCTGTTTGCCATATTTAATAGACTGAGAGGTTCTGCTGCGATGCTCTTTATGGCTCTGTGATGAATAGAGCATAATGTCAGCTATATATAATGGAGTTAAGAGGAATTATGCAGTCAAAATATTCATCATAATTTAACAGACTCAATTTATGTGTCTTTTTGATGCACTGCATTTTTGAGTTTACCTGGTCTTATCTCACACAGTGCTGTTTATTTTCACTCCTCAAAAGGCTGTATGTAATTCAGAAATCAATCATATGCACATCCTCTAAATAAGATTAAAGGTTAATCTTATCTTCCCAAAGTAATGGCAAAAAAACCAAAATCTTAACCTGGCAGATGTGGTCAACTTTAGTTTTGCAATGTCAGATTTCCTTTTTGTGAGTAGGTCATGGATACTGTTCCACTTGTATCATCAAATTCTAATCCATGTGGCAGTCACAGTTTTTTGACAAGAAAAAAAACACACAAAAGAACTATGTGAACCTGATTTAAATAGATGCTAAAGTAAGAATGATCCAAATCTCTGGGCCTTATTTTAGTGGTGTGAAGTACGTAGTCTAAAGGTGCATGGCTAATAGTAGTTTAGGGCATACTTGTCTTTCCACTTATTCATCGCCTACGGTACTTGCCCAATAAGGACAATTGCCTATCCTTATTGGGCTCTTGGGTGCTGGAGACTATCCCCCTGACATTGAGCGAAAGATGGGGTACACCCTGAACCGATCACCAGCCAATCACAGGGTCGCATCGAGAAACAAGCTACCAGTCATTTTTACACTTATACCTAAGGGCAATTTAATGACACCACTTAAAGCTGTGGTCTACAATTTGAAACCGCAGCCTGCCCCTCCTTCCCTCACCTCTCCCCTCCGTGTTCCAAGATCCCGCCCCCAGCTCGTGACGCCTCATAAAGCCCCCTCGGACTGAGCTACGAGCGACTAGCACAATATATCAGCAGCAAACTCAATCAAAAACAGCTCAGCTCAACTGAAAGTATCAAACACGACAGACATCTCCATTATAACACACAGCAGTAGCCATTTCAACTGGACCGGCGGCAATGCGGGTTTGGCGCCGCCAGAGCGGAGCCGAGTGTGGGGGAGGATTTATCTTTCTCAGCCTGTCCTCCCCAGCTCAGCTTACAGTGCTAACGATTAGCGGCTAACCTGCTCCCCTACAAGTTATTAGCCCGTGCAGGCACAAACTAACCACAGTTATTCAGCAGACATCTCCCACTGTAGTAAACAAAGCCATTACCTGATCAACCAGGGGCGAAACGGCCGATGCTGAAGGTCTGACGGCCGGCTGAGGCTATTCGTTAGCCGTTAGCCCGCTAACAGGCCTCAACCCGCGGGCAGAGCTCCGTTGGGCCCCGCGGGAGAGGGAGGCGGCTTCGGTCTCGGCGCTAGGCTTTTCCGGCTCCATGATAGTTCAGTAGCTAACGCTGCTAGCTGCTCACCGGAGGTAGAGGGGAGTAGGCGGGACCATGGGCAAGACGCTGCGTACTGCTTAGCGAGGGAGACGAGGATTGGATGGACATGTCATGGACTAACTCACGGACCAATTAATAGTCGCAGGTTCTTAGGTTTGATTGGTCAGCTAGTATGCAGCTTTTCAGCGGATATACTGAATGGATTTTTTTCGTTCTTTTTGGTCTTTATACTGTGTAGATAGGACCATAGGACCATAACAGCCTTATAAACGGTGTTATTAATATGTACAAAGCTTCCAAATCGTAGACCATAGCTTTAACCTAATGAGCATGTTTTTTAGCTGTGGTAGAAAACTAGAATGCCTGGAGAGAAGTCAAGCGTGCGTGGTGGAGAACATGCAAATTCCACACAAAAAGTCCCTGACTGAGAGGGATCAAACCAGCAACCCCACTGCTGTGAGGCACTGGCAATACTTGCTGCACCATTGAGCTGCCCATGTTGGTCAATATGTTGTTAATTTGTTTATGCATAATCACAGCTCCAAGACAAGCACAGAGTTAAGAGGATAGACTTTGTGCCTCAACGTAACAAAGGTGTGCTTTGACAAGCGCTGTCCTTGTCAGCGTCCCTCTTCCCTCACTGGCATGAAATGAGCTGCCTTATACTAACAAGGGCACTGGTTCCTGGTTTTCCAGCTTTATCAGGTGTAGGGTGTGATTTTTATGAGTTTCAGTTCATATTTTCTAAGTGATTTTTTTTGATGGATTTCAGAAAATGCTGCACATGGAGAGATTCTGACTGGCCTTGTGGGTGTTACTAAGAGACACACAGAAGTCAATCAATCAATCTTTATTTGTATAGCGCCAATTCATAACAAGTGTTATCTCAAAACACTTTACAATAAAGCACAAAACTCTTTATTTTATGGATACACAAATATGCATAGATACATATATACATATAAAAATACACATACATATATACAATTATATACATCCAACACCCAGCATGAATCCATATAGCCAGTAATGACTCCCCTCATCATGACAGCAAGAAAAAAACCTTCTGTTAAGCAGCAGGAATCTTGAACGTGGACCCCAGGCTAATGATGAACAGCAAATCCACACGATGCTGTGTTGGGTGCGAGGGCGAAGGAAGGGAGGTAAGAAGAGACAAGTCAACTAAAGTAAGAACTAAAGGTAGTGACAGATCCATGAACCATAGACCTGTCGTCATCAAATTTGTTTCTGCTGAAAGAGGTTGGCCCTTTGAGAGGCAACATCTCGTTTCAGGAGGGTCCTCATGTCTGTATTATTGTGGTGATAATTTATAGAAGTATAACCATGATAGTCTTCCTGAACAGAATAGTGACAAACTCATGGATGCCCAGACCACAACTACATCCCTACCATATTGGTCTCCGTTAAGTATAAATGTATTAAAGGTAGACCTCTTGAGATGTGACATCCCATTTTCAAGAGGGACGTCATGTAACTAAAAATAGTTACTTTGGCGGTATCAACCATGGATAGAGAGACCATGCTAATATATACATTATCAGCTTTAATGATTATGAACTAGAATGGGGCTAATGAAATGGCCAAATATGTGTTACATCTGTAATTGTAGTTATCAAGGCTTCGTGACTCCTCAGCAGCAGGCAGTTTCCACCAAGGATCCCAGGCCACTTACAAAACATGAGCCAGAGACGAGTACCGGAGCAAACAAAAGGGGCAAAGCCAAATATGGAGAGAGAGTGTGAGAGAGAGAGGGATAGAGCCCAGTGTGCCAGATTCCCCTAGCAACGGTTAACGCTTGCTACCTGGCAGAATTTTGCACTCTCAGCCCATTTGCTGGTGCTCCTAATGGAAAAGAATGCTTCCTAGACACAGGCCCTTACCCTAAATTTCTGCATAGCTTGCCGACACAATAAGTTAGTTTCCACAGCCTGTGCTTCTATGCAGCCATGGAGCCGGACAGCATTACCCCTCAGTACACGATCAATGGAAATGCATTGCAAGTCTATTTCAGTGCTGACCCTTCAACATTTTCCACCAGTCAGACTGACCCTAACATTGCAATGCAAATAGATCTGCCTGATTTAATGTCTGTAATCAGGCAGATCCGTCTCGCCAAACTCCAATCCACAAAGACTTTATGGGGCCAAAAGCAGCATGGGCCAATCAGAATCCTTTAGAGCATAAATAGGTTGAAGTTACATGCAAGATGACAGGAAGTGACTGCTCATACAGAGATTAGCATAGATGCTAATAGAAAGTAGCAGTTTTATCAGATCAGGACCACCTTTCTTTATTGAATAAAAAAGAAACAATAACAGGAACTTCTCCATGACATATTTTGGTGAGAGATTGTTCTACAAACTGGCTTAAATTCTGCTCTCAACACAGCAGTTGTGCCCACCTACTACATTTTCTGATTGGCCTATAATGAACATGATTATAGGATGATCATCCAATCACCTGCTTGATATGCTATTGAAAGGAAATTTAACCTGTAGTTAACATGTTGCTCTTCCTATCGTCTCAGAAACTCCCCTCATAAAGTTTTGGTTCATTTGTGAGCTTTCTGTTCCTCGTGTTTCAAACTTCCAGGGCTGCACTCTGCCTCCTTTGGGTGAGAATAATCAGAGCAAAGCCACAGCACAGACTTGACCCACTGCAGGTGGACTATGCAGAAATTCAGTGAAACACTTTCTTTTACTGCCTTTCAGATTAAAAGCTCAGTTCAGTAGAAAAAACTCTGTTTATGCAGACTGCTTCCATTCTGAAGTTTCCTTGGGTCAGTTATACAACAAATCAAGGCTCTTGAGGAGAGATTTTTTGTGGTTCTTTTTCAACTTTGCATCAAAACTGTGTTGTAGTGAAACTTATGAGAAGAGACAAGGCTGCAGCAGAGGCATCTGTAACATGGCACACATGCAACTGTCTGAAAGCCACAGTATTATGAGCCAAAGCTGCCATGCATGTCAAATGTATCTATCCAGTGTGTCTGAACCATTATAAAGATATGAGTGGGAATAAGGCCAGCGGCAAAACTTATTCAACTGAGGCTCAGACTCGAACAGCAGTGTTATGGGATTATGAGGATGTATAAGTGTTTCACGTTGCCTGGAAGTTGGTAAGTGCTACTGGCTCAATCGTGTGTATAAAAAAGATATAAGAGGCATAAAGCATAAATCAGGCGGTGATGGATTGCTGATGGGTTCATAAATTGATTTGTTACTGCACATTATTTACAGACATCACCAGATTTAGTTTTGTCAAGGATAGTTCCTTTTCCTCATAAACTAAATGAGTGCATGTCAGACTTTTAGAAATAATATTGAAGCGCTGAAATTCCTGTCCCCAGTAGGAAGGGCAATATGTCAGTCTGTCATGGAATCACTGTACCTCCATTAATTGCTCCGCTCCCCTGACTGGCAAGTAATGTGCCTGTGGGATGACTCATTTATGTGTGACAGACGTCCTAAATATGCGAGATTAGAGAACCAGGCCTTATCTGAAGGAACTAGGAGGGAATAAGAGCCTTACGGTTAAATCATCTTCTGTCTGCGGGATACTCATCAAACTCTGGTATTTTACTGACAGACTGTGAGATTATGTGTAATTATGGAGATAAGTAAAATTAAAGGGCTGTTAATATTGACCTGTCTAATGTTTGGGACTCGTATTGGGTTCCTGAAAACCTGCTGGCAGATGTGCATTACTATCAGATATTATCATTTAAATCAACGTCAGACATTTTATCAGACTCCCCTCAGCAAATTTAATAGAAAACACACAAAAAAAACATATTTTGAACAGAAACAAATGAAACAAGTCCATAAAGGATCGAATGGCTGTGATATTAACTACATTTTGTTTTAAATGTTCATTTCTTTATATAGTCTGCTAATTGTCTTGTTATGTGAAGCAGACTAAATGTAGATTTAAAAGCAGTAACAGTCCCAGGACTTTATACAGGGTGTTGTTGCATTATAATTTTTTGGTTAGGCCTGTAAAATCATCATTAATGCGAAGGAATGTTACTAGACATCAGTCCATCCATCCTTTATCTATACTGCTTGTCCCATTTGGGTCACAAGCCTATCCCAGCTGATATTGGGCAAGAGGCGAGGCACACCCTGAACTGGTCAGTGGCCAATCTCAGGGCCACATCAAGAGACGGACAGACATTCACCGACTCACTTACATAAAGTCCTAACTGAATGACAGCACTGGATGTTACATTCTGTCACACAGCATCACATGCATGCTTCCCTGCATCTGTTAAAAATGTAATTCAATGCCTTTTTCCACCTCATAAACAGTACATCAAGTGCTTTTACTTTACAGCTGAAGAAATTGACTTGAAGTGCTTGTTTTGAAAAGAGATGGTCTCAAAGGCCCATCAATACAAGCTCCTCATCTGTGTCGACCCATGAGGGATGGAGGCAAAAATAGAGATGGGACATTGAGGCAAAACTGTCGCACGGCAAATGTCGCACAGTGTCGCACGGCATCCCTTGCAGACACTTAGGACGCTCACATATGAATTGATGGAATTAACCAGATTTTTTCACCAACGTTTGTTTGCATCATGTTCCGTAATGCTTTGCTTCATTGTAAGATAAACCCTTAAATTTATGTTTATTTACTTAGTTCAGGCATTTGCCTGAAAAGCGTTTCTATAACCCAGAAACTGTGGAATGTGGGAACCATTTAGAAGTCTAACTTGCTTCCTCTTATAGGATCCCCTCCTACACCTTAAGGGGACAGAATTCACAGGCTTGAATGCATTAAATCTAGATGTATTCTTGTAGTTTATGACCCTCTAGGGTTTAAGTAAGTCTACTATGGTCTAATTTTTAGAGCCCCATCATTAATAACCTCTGCGGAGGGAGTTGTTTTCACCAGGGTCTGTTTGTTCGTTTGTCTGGTTGTATGTCTGTTAGCAAGATTTCACAAAAATACTGGATGGAGTTAGATGAAAAATTGTACCAGAGGTGTGGCTTGGTCCATGGAAGCCATTACATTTTGGTGGTGATCTGCATATTTGTCTGGATGCAAAAAGAATCCCAAAATTTGCGAAAATCCCATAACTTAACATTTAGACGTATTGTAGAAAATCACATCTCTGACATCACTTCAAAATTTACACGATAATATATACTGTATAATAAAACTCTATCATCACTATTTATCATTTATTCATCTGAATCTGATTTCAGATTGACGTCACAAAAACATTGAAGTTTATTATGGCAAATCTCATCCATTCCTCCTCACCAGCTCTGGAGTTTTGCTCCGTTCACCTCGTTATGGTAATTGTAGTTTATTTGCAAACTCATGATTTTCAAGCCTGTGTCACTACATTACCCAGCTTCCCTTGCAAAGCCAGTAGAGGGGTTCTCCACATGGACAGACATGAGCAGAGACTTGGCCGTCGTATCGGAGCATGTGGTGGTTCAGAATTGTATCTTGGCAGAGGTCGGCGATCTTTAAGTGCGTTTCTCATCTTGAGTATGGTCCTTTAAGATTTTTGTTTTCATAAGTTGTACAGTAGCGGGATATCACTCATGAATCCTACTACCTACAATATCATCTTTTGTCATACTAGAGCAAAATCCCCTTGGAGGTAAATTAATTTGCCGTTGATTTAGGAACAAACGACATGGTTAAGACATGTCTGCCCTCTCTGTTTTGAAATATTCATAATTAAGATTGCTTGAAAGATAAATAATGAATGATTAAAACTTCTTTCTTATTTTGTCAGCAATTATTTCAACCCGTAAATCTTGAGGAAATTGTATTACAGAAAGAATGGATCTTAATGTGACTCCTATAGCAGGGCAAAGTCATTTATTATGCACACTTTGCTCCCTGCTGCTCACATAAGTTCATTTGTTATCTCAGTGGGAGCCGAGATAAAGGCTCAGGGAGAAATGTGCGGTTTCCTTTATGAACAGAAAAAATGAAGCAAACATGTGGCCCGCTCCGCATAGTAAACCCCCTCACCCTCACCCTGCCCACACACACACACACACACACACACACACCACCCCTTTTTTTCAAAGCAATTCAGTCAGTTGGATGAAAACAATTGTCAGAAGCATCATCTCCTGCTTTTGTTAGGGCTGACCCAAATTTGTGTTTGTTGCTATGGTAATCAATGCTACAAATCAGCATGAGCACCCTCGCTGGTCTCCTCAGGAAAGGATGGAGGTGTACTAATCAACACAAATGATCAAACTAGAGCTACTTCCTACAGTTACTGACACACTGCAAGGTAACAACTGACGTTCAACGGTGCTTGACAAAGAAGAGCTGGGTGGTGTTTGTGGCGTGATGTGGTTTTCCATCCTCAAAAATAGACCAGAACCTTGTTTATGGTCCCTGATGGTTGATGCTGTGAAACTTGCTAGGATTTGAAACAAAGCCACATTGGGTGCTCCAGCCCTATCTGCCTTCTTCAGCCACAGACAGGCTACACTGCAGTAGTTCCTCTATTGCTAGTGTTAACCAATTAAAAATGAAAAGTTTGCTAAGCTAATATGGACATGGCAACAACAAAAACGGAAGTACACATGACAACGAAACCCTGTCTAACAAACTAATGTGCTAAACACATCAAACTTCATGCAGCATCTCATCTTAACTACTCTACACCCAAGGAGGCTCATTATGTTTATGCTGATAATATGCTTGTACTTTCTTTTTTAACAGACAAGAAGGTTTTTTAGTCCCCACCCTCAGATTTTTCAATGGAAAGCTTCCATCTTCGTCAGAAGTGTCACCTGATATTAGTGTGATGTGTCCTTTTTTTCGGTTGATCTTAGGAGGTGAGGGTAGGCCCTCTCATCCTAGTTCATCGCCCTGATTTCTATTTGGCATTATTCTAGTCCATGATGTCCTGAATAAAAGGACTCGTCACACTAACATCTAATGACACTTCTAACAAAGACACACGGTTTCCGTCTAAAGATGTATTGATATGAACTAAAAAAAACTTCTTGTCTGTTAAAAAAGTAAGCTCAAGCATACTCTAAACTGCATACAAAGTTACATGTGATAGAGTGATGACATGTTGGTGATTTAGAGGATCTGGCCTTCCTGCAGTCCAGCCCTGTTGCACAATAAAAAACGAGTGACACATTATAAAGTGCAATAAAGACAGCAAAGACCCTGGACTGTTGAGTAACATCAACATCAAGCCAGAACTGGAGACAATTCCACCTACAAAGCTTCAAAATTGGTGTCCTCAGTTCCTAAATGCTTATTGAGTGTTGTTAATAGAAAAAGTGGTGAAACACACTGGTAGCATGCCCCTGTCCCGGCTTTTTTAGAACAAGTTGCAGGCATCAAATTCTAATTAACTGAATACCTACATACAAATATACAAAAAGAAGCTGATTAGCTTTAACATTAAAAAAATGTTTTTTGTAGGGTCTTCATTTGAACATCTGTTGAAAAGGATTTGTGGTATTTTGTTTTTGCTTAAATTGTACTTAATGTCCCAACTTCATTGGTATTATATGCTTGTACTTAAAGCTTTATTTCTTTTTAAACCGATGCATGTAATAATGCATAAAAAGCAGTTTTACAAAGACAGTTACAGCCAATTATTTCTCTTTTGCTCTGGAAAAAAATGCTTTTTTGGTATTTTTAATAGACTTTATAACGTTTCTGTTATTTTTTAAAAAAATTTATTCAAGCTGTTTGACAGGCTGCACTTAGAGAATGATTCAAGTTGCCCCTGGGCCGCCAGTTGCCCACCCGTGCACTCAGATTTCCAGTCTTTATTTTACCCCAGTCTACAAAATCTGCAGTGCAGACAATTTGTCTTCAGATATGTGAGGATGTCAGACTACAGGCTTGAGAAAGTCCAGACAAATGTTTAGTAAGTCTTAGTCATTGTTATTCATGTATTTACTTATTCATCTTTTGACTCGTGATCGGGATGGGACAGTGTTATTTTTGTGGGATGGGATGGTCTGTGTCATTGTTTGGTGTTTGCCAGCTGAACCACTTGTCCAAACATTGCTTTGCATTTCCAATCTGTGCAGCTTATAGAATATGCAGTCCAGCTTCATTCACGTCTTCCTCATTCAGAGAACTATAAAAAACATTTCTTGAGGCTCCTTGGCGGTCTTGGTGCATTTACCTCCCTTTCCTAATGTTAAAACCTCCTATAAATCTGTCCTTTATTGAGAACATATATCTTTTTCCATTATGAAATCCCCTTGAGCCATATTATTTTTATACAAACTCTTTTGTTTCTGTCTGCACAGTGATAGTTCTACAAATTGGTCGTGTCCTTGTCAGCCCTCTCCTCAGATTGATTAAAGAGCCAAGGAAGCTTTCAAAGGGTTCGGTCTAATCTGAAGCACAAGTCTGTCACTTAGAGACAATTAGTTTGAATTCAGAGGGGGTGAGTGTCCTGCCTGTGCAACCTCATTTATAACTTTTAAGTGATGTTAGAAGGTTTTGTCCTTGTGGGAATAACAGACCTGAAAAAAACCTTAAAAGGCACACCTTCCAAGTCTGGATTCTGTAGGTGTTATCTTCCTTCAGCTTGAGTCCATTGCTGCTACCGCTTGTTAAGAATGTTTTGTCCTCACCACTACCTGACCCAGATATGCCACAAGACATTCCTTCACAAGTTCACGGACGTTAACACAATGAGACAACTTGGCCACATAACATTTCATGGACATGTTTAATAAAAGGCTGAGAGTGAATAGCTGCAGTTTAGTTTCAAGAATTGTGTTTGGGGTTTTGAACATGCAATACTTAAGTCAAAATAGCTGGTTAATATCAACACAAGAAAGAAAAACTTACATGTTCAGAGATTTACTTTGTTTAATCTTTTTCAGCCTCACATAGAACCGAGTTAAGATGGAGCAGAGGATGTAACTAAGTCTTCCACATGCTTTGTTATATTATGTAAGCTCATAGTATTCTTCTGAAATGCACTATTAAACTTTGAAAAGCCCTCGTACCCTTAAAAAATAGCATTAGTCATTCTGCTTTTGTTAGCCTGTCAACGCTGCTGTCAGCTCAAACTACGGCATCAAAAAAGCTTAGTGTGCAGCAATAAAGGCGTAAATAAGACAAGCTGTCAATCAACACTTGCTTTTTCATATAGCTACATCATTTTACTTCTCTCCTCAAACACAAACAGGAAGAAACACATCCTTCACAGAACGTCACAAGAACAATACTTAGGGAAAATCTAGGAGATATAACAACTATTTTTATCCAAGAACGTCAACTGTCTTGTTGCAAAGCACCAGCTGCCAGTTACCTTGGTGGAGATACCAAAGAGCAATGCTCCACTCGTAAGGTTTGCAGCACGATGAAGCTCCGTTTAAAAAAAGGGGTGGAGAGCACCTTCATTCAATCAATCAAACTTAATTATACAGCACATTTCATACAAATTTAATAGCATCTCAAAGTTTCCGATAGTGGCAGAAAAATGCTCAAAAATATACAAAAATATAGTTATTAAAACAATCATGGATTTTTTTTCAACTAATAATTCCCAGGAGGTGAAATACCACCGTAATTGTAAAGATTGCAAGATTAAAGAGGTTAAAGACTAATGTACACCAAATAAAAGAAACAAAGTCAAGATGACTGATTAGAATGTAAAAGCAAAGAAATGAGAGAAGACAAACTGATATAACTGAGAATAAACAGACAAAAAAAAATAAAAATACATGTCACCATTAAGTGTAATGTGATTACACGTGATGCTGTAAAAGTGATTAGGCATAAAAGAGACTTATAAAAATCAAAATAAAAAGATTAAAAAAAACTTAAAATACAATACAATTTCAAATATTATTCCAAGCTTAACTTTACTATCTGTTTAATTCTGAATGAAAACAAACCAGGGGAAAAAATGTGAAGCTGAGTTAATTACAGCAAGGCGTTGGACAGCTAAGGCCACATCCATCTTCTGAGAGGGCTAAAACAGAGGGGGCTTTAGCCAATCCAAAACCCAATTTTTTAGTGGATTTGTGGGCAAAATCCAAATCATAATATTTTAGGACTATCTGGGATGAAAACCAAAGATTTTTTCATGGCTCATTCTACAGAAACATGTATTTTTCTGTCCCCAGCCTTAAGAGATATATTACTCATGAAGAAAACAGTTTGTGTTAGGTTTTTTTAAGTATTTTATTTAAAAAACATATTACTTCAGCTATCACTCTATTTGGAGCCATCAGCTTAGTAATAATTGCTTTTTAATCAATTATTTAGAACCCCAACCACAACAAAAGTGCTCATCCCCACTGTCATTGATGGAGAGAAAGTGCTATTTATTAAAAAAAAAAGGTACAAAAATTTATAAATAACTATCAAATAAATGATATAAATTACATTTTAAAACAAAATGCCAAATAAGTATTATAAAATAAATTTAAAAGTAGTCGTCCCCTGCAGTCATGTCACTGGTGTTACCATGTGACAAAAGTCTTTTATTTTGGAAAACGAAATCACTCTTATGACATCACTCGACTTCCTTTGACCTCTTTCTTACAGATCTATGAAGAGGGACTCTAGTAAGAACATTGTCCTTTTCAGTTTCCAGAAATATTAACATTTATCTCATGATTTCATAAGCTTTTAGTTGACGTCACTGGTGGAACCAACTTTATTGGCAGGAAATTGCAAACAAACGAATAACAATGTATTTAGAAGACATAATTTAGTGAATAGATCAAGATTAGTAACATGCTGTGTCATGCTCTGCAGCAGCCATTTTGTTAAAGGGCATTTTTTGTGAAACTGTCACTGGTGTTACTGTCACTGGTGTTACCTTTCTTATGGGTAACAATAAGGAACACCAGTGACAATCAGTAACACCAGTGACAATCAGATGTGTGGATACACTTTATTAAATGGTGTTTTGTGATAAATGTACCAAAAAAACAAAAAATCATTAAGTTTTCATTTATGTGTATTCAATAAGTCAATGGCCTATTCAATAAGTGTAAGTCAATGGCATATGTAACAATGTAGTTGGAAGTTTAATGTTAAAAAAAGGAATAAAACAAAGACATTTTGCCATCCCAAAAATCCACGTTTCTGTAGAACGACCCTTTTTGCATATTCAAAGTTCATCCACTTTCAGATGGAGACATTGGAGACAAAGGACACCGCTGTAGTGTGCATGCTGGTTCAGTAGATGGCGGTGTAGTTTTGCAGAGAAGCAGCACTGCTACAATACACGTACGAAGAAGAAAAATTTTCACAAACAACAATGGCGAATAGACGCACAAAAACCCAGGAGTTCCTTTTCTGGACAACAAGTCAGTTAGGACAACAGTTCTGACTGGATAGTTTTGTCTGGATAACAAACTGAGCACGGTGAGCAGCACACACGTTACTCAGTAGACAACTGGAGCTGTTGTTGTTCCTGCTCAGCCTTCATGTGAAAGAGTACTGTGCATCACTGACGTCAGCGTTTCACCCTGAAACGCTCTGATATGGGTTTACACCACGTTGCACGGGCAGCCTATTGAAAACTCTTCGCTCTGGAGCCTGGTTTTAAAAGTTCACGGATTTGGGTAATCCGCATAGAGTTCCGATGTAAACACAAGGCCGAAACGCTATGACAACTTATCGGATTTGACCATGTGAAGGCCTCGTGTAAACAGCACCTAAATGAAGCTTCAAAGTTTCTCTCTGGCTCTCTCTGTCTTGCGGGGTGGTTCTTAAAGTCCCCCCCCCCACACACACACACACACAAACACACACGCACACATACCAACAATAACTGGTACCCCCAACTGGCAGTATTTTGAGCTGTTTTCCAGACTGCACATGCCAGTAGTTGTACGTTCTGATTTTGCTTGTATGTAGTTGCTAGTATAGGAACATTTGCAAAATATGCCGTAGGCCTATGCCAAAAAAATCTCAAATTGTATATTACTTTGGGAAAAAAAACAGCAGTTTGCATTGGACTAGTAGACATCACAAACTGTTACCCTCAATGCAAATGCCAATGGGTCAGGGTTCAGTGACAACAAAATGATGCAATACTCAATTTTTTTCATTCATTTCTGTGGAACCAGTCAGTTTAAGGTTTTGAGTGGCTTTTTAGGATTAGTTTATTGTTTTGGCTGTGACTGTACCAAATTAAATTGGTCTTGGAGACCTAAGACTGATTGGTAGTGCAATATATCACAAATGCATGGGGCATACCAAAACATTTTTTACACTACTGTTGTTTACCCTGTGTCACAATAAACGTCTCATTTTAATTTTATTCCATAATTTTGGTCATAAGTTTGTACTAATCTACTCAGAATCAAGTAAGAGACTGGCATACCACATTGTAGTTGTTTTCCTTTTTTACATTATCAAGGAAAATTCATTCAAAATATTTAGAAACTTTGAGTGCATTATAATTGGAGATTTTATTTTACTTTCTGACTGTGCTGCTTTGCTTTAAAAAATAGGAATAAATGTGCATTTACTTGAATAAAACAATGTAATACCCTTTCCACTCCTACATACTGTGAGCGCAGGCTGTAGGAGTGCTAACAAAAGTATTCGTATCAACTGCACTCGGGGTTAAGGGGGTCGATTCAGGTGTCTGATTGCCGCCCCCTGTTTTATGTCTCTCTCTTTTACACAAATATGTGCCGCCACCTCCCACCCCCATCCCCTAAGCCCTTTTTATTGAAAGCTGAAACTGGGGTGAAAAGGAACGAGGTCGAAGCGAGGGTGTTGAGATGAGGAGGGGGGGTTGTAAAGACACATAAACCCAAGACGCAGACAGCTTTTTACCCAATCCTTGCCCAGAGCGAGGTCCCCTTTCACCCAACAACATCCTTCTGTGAGGCGTCCAGCCCTCCCCCATCTACGCCTATCCCATTTGTTATCCCCAACCCCTCCTTCCTCTGGGGATGCCATTCAACTGGGCGGCTTGAATACGAGGATGTGCCGGGGTGGCCACTCAAAGTACATCATTTACATGTGTAGGAAGAAGCCATCCACAGGCTGCAGCCTATAGGGCCTTTATGTTTCCTTTTCCAGTCGGTTCAGTGTCACCCTGACTGTCCCGTCTTTCATGCCTCATTGGAGCTTCGGGGTGGCTGAAAGGAGCTATTTTATACCCCTTAATGCTGAAAAGCGATCCTTGGGTGTCTCTTTATACATATAATCCATGTGTGTTTAAAGCATTCTCCAGTGAAAGGCAGGCCTTGTTTGAATGCTTGTTTCACACAGCACATGCATGGTTTTGTTAAATAATTTTTGCACATCAGTAACCACTTGATTCCTGAATGCCAAGGTGAAAATGCTCCAAAGGCAGCACGGTTTAGAGCTCATTTTGCTGGTAGGTTAGCATGCTAGTCTAATCACTGTCATTCACAACCATCGCATCTAAAATTTGTCAAACAAAGATAAAATATCCAGAGATTGAAAGGTCTGTGGATGAAAATGCATTGTCATGGCAGAGGTTGAGATGATGGAAAGACTACGGTTACTCAAATAACCATTTTTCTCAAAGAAGGTATACAGAAGACCTCAAGACTGAGAGAAGATGGGTTGCAGCAGCAAAAGGCCATGACCGGTGCCACTCCTGTCAGCTAAGAAAAGGGAATTAAGGCTAGGCTCTGTCAAAAATTGTTCAATACAAAAACTGAGAAATGTGGTCCGGTCTTGAGTCTTGCCCTACATTTGGGTGGTAGGGTCAGAATTTGGTGTAAACAGCATGAGCATTGAGATCCTTCCTGCCTTGTATAAACTGTCTAGCCTGTTGGTGGTGGTGTGATGGCACGGGGGGTATTTTCTGGGCATTTTCTGGGTCCCTTGTGCCTGGCTTCTACAGAGTAGCCTGGTCAGCTTGACTCAGTTTTGAGTGACTAACTCTGATCTTGTTTGCATTTCCACTGCCAGCTGTACCTTTACTTGAGGGCGGTGATGTAAGAGTGAAGAGAAGGTCGCGTGACACTGTGCAGCAGTCTGCAGCAGAGCAAGATTGTGAACAAAGAGCAACAATAGAGGACCTACGTCTGTTCCGCACTTCAGCCTATGGAGTATTGTTTTGTGTTGACATTCTTTACAGCAACAGCAGTGAAGGAATCCCTTTAATGCACTGCTTATTTGAAAGTGACATGGTTTGCATCGCTTATGGTGCGTTCCAGTTGTAGTCGGAGGTCAGAATTTCCCAGTTCCAAGTAGGAAATTTTATCTGGAACGCCCCCCGAGGTCAGAATATCCTACTAGGAACTCCGGAGAACCTCGCCACCCCCGAGTTGACAATCGAAGATGGCTGTCCCCAGTGGAAACAGCTATTTAGCCCCTATAATCATCAATTTATTTGCACTTCTGACTAGTGTGTGTCGCTCAAAATCAGCTGTATACATAGTATTGTTAGACTTATACTTACAAAAATGCAGCCATAGTGATAATCACATTCTTCATGTGATATTTGTGAACAACAACACAGGGCATGCTAACAACAGCTAACAATAGCCTGGTCGATCGACACGTTTTTTTTCCGACTTCAACTGGAACGCCGATAAGTCGGAGATGACGTCACTCCCATTTCCCAGTTCCGAGGTTACTGGAACGCAGCATTAGGCCTTCAAAGGGGAGTCAAAAAGTTGGATGGCATAGGTCAGTTTTCTGTGTTCCTTTCCCCCTGATCTGACAGTGGAAATGCATGCTGCACTGAGTTGATCTAAACCAGACTGCTAGGTGGAAACATAACTTTAGTATCAATTGAGCATTCTTTTAACCCCACAGCCTCCTAAATGTTGCTGACAATGTGTACCTATCATCTAATCAGAGCTTCCATCAGAACAAAACACCATGTCACAAAGCTCAGATCATCCTAAACTAGTTTCTTACACATGACAATTAGCTCACTGTCCTCCAGAAGCCTCTAGTGTCACCAGATCTCAATAAGAGATGTGGTGAAATTGGAGATTCACATCATTGTTGTGCAACCGACAAATCAACTATGTGATGTTATCGTGTCAATATGAGGGATGTTTCAAGCACCTTGTTGAGCCTATGAAACGAATAACCGAAGCAGGCTGAAGGCAAAAGTGGGTCCCACTGGGTAAAAGCCAGGTAGAGTTTACAAAGTGGCCTATTTGTGTTTAGTGTAGTGAAAATGAAGAGCTTAGCATAAGAACTGAGAAGAGTTGAGCCAAGTTTAACTTAAACCACCAGTGGAAATCTGCCATAAGACAACAAATGTGCAGGACTCTTTAAAAGTAGCAACCTATAAGTGTTTATGCAGATTTTTTGGCTAGTTTATTCACAAACTTCTGTTTATACCTGCTATTTTTTTATATGTTCAAGGTTTAAATAAATTAAATTGGAGATGGTGGGTTTTGGCCTTGGAAGTGTGCGATAAATGGTTAGAACGAGTGGATTGCTGTTTTTTCTTGGACTGCAAATCCCTTCAGTCCTGACTTGGCATTTTCTTTTCTGCAGGCAGTATACAGCTCTGTTGAACATATTCCACTGTAAAGCTCAGGGGTGAAAATACAACATCTGTCACTCATTTTTATTAGCCCTGGGTGAACATACTGGTGCTTCAAATGAGAATAACATAAACGTGGAGTGCTAATTAGCATATGATGAACATCAAGTGGGGTGGTTTGGTTTTCCTTTTTACGTCCTCCTGGCAGTGTAACACTTGATATTCAGCATATGTCTGCCGCCTTTGATGGGTCGAAAAAAATCCAGCCTCAGCTTTTTTATTTTGCAAAGCAACTTTGGAATCTCTCCGCGGCACTCCTGAAGCTTTATCAACACCCACATTCATGCACAGTCTGTCACTTTAATTTCCCACCTGCTCTAAATTTCTGCTACTTTGTGCACTTCCCACTGTGCCTTCAGGGCTGCTTTACATCAAACACACACCACCTCCCTAAAAATGCAACTACATCTCATCTGCACCTTAATGAAGATTGCAAATCTAAAAGCAATAGAAGTTAAGAGCTTTATTTAAAGCAGTGAGAAGGGCAATGTGAAATTATTTAAAGCGCAATGTTCAGACAGAGAAATCCAAAGTGCTCCAGGAAACTACAAAACAAAGCATTAAAGTACACTAAAACTAAAAAGAATTGAAACATAAAATTAAAGAGTGGAATGGAATAGCAACAAAACAATCAAAATATCCTTAAACTGGTATTGACTAAATTCTGCATTAGGTGCCACAGTCACAAAAAGCAGGGGTCTCCACCCCAACAGAATATGATAATGAGTTCACTGTCTTTGTGTCTGATTAATTTAGGTTTATTTATTAGTACGAGTAGACTAAAAAAATGTCACTAGTAAAAACTGAAAGCTTTACTTGTAGTACTGGTAACATAAGAATTGTCTGCAAGCAGTGTTGTGTGTAACGCGTTAGAAAGTACCACGTTACAGTAACGAAACTACTTTTTCGGGTAAAAAGTTAAGTAACGCGCTACTGTTGAAAATTTGGTAACGAAACGTAGTTCCTTTTTTAATGCAGCGCGACGTTACATTTCCCTCGGACAGATCTGACACTGAAGCTGCCTTCTCAGCTGCTCGCACAGACATGAGCAGCGTTGCCAAGTCCGCTCATGATAAGCGTCTAAAGGCTGAAAATCCCGTGAGTCACGGCCGCAGGTTGTGGTTTTTGGGCTTATTTCTATACAAGTTTCTTCTTGGAGGTCTTAAGTCTGTGAGTATCCCCCTGATTATCTTCCAGCTCCTAACATAAAGGAAAACACGACTGCGGTAGGTAGTTTGTCCACTTCCTCGTTTCCTGGTTATATGCACGCCCACAAACACACTCACACACATGGCGCATGCTCCAGAGCCAAAGTTGCCAGGTGTGCTTGTTATAAGCGACGGTCTTTTCTTGAATAGATACTTAGCACTGTGATATTGAAATGAAATGTAGACGAAAATTAACACACTTTGTGTAGACTTCTCTTTTTAAAAAGTAGTATATCACATTAGGAAAGGAAATAACTGGAGGTTGCTTATCTTGGGCTTGTTTTTATTGACCAGGTTGCTTATTTCAGAGGCAAAATGTGAAAACACTGGGCAGGAGCTCTCATTTCACAGGGTATGTGACATTTTGTAAAATAAAGAGCACAAAAAACCTATGTTCTCTGTAGTAGAACTTTTTGTAGGCCTTCACATTTAGGAATAGATATGGGGTTCTGTCCATGATCAAGCAATGTAAAAGTAACGGAAAAGTAATTTGAGAAGTTACTCTTCATAGAAGGCAACTAAGTAAAGTAAAGAGTTACTTTTTCCAGATGTAACGAGTAACGAGCAAACACTACTTTTTAAAAGTATCTTCCCCAACACTGTCTGCAAGTAGGCAATTTTAATTTACTAGTACTTTACTCATGTACGAGAAAAGCCTTTTACGAATAAAAAAAATTTACTTTAATGCCACTACTCAAAGTATCTCGGTAGTAGTAACAGTAGACTGTGTAGCTACAATTAGTACTAGTCAAGCCAAAAGCTTTGCTAGTAGGCCTACAAGTTCACCAAATGCAAAGAAATTAGGAGGGATTATAACCAAATCCAGAACCCTGATTGATTGTAATATTTTCAAAAGCCAAAGGGAAGCCTGAATTTGATTTACCCCACCCTCTTATTAGTTTATAAAGCTTACTTGTAGTACTAGATATTATTTTTAAGACTAGTAGACTTTCTGCTTCACTAGTAAAATTCTACACGTACACTAGTTGACCAAAATTTGTGAACTTATTTATTATGGAAGTTTAATTAATAATATAATATAATATAATATAATGTAATATAATATAATAGCTGTTATAATGATGATTGCAGTGACAGCATCTCGCTCGTTCAATTGTTGTGGAAATGCCTCAAAAGCAGAAAGTCCTCTGAGGTCAACGTTCTGTAGACGGATATCACTGCAGACACAAAGAGGCTGCAATCTGAAAATTGAAAATGAAATCTTTTATTAATTCCTGCCGGAGCATCTGTCTGCAAGTGCTGGTGTCAGCTCTCATACCCAAGGAAGACACAAACTTTTAAGACATCATCTCACCCAGAGAGTAATAATGTGATGATATTCAACAACAGATCAATACTTAATACTTTATGTGTTACCAAGCCAAGGCTGTATGTTTATTTATATGATCCTTCAGAAAGCACTACAACAAGTTCAAGTGAGATTGCTTTTTCTTTTCACCATCTGTTTAAGAATTTTTTGAGGATTTTCATTCCATATTGATTAAGTGGAGATGCCTTCAGAAATATTTATATTTTCTCTTTAAATCCCAGTAGTGATGGTTGTGTATTTTAAGGGCACTTTGTCTCAGTTTTTGATGACCTTCCACTTTCTGTCCTCCCTTTTCTTTCTCTGTTATGTCTTTGAACTCTCGGCTCACCCACTCATCGATCTGCCTTTCAGCAGCTGCAGCATCCTGGCCAAGTGATCCTGATACAAATAGCCATGAGTAACAATAAAGTCTTTTGTTTCTTTTTCTTTGCCAAATACAATCTGGAGTAATGGAAAGTTTTTCATCTCTATTTTAAACTGTCCAAGTTAAAAACTGATATCTAATGCCCAGTCATTCTCTGGATCCGCATGATTCAAAGTCTGTCATCAGAGAGATCCATTTTGCCAAGCTCCACTTTACAACTACTGTGCTAACTTTGCAGACACACAGCCTAATCAGAGCTGCCTGACAACAGCATGAAGTGACTGCTGGTATCTCCGTTGATTAGATAGATGCTAGCAGCTTTAGTCACAGTTTTGTCAGGTCTGGAATGCATTTCTCTATTAAACATAAAAACATTGACACTGAATGCATTTGTTTGTTAAAAGAATATTTACATTTCTCTTCTGACACCGCAGATTGGCCTATAATTAGTGTTATTGACGGAGCGATCATCCAATCACCTGCTGGATATGCCTCTAAAAGGTTCTGCCCTCCCTGGGAACTTTCTATGGACTGATGGACCAGTAAAATAAAGTCAGTATATTTCACATGGTCTACCTGGCATGTCAGATTATCATTCTTTTGCTGTTTTGAATTGTATATGTTGTATAGCATTGGATCTAATTTAGTTTTCTGAAGGGTTGACCAGAGCACACCACATGAAAAAGGCAGAAAACCAACTTAAAAAAACAACCCCTGTATGAAAATAATAATATAGTAATAATGACAACGCATTCTGATTTTTGAAAAAAGAGCCTTTATAGCATACCCACTTATTATTTAAAGACTCAGATTAAAGCTGGATAGTGATTCATATAATCAAAATGTATTTTATATTACTGAACACCTCTAATAAAATACAACTTTTAACAAAGGTGTGAAGCACAAACTTGCAACTGACAACTCTGTTACTGTTTAATGAACAAGGGTTTTCTTTATTGATATATTTTAAGAATTAAAGACTGTTTTCAGTACCTATTAGCATTTCTTTCTTACATAAATGTCTCTGCTGCAAGTAATGTGGAAAATGTTAGCAGTAAAACTGAAATCTGACATGTGTTGGAAAACTTGGAGAGGAAATTAGCAGCTCAGCAGTCCAAATGATCTCTTGTGTCTTTGATCAATGAAACCTGATTTGTTTATGCTTTATTTATGATTTCACAACAGTTTTCTCCAAATGCACCTTTTAAACATTATTTAAAGGTAAACCTCTGATAAATATCACTGCCGCTCTGTAAACAGAGAGGGTGGGGGACATGCAAAGGTGTGAACAGAGTGAAGGAGTGGTTATTGGTGAAGAAGAGAAAAGAAGCGAAATCTCCTGTTGATCATCTTGAGTAATACAGCATTTTAGAGTTGACCAGCAGGCTTTCATTCTCTGTTAGTAGGTAATTTCTCTCTAAACAGTAGCAACATCCCATCTGTCCCTGCTCTGATGATTATTAAGTAATTGGGGTACACCAAGTCCTTTACTGTGGGAATCAACCTAAATAATAATATCTGAGAACATACTGAACAATTTCTCATTGAAACATTTCTCTTCAAGCAGAATCTTAGTGTCCATTTACTGATGTGAGGTCTCTGATACCCATTACGCTCACTTTTCAGACATCCAAACAACAATGATTTATTCTTTACTTGTTCTCCTGTTACAATTACAGCCTCCAGCTCAGAAAAGTTTCCTCTCTTTAAACCATATTTTTGCCTACTCCATGTCCTAGATTCAGGGCTTCTTATTAAAAGGCTAAGATGATTATTTTCAGCCACCACATTTATCAACGCACGTTTGTATGCTGGGATTGACTAAATGCACAAGTGTAATGAATAGCACTTGTGAGCTGGTTTACAGTGATTTCTTCACTGAAACCTGCACAAGTTTCGATGAACTATTGATAAATTAATCACTCTGTTGGAGTTCTGTTACTTTAATGTAAGGCTTCCATCCCCACATGGGCCCTTTGTGCTCTGATTAGTTAACTTACTGCTTTGTGGATATTGGTAAGTTCAGTGCTGCCTCTTCACTGTATTGTCCATGACTCTGCATTCATTTTACATTCATTAAAAAGACTAAGAATGATATTGTCACAGAGTAGTTGTCCCCCTCTGTATACTGCTGATCTTCATAGTGGAAGGTCTCTTGGTCATCAGTGACATATCATGACATGTGACATATCCATAGACTCCTTCAAATAGACCTACCAGTGTGACATCTTACCATAGTTTTATCAGCAGTCTAAGCCCATTGGCTGAAAGTGGAAAACTCAGTGCAGAGCAAAGGTTGTAAAATGAATGTAGAGTAATTGAAAACATGGTACCAAGCAATGTTGAACCTACCAGTTACCACAGGGAAGACTGATCAGCTTATCAGAGTTGACTGGACCCACATAAGGACGGTGGGCTTAAAGTGGTAGGAGGTCTATCAGAGTTCAGAGATGGATCAGGGGTAATCAGTCTATGAATACAATGAGGTTTTTAAACATGAAGATTTACGAACATAAACTACCATTCTTTAAAATCCAATATAAAAAAAATTGAGGCTAAATATGGGCTCTTTCATGCACCACTTGTATACACACAGCTTACACAAATGGACTCATCTTGTCCTCCTGTTATTATGAGTCAAATGTAACATCAACTTAGAGCCTTGTCTCTTGTGGGTGAGTGGAGTACGTGGGAGAAGATCTTTTTTCTACTTCCTGTGGGAGGAAAACCTGAAATACTTTGCCATCTCCTCACAGATGCCCTCTCTCCCTCCCACTCTTCATCACGATCTCCATCACAGGTATCTCTGAGAGCTATACAGTCTAATATGGACACAGAGGTCACCGAAAGCTCCAGGGCATCAGCACTGTAAGAATACAGAGCGCCTCGGACACAATCCCTACTGGGCAGACCTGTTGATATCATCTCCACTCGAGAATAAGGTCTTATTTCATTTCTGGCTTTTGGTGATAAGGGGAAGCATATCAATATATTTTCACCCATCCTCTTTTCCGTGGAGAAGCCCCATGGTCACCCGCTGTGACCGAAAAATAAGTCAGCACAGTGAACAGTGGCATGCTTTTATTTATTTAATTATTGTGACATGGATGAAGAGAGATGACATTTAGCTGTCTTAAATGCTGTTTATAAACTGTGTTGGAAAGCTCTCTGTGGCCCTGAAATTAAATAGAGGCAGCAATGAAGACCTGACAAGGATGAATTTAAAGGGATGTAAAAACATGCTGTATAAGGAATGGGCTGGTTTCATACAGTCATTAGCACATGGCGGGCCTTTTTTTTAGGTTTAATCACAGCTCAGTCCTTAAAGCTGAGGAGTCAGCTGTGTCATGTAAAAGAGAGTACATGGAAACCATTATTTTCTTCAGACTGCTGTGTAAGTTATCCTAAATTTCTATTTAGAACATGTATTAAATAAAGAACTGAAACATCTTTTGTAACTGGAAGGTTTATGTATTTTATTTAATGTTTATTTTGAGGGGGCATTGCACCAGTGTTGATTTTATTGACTAATTATTTTCAGCCTAGTTTTCTTCAACCTTTGTTCCCCTGATGAAAACTAGACTATACCTAAAAAAAAACAAGTGCTCATGGACTAAAACTGACTAAAGCTGCCTGAGCTTTTTTCTTGGCAGGATTCAAGTGCAAAAAGTGACTTCAGAAATTCAAGGATACATTCAAAAATGCCTTAAACATTGCAATTCATATTTTTGTCGACTACATTTACAGTAGATTTCGTTGGCTAAAATTGTCATGAAGTTTCATCAACTAAAACTAGACAAAAATTCAAACAATTAAGATTACTAAATTGTGACTGAAACTAAAAGACACTCTAGGCAAAAGACTAAATCTAAATTAAAAACTGCTGTCAAAATATACACAGCATAGCACACAGATGAACACCATAATTAACCTGACACACCACACAGACAGTTGAATATAATTCATGAGTCCATCAGAGCAACAGCCCAATGAAGTGTATGGGAATGGGCAGATCTTTTCAAAAGCATACCTACCAGGTGGTTGGATGATTGTTTCTTCAATCGCATTCATTACGGGCCAATCAGATTATGCTGAAGTTTGGCACGACTGCCAAGAAGTGAGTACAAAACATAAGCACCTTGTGGAGCAAACTTTCGTCAAAACATTTTGTAAGTGGAGTGAAACGATCCCTTCGATTGAGATATGCCTTTGTGTTATAATTTGTTTTCATTTAATGAAATACAGTCCATATCTGAGAAATCTGCCACTGAAGCTGTTAGCATCTATGTTAATCTGTATATGAGCAGTCAGTTCCTGCTTTTGTCTTGTGTGTAGTGGAGTTCTCCCTGCTTCAGAGACTGATTGGGCCATCCCATTTTGGGCCAAGCACAGTTGGATGGATCTGAATGATTAAAGATATTGAATTAGCTGGGTCATCAGTATATAATACAAGTGTAAATATTCCAGAGTAAGTAAAACTGCTGATTGCATCCAATGCATGGCAGGTTGACTGACGTGCATGAAAAATACACGTCAACATAAATACAGTTGAAGATGAAAAAGTGTAGTACATCTGAAATCAATATTATATAAAGTGTATGATTTAAAGTGCAAAAATTTAAATAAAGTTTTTTATAAGATGTAGACTGGTATACAAACCACCCAAACAAAATTCCCATTCGGTCATTCAAACAACAAGCAAAGTTCACAAAGTCAGCTATGGGAAAACACTATCAAGTATGGATTTCTGACAAGCATGTCACACAGTTTACTATTGGATGGTCCTTTTTATAGCAGAAACCATACTCTTTTCCTTCTATTATGTTTTATATCCTTGGTTGCAAACATGGAGTCCATGCCTTCCAATGTGTCCCAATTTGGTGCTGGAAGGCCTTTTAGGAGAATTTAAAGATGTCAGAATTTGGTTTACATTAAATAAACCAATGATAAAAACAAAGGTATTCCTTTTTTAAAGGTTTTTGCACAAAAAAGTTACATAGAACTATTTAAGTTATATCAACAACCCTATTTGTATAGGACCTTTGACTTTAAAACACACCCCTGAGTGCAAATTGAATGCATAGCCATTTGCTATTTGGCATAAAAAAATTAAAACTGGAAAACAGGAAAGACACCTGTGCAGCACACCACAATGCTTTGACTGGGTATACAATAGGGCCGAGGTGTAGTAAAGAGAAGATTGATGTCCCTGCTAGATCATGTGACGGAGTTGCTCTGATTCAAGTGTGCGTTTGGTGCTTGGAGCAGATAGTTTGAATATGTGTGAACTCAGCAATCAATCCCTGTTTTAATATAAACAACCACGCCAAGCTCGACTGAAATAGGTCTCGTCCACCCCTGGAGTGTTAGTTTGCAGAGTAGGAAAAGTAATTGCAATACAGCTACCAGGCAACCACGCTGATGACAAAGTTTATGGCAATGTTTTGATCTCTCAGAGTTGCTTTCTGTGCACAGACACTGCACACCATGAAAATAGCAACGGATTTACATCACTCACCATCCCTGCAGCAGATCATCACAGGACTCGACAACATAGACTAATTCAAAAATTCATTTAGCTCCAAAGTAAGTCCAGCTTGTCCAAGCAGGAGAATTTATCCTTTAAAGTGCTGCTCTCTACTTTTCTGTATCACAAACGGTTCTACACTTCTACAGGTGTAACATTGTAATAAATCACCATGTGATTTCTGTGGTTAATTGTAGACACTGGGGACACTCAGGAATTTAATATAGAAATATATCTGAAACTAAAAGGAAATTGACCATAACAAGCACATCATAAAATACCTGCCAAATATACCATCCTGTTCAACTCAAGGTCATTTGGTTGCTGCACTGTTTTGCCTAATTTATCCCTTTTCAATGCCTTTCTGCCCTTTTGTGCTAATTGTTTTGTTGTTTGCCTTCTGTCCTCTTTTTACCACCTTGTTTTTTTTTCTTTGTCAATTTTCCTCTAATTTGTTCCAATATAGTTTTCAATATATGTAAAGAATTTTGTAAATCAACACCAAAACTGTGGGCAGTTTACCATGCTTACTTTTTTTCCATAATGCACAGGGCAGCCAGTAGTAATGGCAATGCTTAATGTTGGATAAGATCTTTTGTGGGACTTAGCCTTCTTTAAAATACTTATGTGACAATAAGGGAATTTGGCTATTTTCAGCGTCCCCCCAAATGAATCAGAACATAGCAACCAAGCTGTAGCCCCAACAGTGTTTATTTTATTGACTGTGATCATAGTTTTCGTCAACAACCTTTTTTTCTTCTGATGAAAACTAGACAGTAACAACTGAAAACAAGTGTACATGGACAAAAACAAAAAACTAAATTAACTGACATTTTCATCAACAAATTAAAATTGGACAAAAATGTTTGACAGAGACTTAATCCACTCAGACCTAATTTTGTCATGTAGAAAGTAGGAAGTGAGGACAGGAATATATCCAACCACAGCTATGTTAGTTGTGTGGAAAGGTTGGATGAGTGAAGAGGGACACCCAGTCACAACTACCTCAGCCTGGTGGTGAATATGTTGGGGAGCGACCCAATCAGAGCCATTTTTTTTTACAAATTCACTTATGTAGAGCAGATTCACTGTTTGAAATCAATTCTGGTTAATGTTTATTGTTACATTTGTTTCTGTTCATTTATACATTCAAACTTTACAAGTATTCAGTAATGATTTAATGGATGTTTCATTGTATCCAAGTATTAAACATGATTCCAGAAATTCAAGGAAACATAAAAAACGCCTTACCCTTTGCACTTCATATTTTAGTCGACTAATTTTGTCAACTAAAATGTTGTCAAATCTTATCAACTAAAACTAGACTAAAATTAAAACAGCAAAGATGACTACATTATGACTGAAACTAATTTTTTTTAGGCAAAAGACTAAAACTAAATTTACACAATGAAAAAAAAAACTGACAAAATGAACACTGAGCCCATAGGTCACTGCAAGGCCCAAGATGACGTCTCTATAAACTCCTTTCTTTTACCCACATCATCTTGTACCAGTTATCTCTTAGCAACACAAATAATCATCTCTATCTCAACATCATTCCAAGAAAGAAGTAATTTGCTTCATTTCATTCAGAAGACTGTTGCTCAGATTCATAGAGTTGAGAGAACAAATCAAATGACTATGCGCTTTGCTGCTCTGCATTTGTAATCGACTGCAGTTCAATTTCATTGACAACTCTGCCTGCACTTCTTGGACAATTAGCATCCTGGAAATCATTGCAGCCTTCTGGCAATAATTTCATCATGGGGAGAAAGTGATCTTTGCAGCCAGAGTTTTTTTTTTCACATCCACCCAAAGTCATAAAATCAAGAAAAAAACTTGCTCATAAGAACCCCTTTAAAGTGCTGTTTAGTTCTTTTTTTCCCATTTATTTTCACCATCCTTCCTTGGGTGTGCCATTAATTTTCCCAACTTTAAGGTTGTCACACCGTCCTCTTTGAGACAGAGAGCGGGACAAAACAGAGTAAATGAACAGTCGGAGAGTTGCAGTACAGTAATGAGTAGGGGATGTCAGAAGGGAAAGAGAGGCTTGTCCTGATGTGCTGTCACAGAAGATATTCTCAAGGCCTGATCAGCCTCCTCTGCAGGCGAGAGGCTCGCACAGAAACACACACAGACACACACAGTCACACACAATGAAACCAAATAACATCCACGAGGCACATCGGTCGGTGTGGAAGAAAAACAAGGGCACATACGCACACAGCAGTTCTGAATGAGTAGCGACTTGACTCGAACTGTGAGGATCCTGGGGGCCTCGCACGTCATCGCAGTCGATCATTCCTCACTCGTTCAATGCTGCTGACAAGGTCACAGTCTTCAAAGCATCTTCTCAACTAATACCAAATACACTTGGAGCTGCCAGGTCCTATTAACCCTTTGCTGCTGTTTTTGATCACCACCTTAAAATGATGAACATTGCCAATGTGCCATTTTCTTCAATGCAAATTTCAAATTCATGCTGATGAACTGAAGAGACATCTCTTTAAAATGACATAAGGGGTGCTGTCCCGGGAGTCAGAAGATGAAGGAACACTTCAAACATGGTTGTTGATTGGACTGCCTTCACTAATATGCAGTATTTAGAATCTAAGGTTTTGATCATGCAGTTAAAAAAAGGGAATGGACCAAAAATTTCTGAATGAAGACCACCAAAACCAACTCTTGAATTCTTGAATGACTCTTCAGACCTGGTTCACTGATTTCTAGACTTGTACATACCCCAGACTTTAAGACAACACTAGCTGCGTTTCCATTACAGTTTTTCGCAAAATAAAAGCGATATTCCTAAAATTTCGACATAGTATATTTGCGCTTAGAACGTGTTTCCATTGAAGGCTATTCTCGAACTCTCGTCAAATATCATCCCGCGAGATTTCACTGCAGGAAGATGGATACGAACCCTTTCTCCTTTATTTCCATTTCTATCTCATTAAAACACTCTGTGTTCCTCTGTTGTTTGATGATCATTATGGCACGTGTTTTTCTCGAGAATAATGGCAAGAAAAGCCTCATTCTCCCCCTCTGTCCAAACTTCCCACGCCATGTTTACTCCAAGAGAAGTGATCATGTGACCAGGTACGTCATGTCCTTTTCCGTATAATTGCGGAAAAAGTGTTTTCATAGCGCTTTTGCGATATTTCTCTTTGTCGACACGTCTGAAAAACCTCCTCTTGAGAGCGTAAAAACCTTTTTGCGATATTTGAGGGTTTTTTCGAAATTTAGGTGTTTCCATTACCAGTATTTTGTTGCGATATTCAGGTTTTGCGCAATTCGAGGGGTAATGGAAACGCAGCTTATGACAGATTTGTTCTTTTAGTGTGCGGTGTACCACAAAGACAGAAACACAGCACACCACACACATAAGCCGATTCATTCAGCAACAACCAGCCCCTCTACTCTAGCTTGTGAGCTCATGTGATCAAACAGAATGATAATGTATACAAACATGGTGGACAACACCAAGAAGAGTTGGTAAGCTAAATGTGGCTAGCACTTGGCTTCCTGTAACATCCTTGGCAGCTGTGATTTCCATCCAGCTCTTGTCCTATAGAAACCTGTGTTTTGGCCGTATGTCAACTTGGTGTGCCATCTCTGATGTCCAACTTCATTCTTTGCTTTTAGTCTCATTGGCATTGCCAGGTTTGCTTCATTCTACTGCCAGTTGTTCACTAATTGTCTTTTCCATGTGACAAAAAATAAAAGACATGCTTGACTATCCTCGGTGCACTCCACACACATGAGGATTACTGGTTAGTGATTGCTCTTACAAATATTAGCATATCAGATTGAGACGGCATTTCTTTATTTAATGAAAAACAAATATCAACATTATAAACCCCTCTAAAGTAAGGGTATTGTTGCTCTACTTATGACATGGTTTGACCAGTGTTTGCTTTACGAAATGACTCATGTTCTGTAATGCAGTGGCAGGACATTATATGATTGGCCCGTGTTAATAAATGCTGATTGATGGAACGATTGTCCAATCACCTGCCAGATATGCTTCTGAAAAGTTATGCCCTCTCCAAACACTTTCTCTGGGCTCTTTCGTAGATGGACTAAGAAAATTTATTTAACTGTCCATCCAGTGTACCAGGTTAGGTTGTGATAGTTTAAAAGGAAACCTGCCATATTTTCCAGACTATGGGTTGCACTTTTTTTTATAGTTTGGCTGGTCCTGCAACTTGTAGACAGGACTTTTATATCAACATATGCATCATTTAACATACTTCTAGAAATGAACCAAGGAGTAAACATTACCATCTATAGCCCCCAAAATGAAAATCCTGTTCTAACAAACTGCAGGTAGTAAAATATACAGCGGTAATCGAGCAGAAATAAAGTTTGAAGATAGTGAGAAACTTGTGACAGACTGACCAAAAGCAGAGGTTACTCTTACTCCAATGAAGAAAATGTAGAAAGCTAATCGCGGCCAGAAAACAAGATCACCTGAGCTGGAGGAACGCATCCACAGATGGGTGCTTGAAACCATGTGCTGCCTGGA
Organism: Scarus forsteni; assembly: GCA_036419115.1. NCBI lineage: Eukaryota > Metazoa > Chordata > Actinopteri > Labriformes > Labridae > Scarus > Scarus forsteni. The sequence goes on from JAZDUH010000443.1 coordinate 12,612,365, forward strand.
GAGACTTGTTACAGGCCCATCTATGCCTAATGTTAACGACGGACCCAAAGACAAACGGAACCTCCTGTCTGTGCTCTGCATTCATTTCATCCGTATTTCTGCACATTTCCATAAAGCTTAAGGATATGGGCCAAACAGAGCAGTACCACTGGAAACTGTGGGGACAGTGTTGCTGTTACTACTCATTCTTTATACCCAGTAAGACACAAGAAGAAACAGTAATGGGCATTTTAAAGAGAAACTCTGCAAGTTAGTTAGAAATGTAAAACATCTATACGATGTTAATTCACCTGGACACCAGGACAAAGAAATGCAAAGCAACAGCTGAGAGGATATGGACTCCATTTAAAGCTGGGGTTGGCGATTTTGGAGAACTAGCTGTCTGTCTCTAGCCTGAAGGGGGCGGTAATGCTCCAAAATGATGGATGCCAACCACCGAAGAAGAAGAAGTCTCACGAGAACTGCCACCTGCAGTAGCATGGACGGCAGTTCTCGCGAGATTAGAGCCAACAGCGGAACAAACTTAGAAAAACAGAGTTTATTTTAGATTTCTTGGACATCTGTCTTAAATGTGAGGGATACTGGAGCTTGGTTGGTGTTGTGGGACAGCTCACAGCGGACTTCCCTTATTTTCAAAGACAAAACTTGAAAGGTAAGCATTCTCCAGCGGAGTCTGTTCCCTACACGCTACATGCTACATGCTACATGCTACATGCTACATGCTACACGCACTGTCGGTGCACGCCGGGAAGATGCACGCGCAGCAGGCACGCAGAATGGCGACGGGATTTGATTGGTGTAAAAAAAGGTATCCCTGCAAGATTATTGGTTGGGGTTTTCCCTGTTTTACTCCTGCTGTAGATAGCGGATATTTTTCGCTCTGTTTTAAGAACACATTATGAGTTGATTACCATCGGGTCATAAAGACCATTTTAACCAGTATTTCAAAAAGTGTATCTAAATCAGATCGCCAACCCCAGCTTTAAATATCAGTTGGGCGAAGGAGAATTAGAGGTCTGTGTGGGACAGATTTATTCAAGCCCCCCCGGTGGATGCATTGGTTAACAGCAATGCTAACGGAAAAGATGCAGTAGGCCAAACCACCTCTCTATCGGAGAACTGAATACATGCGACTTATAGTCTGGTGCGACTTATTTATGTTTCTTCTTCTCTTAATGACACATTTTTTGACTGGTGCAACTTGAACTCTAGAGCAACTTATAGTTCAGAAAACACGGTAACCGCCCCAAAAAGAGTGATTCGCACCACACCTTCACCATCACTGGAGTCAGAATTTCAGCTGAAGCCTGCATGATTTTCTGCACACTCTGCAGACTCTCACTCTGAAACAATTCTGTGAGGGGGCTATTTAGTGTATATTTTATGAAGCCTATTATGCTACTTTTGCGTCATGTGAAATAATTATTCAGCAGAGGTATGAATAAGGCTGATGCATTCTCTCTCACTACCTTCAGCGCTAATGGTTCGACTTCCAACCGGCTCCTTTGTGCTGAGCTCAGGTTATTTGGGAATACCTCTCTGCTAATGGTCGGATCTCTGTCCATTGAATTAAATAGTTTTCAGTTTAATCACGAGCAGCGATTAAAGCGGCAGAGTTCCCTCTCTCTTTATTATTTCTAAGTGAGTGCATCATCCTGCTGGGCAGTACACTGCGGTTTGCTGCTCAGCCAGGTCCCCCTGCGGCGGTGTCGGCTCCCCTTTATGAATAGCTTAACAGCCTCGGTAGATCACAGTGAAACCAATTACTGAGGTGAGTCAAAGGGAGCCCGGATTGAACGCGCATGAATTCAGATTCAGAGGACCTCGAGCTTGTAGCTGCGGTTGTATCAGTGAGAGATTTGGAACAGATCAGAGGAATTTCATGATAATCCCGATTAAACAAGGGTCTGTAATTGTCTTTGAGCGTTTGATCTCAGCGGGCGGTTTGGGTGTGTTTCACCTTAGGGAACTGCCAACATGATGACTAGATTTTTAAGGATCATATGCCCATTCAACTCCTGGAAGATGGATGTGAAATATTAAGCAGCCTAACCGAAAAATTTGATAACTTGGTCTCATAACTCATAAATTATTCTTGTAACATTGACTACAGCACTTCCTTTGTAATAACACCGCAGTGGAGCCATTAAAGCGAAGGTGTGGTTTCTGGACCTTTAACTGTACATAAATTGGGCAGTTATGAGGAAATTTAGATCTTTTTTCAAATTTTACTTATGTAGATGAATAACCAATCATTTGGAAAAATCAGCGACAACAGTTCATTAGTCTGAAGTTTTCACTTGAACACTTTTTATGTACAGACTCTTTGAAATGCCAAGGCTGATTTTCCCCATTTAATCTTGGAGACGACTGATGTGGTCCCAACAAACTGCTTCTTTACAGATAGCTTTATTTAAAGATTCAAAGTCTGAGCTGAGTTATGTCTGCCACATTCACAAACTCACACATATTGACTATCTTTAGATGTTTCTAAAATAAAGATTAAACAACATCAGAGATTTAAAGCGCGTTGATTTAATTCTTAATGCAGTCAAGCTTCAGAGCTCTGATGAACAGCAACATTTATTTGGGTTTCAGACACTCAGTGGGATGAGTTAAAAGAGCCCATATTATGTTTTTGAAGTTGTTATGCCCTTAATGCAAAGGTCAGACCTCACAATCATCTTATTTGTGTTAGTTACGATGATCTTTATGTCTGGTTAGGCGTCCACAGAGCCAGAAAATCCTGCTATGACTTGCCAACAAGCATGACAGACTACATGACAGACTTGAAAATGGAGATAGCAGGCTTGTGCCCAGTGTAATATATTTTAGATGGACTTGCAACACTTGATCTCTATATTCCCCACTAATAAGCAGCTTATCGGTGTACAAGTTAACAGTTTGTTAGCTGCTTATTAGAGAATATTGAGTACAAATTCTGAATGACTTTTAGTGACAAGTTTTCCTTAAGTACTTCCTAAATTCTGCTGACTGATAATTAGCTTAGCAATTGCTGTATATGAATTATACCTTATTACCTTTGCTTAGTTAGGCCTTTGTAAGGCAGAAGTATCACAAGCATAATTCGTCTGGGTATGACTAGAGCCTCAATGTAGTTCAGGGAATACACTCTGAGTTACAAATATCCAACTAGTTTTTTCTATTATGCTGAACTTAGACTGAAAATTTGCAATTAGAGCAGTAATAAGGAGGTTATTAAGAAGAAAAAAATTTAATCAACAGCCTTTTAACTGTCTGTTAGTTAGGCAAGCCCTCAATATTAGCATATTCCACTAATTAGCATGTTTATAAATAGCTAGTTAGCAGGGAATATGTTGATCTTGAATTAAGTGTGAAGTCTTAATATACGAGACAGTGTGGTGATATCATTCCCTCCATTTATCTCTTCTTGCTGTTCTTCAAACTCTTCCTTCATACTGCAGCACTGAACCGCTTCTTCTCTTTCAAGGTAGCTAAGCAGACATGCTGTACCTTTTGATGTGCCATGCAAGCACACACTTGTTTTTGTGTTTTGTAAGCAGCGTGTGTGGGTGAAGAACACTGTGGGGGTCTGTTAAAGGGAGACAGGTTTTCTCCCTTTTCATACCACCATGCCGTAGTAAAATAAAAAATAATAAAGGTGTTACTGAGACTCATTTGTCTCACAGCCAGATACTTTCAAGAGTTCCTGCACAGATCTGTTAATGAGCTCTTAAAAGATAGAAACAAATTTCTCCATGGTAATTTTTATGGCCTTACAGTGAATAAGTTGTGATTTATACACTCTGTTTCTGTAAACTTATGCTTCTAAGTAATGTTTGAAGGTACTTTAATTATTCACCCTAGAGAATAAAGAAGGCAGAAGTGATTTTAGATTTGTTTAAGGCACAGCTGCAAAACGATCTCTGAACTTGAATAGTTCTGCTAATGTGCATATAAGACAGTATTAGCAGCCACATAGTTTAGGCTAATTTATGTCATAGCTTGAAAGCATTTGATGCACATTGGCAGAACAATGCAGCGAACAAGAAACACCATTTAGCATGATAGGCACTTTGAAATGTCTAATATATGTGTCACCTGGCAATGAGAGATTTTTTTGACTAAAGGTTAATGTTTCTGTTCAGAATTGAATGAGCATGTTGTTCTTTTGGTTAGCCTGTGACCTTTCTGATATGGACCTGAGGTTGAGTGACCTACAGTTTCTCTTGGTTTGTGTTTGGCATCACAAGTATTTTGTTTATACTTGTAGGGATGTCACCTTATACTGGATATTAGAATAGCTGTTCAAACATTGGTGTAAAAACCCATTCTTGAGCTGTAAATAAATATTGAATGTCATATAAAAAGCTCAACAGCACATTAGGGTGCCTGGAGCAAAGAACCACCTGATCCAGCAAAGGGGGGGTCTGAGTGCAACCCGAGTTGCCCTCAGCAACACCTGTACTAGTCAACCGGACACCAACTAGAGAGGAAGACACCTCAAGGAAACAGAGAATGCGCAAAGCTCTGCTGGACGGTAGCAACTACAAAACATTTAAGGAGAACCATGTGGGAGCACTTTGGGCTTCTCTGTGTGTTGATTATGTGCAAAGCAACTGACCCACTATGGCAAATCCGCAGACCTGTTTGTTGGCCTTTTATCCATCGCAGTCTAGCAGCACCTTTTCAAGTGCTTAGCCTAGAGCTTCTGAGTCCTTTTGGCTAAGCTGGCATTTAATATCTACTATTAACACAAAAAAATATTCTACTAAGTTCCACCTGACTCTCCTTGAACTCCAGTATTGTCAGAATTAAAATGTTGTGTCTTAACTCTGAGTCTAAGTAAATTTTCTTTGTGATTCTCGGTTCTTGAGTTACAAACTTATGATAACAATTTCACCACAGTACATTAAAATAGACTCTACCTACGCAGAACTTATCTGACTGGGTAGCCCAGCAACAGTTGTTTTGAGAGGGGATTCTCTGATTTGGATTGGTTTGTTAATTACAGAGTTGGAAAGGATCAGTTACTTAACACTCTGCCAACTGACAGTTGTGTTGAAAAGTCACAGAAAGCAAAAACACTAAGTGCTTCACTCTGAATCCAAGCTAACAAGATTATATGTATATATATATATATATATGTATATATATATATATATATATATATATATATATATATATATATATATATATATATATATATATATATATATATATATAATGCATAACGACAGCAAAAAAAGCACTTGTTTTACTTTGAATATTAACCCAGGACTTTTTTGTCCAGTAAAACTTTTTTTTCATTCACATAAAAACAGTTCACCTTTTTTTCAAGGATTTTAACCAATACAAATGTCCATGTTGACAATTTAACTACATCTAAAAGCCTTTTTACTGTCTGTTCACTGTTTTACTGTGAACTGTCTTACTTTTTTTCTGGCTTACTGAACAAGTCCATAATCATAGGTGTGTGGTTTCATTAAAGGAAAATAATAAGGGCAATAAAGTGGTCAGTAAATCAAATTTATGATCCAGGCTATAAAGATTACAAGGACAGTTTGTCATGCAGCACTGATATGCTAATGTTGACTCTTTCAGTGGTTAAAGACTCTGCTTTTCAGTAATATAAACATTTAGTTCTAAGATTGAATTTATTTAAAACTGTTTGCCATTGAATTTGTCTGAATACAGCCTTATGTTCACAAGAAGTTTCTCTCAAGCTTTAGTTTTCAGCAGTTTATAACCTATCATCTCACAGGCTTAGTTTCACTGAGTCACGAAGACAAACTAAGGACAAGACCGGCTGCTTCAAGTCAGCTTCAACAGATCAAGACATGCTTAAGTGCAAAATATAATACTTTGAACACAGCAGTAAGGTGACAGATTATGTTTTGTTTGCATTTATAGTTTTACAGTTTGAGTTGTGTTTGAGGTCTCAATGAGCAGCATGCTAAGAGGACACTAGTTCTCATGGCGCACAGACCAGAGGCTGGACTCAAACCAAGGCTTCCTGCACGAGACAGGATCCTCAAAATTTAAGAGGGGCACTAATTCAAACCACTCTGCCACAGACAAACTCTTCGATCTACCATAATTCTAGGAAAAGTACTTTATACACCAATGCTGAATGGAATTTTCCATTGTGTGTTAGCATCAAACTAAACAGCGTATTGCTTATTTTGATCTCATGGATAATGTAAGCGGACATGGTAGTGCTTTGTTGAAGAGTAAATAACTTATGGCCATTTATGGGTTTTACTGAGACTTTCAAAGAACTTAGCCACAGACAACAGCTAAGATAAATGTGTATTGTGTTAGCATTTTTTATTAATATTCTGCTGTGTTTAAGCATCAAGCTAATAAACAAATTGCTTATTTTGAACAGATGGACATGGCTTGTCAGCAGGCTTGGTGGAGCTTTGTGAAAGAGTATGTTTTGTCATTTAATGGTTGCTAATAGGATGTTATCACTCTTTAGGGTGACAATTAATGGTTTGGCAGGAGCCTCAAAACATACCCTAGTCTGCATGTCTGTAAGTGTATGACAGAGATGCCCACGAGTCTCTGATTTAGAGTCTGAGTCGAGTCACGAGTCTTCACACACACAAACACACATATAAATATGATTTGGCCTCTGGCAAAAATACAGTATATCCAAATTTTTATTCAGACTTTTTTTTCTCTCTGAAAAAGTTTCTGCATTGCACATGCATGCCATGGTCAGGTGCAAAACAAACTTGCCATGAGCAGCCAAAAAGAAACTATATGGCATTTAACAATACAATAAAATAAATAAAGTAGTAAGTAGTGGTAGCCGTGCTGTTGGAAGTTTGTGTAGCAGTGGGTCAATATAAAGGGTAGTGAAGCTGGCGGTGGAGTTTCTCCAGCAGCTGCTCCATTCGTGCTTGCCATGATGACTGATATGTGGGTGGGGCGGAACCCCAAATTCCACGAAAGCGCAGCGGTCTTGCTTCGACAGACAAACCCCAATGAAAGCGCAGCGCCGCGGCGTGCAGCCACATAGGGAGAGGGCTGATCCCGGAGAGCCACCGGCTCTCATGAGAATAGCGATGTCACGCGCTCATAAAACGTGTTATAGACTGAGAAAAGAAATAAACAATACCTCACTTTGCTTCTCTAAGGTCCCTTTGCTGGTCCCGACCACACAGCCTCGTGATTTTTCAACTTCTATCCGCCTATATCCGTGTAGAAAGATGTATGGTGTCATGTATGCAGTGCTATACATTTCTGTACCTCCACGATTCACTTTTCTTCGTCCATGGTGTCGTGTTGCCTCTGACCGACTGCTGGCCTGATACTTGTGCCTCCGGTTTTGACGTAATGACAAACAATTGAGGAAAATTTACCTGCAAGAGTCCGTGCATTATGTTTTATTTTGAAACTTCCGGATACTCCACGTGGTGACTTACTGTCTGGTGCTTTCATAACGACAGTGAATTTACGAGGTTTGGAAGCGGCCGTGAAGGGGGAGGGCACGAGTCAAGGCAAGGGAGGGGAGTGGAACAAATGTTCCCGGTGGTCCCGGATGTACACTCAAAAAACCCACCATAAAATACAGATCGCCCACGAGTCTTTGATCTCGAGTCGAGTCAATTCTCGAGTCTTTCAGGGTCAAGTCCAAGTCAAGTCTGGAGTCTCCAAAAATGCGACTCGAGTGCAACTCGAGTACGATTCTTTAACTCGAGTCTCCATCTCTAGTGTATGATAAAGATATTTATACTGGGAATAAAAAAAAAGAATGCTGGAATCATGAAAATTTGCAGAAAAATAACAAAATAATACTTAAAAATGATCAGACAGACAAAATATGTCCGGTGCCTTCAATGTGAAGTGTGTTTAAGTTAGCATGTTTAAATACATATGAAATGTCTGAATGCATATATCACATCAGAATAATTCATTCTCATTCATATTTTAAAAGCAATCATTCTTACACTGCAATACGATGGCACTGAGCAGTCAACTAAAAAAGGTGGATCTGCCTTGTTCCAAGGTTAGGACTGTATTTGCCTTAGCAAGAAATCTTAAAATGTAAAACAACCTACAGGGCATATTTAACTCAAAAAAGCATAACATGACTTCTGTACCAATAGTAGATGAAACAGGTCTTTCTGAAGTAAAATTTTGAATCTCCAGGATGGACTGATTCCTAAAAGCTGAGAACTGAGCAGGCTTACCGGTCACGAATATCATTCCTTTTATTTAAGCACCGGCAATCCCGTTTTTGTTTTGTCATAACTATTTAGATGTCCTCACATAAAAAGGGATGATTGTTGAAAAATTTGTGCTTCTCTAGTTTTTTCCCATGTTTTTGATTATTACAGATTCAACAGAAAACCTGACCTGCTCAAACCATTATATTTGTTAGTCTGACACATACTGTAAATGAGATTTTCTCCGACCAGTCTCATAGTGTGACATTCAATCAACCTGTAGGATAGTTGTGTTGACACAATGAAGGACTTGTGAATAGCATTTTTGTGAACATGGAGCTGAATAACCTTTAGTCTGTAAAGATTCTCTGTCTAAGTACTACATCTCTGTTGATTCTTTCCCTCCTGCTCTTTTATAATCACTTGCTTGCATGGACTGTTTGTCTCTTGTTTATCTCCTGCACAGGCTGCTTTCAGTGAATATTAGCATCAAAGAAAACAGGACACATATTTTCTTTAGAGATATACACTGAAACAAGGCTGAGGTGTTGACTATGTAGAGGAAATGTTAACATGTGAAGGATTTCAGATAAAAAAAAGCCTGTTTACAAGAAATGTGTTGAGAACCTTTATTTTACCTTCAGTCTCTTCTAACTGCAACACTTCATTTTAAAGTGTTGATCCTCTGCATTTTTTCTAGGTTGACCTTTATGGGTAGCTGATGTATGCGAAAGTCTGACTCTTTTAGCAGGAAAATAAGTCGTAGCTTGGAGGGAAACAGTCAGTCCATCTGTATTGTTTAGTCTTAAGGCTCGGCTATGGCTTCTGTATGGACACACACTGCTGTGAACTCATGAAGCGGAAATGGTTGATGTATTTATGTGCCATGCGACTCTTTCTCTCTCTCTACAGCAGACCGATGTTCTCCCAAACATCATGGGGCAGTGTCTTCAAAATATAGTTGCATGAGTTGAGTTAATGACAGAGCTTATAGCTATTGAGCATATTGAGGGACAGTTTTGTGTGGACACTCATTACAGCAAAATCAGTGAACTAGTTACTCTGAATTTCACAGCTTATGAGAACATGGTGAGGGATATGTGTTTTTGCTGCCATTACATGAGAATAGCAGATTATTGTGACCACTCAACAGACTGAAACACTTTTAGCTCCACCATTTTTCGTCAGTTTGGTACACACAACATCCCTTAAGGGTGCTAAAACGTGCAGCACAGCACAGGTCATTTATTTATATACCTTTTCTCCTTATCCAACTGTGAAAGCACATTTAACTGTGTGTGTACTGGGTCAAACTGAACTGGACTGCTTGGTGGAAATGCAGCGAAAGTGCCTTGGCTCAAAGAGACTGATAACAGTCTTGAGAGGTTCACAAAAAATCCAAGTTTTGTGATATTGGTTGTGTTAGCTATAATTTCAGAGCAGCTTTTTTGGAGACAAACTGTTTTAACGCACTATGCACTTAACCTGACATGGCCACTTAAGCTTCATAGCACTTTAAAAGGTGCACTTCATGATGCAGTAAAATACAATTTGCCTTTCTGAGCTTGCTTGTGTTGGTGTGTTTGTTTTGTTTTTGTCTTTATGTCATCCTGGATGTGTGCTACTCTTGTACCTTTTAAATTGCCCTCTTTTGGATAAAGTGGTTGAATTGAATTAAACTTACAAGGAACAGCATAAGCTGTGTCTCAATTCAGGTTAGACTGAGCAGCAGGCCTTTTGAATGTTGTTACACCTGAATAGGGACACAGCTAAAAGTCTTGAAAATCATACCCTAACCATAATAATAAGAGAGGTGTTTGTTGGTGGACTAAGGTGTTCAAGGCATGAAATTCAAGTCGCGGCACAAGCTTCCATTTAACACACCTGGGAAAGGCTGTTTTAAAGCAGGCTTACATTCATGTTTGTCCTTTTAACTGGGACAGCAGCTGCTTGGGTGTGTCGTGAGCCATGTGTGTTCATCCACTTGTGAACAGCATATAATTAATAACCCCTCTCGAAGAAAGGGTTAGTTAACAAGCTATATTTAGCCATGAGTGTAAAATCTGTGGACCAGGAACTCAATTTCATGTGGTATTACACGGCTGAAAATGGCCTCCAGTCAACCATTAATCTTACTCTATCCTTAGTCCAATTGCCAATCCCAAAGGGGTCAAATATCTGCTATTAACTACAAATGTTTAATCACAAAAGTATCAAAATGAATGTGAACTCCATCACGTTGACTCATTCAAATGTATAAGCCATGTTTGCTGTCTCCAGTTAACTTTTGATGCCTCTTCTCCTTTTCGCTCTTGTTAACTTCACACTTTTCAGAATCAATTCCCAGAGAATGCAGCTTTTTAAAAGGTGAGTCAATCCAGAGGGACTTAAAGGAGTGCAAAGAGGTAATAGCGATGGATTAAGAGGGACTCAGAGGAGATTTGAGTTGATATTGAGTTCCATTGTCAGAGCTGCAAAGCAATTTTTGACAGGTGCTCCAGAGAAATACAGTGACGAGAGAAAAAAAACATCGATATTGAATTTTCATGAAGACCTTCAGTGCAGAGCAATTACCATGCCTGTTTTTCTGTGTTGCACAATTGGATGGGGAATAGTCTCGCTCTGTGACTGAAAGGACTGAGCTACTGTGGTTAGTTGACCCTGCAATAAAACTTATACAAAGGCAATAACAGCCTCAGGTAATAACCTTCTGTAATTTTAATTGTATTACTTAATTGCCTGAGACACAAGGAACATACATGAACTTCCATTAATATGTTACAAGATATAAAGGTTTTCTAGGTGTAGGATTCATGTTAGGCCTTGGATTAGACCTGAAAGCATTTCTAATAAAGAATGTGTCAGTTGTGGTGACAGATAAAGAATTTTATAGGAAACTTTATTGGATTTTTTTTGAGAATCAGTAATTCACTGACTTTTGCTACAGCCATGAAAACCCATCTCCAAGGTATATTAATCTGTAGACATAAAGAGAGGGTCAAAGGCAGCAAACCTGACAAGTGAACTGGTATGCCATCAATATATTATCATACTTCATTCATTTCATATATTCTGAATTTATGTAGCTATCAGATTAAAAGCCTTTTAACCGTGCTAATATATTTTACCTGAGTGGCTGTGCTTTAGGAATTATTTTGGACATTCAGCTATTATGAGTATTTTTTTGTCAAATGATTTAATAAAGTGCAAGTTAAATGATGATCCTTTAGTATTTAATGTTATGCAATGCAATTCAATAATGAGTCTACTGCTCACTGTTGAAAGATGACATCAGCATGGCAACAACACTTCGCACTTTCACTTCTTTTTCACTAAATGTGAGCTACAAACACACACCTAAGCCCTCTCACTATTTTTTTTTAGCTTCTGGTGTAAGCTGAAAATGACCTTCGACTCATAATTAGCTCCATTTCATTGCAATACAAGCTCTGCAAAAATTTGACTCAAGGGCAAGGACTGATTAAAAAAAAACACATTGCACTGCTGAACTTTAAAAAAGGACATATTTTCTGGACTTTTAGATCTGTATTTAGCCTTGATTAAAAGCAGATGCCCCCATGCTTGGAGGTTCCTCTCTATCTGTCTGACAAAATATATAAAACTAGTTTAAACCCTTATAGCTGGGGTCTTGGCTTCAAGTCACAGGCTCTCGGGAACATTTAATTTATTCATCTGTAAAAATGATGGGTGGAAATGGAATATTTGTGTTTTACATTTGAAATGTATATGTTTTTTTTCCTCTGGCCAGTGTCTGGTCCTGAGGTGTGGTGCTCTCCATGCATATAGTAAAGGTTTTCACATTAAATTTGCATCACTGTCAGTGCATATATTTTCTGAAGGCAGAGTTTTATGTCCCTCTCAGCAGATATTCTCTCAGGAAAACTGCTTTGATCCATGCTGCTTCATTTCTCCCGCTGGTCAACTATTCTGCATTTTCATAAAGTCAGCTGCTCTGTTATAAAATAAATGTTTGGGGGCTGCAAGCAAAAAGCATTGAGGATGAAAATTCCCTATGAGACTGCATATGTTAAAAAATAACTTGAGTGAAACTGACACCAAAAGCTTTGCAGATCAAATACATCAGTGGCTCAGTCTGATAGTGTGCTTGGTCAATAATCATGAGGTTGCCGGTTCAGCTCTGGCTGTCACATGTAAATGTGTCACTGGGCAAGACACTTAACCTCAAGTTGCTCTCACTGCTGTGTCGGTGGTGTGTAAATGGGTATGGCAGGGAGTAAATGTGTCAGTTGATGCTGATGGACACATGACATAGAAATTCCAACCATCAGATAGTGAATGTGGGAGTGAATGGGTTGGTGTGACTGCTTTGAGTAGCCAAAGACTAGAAAAGCACCAATATAAGCTCAAGTCCATTTACACTTTGTTTGTTGTTGACAGCGTATTGACTGTCTTTAAGTTTGTTGTCCATTTTAACAGTCAAAAAGCTGTTTTTCATGTCTTCAACAGTTGGAGCAGTGGATAAAAAATTGAAGGTTGGAGGTGTGATGAAGGTAGCTCCAGGGTGGGAACATAAAAGAGAATAGTTTGCAAGGAAGAAAAAAAGAAATTCCAAAGTTTATGATTATTTTATTCCATTTCTTCATTCCGTAGAAAATGAAACTTCACTTTTCAATAGTGTGGTTATTTCCATCCCGATCCAAGGTGGAGGCGTTTTCTATCAGTAGAAGGACCAGCTCTCAGAGAGGGTAAAGAAATGCCTTCCAGGCACGTTTGATGTGTTGGATGTCAATGAAGCTTCCCCTGGGCTCTCATTCAATGAACAGTCTCGCTGCTGCAGCTGCATGAGCTGACAGGAGGTGCCTGGGAGCAGAATAACTGCAGACTGGATGCAACCAACAGCATCAATATGATGGCCTACTTAAACCTTTTTGTGTTTTTATAATCACAGCCAGGCTCGTATGAGGTAAAGGAGGCTCTTATACAGATGTAAGCTTTCTAAGTCGACCAGTGAAGGTGAAATCCTGCAGTTAAAGCGGCTCCCTTGGGTTTGCTGAAACCTCAGCTACAGTACCCCTACATGGTGGGTAATTAAGGGAAGGAAACATCACCACATTTATTATTTAGCAGAATTCAAGGTTAAAGTATGCTGGATTCTCCTACATTTGAAGGACTAATATCCAATGATTTCATGAAAGAGTAAGAGAGTTTTTTTAGGTGTAGCTCTTTTTCTTCATTTGTGCTTTAATTCAGCAGACCAACAAAAATGATTGTACTTTTTATGATTGTTAATAAAACTAGTCGTGCTTTGAATTTTAGCCCATTTAACATAAAAAAACCCAACTAAAATTAGAAATCTACAAACATATGCCTACTAACACCTTGACACAAATCTACAGGACTTAAATGCTTTTGATTCCCCTAAATCCTTGGAGCTGCCTGCAGTATGTCTTCATGTACAGTTGGATGCTTAAATCCTATTATATGAGGATTGCAGGTAGCCACTTTGTGTGGAGCATCTGTGGCAATCTCTCTGTGATTTTGTTTGGATCAATGCAAAGCTTTGGCTTCAATATGCATGTAGTCATTTTTTATAAAATAAAATCAACTGGGAGAGGCTTTGCCCATCATACATGATGCAGAGCTGCATACAGGAATTAATTTATATAAGAAATAAACAGACAAACATAAAACATGTGGAAAAGAACTGAATGTTGTGATCTGAAAAGTCCTGTAGCATAAAAAAGAAAATTCTCACAGTTGCCTTGCAGAGACTGACTCCCATGTCGGTCTAACTTATCCATTGGGAGTTTGTTCTCCGTGTGCATTCCTTGGTTTCAGCCATTCATTCACCTTCAAACACAGACCAATCGCATGCTGATTAGATAACTGGTGAATTGAAACCGGTCATATTGTGCCTTTATCAGGTTCATGTATTTACTTTTAAAAGGGCTTTACTCGGTCCCCCTGATAATGCTGTACGCATACTCTCTCTGTCCGAGATGCCCTGTTAGCTTATCCCTTTAAGGCCCCCATTCATTTGCCATTTTCAACACAGTTTAACGTGTCACTGTCCCATTCTTGCTTGCACGTCAAGTAAAATGACCTAAATATTGATAATTGCACCATGACAGTTTGGCTCATAATTAACTTTTCAAATGTTAGTCAACAATACCTGGGAACAGACAAGAGCTCCAAGACTCCAAAACTGAGCACTTTCAGTAAGATGTTAATGCATTTGGGGCATCAGTGGCGCAGTCTGATGGTACACTTGGTCGTTGATCTGAAGGTTACGGCATGGCGATGTGTTCTTGGGCAAGACACTTGACCCCAAGCAGCTCATATTGATGTGTCAATGGTGTGATATTAAAGTGTGTGAATTTGTTAACTGATACTGATGGACAACTGACATCGCAACTCTTGTGTGAGTGAACGGGTGTGAATAGATAGATGTGACCCTGCGGTGTAAAGCAGCTTTGAGTAGTTAAAGACTAGAATGTGTTATTTCAGCTCAAGTCCGTTTACCATTTTACCATAGAAGAATGACATTGGTTTAAAAAGAAACTTCATGGCTTTTATTTTGCATGCCTCATTTTCCTAAACCAAGAGACAGAAATGCCTTTGTTCTCATCTCCTTTGTTTTTCATGGCTACATCCTGCTGGTCCTGATACAACCCCAATTTCATGTTTTGGTTTTACTGCTAATGGTCTGTGGTCTGCTGTAAAAAGAGAACAAAAAGTCATGGAGGAGCATGACCTTGAAACACACAGCAGATTGGGGTCTTTGTGCGCAGTAACCATTAAATAGTTGCCAGGCACAATTCAGCCATCACACTGCTTTTTGGTGACTGACCTCACATTAACCCTTTCCTTTAGGCCTGTTCCCCCCGCCCACACACTCACACAAAGCATGTACCTTTATCTGCCTTTAACCAGAGACCAAACGATTACCCCCTTTAAAGGAAGGTAAATACACTAATCGATGACCTGAGAAGGAGGCATAGATCTTTTTATTTTTCTGCTGTGGTAAATGTGTACCCAGTTTACCATCTCACTGATCAGGAGCACTCATGCTTTACTAAACATCAATAAGGTGCCAAGGAGGCCTGTTGCAGATAAATCAGGTGTGAGAGTAGCAGGAGGAAAGGGAAACCTGGAAATGATTCTTTCTAATGAGTTTGTAAAAGTGTGTTTTTTAGACCTTGTAATGATTTGATCTCCATATAGAGCTCCATATAGAGCTAGATCATGTAGAGCTGTAATGGACAAATAGCAGAGATGATCATCTATCCATCCCAGCTCCTGCCATCACATGTGTATGTGTCCTTGGGTAATCCCAAATCGTTCCACTGCTGTGTCAGTGGTGTCTATATACAACTGACAGACTGGCAGACATGTTACACAGCAAGCCATCAGTGTGTGTATGTGGTGTCAAAGTAATGTGACCTGCAGTATAGAAGGCACTTCGACTAGTTAGTAAGGAAAGCAGCACACAATTTTATCAACCATTGATGAATCGTTGCATGTCACTCATAACAATTCATGATATAAGGAACATATTATAACATACGTGCCACAGAACAACAGAACCCACTGATCCCGGGAACACATGAAGGTTGAATAACGGTGGTTTTGCTCTTCTTGCCTGTATGCTGTTCCACTGTGTACATAATTTAAACAGTTCATCAGATATCTTTTTCATTTTAATTAAGTCTGAATTATCTGTGTGTGTATTTGAATGTCCTTACGTTCTTGTCCTTCTAAGCCTTTCAGTCTCTGAGGACCCTCTGGGTCCCTAAATATAATGACAGAAAGAGAGGATTAAAGTAGATTTAGACTGGATTAATGATGTAATCTACAGACCCTCTCAGCAGGCATAACATCCAGTCTGTGACCTGTGTTAACCTCTGCTTCCATTTTCCTATTTACACTGACTCTTAAACAACAGCAGAGCTCGATACATTATGATATGCAGAGCTGTCTGTCGGAAATCCTGCTTTGCTTAAAGTGTACATGAACAGATGCACCATAATAACATAATTGTAAATATTTCAAATGCAAATATTTCATATGATGCTTATAAACATATTTCTTCAACCCTTGGGCTGGGTCTAATATTACCCACACTAATACTGCTGATCACAAAAAAATGCTTTTGAAAGGCAAGCTGGAAAACAGAAAAACAAACATTGTTATATTCTGCTTTCACTGAGCTGAGGTTTTCCGCCTACATCTGACCTAATTTAAATAAAATGCTCATAATTTTTAACATATTTCAGTCCCTTGAATGCCAGATTTTCATCCTGAGAGCACCATTTTTTTCTTCATGTGTCAGATGGAGAAACAAAAAGAATTTCCCGTATACTAAATACAAAGTGATGATTGGTAGCAACACTGATTATTGTACTTTTTTTGCACAGTGTCAAAGATTCATTCATCTCACCAAGCCTAAAAAGTGCCTTTCTATGGGTATTATCAGAAAATGTATTTATTGATATTATTTCCATCTGTTTTAGACTTGGTTTTTAAACCAAGTCTTAATCCTATACATCAAATATCCATGAATTTTAAAGATTTTAACACTTTAAAAGCAAGATTTTTCTCACAATGCCACCATGATGCTACAAAGATCAAACAGAGAAGTAGATTACTTTCAATACATTACATACAATGTGGTTTTTTTGTTGAAATATTAGTTCCTTTTATATGTCAATAATTAGCAGCAACATTAATTGTCATGCAATAATTTTTTTGCGCTGTGTCAAATACTCACACTCATACTCATATGATTAGAATGTTGCTATCTGGTAGAAAGGAGGAAAACTGTTAAATACTCAGATGGACACCGTATCTAATAAAAGTCATGTATTATTTCATTACATCAGTACTTTGTAATCTGCCTGGTTGCAGCAATGTAATTTTTACCTCCACCAAGGAGGCTATGCTTCTGCCTGGGTCTATCTGTTTATTGTTTATCTGTTAGCAAGATCACACAAAAACTACTGGATGGATTTAAATGAAAATTTTACCAGAGGTGTGGCTCGGTCCAAGGAAGAAGCTATTACTTTGGTGCTGATCTAATATAAGTCGATGTCACAAAAAAGAACTCAAGTTTATAATAGCAGATCTCACTCATTTACATCATTGGAAAACTGTAGGGTTTTCTTTTTTTGCAAACTGAAGTTAACATCTTTCTAGCCTATGTCATTACATTTCCCAGCTTCCTTTACAATGCCAATAGAGGAGTTCTGCTCACACAATGGCTAACAATAGCCAGGTAGATTGGCACATTTTTTCTGACTGTAACTAGAATGCTGATAACTCAGACATCACGTCATTCACACTCCCACCTTCCCAGTTCTAATTGTAAACGGAATGCAGCGCTCTCCATATAGACAGACATTAGCAGACTGTCCAATTGGAGTGGAAAAGCCACTGCCATAACTGAGCTCCTTGGCTTAGGTCTGCGCTAAATGAGTGCTTTTGTAGTTAATATCCTTTAATATTATTTTATCAAGGAGTCAGGTTTAAGGGACCAAAAGTTATCTCTTTCAGGCTAGCTTGGTATGGGCAGCAGCTACACTGCACAAAGCATGAAAGAGCAAATACGCTACCTTTGTCTCTTGACATCTTTTCTTCCTATTTTTGTCCTTTCGGCTTTGAGGAGACTAGCCCTCATGTTTTTAGGAGGACCTATAAGCAGACCGAGACCATATAAAGGTGCACAAACAAACAACAATCAACGAGTGAGTGAATCAGGGACATTAACGGATGAGGGTGAGCTTTTGGCAAGTGGCTGGGATCCAGGAGACACTGAAAGAGAAGAGAGGAGAGAGCAGTTAGTGGAGTCTTCATGCACAAAAAACAAAGCACGTAATCTAAGGCAATGATCTTCACAATACAAGAGCTGGCCAACAATACCACAAGCACAAGTGGGAATCATCTAGCACTGGTGATGAGTCTGTAGCAGGCTTAAATGTGGAGAGTTGATCACACGGATGAGAGGCAGGTGTGATCCAGAGAGCCACAGCTCCACACAAGTAGACCTCCTCCCAGGGAGAGAGAGAGCAGCATGAACAGAGACATGTAGGAGCAGGGTAAAAGTCACTGACAGCAAAATCACCACACCGTGCCTTTAAAGAAAATGATGACATGCGATTAAGTAAATTAACCTTGTGGACGCTGGCTAGATTGAGATAGCACCTATATAGTTTTGAATTTTAAAGAAGGGAACAGAAGTTAAACAGGCATATACCACCCACAGGAAGACAAACTGAGGTCTAAACGCCTAAGTTTTTTGCCAAATCTGCGTATCACCCATACGAAGACGGCCTTTTCTGGGTCTGTAAACGGTCATTTTTGAAACCAGGTTCCAGAGGGGAAAGATTTTGAAATGCCATATATGCAGCTCCGTGATTACTGGCTCTCTGCCACTTTTCAGATACGCTTGCGTCATAGTTTCATATCTTCATCGATAAGCATGCACCACGTGCGGCAGCGACGACAACAACAAAGGCGGCGTATGGTGTAGCATATTTGCTGATGAAGCTAGTGACCCTACTACCCTAAATCTCCTTCTTCTCAATCACCACCGAGTTGAACAGACAATTATCAAGGACACATTACGGTGGTCTGTGTTTACAATCTCTGTTTACAACTTTTGCCGCAAGTGCGCATGCCCACTGTTTTTTTATCTGTTTCCACTTGTTTCCATCATATCGTCACGGCACCCTACAGGTCTGGCATGTATTTTACAGTGTTTCAAAGCATATCAAGTGCATTCTTGTAGATACACACATTTTCTGAGACGCCTTCATCTTTATGATGATCGTTTTTTAAACTGCTGTATTTGCAGTAGTAGCAGGCAATGGAGGTTTGATCACAGGATACCACTGAATGATTGCCACTACTTTATTTGATCATTTTTAGTTTTTAAGGCTTGGTTTTGGTTCAGTGCTTACTTACTTATCAAGTACTGACTGGCCTTATTTAACCCAGCTGTTCCTGTTTGATCTGTTTGGTTTACTGCAGAACTGTGATCTGTGCTGATTGGATTAACAGGATTAGTTGCTATGTTGTGACTATCACATCATCGAATCCAGTGTTGTTCAGTTTTAATATGTATAATCAATATCCAATGACACAGATCAAATAATACAAAAGGCAGGGTATGATGTGTGTTTGTGTATAAAGCCAGTAAATCAGATTCTTGCTACATTTTATCCTAATCTAGTGAGGATGCTCCAAAAAGATGAAGCATTGCATAATCCCATTAACTCGAATCACACATCTGTGTTTCACGTGTACAGTAAATCTGTACTCTTGACAGAGTTTGAAATTGTCACAGCTGCCATGGCTGCGTAATCTAATGAACTGCATTATGCAAGGGCCAACTCTTTTTGTCAAAGTGTAAAATAGCATTGTGTAGAATTCTAAAGGAGAATGTGAATGGGCTGATGGGCTTTTACCCTTGTGTCATTAGCCCTCTAGTAACTGCATTTACCCGTTACACAATGCTTAGAGAGCTGCCATTTGTGTAAGCATTGCATGTATGCACTTCTCAGGTTTAATCAGTTCAGTGTGCATCTAGAGGAAAATTGATGGTTTGTTCCTGATGTGAAAATTGACATGTAGGCTGTTATTAATGCAGTACTGTGCATGATTATGTCAGCAGGGAGATGTACCCTCATGCAGAGAGGTATTAATTGTGTACAAAAAGAGCTATTAAATGAAAATCCTGCGTTAGTTGTCAACACTTTTTCTCCAATAATGAACTTGTGCAGTCCAGACCTAAGTAGTTGATATCAAACATTAAGTTTTCAGCATATTCAATATCCCGATTGCATTAATTTCGTAGTAGAGCACTGTTGTTAAGGTTCTGTAACTGGGCAACAGCTGCTTTTTACTCACTGCAGCATTTTTTTTGATTTAGCTGTGATGGAAAATAAGGAAGTCGAAATGTGTCTTTGAATGTTTTATTTAACTTCAAAACCTTGCAGACGGCTTAGTGGACAGTTCAAATGTCTGCACTTTGTGATATTGAATCTATTACTTTTCTACTGTTTACCTAAGCTGTTTTTATTTGCATTTCTTTAAGGGGGTAAAAACCGATACATTGTAGTATTGGGAAATTTGGTGTGGTGATAATATATCAGTTATTGGCCTCAAAGTATCAGTGTTTTTTAACATATTAATTTCAACATTAAATAAAGATTTTGATTCCACAGAGATAAACTAATTACTTTTAAATTCTGCACACTGTGCTGTTGAAAGAGTGTAGTTGAGATTAGTAGAGGAGATGTTCATTGTATAGGAAAGAGTGAGTAATCAAACATGGCAGCACTTAAGAGGGAAAAAAGGAATGTAACAACAGTAAAGAGCTCCCTGGAGCTCCTCCAAAACAACGCCCTGCACAAGCACTGCTGATTCTCAACCATATGACTGATTCAACTCAAAACTGATCCTTAGCACATTGTGTTTGTTCAGCATACGTCATGTCTCACTCAGCGGTAAGAAAAAAAAAAAAGCATTATCACAGCAATGTAAAAAAGAAAGACAAAAAGAAACAAACAAAAATGGCAAATTAGTTAGTACTCACAACCCGATGCTAATTCCTGTTTTGCTCTTGTTTTGTCCAAAATCTTTTTTGTTCCTCTTCCTCCGTCTTTGTTTTCTTACTCTGTTTAGCTGGAGGAATGGTTACTTATAATAATCTGGGGGGCAGATTGGAAACCAGGGTGGGCCTGATGTGGCCAGCAGGCTGCCTGTTGATGATCACTGCTCATGACTGTGAGATAAGTTTTGTTTACATTCACTTTTTCTCAGAAAGACTTATGTCCTGTTTCGGAAAGTCATATTTTATAAGCCAAACTAAGTCAGAGGAGTGTATGTATGATTGTTCTTTATACTTTATTTCATTTTACTGCACAGGAACGGTCTCTTTGATAATACTGTGACTATAGGGGCCCTCATTTACTGCAAAGTGTCCCTCAAGATAAAAATCAAATATTCTGCTCCTTTGGTTCCAAACCAGGGGTCCGGACCTCTCCAAGGGGTTCTCCAGAGGGTCTTGGGAGGAGTGTGAGGCTCTGTCAGCTTTGAGATCATCATAATTTAATATTCTTTACAAAAGAATGTATATTTAATTCAATTTTCTTGACTTTATCCATAAAAACAGTTCACACTGATGTTTGATTTACACATCAGTGTGTCAATATTTTTTTCTAGTAGGGGGCTTTGCTCTTCTTACATACAACTGGGGGGCTCCAAGGGAATAGGTCAGACATCATTGCTGTCTCTAATTAATGCAAAGCAAAAGAAGCTTTCCTATGCCCAGAGAAATGAGAGTTAAATTCACTGCATCTGCCACAAAAGGGCTTTTCATACCCTTTACACACAGTGTCCTCATATGGTCTTTATAGGGCTGTCTGTATAGTATGTCACAACTGTATGCCTTATATGCACCATTTGAAGCATTTTGAAAAGGGAGGCCGAGTGCATTTAATTACAGTGTACTTCAAAATCCTCTTAAGCAGAAATGAACTCAACTCATGAACCCACTCCAGTCAAATGGTAATTAATGAGCAGGAGTTTAATGGAGTTTCTCTGAAATGGGTTTTGATGTTGACTGAGTGTGAAGTAATATAGAAGTGTTAAAGTAAAGACAGAAATGCTGTTTTTCATTTTATTAAACTAATAAGGTACATATCATCGCTGTCAGGAACAAACCTCCCCCCTCTGCTCGTTATGATTTTCTTTTTTGTGTGTGAAACAGCGTAGTTAGTGACCTTCTATGTTGGTGAGTGGGTTTTTATTTTACTCAATCAAATTAAAGTATACAAAAATATAATTATTAAGTCAATGCGATATTCATTCTGTAGTATTATTCAGTTTTTTTTTATTTCCTGAAAAATGACAGTTGTAGATACAGGAGGTTTGTGCTGGACGGTGATGATATGCAATGAACATTGAGTAGTTTTCATAATTAATGGTTTTTAAATGATTTATGGTTAAAGGAAACTGCAGTAAATGTAGCCCTTAATTAGACCACTGCTATACTTTCCATTCTCCGTATTACAGTCAAGGCAGATTTGCAAAGTATTAGAGCTACCTGGAGAGAAACTCATCCAGTAATGGACCCATTAAAAGGACAAAGATCTATTGAAATCCATGTCAGCTTAGGGCAGTGGTATAGGACTTGTGATCCAGGTTGGAGAGACATCGTGAATGAAGGACAAATACAAAGTACACTTCTTTGGCTTACTTTTGATAGAGTTTTGTGGGGTTTTATGAATGTGGACAAGTCTGCAGTTTGACTTCAACCATCAATTTAAAGGCACAAAAACACTGTTTGATTCTCAAGAGGGGAAGTAGATCAATTTAGACCAGTGGTCCTCAATCACTTTCTGTCATCTCCCCCATCAAGATCAAACATTTTTCATAACCCCCCTCACACACACACAATCTTCCTTCTACAAAGTTACTTGAAGCGTGAAGTCAGTAATATTGACTTTTTATGAAGTATTACTTTTCACACAGACATAAATAGAATGTATTCATTTATTTATATCCACACAAAAAACATATTTAATATCCCGACCCTCATTCCATCATAAAAAGCTAAAAACTACGAAGTGGCCACTTTTATACCCTGTATGTCTTTCAACACTCAAAAAAACATTCAAAGTCAGAATCCAGTTTCAAAACTAAAGATTTCAATCATGAACAACATGTACTAAAACAGCTGTCTGTGGTTTTCTGAATGGTTAGACTTTGTGTTTATCTGTGTTTGTGTGTGTTGAACATGGGTCTGGACTGTTGGTGGAGTTTTATATTTTACTTTGTATTCTCTGGCACTTCATCTGTGTTTTTGAATGTACAGCACCTAATGCTACATTTTTGTTTGTATGAAAAGTGCCTTATAAAGTTTGATTGATTGATTAAAAAGGAAAGAGAAAGCTGTAGTTTAACAGTGTCTTTCATGAATTCAAACCCTGGCATGATAAGCAGCCAGTCACAAAGCAGAATTTTGGATTGGAATAATGGGACCATGCCACTGCTCAAACAAGTCAAGGAGGCGTGGCCACACCACATGGGGGTGTGGCCATGCCTCCTTGGGGATTGCGGCCCACTTTTTGTGACTATAGATCAAGGTTCCCCAACCACCAGGCTGTGGACTTAGAAGAAATTTAATTAATTAACTAAGTTACCTGATTTTAGACTGATGTGTTTTTATCTTGAAAAATGACCAGACCAGTTCCTCAGATAGGGGTCATCCTGTGTTTGTATGTTCTCCCTGTCCAACCCATTACACTCCTACAAATTAGAAACATGATTATTAGCTTAATTGTTAAACCTTTGCATTCCATTTGATCTCAGAAGTTGGATTTTCTGGGAACTCCCCCTTTGGTCAGAATTTTCTCCTTGGAACTCAGATGATCCTCAGATACCCCGACTTTCTGGTTTATCCAGCATGTGACATAATTCTTACTTCCCACATCCAAGTTCTTAGGTAAATGGACCTATCATGAATTACCAGCAAGAATGGTTGCCTGTATTGTTTCTTTCATGCCTTCGACTGGTGGTGATGAGTCCAAGGTGGCTCCCCCCTCTTGTCTAATTACAACTTGAATAGACTCCAGCTAAAAAAAGGGATAACACAGTAATAGATAGGGAACTTTTTATTCTACAAAGTTAAATAGCTTTTTTTATACTGTATGCCAACATTCTCCATCATTCACCTGGGTTGTTTGTGCTTCGAGCATTATCACGTTGACAGATGTGCTCAACCATAAATTTACACACCATGCCTATTTACAACACAGTTTCCAGTTTCATTGACGATAACATAGAGATTTAGGGTCAATCCCACTTGTTCCCTTGTAGACCTTTTCTTACACCTTAGCCCTTGGTTGTGGGGTGGGGTTCTATGAAGTACATTTAAATAGAAAATCAATGGCTGCAGTGAGGGAGATCAGCTCTACTTTTGTACAGAACGAACTGGCACGGAAGTCATACATTACTGCAGAAATGTCCTAACTCTACATAATTTAGGGAATTTTATGAAAAAACGGTGACTGCATGCCGAACAAACCACAAGACAACAAAGGTAGGGTGACTGCATTACTAGTCCTAGCTTCTGTGCCAGCTCTTTCTGCGCAGAAGCAGAGCTGAACACTGTGCCTATTGACATGTGCCTCATACAAGCCCACTTCAAAATCCTCAAACTATCTCTTTAACTCTCTCTGTGATTGGACCTTGTCTTGCCCTTTGGCTGGGGTCTCCAAATTTGCTAAAACTGTCCCAGATGGAAATGTCACTGTTCAAACCAATTTGCTCCACACAGACCAGGAAGCAGCTACAAACCCTCTGACAGTGAAGTTCATTATTTTGGATGAGGACACTCTTAGGTTGACTAATTAGTGCCATTGGTATTGACATTAGAAACTAATGTAGCTATATGCAGCCAAGACCTCAGATTAGCCACTGTGTGAATGTCAGAGCAGCGATTCAAGTCCATTGCTTCAATCCTACATTAGATGTGGCTTTTTCTTGCACAATGTACTAATGCTTCCATCTGACTGAACTTCATTGAGGTTGCTTTGGACAGCTCACACAAATGTGTCATTTAATGGTTTTAAGCACAGACGTACTGCAGAGCCCCTGTTGACCTTTTTACATAAATGTTTCTCATTAAGGGGGACTCTTTGTGCCAGTGTTGCTGAGGCTGGACATGACAGATGTAAAGCTCCCTAATGACTGCACTTATTATTCTGCTGAAATGCTAAATTCATTGTGTTAAATGGGTTTGCTGTAATGATGCTGTGCTTGAATTTAAAT
The DNA here is from genome assembly GCA_036419115.1 of Scarus forsteni. Lineage (NCBI taxonomy): Eukaryota > Metazoa > Chordata > Actinopteri > Labriformes > Labridae > Scarus > Scarus forsteni. The sequence goes on from JAZDUH010000443.1 coordinate 12,637,345, forward strand.
AACATGGAAAGGTCTCTGCATGAGAATCCAACGTTTTAATACCACAAGGAGTCCTCTCTCATTTAAATATGCAAAGGCTTCCTGGCTTAGAATTCTTGAGCAAGAAATTGAAGGCTACAATGATTTTAAAATTGATTTTTAATGAAGGAAGAGCAGAAAGATGAAAAGAATACTAAATATTTGTCATGATTTTATTTTACTGTACACTGAATAGGTTTAAACTTAAGTGTATTCAACTTTGTTTCTGAACACAAAATCGCCTAAAATGTATCTGTTGACATTTTTAAAGTGATAATGCAAACAAAACACTCCTCATAAGGCCTCGTTTTATTTATTCGATGAAATTCGGATGGATAGAAACACTGAATATTACTTCTCAGACTTACACTTGCAAAAACTAAAAGATATAAACATTCATTTGTACTTTCTTCAATCTCCCTACTAAACTCCAGGAGGAAAATGTAGTTTAGTGTATCTGCAACTGTTTTGTCTTAAATTGAGGGACTTCAATTTATGCAATAGTTTATTTTTCATATGTTATACATTACACTTTGTAATTTTTGAATATATATACTTTTCTATCACCTGCAAAACCTGGGGACAGCACTAAAATATGAATTTTAACCCAAATATAATGACTTTTTTGTAAAACGTTTGTTTTAAAAGTGTAGATAGAATATGGAGTCACGCTTAAATGCAAAAGAAAATTTGCTATTGAAGGATTTTGTTCATAATGAATTGTAGTAAAGTGTAGCGTTTGGCTGAGGGGACAGGCAAGAAATGCTATGTATAAGGGTTTTGGAAGCCATTTCAAAATATTGAAAAAAAAAAAAAAAATATATATATATATATATATATATATATATATATATATATATATATATATATATATATATATATATATATATATATATATATATATATATATAATTTCTACAAAGATTAATAAGTATGGTGTTTAGTATAATAATCAAATATAATTTGTAATATATTATTACTTGTGTTTATACATTTAATATACAATAATATGCTGGGGACAGAAATTTCACTCTTTTGGCGGAATCGCCCAAAAAGAGTGAAATGACAAAAAAAACATGTTTTTCAGGCAGGACCATTTAGTAGATTTAGCTTTACCTGCAGTTATTTAAATGTGGCTCGTTGCTTTTATTAGCATTTTAGCAGATGTATGAACTTGGCACTGTAGCTCTGATAGGGGCGTTCCCTGCCCCTGTCTTCGTGGAGGCCCTTAAGCAGGAAAATCACAGTCCTGCCCTCATTGCGCCTGCAAGAGCTCATATCACACTGCCATTTTAAGGCATAATATTTCCATCCCTGTGTTTTTTCACCTCCACTGAGAACATGTGAAGATGGAAAGGGGGAAACGAGTGAACCCCTCTTTTCTTCTGATCCAGATAAAGTAACAGAGGCGTGATATTGGAAAGAGGGTGTCAAGAGGACTCAGAGGCAGACCAAAGTGCTGTGTCTCAGCCTTTGTGTGTATGTGGGGACACGTGCCATGTCTTGCCTTCGAGCTGTATTGCAGCGTGAATCTGCACAGATATTACAGATTTGGGGAATTAATGTGTATGTCTCATGAATGTCTCTTGGTGTTAACATAATGGAGCCTCATGCCGTGCCTTTATGTAAAGCCAAATAGGGCTAAGGAAAGCATGAGGCACAAAGATAAGCAACAAAATCCCCCCAGAGCATCATTGTCAGCAAGACATTGATGAAGTCAGAAAATGGCATGAAGGAGAAGCTGGGTTGTAGGAGGGTTGCAAAGTAGCTCACAGCAGGAGCAGCAAAGAGTAGGCAGGCCAGAACAGCTTGATGAAGCAGTCCTGGTGTATTAAGCCAATGACAGCTTATAGGCAACCAGCTGGCTGTCAGTAGTGATGACCTAGCTTTTGATCACCTGTTTAGCAATGAGATGTTGGCATGATAGTAATCTTGACTTGTACGCAGAACTAACACTTTGCTCCATTAATTCCCTTTGTTATGTACACACCAAGAGTTGATTGTGTTTTCCGTAGCACTCATGGCACATTCTCTATATTAGAACTCGAAGCTGGCATGCAACTAGCCTATAATATTGGAAGTTAAATAACATTGTAAACATAGTACACAGTAAACCACAGAACACCATCATATCATTCCGCAAGTGAGAGAGCTTTTTTTTTATCACTACTGCATCTGCTGTTTAGCATCTGCATGACCCAAATTTCCTCCCAGCTCCAAACAACTGCAGTGTGCATCTGGTGTGGAGCATTTCTCCTCAAATCCCATCCTCAGGGTCGGCAGCAGAGCGAGTTTCAGCAGCTGGTTAATTGCATTCACCTGTCATCTCAGGTCAAACTCACCAACACTGACTGAGGAGTGTCTTCGTGACTAAAAACCAGCAGTATCCAGAGCTGGAAAAGTACAGCTTTAACACATTTGTGTCAACTTTTAATTATTTTAGTGTAACAGTTCGGGGGAAAAAATCTTAAATTCATACAAAGAAAGACCTCAAAGTTGCAATACGAGAAAAAAAAATCACTTTGTGACAATTTAAAAAAGAAAGCTGATTCTCAATCAGCTTCCAAATCACTTTTTAATCACTGTAATCAGCTGTATTAAATTTGCGGGGCTGCTGCACTCCACAGATGTGGCGACCGAGTGCGATTGAGTAAATAAATCAGCCAGAAACAAACAGGCATGTTTGGTTAAGTGGCAGCTAAGCACTGGAGGCACGTCGGGATTAAAACTTCACTTGTGTTAACCAAACACCTTTTCAGCAGAGGATTTTGATCACCTTCAGTTGGATAACTGATTAAAAATTCAATACAGGGAGCAAGTATTCAACAGTCTCCAGCAGTGACCTCAAATGTGCAGATTTCTGCTCACCTTCACATAGCGCACAATCAGCAGAGTGAAGCTGTCTGCTGAGGAGGAGGACTCATGGCACTCCTTTGTTCATGATTATTGCTGATTCATACGGCTCCTTTGTCAGCTAAATCTGGACTAATTAAAATGATTTTCACTTTTTAGGCATTTCTCATCTTTTCTTTTGCTGTCTTTGTGCAGCTGTCTTTTTACAGGGCTAACAGTTGGTTGTCAGGGTGTCCAAACTGTGGCTTGTGGGCTAACTGCAGCACACTGGCTATTATTATTCTCCCTTCAGCAATTTAAAACAAGGCAAATTCACATTTGTCCCAAAGTGGAACAAAAACTTTTCGCTTTACAGATGAATAAAGAGGAACTAATCATGTAAGCAAATAGCTTAAATTGGGCTTATTTGCTCTATCAGAACTGTTTTAAGATCCAGAATATGAAGAAAGTGTTAGATTTCTTCTATCACCAACATTCATTTAATATTAAGCAACTTCATTGAGTTTGCTCCTGTTTTGTCTGAGCACAATTCATACACAATGTAATTAAGAGTGGCAGAGCAAGAAAAATGCATTAAAATCACAAAACAAAATACAAACAAAATAAATCTTTATAAAATGAACTTTAAATGAGAAGAGTGCAGATGAGATCCCTTCAGTCATATGCACAGTTAAATAGAGCTGTTTTGAGCCTAGATTTGAACATTGTCAGGAGAAGACAATGCAGATGAGGGATGGGCACACATGGAGATGGAGCTAATAATGGTCAAAAGCCATCTTACAGCACCAAGCTGGTAAGCATTCATATCAGACATGCAACTGTGCAAAACTTATCCTACATTAATGTAAAACACAGAGGAGATGAAGGGACCACGTTGAACTAGGAAAATGTCATGTTAGACAAAAACATGTTATCTCGATTTTTTACAATTTCATTACACACACACACACACACACAGAAATATATATATATATTTACATATATATATATATATGTATATATATATATATATATATATATATATATATATATATATATACATATATATACATATATACACTATTAGTTCCCTTCGATGCTAATGTGAAGTAGGATAAATATTACTCTATATTTCTTTAATATTTTGGAAAACATAAATATGCTGTTTGTAGTTGAATGGGTGGACTTCCAACTACTGAGGCTCAGATCAGCAGTCTTAAAGGTGTGACTTGACAAATGGACATGATCTATAGTTCATACTGCTAAAAAGATCCAATGTGATGCAACCAGAGGGTGGTACTTCCCAATTCTACTTTTTTCATAAAACAGTGCTGTTGGTCACCATCCATGTTGATGGATAGGTTTTAAAAACTTCAAACCAATAACAAGACAAGATAGTATTAATTTGAAATGTGACTTTCTGTAATGTAGCAGTTTTGGAGATAGAGAGTTTGTGCCAGTAAACAAATATAAATCTCTTAACACTTATCAGACACAACATTATGATCCCTAAAGGGAAGTAGATAGCACTGATTAACTCTTAATCATGGCACCTGTTAGTTGGTGGGATATACCAGGCAGTGAGTGAACATTTTGTCCTCAAAGTTGATGTCAGAAGCAGGAAAAATGGGCAGTGTAAGTTTTTAAGGGACTTGACAAGGGCCAAATATACAGATCAAGATTGACTGATTGATTCATTGATTCACAAAGGGAACAGAAACTGGCCCATCTTGTCCAATCCAATAGACAGCCACTGTTGCTCAGATTGTTAAAGAAGTTAATGCTGGTTCGGATGGAAAGGTGTCTAAATACACTGTTTTACAGTTTGTTGCAGATGGAGCCCCCCTTGTGCTTTCATTCTGTAGATTTCTGAGACCAGTTAAGCAGTGAAAGAGAATCCTTGTGGGGGTATTTACTTTAGTTGTTTAGTTGTTGATCTTTTGGTGGCATGCAGCACCTGGCCATACTGGCCTACTTTCACCCCTGGCTGCAGCAGTATGTCACCGTCATATCGCTACTTTTCCCATCAAGGCTAAACTGTGCTTTAGGTCATAAAAAAGTGCCAAGGTTTCAAGCAAAAAATACCTAGAGTTAGTTTATTTTACCCTTTGAGCACAAAAATGTGGCTCTGAAAAGCTGTGATTGATCACTTCATAACAATCCTATCATGATTTCCCTGTAGCTTCTGAAGGTCTTCCACCCCCTCTCTGCTTTGCTCTCAGAAGGCTGCTGTGATGTCTTATTCTGTCAGTGAGATGATGGCCACTGGGGCTCAGCAGCAGGTGGGCACATACCGCTGTTTATTTCACAGCGCCCACGCTCAGTGGCTCTCTCAACAGGTGATAAAGGACTGGTGGAGAAATCCTGCCTGTGTGCGCCCTGTGGGCTTCATTGTTAATAAGACCAGTCACCAGACACACATTCGGAATACTAACAGATCTGCTGCAGTAATGGAGCATATCAATAAGCAGAGTGTGTCCGTGTGGGTTTGAAGGGACCACGGAAATCATTGTCCACCTATGTTTGATATTTATCTATTTTAAATGAATTCATGTGGAACAATGGTTGATGGCCAAATTAGTTAACCTTTCAGACTATAGCACTTGACACTTTGAGCCACTGTAGTCTTCCAGGGGGCTTTACTGCAAGTCCTTCTTGCTGCTGTTAGACTCTACAATCAGCGCTGTACCAAGCAGACCATGTACACCTACTAACCATTATTTTCAAATTTCCCAACAACATGGAATCAGTGTTGCCAGATTTTGACTGAATAGAGCAACCAGGCCGTTTAAATACAAGCCTAAATAGAGCAACCTCCAGCTATTGCTGTATATTGCTTTCTTTTAGAGGATCTACATAAAACATGTTTATTTTCTTCTACATAACATTTAAATTTCACAATGACATTTTTTGTATTTTCTTTTCATTTACTAATGCAAAATCCTTTTATTTGGAGCTGAAACATCTGTTTCTTTATACAGAAGTATAAAGTCTACTGGTCTACTGGTCTACTGTTATTTATACGTCTATAATCCCTAAATAGTATGTCTAACCTTGATTTTTGTAACCAAACAAAAAATAGTCAGACTTTTATGTAAATTTTAAGTTGATGTTTGTGGTGGAAACATCTTTTTTGCCCCTCTTTTTACAGTAGAATTTACAGTTGTGTTCGGAGTGGGATATAACTTCTGATTAACATTTAAATTGATATAGAGATCATCAGATCCCTTCTGGTTTGGGGGCAAAACATGCCTAAAAAAATACAACCTGGAACTGCAAATTTTACAAGCAACTTTTCAAATAAGAAGTACAAAGTGGCTTATAATGAGTGGACCTGGTAACTCTGCTAAAATCCCATGAACAATTACATTTTAAATGTGTAAATATTAGTATTGTAATTTAGCACATACTGTTTTTATACTTTGCCTATTTTCATTTATCCTCACTGTCACCTTTGCTGCTGTAACAATGCAAGTGTCACTGTGTGGCATTAATAAAGATTTAGTCTGTTCTATTCTATTCTCCTTCACAGTCTTTACAAGCAAGGGATTCACATGAACACGTTGACCACTTTCTGTTGCCCTTTAAAATCTAATCAGGCTATCCTAGAGTCAGAGTGAACATTTGTGCAAAGTTTGCAGAGAATCCCTCAGAGTGTGTCTGAGATATCACATTCACAAGCATGGGATGGAAATGAGGCCCTGAGACTAGATGCTCGTGTCAGTGAGGACGCTTGTTCACATTTTTAGGTTTAAATGACTCCACAAGTCTTCTTCACAGGTTACGTATTAGGTACCCTTTAAGACACAAATGCCTCTAACTGACTGAGTAAAGAATGATCAATAAATGTATTGATCTTGTTACTTGGAAGCCTGTTTCTAAATGGATGATGCTCAAACTGAACAAATACGAACATCTGATGTCACTGCTGCTAAAGCTGGCTGTTTATGAGGACAAACAGAGTTCTCTGAGCCAGAAGACAAAGCAAGAGTGGCCATTTGTCTTTGAGAGCAACATTTGTAAAGATCTTCTGGTGGGATTCTTTCCCCCAAAGCTGACCTGCTGTTAACTACTGCAGATCACTGTTTTACAAATTCAGCGTTTTATTATGTATACAGAGGTGGTGTTATTTTTCTTGGTCAAGATGTCAAAAAGAAGTTTTATAACATCAGTAAAAGTGAGGAATGTTTACTTAAAAAGAGCTTTAAGACCCCCACAAAGTCAAGACAGCATCCAAGTGTTGTATCCATCTCTTGGATTAAACACTTCAGCTGGAGATATACTAGTTAACTACTAACTTGATGGCTGCCACACATCCTCAGAGTTGATTCATCACGTCAGTTGTGCCCGTCTTAAGTCGTATCAGTGTGGAGGTGAAGGAGAGAAGAGATTGATCAGAGAAACAGAAAGAACCACAACATAAAGGGCTCTAATTTCGTAGACCAGGCGCAGTCGCAGGTGCACCTGCCCTGCGCCGGCCTTTGCCGCGCGGACAGGGTGTGACCAGCACACTTTGCAAGTTTCCTGCAGTGCCAAGAGAGGCGCACTCCAGGCGCAGAGAGGCGCATCCACGCCTCCGTCCCTACCCCTCCGCCCAAGTGCCGGAGAGGGAGGAGAAAAGGTGTGAGTGGGTTTAACACAGCCGAGTGCTGTCTTCACCAATCAAATGAATGCCTCTCCTTGCCTTTAAATGCACTGCGGCCGAGGCGCAGCGTCTGATTGGTCTGAATGATCCCCGCCACCGTGGAAACAGTGTGCTGGAAAGACCCAGTAGTGGAGATGGTCAGAGCTGCTGTCATTACAGCAACTGGGAGAACGGACTGGCCATTGGGGCGCGCATCGGAGGCCATTAAGGGGGGCACCGTGTGGGCCAGCTCCCGGGACAGATGTAATCTGTTCCTTTGTCATTAATCGGAGTACAAAATTAAGATACAGTTACACAGCAGCAGGCTTATCCATTCATAATGGTTGTGATCCACCTGCATTCCTGCTTTGTCATCACCAAATAGCAGAACCTTTAGTGATATACTCTATATTCTCCCGGTGTCTCCGCCTCATCCTCCTTGCAATAATGTACTCCATCTTTTTAGATCACTTTAAAAATAAAGGTTAAAACAGAGAAATCTGGGAAATCACAGGTAAATCCTTAGTGACATACGTTAATTTTCTCTCTTTTTTCTTAGTCTTTTTTTCTCCCTCTTTTCTTTGAATTTGATAAAATGAGAGAAGCGATATCCATATCCATGACCGTGGATATGTTCATGTTAGCTTGGTTTCCATGGCAGTATTTTCTCACATATAAACTAATAAGGGTTCTTTCATACAATGATTAATAAAAGTGAAACACAGAAGGTTTTTACAATTGAGCTCAACAAGATCCTGAAGTGAACAAACAAAAATGAATGTAGCCAGTAAGGACTGTTGCTAATTTCTGATCACAAGGAGGCTGCAGAAGTTTTTATAATACAGTAATCATGTCAGCTTTGTGGGTTTAAGAGTAGATAAAGTCCTTTTTATCATTCCCCAGACAGTATGTGGGGTATAATCTTCATGGAGGCTCTGCTGAGGACAATGTCTGATTGTCAGACTTAAACCCATCTGGACAGCTACAGCTGCTGCAGAGCGCAGCCTTCATGCATCACTGTGCAGGAAACCTCAGTGAAAGGAAATTCAACATTTCCTGGAAAGAAGAAAAAGAATATTGATGTAACAACATCTGAGAGTGCACAGAGTTAGAAGGTTAACCGCGATGAGGCCACGAGTCTGCCATTCTAGGAAGTAGATTATAGTTTAGGGACACTCTCACCTGTTGAACTGCTTTTTAATGCAAATAGCTAATCAGTCAATCCTGTGGAAGATACTCAATTAATTTCAGTATCTAGACATGATCAAAAAAAACTGCTGAAGATCAAACTGAGCATGAGAATGGGGAGGGACAGTGATCTATTTGTAAGTGACTTGAACGTAGCATGGGTTCCTGAAGGGCCGGTGTGAGTATTTCAGAAACTGTTTAGTGGTGCATCAGGTAGTGCTGGTTTCCCACAAGTGAGGAGGCTGTAGGTTTGAATCCCTGAGTCAGATGTGGCCTTGAGTTTGCATGTTGTCCCTGTGCATTCATGGATTTTATACAGGTACTCCAGTTTCCTTCCACAGAGTAAAAACGTTGTTGTTGGGTTCATTGGTGACTCTAAATTGAGTGGTTTGGTTTGGTTCAGAACAGTTTGGTACATTTTGGAGTGGTCAACTCTGATCTTTTGTGTTTTTTCACCTGTTTGCTGTGCCTCCACTTGAGGGTGAAGATGTGAGCGAGAGGAGAGGAGAGGGTCACGGCTTCTACATAAATGCATGACATTACAATAATGGAGGACCTCCAGCACTCCACTTTGGTGTGCTGTTTCATGCAGACATTCTTTGCAACAGCTTTGAACACTCTAAATCAACAGATTATTTGAGCATGGAAAAGTATGTGTTTTTCATTTAATCTCCTGTAGTATGGAAATTGACCATTTTTGTGATGGTTCAACAGAATACAGCGCTTCACCCTTGAGGGTCACTTTAGTATATTCAGCACCCTCTCATCAGTGTTGATTTGTTGACTAATTATTTTTGTCATAGTTTGTTTAACAACCGTTTTTTTTCCCCTAATGAAAATAAAGAAGTAACTAATAAAAACAAGTTCACATGGATAAAACTTAAACTAAATTAACTTAAATTTTTGTCAACAAATAACATCTTGACTTAAATGTTTGACAGTGACTTAATTTTAATTGTGAGGAAAGGTTGAATAAGTTAAGAGGGACATCCATTCACAACTGCCTTAGCTTTAAAGAAGTAGATTCGTCAGATAGCCATCCAGTCAGAGCTTCTCTCTTTATGAATTGAAATATTAGTTTAGAGCAGGTTCACTGTTTATTGTCAATTCTGGTGTTGTATCTGTGATGCTCTGCCAGGTAGCCTACATAAAAGTGACTGCATTAAAAAAAATGTTTCTATACATTCAAACTTTACTAGCATTCAACAAAGGGCTATTTGATGTTCCATTTATCCAAGTGTAAAACATGACTACAGAAATTCAAGGAAACATAAACAATGCCTTACACTGTGCACTTAATTGACTTAATTTAAAATAGATTTTGTCAACTAAAATGTGAAATTTCATCAACTAAAACTAGACTAAAATGTAAACATTTCAGATGACTAAATTATGACTAAAACAAAGATATTTCTAGGAAAAAAGAATGTAAATTAAACAAAATTGTAAAGTGCTATCAAAATTAACGCTTCCTTTCAAAGCTGTACCAAAAAGTAAGACAGCACATTTCAGTTATTTGAGTACATCTCCTCATTGAAGATGAGGAGAAGATAGTGGGAGTGAAGTGATTGAGTGAGAATGATTGTTCATATATGTTGGCATTGTGATTGGCTGGTGACCAGTCTGGGCTGTACCCTCCACTTGCCCAAGGTTGAGATAGGGTCCAGCCTCCAGTGATCAAGGAAAGGACAACAGGCATGGATAATGGATGGATGGATAGATGATTGGATAGATGGTTAGATAGAATAATGCAAATCGCTGTAGTACTGCTGAATCTACAGATCCTTTTTGCACTTGTGTACAGTGTGATTAAGTAAATGGGCGGGCTTAGCTAAATGCACGATAACTCGAAAGAACTGTCTGCTGGTGCTGGCAGCAAGTTGTCTTTGACTCGTTTTCAACAGAGACAGTGAACAATGCATGTCTCTTACTCTCCAGGGGTGAAAGTATTGATTGAAGAAGGTGACTCTGAACTGGAGCACACTGAATCTGCACCTTGAGGCATCCCTTTCAATCTAATATCCAATAGAAAAGAAGACATTTTAGTTTTTGTGCTGCTAGTCTGCCTGTAATGGAGATTCATGTTCCCCCCATGTTTGCTTTGTTTTACCACCAGCTGCTGCCATGATGTTGCTGAAATTTTTGGTGGAAAAAGGAACTATAAATACAACAATAAATGCTTATGTCTTGCTGTAGAGCATGTTTTTATCGTTCCTATTCTGACATCCCAGGGCACAAGAGACAGTGTTATCATTTTTAGTTCTTGCCTGTCTCCTAATGTTTCTCTCCTCTGTCCTCCACTATTTCTCCTTTACCACAGTGCATGAGCAGAAGCTTTGACATAATCATGACATCTTTTTAAACTCCATTAAAGGTGACATCCTAACTAGAATAAGATGAAATTTATTCTGCATGTTTAATTCGAGTCGCAGCATCAAAAGACAGCCTTTCCAGTCCTCAAACCAGATCAGCTCCAGCACCCCCTCTCCCTCTGTTTTGACAGCAGGCTTAACTCGGGATTAACTGTTGTGTGGCCTCCATTAAAGGCTTGTGGAGAGGTCACATCCAGAGAAGGGGGATTGTCTGCCACGGCCCACTAGGCCCAGGGAGGTCAGGTGCCAGTAAGCAATTGGAAAATCCTCACACTGAACAGTCACCTTTCTTGATTGTTTTTAAGTGAAACTGAGAACTCTGAGTGTGGAATTAAAGAGGTACTTACACTGGACTCAACTTTAATCAGGACAAATGTTTCCAATCCTTTCCACTGGCCATGAAGCACCTTTAAGTCCAAATAATGTGGATGTTTCAAAACTGGGTTATGGTTCAATCTAAGCTCATTTAACAAGAGGCCTAGAAATCCATCCTCCTTAAAATAAGCTTGGAAATGTCATTTTGGTCAATGATTTCTCTCCTTCAGTAATACCAATTGGCATTGTATTTCATATCATTGGAAAGCATGAGTAGTCACCTTTGCAATGAGGTACAACCTGTAAGTAACATGCATTTGTGGAAGGAGTAATACAGCTAAATGTGTGGGTAACGTCCACCCAACAAATCAGGCCAAACCCCCTCTACCCTGGAAGAAAGCCTACAGTTCCTCAGTGAAGCAAGGATGAGGAACTGGATCTCTTTGGGTGTTGTCTTGCTAGGACACCCATACATAGTCTGTCTTTGACTTCACAAGTAGCTTGAAACTTGGTACTAAGTTAAGTAAATGATACTATTGCTGACATCAAATAATGCTGCCACTCTTATATGGAACACCGGCATCTAGTTGCAGGGGATTTCGACACATTTTTGGGGCACTACCCTCATGTTTAGCTTTGTTTTTTACTTCACAAATGAGATGTAAAGGTGACTTATCAGGCTTTGTAACGGCATATAATACATCACAAATTACCATTATTAAATGGGTGGTATTACCAACCAAATAATGTTTTTTTTGGGGGGGGGGGGGAGTACATTGCTGTGGTTTTCACTAAAAATGGAGCCGTGGCACATTAAATGTTGTTGTATTTCTACTTACTGTTACATTCAGGAAAATGTTTTGAAAAAAGTTCTCCCACTCCCTCTGTTATGCTTTCCATTTACCAGAAAGCATTTTCCCCTGATAATGCAAGAAAGAGATGCAGTAGCCTTTTTGATCCTCATGTTTTGGCCCTCACAACTCCAAGAAAATAAATATATGAAACAAGTCTGTGTAGTAATTGTGAATATTAGAGCACAGCACTGCAAAGCTTAAGCCACAGCCACTTCTTCTAGTCATGGTAAAACACAGCTCATTAAGATTTATGCTTACACAGCTTGTTCTGTGCAAGGTAGGATAAATGGGTTTCTAAGAATGCCAAAGTCATATTTCTATGAGGAATTTTGGGTACGAGACTTAAAAATATGTGTACTAGGAACATCTAAGACCAGCATTAGCTTGGTCAAAAGGTTTAAATTATGGACCGTCAAGTCTTTAAGTTTAGCAGTTGAAGCAATGTTAATCTATTTTGAAACAAATATAATTGATTTAATCACTTTTTGAATAATGGATACTGAGGGGTATTTTATTTTGAAAGGATAATAGGATCCTTGCATATCCACCTGTGTGGCTTGACAGCACAAACTTAACAGTCAGACTCTGCCTCTGTGACAAATGAAAAAGTACAACTTGAGATGAACTCAAGGTTCCATCTCAACTCATGCTCTCCTCCACCTGTGCTCTGGACCTAGCTGTAAATATATCTGACTCTGCAAAATTGTGTAATGAAGGGACAGTTGAAGTACACAAAAGGCTCAACTGCCTGATGATGGGAGACAACTAAGGTGTAAGAACTGATAAAATAGTCATGAGTAATCAACAGAATTAGGATGATTAAAACTTTAACATTGTATGCATGCTCAGAAGGTGAAGCAGTTCAATTAGTTATTGTATCAACTGGTGAATTCAAGCCAAGTGGGTTCTTAAAAGTCTTTGTGAAGCAGCTAAGAAAGAGGGAATGCGTGTGAATGTCTCTTTGGGGATTAGAAAACAGTTCATTGACCCCTCTTATCCAGCATTAGGGTGGCTTATTCTCTGTTTGTTTATCATTGTTGTTCCCCAGTCACAAAAAACAAATGAAAATGTATTGCATCCAGACCAGGAAACTTGGTCTATTACAATTTACTCAAGTGAACTGGTGATACGAAAACAATCAGACATTTTTTATAACTTGACTTAAACAGTATAAAGCACAAGGATCTTTTGACAAGCTCAGAGGGTCCTTGTTGTATCATGATGCAGAGCACAGATGTCAGATGCTGCAAGCCATTCATAGCCTGTGGGAAGGTTACAGAGAAAAATGGAGATCATCTACTGCTTTATCGATCTCAGCTGCAGAAAAATAAAAATAAAAACACTTTGAGATACTCAAAGTCTGTGAAGAGGAGAACAAAGTGTCTTTCTCTCAAAGTCACTCATTTTCAACTAATCAATTCAACAGAAATAATCTTCACAAATGTCCTGTACATTAATGGTCATTGCTGATTGGTTAGCTGGTGGACCATGAAATTGTGGCCAGTGTGATCGCTAAAGGAACACACCAACAAATTATCTTAACATTTCTTTTGTTTTCATGTTTTCCTTCACTCCCGAGTCCCCGACCACATTTCTTTCAAATATGCGTGCAGTAACACTGGGAGTCAATGGGTAACCGTAGCCTGCCTTTACCTACAGTCATCAGATGAACACTTCAGCAACCCCAAACCATCTTGTGCTGTTGTTGTGGCTAATTTTTTTCCAGGTTACGTTACATTATCTAACTTTAGATTAAGATTAGCATTTAATGTCAAATGAAATACATATGAAATTAATCGTACAAACCACTGTGGATGTTATGGTAAGTAGGTCAACTAAAAAAAAAAAGCTTGTCAATGGTGGTTTGCACATGCGCCCGGCAGTTTAGTTTCATGTGTTCTTTCAAAATTTAATAAAGTGCTCATTTTATTCTAAAAATAGACAATGTAACAAAATAGGGTTGAAAAAAACAAATATACAACAAGCAAACCATTTAGAGTTGCTGAAGGGTTTATCTGATGACTGTAGTCAGAGACAGACTAACACTACCCATTGACTCCCAGTGTTTGAGCGAAGCTAATTAGCAGTGGGAACCTTTCTTTCTCTTGTTACTGAATGCACAGTCAAAAGAATGGTGTCCATCTGCTTGTCATGGACCCAGTACTGAGGCAAGGCACAACAAGAAAAACATGTTTCAAGTATCAGTGTAGTAATTTTGGACCTTATCCTTTCCAGGATTTACACATTAACACTTAATGGCCCTTATAAATGTCTGAAAACAGTTTAAGAAGATGACAAAGTGACTGATTTTATGTTTTTAAGAGCTCACTTATTTTTGGAACATGGTGCTGCTTTGGTTTTTATTTCTTATTTTGCTTAACACGAAAAAAATCCCCTCCCCATCATACCTCACGTTATGTAAGCCCCAAAGTACACTCAACAGCCACTCCTGCTTTATATAACAGCCCAGGAAAGAGGAACTTACATGAACAATAATCAGGATGCATGCAGGGACGGATGAACTGAGCCAGCAGACCTTAAAGTGGGCGGTAATATAAAGTGCCCTATGGTTTACTTTTTATCTCTCAACACAAGATGAGGAGAAAATAACAACAATACATTCTAAAGCCAAACTTATGGTCAGAGGCGAAGCAAATCATGGATTTTGTGGAGCTCGCAGTGCTACGGGAGGATGTGGTAGATGGAGCATGTCAATGAAAAATCGTTTCTAACCCCCGAGTTGAACAGAACAGAGGCAGAGGAACAGCGGCTTGGAAGCCCGGAGCCCGTAAACCCGTGGAAGATGGATGCTGAGGATTTGTACCATGGGCAGTGCAACAGTGCAGAGTGAATCAGGCATCCATGTGTTGAGTTTAAAGCAGGTTGTAAGGGTGGTGTCAGAGGCAGCAAAGTGAGGCACTGTGTGTATGCAAGGAGACCACATAGAGAAGCACAAGAGCAATAGGCTTTCAACACACATTTGCAGAGACCTAGTATGAAGCATTGTTCATACTTAAAAGAACACAATTGAATATACTGTATGTTACATGACTGAATGAATACATCGAACCCACTGCCCTTTGATGAATGGATGTACAGCCTCATTTAAATGATTGCAGCAGGAAAGTTTTGGCTCATTCAAGGTTGGAAGTTCAGTCAGCTCCTGTATTCACTTGCTAATGTGTCCTTGATGAGTCCATTAAATATCTGAGCACAGACTTTGGATCAAGTTTAGGTGGTTCAAGGCTTAATCAGTTCATGCATTCACAAGATAGGAGCATCCTGGTGTTCACAGCTTATTTTCAGACAAACACAACTTTTTTCTTTTTGCTCCCTGCCCTTATCTGCCCTGCTGTGCTGTCAGTGTCTATTGCAGCCTCTCTCTGCATTTCTTTCCAAAATCTAAAAATCATGGAAGTAAGCAGCTGGTCTCACAACGCCATTGACCAAATTTTCTCGATGAGAAGAGCGGGTAAAGAAGAACCCGCCTGTCCCGACGGTACTTTCCCAGATGGGTACACGATGGACTCCTGGGAGAAGTGGAGGATCATTTGCCTGTCGATTCTGTCCATCGAGGACGTGGAAGATGTCTACATAATTGGATTTATGATAACAGGTTTCTAGCTATTTGAAGTAAGCAGTTTCCTGATGTATCACACAGTTAAAAAGATGATGGCAGCACTTTTGGCTCTTGAGAAGCTGCCCGTCATGACTGAAGGAATGTGCAGGGCTGTCAGCACTTAGACTCAAGTGATTTGTGAGCTCAATCGCAAGCTTGATGCGATTCTTGAACTTGTTCGCAAGCAGAACAACACCTTGTGGAAGTTGACAGCTCGGCTTGGTTGAATGGGTCCACAGATTCGGAACATCAGCCTGAAAGACCAAAAGACTAGAAAGGCTACTGAAGCACTGAACTTGAGTATAACTATTTATCATGACACCATTCATTTTATGTTCTCTTTTAAACATCAGCCATTTGTTTTTGGCTTTAGTTTTAAATCAAATTGCCTGGAATGATTTGCAAACAGATGCTCGATCCCCCCCTCCCCTCTCTCTCTAAAAGCGAGCCGAAATAAAACTCTGATATTCAACCAAATAGCACTCTCTCTCTCTGGAATAGAGACTTTGTGGGGTCTGAGCTGAGACAAGGTCGCAGGTATCCCTTCATATCAACACCCCCGCTGGCTGCCCCTCCTTTTACCCCATGTACTCGCCTCTGCGTTTGTTGTAATATGTTGCTCATGTGCTGAGGTGTTTTTTCCAATCCCACACTGTGCTCCCCTGACAGGTGCCTAGTTTGGAATTGTTTTTTTCCCTCTTCTCTCCTCTTGTTTTCCTTTCTGCAAGCACTTTGAGTTACATATGTTGTAGAAGAAATGCTATATAAAAAAGTTTGATTGATTGACAACACTCATTGGGTGGTCCATTTCAAGGAATAATATCAACTTCTGGCTGCATATACTGAACAGTTTCAATTAAAAGACTCCCTATAATCACTGGAGCTCTATGCTCAGCTCCAGCAATAAAAATGTTTTCATTTTATCCATGATATATGACTTACAAGCTAATGATGATGGTATTTGGTACTTTCAAATGGCTCATTAACTTAAATGCATGAGTACCCGCCATATTTTAGACTTCCAAATAACTGCAGGAGCATCTTAGGAGATTATAAAACTCTAATAACTAACCAGAAACTTCTTATCGTTCTACTTGTTAGGATTACTTAAGATGTAGGTTACAGGAATTTCTTTGAGTAGTCACTTGGGTTTCTCTGACTCCTGTTGTAAGGTTTTGAGTAGGGATGGCCTGATCAGGCTTTTTCATACCAAATCCCATCATTTTAGGTTTTGTAATAAATTTAGCGTTCATCAAACAGGAAAGTAAGAAGAGCTCTTACGAACCTGTGCTATAGAGCAGCCATTCTCAACCTTGGGGTCCCGACCCCAATTGGGGTCGCGAGATGATTTCTGGGGGTCGCCAAATCATTTAGGAAAAATATAAATGCGCAAAATTAATGTTGCGTCCAACCGGACGTTAAAGGACAACAAGTAATTGGTCTCAAACAGGCATTTTATTACTCAAAATCAATTACTGTCGGCCGTAACTACACCAAAACAACAACAACAAATGTCTGCCCTCCTCATTCACACATACAGATGCAGTTCTCTCTACCCTGCCCCTCATCTCATCATTAACCACATTGGGCAATACCTGCCCACAACATATGCGTTCACAGACAGTCTGAAATCGCAGAACTTAAACTTAAAAATTAAAACAGTAAGGGTTGCTCCGTTAAAATTAAATTACATAATTTCAAACAGAGAGTTGTTTTTTGTTGTTTTCTGCTTCATTGTCTGTTAAAAATTCATTGTATCAACAGCATTTGTATGATCTGAACTGTGTGCATCAGATTGATGTTCTCTGTTCAAAGAAGCAGGCCCAGCCATCACATTAGTGGTTGTAGCTATCTGGCTTTGTGAAAAAAGAAGACGTCAAACAGATAGGAGTGTTTTTTTTTCCTTTTTTTTGTTCAGGCTTCATATTTTGTTGGTTATCGTTTCATTAAAAAGAAAAGCTTGCGTTGTACATTTGAAGCATGCTTGAACAGCATTTCTTTCGGTCTGTAACTCACTTGAAAAGTTAGCCTCTTGATCCTGCTTTATGTTCAAAAAATGTTTAAAAATACAATAGCCTGATAAAAAAAAAGTGGCTGAAGTGTGATCATGAGTGCTGATTTCTATATCCGACATACGTTTTATCGATCGGGTGTTGTTTCAGCACCGTGGACAGCGCATTTTCATTGCCTTCCGGGGGGTCGCGGACAGTACTGAACGTTAAATTGGGGGTCGCGACTTTGAAAGGTTGAGAACCACTGCTATAGAGGGTATGCACATGACATGATAATCAGTGTGAGTGAGTGGGATTCCAGACACTCTTCCCTTGTTTCCACCAAGTGGTCTGGTTTGGTAAAGTACAGTTTGGTATGGTTTGGAGCAGTAAACCCTGATCTTGCTTGTGTTTCACTTTTGTTTGTGCCTTCACTTGAGGTAGGAGGTGTGAGCTAGAAAGGGAAGATCACACCAGCTATGTAAATGTTGATGTCACAGTGGCAGTGGCAGTGCAGTGTCCTGCGGTAGAGCACGATTGTGGACAAAGAGCAACAGCGAAGGGCTTCCAGCACTACAGTCCTTCATGGATAATTGTTTTGTGTGGACATTCTTTACAGCAAGAGCAGCGAAAAAGTCACTGTAATCCATGGCTGATTTGAACATGGTGAGGTATGTGTCTTTGCTATATCATGTGAATTTAGGATTTTTGAGACCATTCAACAGACTGCAGCTCTTGAAGCCCCACCTTTCAGGGTCAGTTTGGTACGCTCAAACCAACCCAAAATGTGGAACAGCAAGGACCTGATAATTTGGGTACCCTTTTTTCCTTATCTGATTTTGGAAACACCAGTATATACATACCATCCTGAGCTAACCTGACCTGGACTGCAACATATGTGGGAAAAAAGTACAGACTGACAACAGCAGTTGGTGCTAATTAAGTATACAAACATTTGATCATTCTTACCTCGGGTAGAAGGATGCACAACTGATGTTTGGAGCTATAATTACAGGTTTTCAAAGAAAATGAGGTCAGTTTGTATAAGTTTGAGAGCAACTGTTACATCACTGAGCATACATGCATTCAAGTACCAATAATTTAAAAGCATTAGTAATAACTAGTGCGGTCAGACGATTAAAAAAAATAATCTAATTAATTACCAGATTTATAATTAATTAATCAAATTAATCGCATTTTAATCTCATATCTGCTTAAAGTACCCAAATAAAGAATTTGAATTCTAGGATGTTATAAAATTGTAGTGCATTACTAATCAAATGAAAACATTTGTAAAAATGTTTGTAAAGATTTGTAAATCCACATTTTTATTGGTGAAAAAAACCAAAGTCAGGGCAACTTGTCCAGAAAATTCTAAACTCAATCAGGCAACTCAAATTACACTTTAAGTGTGTTTCATAAATCAAATTTAAAGTAAGATAAAGGTTGAGGACATCCAGCAAAACAGTTGGGTACAATTATCAAAGAATGTAGTACAAATATAGATACATAAATTCAAAAATAGAATAAAACTAAGTCTTAAATATGCCATTCCTGTTGTCACCTGGGCTTTGCTTGGTTTGACTAGAGATGCATGTGTGATGTGACGTGCCACTGCCACGTACGGGTCCTCCAGCTGGACAATATCAAAATGTTTGTGTGCTATGATTAATCTTGCGATTAATTTTTATAACGCATTAATTTGCGGTTTAATTAATTAATCTAATTAATGCACTTAAGTGACAGCCCTAGTAATAACATATCTATGCTGTAAGTGATGATAGCAAAGTAATGATAATTACATAATCCATCCATCGTCTATACCACTTATTCCTTTTGGAAGTACAGGTGCTGAGGTCTACCACAGCTGACACTGGGCTAGAGGCAGGCTTAAACCCTGCACCAGTCGCATAGAGAGATGGACAACAGGTAAAGCTCACACTTATACTTGAGGGCAATTCAGAGTCACCATTGGACAAAATGAGTGGTTTTGGTCAGAAGGTGGAAGTCAGAGTGAACCGACACATGCATGAGGACAACATGCAAACTCCACACACAGAATCGAACCATCAGCTTTCTTAGACATTCACTCACTTTTTTTTTGCTGCTACATTTTCTGTTACCACATTTTTTCATTGCTTTAGATATAAGTAAAATTTTTAATACTTGATATTTTAATTCAAGCACTTTATCACCAAATCAACGTTATCATCACTTTTGTTACTCCCACTTATGTTGCCTTTTTTTGAAGATCAGATGAAAAAAAGATACATGCTGTTAATAATATTTGATGAATATTGCACACTTAAAATGATTACCTTTAGTTCTGTTATTATAATAAATTTAATACATGACCAAATTGACAATCAGTGGATTAAAAATATGACTTTAAGGTTTGTCATCGCATTTTTGTATCGAATGTATTTTTCATATCACCTCATTTTTTTTATCATGTATGTTTTCTTGCTTTTCACTCTTATACAAGTATCCGGGGTTTGGCAAGAAGTTGCGGGTCATGGTTTTTGGGTTTGTTCCAAAAGTACAGTTGCTTATTTGGGATTGTTGTCCCTCCAAACCCAAGAGGAATCTGATGCACACACTACTAGCAATATATACTCAATTCAGAAGTTTAACTATTTTGTCCCACTCCAAACACAAATATCAATCAAACAAACTTTATTTAGAAAGCACTGTTACAAAATAGAATACAACACCCCACCCAACCCATATATTTGATCATAAAAATAGTGGCAAAAATGATGTTCCCACCAAACAGAAATCCTTAAAGTCAGAATTAAATGCATTTCTAATGAAGCTATGACTGTTTTCACCATACTAAAGCTGTAGAGGGCTAAACTTAACTTAGATAAAAGGCTGCCTATGTATGTTTGGCTACAAAAATCAAGGTTAGACAGACTATTTAGGGATAACAGAGTTATAAATAACAGTAGGCCCTCCCGCCACTTCTGTAAAAAGAAACATGTTTCATCTCAAATAAAATGATTTTGTATAAGTTAATTAAGAACCAAAGAAGAAAAAGTGTCACTATTAAACAGAAATGTAATATAAATGAAAGTCAAAACATGTTTTATGTATATTTCTTTTTTTTTGAAAAAGTAATATATTTATTTGAAAGAAATAGCTGGAGGTCACTTGATTTGGGCTTGTTTTATAGACTAGGTTGCTTATTTCAGTAGAAAAATCTGGCAACATGGGTAGGGGGCACCTGAAACACTGACCGATAAATAGTGGGTAGGCCATTTCTATGTTGAACCTCTTTTTTTTTTCACAGTATTTTATATATTTTTTTCTTTTTAAATTATAATTATTTCCAGTTGATCATTTTATTATTTTGCAGTCATCCATACAAGTATGAATCTTGAGCATCTTTGCCACCATCTTGGCATGAATGCTCGGGTCTCACACTGATTACAGTTTTCTGCTCTCATTACAACATGCCAGCCTCATCTGTTTTCAAAGCTTTAGAGAATAATCCCTCCTGTCAAGTGAGTCTCATATAGGGGAACTATACAAACGCATTCATTTAGAGTTTTCCCCCAGAGAGCATCAAAGGGTGTAATGAAATGAAGACCTATGGGTGCTGAGCGGGTGCACTGGCTGACTTCTGTAATGAGGAAGATATTACGCCTCTTTGACAATGTGGTCTCCTGTGAGAGCTTTGTCCTAATACCTGCTAATGAACTGTGGTTGTCAAAACCCACAATCACTGTCAGCAGAGAGGGGAGTACCCTGCAGGGACCGCCCTCTCAATTATCTTGAACAGCACTGCTATGCTTCACTATTGAAACCATTTAAAAATAATACGTAAAGGTGCATGAGCCGGACCCTGAGGGGTCTCCTCTGGGTTGTTCTAGTTTTACTCCTAAAGGGCCTTGGAGTATTATACATCCTTTGTGTTGGTGGATGGATGTGTACGTTGCATGAAAAGGTGGTGCTTATAATTTCTTTAAAGGTAGAAAATTGTGCAATAAACACTTTTTAAGGGTGTTCGCGGCTTGACAACTAACCCCTTAATATGAGAAAACCCCTTCCTTCCCTGTTTCTTACTCTACCATTCAAAGAATGTGTTCTCAAGCAAACTGATTTTTAATTTTCCCCTAATGATGTCATAAACCTGAGATGGGAGACACTGCTCAAGCCTGATGTTAGTTCAACTCGCAGGCGGCTCCAACTGAAGGAAATCAATCAATCAGAATGTTTTTATAGCACAGTTTATACAAATTAAATTGCAGCTCATAGTGCTTTACATCAAGACTGACAAAAGAAAAAAATAAATATACACCAACAAATACATTTGTATACATATATAGGCACCTACACATATACGCACATGCATACAAACACATGCATAAATCATGACAATCATGTCATGCTCTGCCTCTGTTTTGTTCTGCTAAGTAGTATTCCACTGTAGTTGTAATGATAGTTGGTATGGATGTTGAGAGGAATTGGAGACAAATGCACACCATAGGAGCTAAGGTAGAATAAATGCTAAAATTAAGAAGAATGCAAATGAGAAAAGCAAAGCAATAAACCAAGAAGCATTGGACAAATAAAACACTAAAAATATTTTAAAAACAAAAATAAATAAAAACATGTAAAAAATTTAAATTAAACCTAAAAATATTAAGTGTAAAAAGATGAAAAACTATCAAGATATAAAAGCAAATATTAAAAAGAATTTGAAGTAAAATGGCTGGTTCTTAGCAGAGTTGAACCAGAAGGGTTTATATGCTTAGGAAATCCAATCTGAGAAGATTTTAAGGCTGTTAACCTAAAACATTGTTCTGGGACCAGAGTAAAACAGAGGACATGAGTTACTTATTACAAGTCGAAGTCAATTTGGAATCTCTAAGGCAAAGTCCAAGGCACGTCTGAAGTCTTTCGGTGACAATCCCACGTCAGTCATGTCAGTCTAAGGTTTAAATAAATGCCTGAAATAGATATGAAATGCTTTTACTCTGTGTGACATTGTCAATTGTTCTTATGATACCCATTAGCTTTGGCAAGTGGTCACAACTATGGTACTCTTCCTAAAGTCCTTTGTACAATTTAATGAAAATAATTATATTATTGATTGATTCCAAAATCTAATCCAGAGATACATTCATAAAAGGTTTTCAACACAGTTTTTCTTTTCTGAAAAGATCTAAATAACCCGAAGAAAATACACAAGATACCTAGAACTACTAAATACAATAATACTACCAACACGAAAATATCATTTTATGTATATATGTTTATATAAATATGATTTTATCCATAAGGAAGAGTTTGTCTTCAGCCTGCTCTATTGTCAAGTGTCTTGCAAATAAACTTGTAATAAATTGGTGCTATACAAAAAAAGATTGATCAGTTATCATGCTGTCACCTAAACTTGCTATCGGATCAAGTATTAAACATCAAAAATGAGTATATGTATTGTTTAGAGTAACACACTTGGGTGCTGTTAAAATATTTCACATTTTCTCTCGAGCTCAAATAACCTCACATCGTCTTCTCATATTTTCATAATAGAAACAACACTGTGCATTACTGAGCATGTGCAGACGTAATGACAACTCATATGCTTGCTTCCTATTTGAGAAAACATAGATTATAACTGCTCCCTGTTATGCTACGGCCACACCTGCCGCGAATTGGCGAATTTAAATGTGCGTAAAGCCTGTGACGTGTCGCGCATAATGCCCGAGGCTGGACGCTGGACCATTTTGACAAGCTGAAGGGCGACGCGCGTCAATGCACATGCGCAGTAGACAGCCGAAGCTTGTCTGACTCAGCGATGACCCGTGCAGGCAAATCCAGCTGAAAACGAATATTTACAGAACTTACCTTCAAAACCTGTCTCCTCAGTGACTTTCACCCAAGCCTGCTCCTTTCTGTTCCAGTCTCTGTAGAGTACACGTCGAATCATATAGCTCCGGATGATAGCAAACAGTGCAGATCAACCTCTCCTCCATCTTGCAGAGGGGTTTGAGCCGGAGCAGGAGGCCGGAGCGTTACACGTCATCAAATCAAACCTGTCTCCTTAGAGACTTTCACCCAAGCCTGCTCCTTTTTGTTCCGGTCTCTGTAGAGTACACATGTTGAATTGTATAGCTTCGGATGATGGCAAACAGCGCAGATCAATCTCTCCTTCATCTTGCAGAGGGGTCTGAGCAGGAGCCGGTGGCCGGAGCGTCACACGTCATCAAACCAACGATGTCGGGGGGAATATCATCGCTGATTGGCTGCCGCGCCACAGCGTCACGCGAATTTGCGGCAAAAGTTCAGTATTTTCAACTCGAACGTCGAGGCGTTTGACGCCCCAAATGCCTGGACGCTCCAGACCACCGCGCCAAACGCGTCCAACGCTCCAGATGCGTCGCGCCAAACGAGTCCAACGCACCACCAGAGGCGTTTGACGCCCCAAACGCGTCTTTGCATTGACTTTGTATGTTATCTCGACGCGCGTCTTGCCGAATTCGCATCCGGTGTGGCCGTAGCATTAGATTGTCATGAGGCTCCACTGTTGCCTTAAGCTGTATTTTACTCTCACGGTGTTGGACTGCAGTTTTTAATCTCTCCAATTCCTGTTTACACTTTTTCTCTGTCTCTCCTCATTATAAACAGCTGTTTGTCGATTTGATCTATCACAGCATGTTTTATGCAAATAGGTATTGGCACATTATTAACAGAAATATCAATTAAAATTAATATGCATCGTGTCATTAATCAGCCTTTAGCGAAAATTTAACGCATCAGTTTTCTCAACACGGAAATATTTAGAACTTTATCTACATTTAATGTTTAATGGAATAATAGATTTTCTTGTCAAAAAAGCATTGAATATGCAACTGTTACCCCAAATCTCCACACATTCTACCTGTGTCATTTTCTGTAGCACAGCTCAACTCAGCTTTATTTATAGAGCACCTTAAAGAGAGACAAATTTTGAGCCAAAGTGCTGTATACAACAGGACAAGTTCATATAGAAATAATAGGTATAAAAAATATAAGGCACAAAAAATGAATGAAATGAAATGCCCTTGACAACACAAACATACACAAACACACAGACTGACACCACAATAATAGAAGAGAAATATGGCCAAGAACCACAGCTATTCCAGACAGAAAGAATGCAAGCCATCAAGACAGACTGCAATTCACACAAGGAATAACCTCTAAGAGAAGGTACAATAGTGAGTCCTCACATATAAGATCAGCAGGTTCTCTGGACTGCCTTAGAAAATACTTGACTGCAGGTTATTCCACAGCGCATTCCAGTGCAGCGGCTGAAAAGGCACTTTCTCCTAAAGCTTTTGTGCTGCATCTTGGTATAGCAAGGAGTCCTTGATCTGCTGATCTGAGGGGCCTAGATGTACTGTATGGTGATATGAGTTCAGTGATGTAGCTAGGAGCAAGAGCTTTACATACAAACTGGAGAATTTATAAGGTATTTTAAACTGAGGAAGAAGCTGGTGTAATGATGCTAATACGGGTGTTATGTGATCCCATCATGCTTCAGGGTTTTGAGCATTGTTTTGATGCCTGGTTGACACCACAAACAAAGGATTACTGTCGTGAAGTACTACGGTAAGTGCTTAAAACTCCACATCCTGTGCTTCAAGCTGTCGCTGGTAATACAAATCAAGTCTCTTTTCAGCTGAGCCACTTCAACCTTGTGTAAATCTCTGCTATATAGATCCATCAAAAACAAGAAAACGAGCAATTACAGTTTCTATGTAATTCTAAAACATGTAGAAATAATACTAGTGCAGAAAGAAAACCAGGGTCAGGCAGACAATTTCACCTGATCTCACATCTACCTTGTGAAGTTGTTGGACTCCTGTAATCTCGTTTCATGCTCCATTGCATAGCTACTGTATACACTTTCCAACGGGCAAGGATCTAACCTGTTGGTAAAAGCAAAGCTGCAGCTTGGACTGGACACTACGAGGTTATGTGGACATTTAAAGGTTTGATGACCAAAACTGTCTTTAGTTTTGGAAATGTCGGTATACTTCATATATTACTGGCTTTTCATCTATTTATCCTGTTGTAAATGATCACACTATTCATCTCGCTCCACTGATCACCTCTTTAGAATCTGTTGGACTTCTTTTCTACATTGCTTCCATCCAAAGCTCTCAACAGTTTGCTTTAAATTTATACTTCACACTCACTCGTTCATGGACGGCCCTCTCTCCACCCTGAGCCACTTGGAGGCCACTTCATCATGCTCACATTACATTCTGTGGTGGTGGCACAGTGAGCGATTGTGAACTGTGGATGAGACTCTTAAGCTCATCGTGGATCATGACCATGATGAGGTGGAGAATATTAAAGCTAAAGGTGTAATGGAGACATGTCAATACTGGGCATTATTCAGGCCATGTGAGTCAACTTATTCTGTGAAATCAATACTTCAGCTTGAACACCAACATACATTGTGACAGCTTGAAGCTCGTATATTGACATGCTGAAACAAGAACCCCTGTTATGAGAGTTTTGAAAACAGTTTCATGTAAACAGTTACAGAAATCTGTGAAAACATTTAAAGGTAGAAGTGGATATAGTTTGTATTACTGGGTAGATTATCAAGCCTGTCCATTTTAGGAACTGGTTCTTGTTCAAGCCCTTTCCTGGGAGATGCAGTTTGTCCCTGCGTTCTTGGTCAAGAGCATTTTTGTTTTTACTCTGACCTGGATTTGACGTTTGTTAGAGGTAAACTGCCAACATGGCGGTGATTCTGAGAGTACAAGTAACAAAATTATCAGGAATAATTAATAACATCATCATATAATTGTTGACGACTTATGCCCAGTGATCAAACCTCACCATCAGTTTTTGTCTGAACTTCATTTCTATGATTAGCAATTTGGTGTAATGAACTGACATGTTAACTGAGGATTGTGCTGAGATTTTATAATCCAATTACTAGAAAAAGCAGAGGCTGTAGCCCTCAGTAGTTCACTTTATGTATCATTGTACCAAAGAACACTTAATTAGTTTATATGTGGGAAAATACAGCCAAGAAAGAAAGCAAACTCAGACACATTTATAGGGAAAGTCAACCATGGCATCAACTCAAGTCACCAGTGCACATGGTCACCAGTTCAGTTCTTACACTGAAGTTATTTACTAAATTCTAAAAGAGGATTTATCATAGCCAGCTGAATGAACTGCCATGTTTGTGTCTCACACATTATTCAGATGATGATTGTGGTTTTGATTTATCAGTTGGTCTTTTAAACATTCTGTTATTGTTTTTCTGTTGCTGTTGTCAATCTGTCAGCTCTCTTCTGCCTCTTCACTGATCCTACTAGTGATGTGTAGACTCCAGCTCACGTCTTCATTGCATTAATTCTCAGTGGAGTGCACAACCGTTACACTAAAGTGATGCAGAGGAGGCGTATAGCAGCCTTCTTGCATACAAATAGTTAACAGGTATATCTCCATTTTAAGTAACAGTTTTCATTTAAAATAATCAAAAATAACTGCCTTTTTGATTTGCATCTATGTTAATTATTTGAATTTTTGTGACATTTGGCTTAAGTGAAAGCATAAAGACAGAAGTGCAGTAGGGTGTAAGAAAAAAAAAAATCAGAATCAGTGTGAGTCTGTTCAAGGGATGCATTTTTTTTAAAAATGCGTATTTCCTAAATACTGCATAAAAGCCTCAGAGTGCATGCCCAGCCAACAAGGACATAAGTTTCATTTGAAGTTCTTCCCAAAATTACATAAAGTGCTGATCTTGAGAAACAATGGTGTCTATCTGCTTGTCACAGTCTCGAGAATGAGGCAAGACACAAAAACCCCCAAAAATGTTGGCATATCTTTTTATAGCAGGATGCAGTAAATAAATAAATAGATATAAATTAAATATAAAAATATGACTGCATTGATTGAATACAGTCGTTCTATTATTTATGACTTTACAAGGGCAAAAGGTCTTTATATTGTATCTTTAAAGGGACTATGAGGAGTTTCTAAGTAATTACTAGGGCTGTAAAGTCCAAGTCGACTGGTCGACTAATCGGTCGATGCGTGCTCAGTCGACCAAAATTCTGATTGGTCGACCAAATATGTCGATTTATTTTTTTCCCCTGCAGTTCATTTCATCAGGAGAAACGTATCAAGTGAAATGGGGGTGTTTTCTGAGCACCCCCATCATGTCTCAGAACACCATTTTAATGTATTTATCGTTCATTTCAATATTTTTATTTAAGAGCATTTCAATATTCTAGTCTAATAATCGCGTATTCGTTTTATAACTGCATGCGCTCTGCCCGCGCTGCAGCGGCGGGATCCCTCACCCTCACGCTGGATTTTATGCCTCATATAAACACCCAAATGCAAAAACTACATCACAGAAGGAATTGACTATTTTATTTCTGAGGGTATGAGGCCCATTGGTGTCGTGGAAGGCCAAGAAAAACATTGGAACCTGGATATTCAGTGCCAGCGCGCCAGACAATTATGCACGCCCTCACGGCAAAATACGAGGGAGTAAAAAGAGAAAGTTTCAGAGTTAATAGATAAAGATAACAGATGTAACGTCTCTTTGAATGGACCCCTATATGAGAGTGACTGCCCATTTCATTGATGAAGACTGGAAAGGAACGAGTCTTGTGTTGAGAGAAAAAAAGGATGTGCGCACACAGGAAGAACCATCGCTGTGCGACTATGAAGTTGGCGATGCCTTCAAAATTCCAGCAGGAAAAGTGTCTGTTGTAGTGAACAACGTGGTTAATATGAAACTCTGTGTGGGAACACTAAAAGAGTCCCATGAATATCCAGGTTCCAATGTTTTTCTGGATATTCAGTGCCAGCGCGCCTCACAATTACGCATGCACTAACGGCAAAATATGAGGGAGAAAAAAAGAAAAAGCTTCCAAGTTAATAGATAAAGATAACAGATGTGTGCGTCTCTTCGAATGGAGTCCTATATGACAGTGACTGCCCATATTATTGATAAAGACGAAAGCAAAGAGTCTTGGGTTGAGAGAAAGAAAGGAGGGAAAGAGGCACGCACAGGGGAGAAACACGGGGGGGGGGTGCTGGGGGGGAATTTGTCGATTTTGGTCGACAAATTGCTGTTTTAGTTGACCAACAATGTCTTTGGTCGATTACAGCCCTAGTAATTACAAAAAAGTCTCACTTTTAGAAAAATGCCTGATCGAAATACGCACTTTAAGATGAGTTTTATAGCATCAAAATAGGTTATCTATAAATGCTATTCCTTATCCTTCCGGTCGGGTCGGACAGGGCTGGACTGACCTGGCTACTCAACTTCAGGAACAAGACAATTAAAACTGGAGCAAATTTATATTATTCGGACATGTCTTACAGCACCGGGCTGTTAGTAGTGATATACAGCCGGCTACAAAACTACGATACTAAGTTTTCCAAAATTGCTTGTTGTCACACATCAAAAACTACCGCTATGTAACTAGAAAGAGATACATTACCTTGTCGCTTTGCATCCTGTAAGTTGTTAAAAAAATAAGTTGTAAAGCAATGCAGAGTTCTGAGGAAGGTACGAGCTGCATTTTTATTAGCATCACAACAAACACACGCTTTGGCTTGGGTCACGACTTTTGGTGCGTTCCAGTTGTCATCAGAGGTTCCGAGTAGGAAACTGAAACTGGAATGCCCCCCGAAGTCTGAATTTCCTACTGGGAACTCTGTGAAACCTTGCCACCCCCGAGTTGACAATCGAAGATGGATGCCCCCAGTGTGAACAGTTATTTAGCTCCTGTAATAATCAATTTATTTGCACTTCTGACTGGGGTGTGTCGCTCTAGATCAGCTGTATACATAGTATTGTTAGACTTATATTTACAAAAATGCTACCATAGTGATAATCACATTCTTCATATGATATTTGTGAACGACAACGCAGGGCGTGCTAACAACAGCTAACAATAGCCTGGTAGATCGGCTTGTTTTTTTCCGACTTCAACTGGAACGCCGATAATTCGGAGATGATGTCACTCCCAGTACTGAGGTAACTGGAACGCAGCATTACCACAGTCGCCGCACGTGCTCATGGGTAGCAGAGTCTTAATGTCACCAGAAACAGATTCTCCTCATAGTCCCTTTAAGTTTACTTTGCACTTAATTAATTTGACACATAATTTCTTACGTTACATTTACATATGTATTTCAGCACAATACCTGCCTCTATCTTATAATGCAGTGACAGGGGATCATGGTCGTTTCATTTAATTTCTTTAAAACCAGGTTGATGAGACTTAATAAGATGTCTATTCTGAGTTATGTACTGCCTAAAAATATCCAGCTTTCACCTCAGAGTGTATTTCCATACATTAGCTGGAGGACTGTCAGCAGTGGTTAAGGACCAGACAGACGAGGGCACTGTCAGGAGAAGATTCATCACAAAGTCTCATGAGGACTATCACGTGGCTGAAGCAGGAGATTTGATATAGTGAACAGTAGTTTGTCACGACCATTTTAGACGGGACCTTCTGTGGGACATAAAGAAAATGACTGGCTGTTAGAAATGGACAAGGCCTATGTGAGGTGTTTAGTTAGTTTGTAATTCCCTTAGGTTTGGGTGAAACACACAGCTATAGGTAAAATAAGTGTTCATCAGGGGTCCACATACAATGGAAGTCCTCCTCGTTTCCCTCCTCTGATGGCTCTGCCGACAGTAACACAAAGAAACAGTGCATGCATATCTGTCATCACAAGCTCAAATGATCAGCAACCTTGCCTATCCATTATTACCCATGAAATCCAACAAGTCAAGCATAAAATTGAAATGAAGAGCTGATCTGTATTGTGATGGCTCATTTCCTTATTCTACGTCCCTGCATTAATTCTAATTATGCCCGAGCTGTCCTCACTTCCCTTCTCGGAGAGGTTTCTGTGTCAGGGTTTCTGTCAGAGCTGCCATTCCATGATGAAGTAGCAGGGAGAGCCAATATTCCTCACTGCCAGAGATAGACTCCACACACATCTGGAGGACTATTTATCAGGCAGCACCACCGCTGGCGCAGGAGGACACACGTATTTGTGTAATTGTTCTCAGGACGGCACAAAAACAAGAGCAATGCATGCTTAGTGCACCCACCATACATGGAAAGCTACAATCAGTTTTTCTGTGGCAGGCAAAGCTGAGAACTGATAACGTGCACTGTCACTCACAGACTGAAAATGTCGAGATGTTTTTTGAGTCTATCTTGAAAACCTTCCTGCTCCAGCCTCCTTAAATTCAGATTTAAATCAGGTGGATCAATCTGCCATGCAAGGTTAATATGTGATAACTAGATTATTTTAACATTAGTGATTGAAAACATACAGTAACAGGCATCAACAATGAATATATCAAGTTGTTGCAAAATATTGGCTCTTTAATGCTACTTTTCTGTTGTCATCCTTGTAGAATACCAATGTTTGTTACAGTTTTTGTTTCATTGTTTGCTTGTAGGATTCAAATAAAGTGTTTAAGTTTGTACCCCGTACTTTACTGATACACCTTGTGCACTATACTGAAAAGCATTAAAAAGGCCAGAAAAGGCTGATAGAAAACTGTTTGACTGTGAGCGAAGAAGAGGGTTTTATTCTTTTGTATGTATCCTTTTTGTATTTCTCCCACATCATCTCATAAACATTTAATTTCCGTCTTTTCAGCCCGGGCCGGCTCTCAGGACGGCCCTACACAAAGTCAAATTAAATGGACCGCTGCTTCACAGACAAACGCAGAGAATTAGCATCTGAATATGCATTGTGTCCCAATCTCCCACACCAGCAAATTTTAATTTAAATATACACCCTCTGTGGAAGTCTGAGCAGGCTCGCTCAAATGAGACCACAGTACCTTTTATTATATTATGTCTGCAGTTTTTATCACTGAGTCGCTCAAGGTTACAACAGGCCATATATTAAACTGTGCAGGATGTCCTTGTTAATATGCTCTGTAATGAAACCCTGAAACACTGCATGGTGGAACTTTTTAACTAGATGATTTTACAAGGATATATTATTAATAACAAGCAGATATTTTTGTCATTAGTTTTAAAGATATGGAATCACATATTTTCTATACTTTATGAAACTTAGAGAACTTGAGTCTCTTGTTGAATATTCTTTTGCTCACTTATCCACCTCTGACTCTGTATGATGAGTGTTACTGGAGAATACTCGCTGCACATGAGAGTGTCGAACTTCAAAAGGAGAAAACTCATCAGTGGTCAACAGAAACATCAGGCTGGGTCTGATGAACAATGGATGAAACAGACCATCAGCACAGTATGAACTCAATTTTTAGAGCATTTTCCTCTGCGTTACTGTTAAAGTGTATCGATTTAACCCCTTGAATGGCATTGTAACCGTGTGGTTGACTTTTTGCTGCCTTACCACTGTATTGAAAATTTTGAAACTCTAACTTTGTTTGTTTTTCCTCATTTGTCTCTCTTAATAGTGTTTATAATGCCTATTCGTATCCAATGATTGCCGCTGCTGTACATAAGTGTAATTGTTTGAAAACTAGGAAAAAATCTGAAATGAATCATTGCTCCTCAGAAACTGAACAGTGAAAGCATACATCTGAGTAAGAAAAATCTTTTCATGTTTTTCTAGGTCCTCCAACAATCATAATTCAGTTGACGGAAATAAATTTGATGATAAAAAAAAACAACTTATGGATGATTCCTTAGAAAACAAGGTCAACCACTTAATACCAACTCCTTTCTCTCTGTTATCCTTAATGTAAAAAAAGTTGTTTTAGTAATGAAAGAAATCTATTCATGTCCAGGATAACTCTTAGCAGGCAAGCCAACCAGCTGATTGACCAACATATATGCTTCCTGATTGGGTAATTTGAAAAATAAAACCTGAAATGTTGCTAATTAAAGAGGAAGCAAAACCATTTGACCAACAAATAGTTTGTTGCAAATATATTTCTTAATATGGAAGTCAAATGGTTAATTACCTTCTGAAAAGCAAACCTTCCCAGCTGATCAGCCTGATTTAATGTCTGTAATCAGACAGATCCAAAGCCGCACCATCCAATCAGCTTCCTTTGAAGCAGGAAGAGGTGGAAGCTACGATTGAGACAACAGCAAGAAGTGACTAGATATAAGCATAGATGCTAACAGCTTCAGTAGCTGTTTCATCAGATCTGGAACATATTTCTTTATAAAATAAGAAATAAAAACAACATTACAAACCTTGTAATCAAAAGAATATTTTCACCCCACTTTTAACATGTTTTGGTGATAGTTTGTTCTAAGAAGAGACTCATATTCTGTCCATTGCACTGTGGCCTGAGCGCCCACAAATAATATTATCTGATTGGACCGTAATAAGTGTAATTGACAGAACGATCATTCAATCGTGCCGGATGCCGGATTTGCCATTGAAAGGTCCTGCTCATCCCAAATAATTTCTATTAGCTCTTTCCAGGATGGACTAATGAAATATGTAGAGAGGTCTGTTTGGCTTTTCAGGCTAGATGAAAGCAGCAAGTCCTTGAGAATGTCTCCTTGAATTATGATGGACAGTACTATGATACACAGCTGTATAATCTTCCAAAATTTTTTGGGGGACCACTGACATAGCCTTGCAGAGCAGACAGACCTGCCTGATTCTGAAATCCTGCAGCTCTGTCTATCAAGCCTCCGTTGTCCAACGAATTCACGTGGCTGAATTCTTAACGGCCCAATCAGGGAAGAGAGACGGGAGCTGTAGAATGCGGACGTGACGACAACCGGAAGTTGACAACCAGAAGTTGAGAACGGACATGCCGATTAGCCTATTGTCCTCATAGATACTTAGTAAAACTTGGCGAAATCTGCCCTCCTCAGAAGTTTACTTGTGGGGATTGTCTTTGACGAGGTTCATGTCACATATAAGAGTCAAATGAATCATCTGTGGCCGTTAACTGTTAGCAGCTAAGTTAGCGGCTAACGGCTAATGGTCATTTACTGTTGTTAGCTGTTAGCGGCTAAGTCAGCGGCTAACTGCTAACAGTCATTAACTGTTGTTAGCTCTTAGCAGCTAAGTTAGCCGCTATGTATGCTACTCTTTTTTTTTTTATGATTTTTTTTAAATGATTTTTTTATTTCATCATACAGTCTTCAAAAATCACTGAGCAGCATCAGCAACCAATCTAAATGTATATATATATAATGTATATGTATGTATGAAAGAAAAAAAAAAATGACAAATTCAATGAAAACATTGCTTCATTATAGGAGGCAATCCTGCTTAATGTGGATTGGCCTGTGATGAATGTGACGAGCAGAACGATTATCCAATCACAAGCTTGTGTTTTTTTTTTAAAGTTCTGCCCCTGAAAACAAATTTAAAGGGTTCCTACCCAGATGGACTAGTGAAATATTTCTGTGGCAGATATATGGAGCTGTCCATCTGGCTTGTCAGGTTACCACTGACATAGGAGGCCACAAAATTATAGACTGAATCTTATACTGGTGTAAGTTATATTCTAGATTTCATGGTATGTTAAATACTTCCCCTGAATATCATTTAAGTGTATTTTTCACTGACTTGTACAGATAAGAATTCCTCTCAACAAATACCATTTTCTTTAGATCGTTGAGGCATTGTGTAACCCCAGAAACATGTTCACTCACATGTTCTGGGCTCCAGCAGCATTGAGGTGAAGCAGAATATCCCACAAGTTCTCTAAACCTCATGAATCACACTGCAGCAGTCAAGCAAGAAAGATATTTTTCTCATCCTCCTGGATGATGAAAGAAGTCTTTTCATGTGAAGTTTGAAAAATTGAAAAGACAGGTGTGAGATTTAATGGCAGTCTGTTCCAAAGTTGGGTGCCCTGACAGCTCAGCCTCAATCTATCCTGGGCTGAAACTGAGCCAAAATGACTCAACCTTGAGGATAACTGGGCAGCAACCTGCTCTGAGGGTTAAAAGATTACATAACCAGCAAGCTGCAGGACTCACTCTCATTTCACAGTGGATCATTAATGTTTGAATGTAATCCTGTTACATAGAGAATATCCTGACTTATGTGCAATGACAAGAAGAAAATGTTCTCTTTAAAAAAAAAAAAAAACATCTCTCATGAAGCCCTTTACTTAATATGATGATGTGAATTTTTTTATTTGAACATTCACAAAGGAATAGGGTGGGGAGAGCTGCCAGCTTTTGTGTGAAGTGATCTGACTGGTATGTAATATCACAGTGTTTTATTTTTATTAATATTATTCATTTTTAATTTTGTTATACAAGCGGTGTCAAAACTAGAAACCAAGAGGACCCATGGTCCTCTTATAGTCAGTCCATTGCATATAAAAGTAAATTCATACTTGTCCCATGTTAGATAAAAAAGCACTTGTGTAATCAGTGAAGTAAAATAGGTTGTGGCTTAAAACAACAAGTAAAATCGTGCGTTTCACCTTTCTCGCTGCTCTCATCAGTTAACTAACAGAGAATATTGTGCTATTACTCTGACAGGATTGACATTTTCATGGTTTACTCTAATCTTGCAGTGCAGCTGGATCTGTCTGATTTAATCAATCAATCAAACAATCAATCTGTTTTGTAAAGCACCAAGTCGTACCAAATGCTATCTCAACACCCTTTATATCAAGTTGTGCACATCACCAATGTCTCCATTGAATTTAAATTTGGCCCCTTGAGAAAGAACATCTGGTTTTCAGGAGGGTCCTCCTCTATGGGTTTGTAAAGGTATTCATTATGGAGGTATAATCACTAACAACCATGAATAGAGAGATCTGTCTCATTAACTTTTACAGCTCTAAAGCAAAAAAATGTAGAGAGGACTAATGTTAAATAATACAGCAGCATCTTGCTGAACTACAATTTTTTGTGTTAAATCCAATTAAAATGAGAAGTTATGTTAAATGATATCATTTCTGTTGATGGTTGGGGTGGCACAGAGACAAAGGATCTTAAAGAAGAACTAGAGAATTTGCATTTCCTTGCAGCAAATGCGTTGAAATGCTGAGTCTGAATGCTGGAACTGTGAAATGAAATTTCTAAAGCCAGTGCAATTAAAGCTGAAAATGTGACATAAGAAGTTGGAAACAGTAAAACAAAGCTTACAACTGGACTATGCTAAATAAAAATGTTAAAAGTTGTGAAAGTAAGCTAAAAATGAATTGAGGCGAAACAAAATTGCATAAAGCTGCTGATATGTTTGCCCACCCTGAAGGAGTTACAATTGTTAAAAGAGGTAAATGGATAAGACCTAAAATGAGACAGACTGTTATCAGTAGCAGAAGTTCTACATATGTTCTGAAATAAGCATTCTAAAGAAAGAAATAGAGTATGGATACATTTCTGTTCATGTACATATGTGTGCATATGTGTGAATAAATGATTATGGTCATTAGTCTATATGTGCATTTGTGCATGTATGTTTGTATGATGGATCTATGTATATATCAGAGTATGTGCATATGCATATGCATATGAAAAGGTATCTTTCATTATGGGTATATTTCGGTTTATGTGTATATGTCTGAAGAAAATGATTATATATATATATATATATACACACATATATACATATATATATATATATATCTATATATATATACATACACACACACACACACACACATATATATATATATATGTGTGTGTGTATATATATATATATATATATATATATATATATATATATAGATAGATATATATATATATATATATATATATGTATGTATATATATACATATATATATATATATATATATATATATATATATATATATATATATATATATATATATATATATATATATATATATATATATATACTATGTAAATATAGTTGAGAAGTCAGTGCAGCTTTTAAAGCATGAATGAAGTCTGTAGGTGGAAGTATGCCCAATCTGTGGAGCTTCAAAGTTGCTGAAGTTTTCAGCAGAGCTGCGGAAATGTCCCATTGATTTCAATGTAAAAATACATGCAGAAATTATTTTTTACTGTAAAAAAACATAACTGTTAGACCTGTGAAAAATACAAGCGCACTTCTCCTGAACATGCTGCATATGTCAATTTTTTTCTGTGAAAATCTGTGTAAATTTGAAGCCTGTGAAAGGTGCCAAAATCTGAGGAATAATAATAAGAAAAAGAACAAAATGGAGTTTAGGGAGAACAATATGTTGAAATGCTGACTCAGCATTTCAACATAATTATTTCCCTGAGATGTGACATCTTCGTTTTAAGAGAGTCCTCATATCTATATGGTTGCAAAGGCATTTATTATGGAGGTGTAATCAATAACTATCATGGCTAGAGAGATCATTCTAATATTAACATTAACTTCTATTGATTGATTCATGATTCAACACTGAACATCTCTGAAAGTATGGATCAGAGCTATATGTAATTGGCTCAAAATGAATGTGCTTGACAGGACTATCATGACGACGAGTCACATGTTTAACACATGTTTGAAACCTGGAAAAAAGAAAAGCAACGCGGACACACCACCCCAACATCACTAACCGGGACTAACAAAAAAAAACAAACAAAAGACACTCATGAATTATGCCTTACGTGGAACAAAAGGATTGGACTCTGCCTTACGTGGAACAAAGGATTGGTCATAAAAGGTCAAATACGGACACTAAAAGACAGTCAAGAATTATGTCATACTTCTGTAAATGGAATAAAAACTTATAATTATCTGATGATATGTGGAAAAGAGGAGACTAAATGTTGAGAAAATGGGGACGGGACTAGATAAGCTCTGCTTCTCCCGTCTTCCCTTTCGGACATGTACAATTTGATCAACTATTGACAATGTGTGATGCTGTATAAGTGTGCTGACGTGACCGAAATAAATAAATCAATTCAATTCAATCATCCAATCACCTGCCAGATGTGCCTCGAAAGATTCTACCTTCGGCTTGTGAGCTGTATGCTATTTTCTGTATGTTGATTTGATATGTCAGGTTATTTGAAATGCAGGGGTTCCAAATTTTTCCATGTTTCAAAATTATGTACAAAACACCTTTTGAAAATACAATTTGAAAACATCCCATTGGGATCTAAGAAACTGCAGTGGGAGTTTTCACAGTGTCAGAGAAATAATCAAAAGGAAGGCAAAAATTTGTTCAACAGATTGTTTTTTTTCTGTGGGTGTGTTTTACAGTTGATAAAACAACCAAAACATTTGAATGGAGGTGAGATCCCAACACTAACACTACAATAAAAGCCACAATTCACATTTACAGATTGTGTAATGTGCTATCTTCCTCACACTGTTTGTGCTACTATAACTACAGTTAATTAGTTTCAGCATGGATAACAGTAGGTCAACATAAAGTCCCAGCCATACTGATCATAACTTACACTCAAGGTTATATTAATGGAATTGTGATATTGTTAAACTGCAGCAGTAATGCTTTTCTACTTCATCATGTGATTGGCAGTAATGAATGTCATTGACAAAATGGTCATCCAGTCACCAGACTGGTTGGTCTTGAAAGGTTCTGTCCTCCTCAAACACTTTATCTCCCCCAGCTAGTCGGTTAGAGTTTGGTGAATGCATCTTGAAGTGGATTTTTCTTTTTAAATCCTCATTAATTTGATTCAGGAATGTATCCTCAAAACAAAAAGTATGCAGCAGAAGTGTGCAGAGTTGACTGAGACTTCTCTCATCATCTTTTGTTAATGTTTTAATTGAGATTCCACTGGTTGGAGATTTTAAATAAATGTCATGCTCACAAATAACAGCCCAGATGAACGTGTAGGGGGAGAGATGAACGATCTTAAACCACAATTTCTATGACTACAGATGTCGTTTGTACTGAGTCATATAAAAAAACAGAACATCTTAATATGACACACAAAACGTTACTATTTGTGCTTCAGTCTATTCCTAATTCAGTTTAGTTAGTGACCAGTTGAAAAGAATTCAGAGCTTTGTGGAAGATATCATGGTTGTCAAGTGAGACAGGATTTAAAGAACTGTGCTGTAATCGACTGTAGCATTTCAACTGTAGAGGTAAATTGTTTCCAAATGAATCGCCCGTAACAAAGTGCAGGGAGGGCAATGAGGAGAGGGGAGAGCCAAACGGAGCATTAGAGCAGCGGTGGGAGGTTAGACAAGGTTATTCAAAATCTTCCACACCAATTAATTACTTCCTGTGTGGAAGGATCATCAGACCATGGTCAATGTGTCCACGCTAGACCCCTGAATTCAATTTAGGCAAATCTCAAGAGTCTAAATTAATGGACTGATTTACATCTACTCTGTGAGTTTGGCTGATGAAGCAGTTGTTATCGGCATTAATATTAAGCAGTTATATTTTTATACACTAAATTTTAAGAGAAGGGTTTTAATAAGAGCTTAGAAAATAATTAATAAAGAAATTAATAAGTGTTATTTATGCTGTTTTTAGCAGCAAATGACCATGTAATGTGCAAAGACTTTCAGGGGCACATTTCAAAAAGGTTCTTATTTTGGTTGTTAAAATAAAATCTTTATTTTTTTTCCTCACAAGCCTCCCTCATTAAAATCCCTCCAAGGTCAACGCCATCCCCATCATTAACCCATTGAACTTTGAACTAGAGGGTTATTCTCGATCCATTTTCCTGTCTTTGCATTATTCACCAAATTAACTCTAAGGGGGTTTGGGTAACTGCAGTCAGGCTGATTTTTGCAATAGGGAGATTATTACCATGGCTACACAGACCTACATAGCTATGATAGCACTTTAATATCATCCTCATTGTGTTTTATGATGAGCTAAAGACTATCAAATGAGTGTAAATCATAATGGATAAATCTTGATAGCCGAATGTGGTTTATCTCGTTTTAGATGTTTACTTTGAAAGTTGGTCATTTCATATTTTGAAATATTGTCTACGTTTATATTGACAATGAGTCTCCTTGGAATGGCAAGATTGTTGTATATTGTTTATTTTTAAAATAATGGGACAGCACATGTTAATAAACACATACATGTAAACATGTAAGATTGTAGCCAGGCGGCTAATTTCCATCTTTAGTCCCATTGTCAGGTTGGTGTTATACAAATTATACACAATAAAAACCAAACAAGACAGAGCAAAAACAAACAACAAAGAAAAAAAAACAGCAAGGCAAACATAGTTAATCATTAGAAAACATTTAGGCCAAGGAGCTAGTTGAAGTGCTAAAGTGTATAGTGCATTATTGTATTGCAAATTGCCTGAGAAATATAAAGTGCCATTTTTGATTATCTAATGCTCAGTTGCATATTACAGTAACCTAATACCAACGGTGGTAATTTATGATGCCTAGAGTAACTTGGAATTTAAAGTGCTAGTTGCATTGCACATTCCTTTTTTTTTTTTTGTAGTAGCCAAGCTTTAAGCTGTTTGGTAAAAGAGGTCAGGGTTGGAAGTTCGCGCATTGATATAATATAATATAGATTTATATATATTATATAGATATTCTCACATTTTTCTTAATTTAAGTTTCCAAAATATCATTTTTTGGGCAACATATTTTCCATAACTATTGGGTGTTTTGAAGTCTTTTAATGAAGGTTAAAATCTTAAAACATCTCAGAATGCAGATAGATCCTCATAACCTGACAATCTAGATGGACCAATCCATATATTTTTCAATCTGTCCAGTTTAAAGGTTTGGTAAAGTGTTGAACTTTTCAAAAGCATATTCGGCAGCTAATTGGACAACCATTCCATCAATCACATTCCACGCCATGATAATCAGATGATGTAACTGGTATGAATACAAAGTCTTTGCCACTTTGTAGAACAAATGTCAGTCAAAACATATTGAGAGTGGAGCAAAAATATCGTGCTATTAAAGATAGTAGCATCTCTGCTAATATCTGTACAAGCCGTCTCTTCCCACATTGGTCTGTAGCTCCCAGCCCTTCCTGCCTCAAATGATTCTAATTATGCCGTATTGCTTTGAGCCGAGCACAATTGTGGATTGGAGCTTGGAGAGGTGGATCTGCCTGGTTACAAACATTGAATCAATCTGATCCAGCTGCACTGCAAGGCTACGATCCTTATGCCTTAGAAGAATGTGAAGGAATAGTTACCTGTTCGGAGGAGTAGAGGATGGCAGCGCTATGCTAGCATTGGCTGCACTCTGATATTGTCAGTTGACAATAAGTGTGTTTCCATTACCCCTCGAATTGCGCAAAACCTGAATATCGCAACAAAAAACTGGTAATGGAAACACCTAAATTTTGAAAAAACCCTCAAAGATTGCAAAAAGGTTTTTATGCTCTCAAGAGGAGGTTTTTCAGACGTTTCGACATTCAAATATATCGCAAAAGCGCTATGGAAACACTTTTTTCGCAATTATACGTCACAGGATGTGACGTACCTGGTCACATGATCACTTCTCCTGGAGTAAACATGGCGTGGGAAGTTTGGACAGAGGGGGAGACTGAGACTTTTCTTGCCATTATTCTCGAGAAAAACACACATGCCATAATAATCAGCAAACAACAGAGGAACACAGAGTGTTTTAAGGAGATAGAAATGGAAATCAAGGAGATAGGGTTCGCATCCATCTTCCTGCAGTGAAATCTCGCGGGATGATATTTGACGAGAGTTCCGAAGCTACTGCCGAGAACAACCTTCAATGGAAACATGTTCAAATCGCAAATATACTATGTCGAAATTTTAGAAATATCGCTTTTACTTTGCGAAAAACTGTAATGGAAACCCAGCTATTGTTAGCTTGCATGCTGTTGTGATTTATGGCCAATTCAAAGCCACAACTCACTGCTTTTTGGTCCACTTGTCCTATTTGGTCCTTGGTTGATTTACATGGCTTTGACCCAGAGCTAACTGAACTCTTGTCCCCCTAGAAGTGAACTGAGACCCCCTATTTTCAGGTGGACCAGAGTTTGGTACTTTGTTCCACAACAGAGTATATGTGCGCTTTAACATAACCAAAAATTAACAGAACTCAAGGAAACAGTAAACAAGTGTTTGTTTTGTTTGGTCCAAAAATGTACAGAGTGATAGTATCCAAAGCTGAGCCTTTAGTTTAGGGAAGATGGTGTGTTTATTTTTTCTTGTATAATGCTAACGTATTCACATGAACGTGTACATAAGAATTACTCACTTTTTCAATGAGCTAAGGCTTCATGATAATAAAGAAACCCAAATACAACCTTTAAGAAAGAAACGACCCAGCTCTGAATTGGAAACCATTTTTTATTTAGATGTTTCTGGCTATTTTCTCCTTTTCTACCTTACATTCTGTTTACCCTCAGGATTGTAAAAGGCCACATACTGGCACTCAAGGCCAATCACGGTGAAGTGGCGCTTAAAGGAGGACCCCATCCTTCAATCAACCTTTGTCTGGAATATAGAGACTTGCATGCTGGTGTAAGGGAGGTTAAAGAGAGCAGAAGCAGGTCATTAAGGAATGAAAAGGAGAAAAGAATAGAGTGCTTGGAGGGAAAGGAGCTGGGAGAGGGAGACAGACAGGGAGGGAGAGGAAGAGGATGGATGACACAGAGCTGAGCCATGATTATTCTCATACTGATGCAGGTCTGCTGGAAATGAAAGAGAGAGGAGGAAGGAGTAAATATGGAGAGAAAAATGAGACGGTGAAAAGGAGAGAATGGTTAAAGGTGGCAGGGGAAGATTGAAGGCCAACAGGATGAATGCTTTCAAGAATGAATAAAGAGCGAGGTGGCGTAGCCTTGAGGGGTTCTGTGAATAAGTAATTAAAGAGAAATGTTGGAGAATGAGTGAGATTTGTGGAAAGAAAAAACAAACTATAAATTAGACTTTAAAGCAGAGACAGGGTTTTTACACAACAATGACCAAAGTTTTTTTTTTTTTTTTAATTTTACACAGTTAAAGAAAGACAATGCACACAACACATATTTAAAAAAAATGTGTTTGGGAGTTGTAGAAGCCTGCAAATGTCTTATATATCCACACCCAAGAGACAATGGAAGGTAAATACTGAACCACCAAACATTATAATTACACAACAGATATAAGGGACAACAATTTCATATAAAGAAACAAACAAACAAAAAAAGATAGAAAGCTTCCATATCTTCCTGCTCCATTAGGGCCGTTCTACTTCAGGCCGAGTCTAATTATCGTAGATTGGAGCTTGGCAAGACAGATCTGATTACAGATGTTAAATCAGGCAGATCCATACACAGCAAGGATACCACATATGAACAAAGACATGAAAATTTGCTGCACTTTTCGAGAGAAAGCTTTTACTAATCAGACTGGCTCAACCTCACAACAGGAGGGTTAAGAAAAATAGACTCTGCATAGAATCAGTCGGAATACCTTTAGTGAAACCACAACCAAGTCTTGAATGAAGCTTAATTAGACTTGTGGTCCAGAGGTATTCCATAGGATGATATAATGCCTCATTTTACCATCACATTTCTTTGCCCTGGTTGCTCTTTTAGTGTGACATATACAGACCCTCTGAGGCACTTCCCTACATTGTA
This sequence comes from Scarus forsteni, assembly GCA_036419115.1. NCBI lineage: Eukaryota > Metazoa > Chordata > Actinopteri > Labriformes > Labridae > Scarus > Scarus forsteni. Next base: position 12,680,614 of record JAZDUH010000443.1, read on the forward strand.
TCCTTGTTAGAATCCCAGGTTGTTCTCGTTCCCTCTTTGCCTCTAATTGGCTGCCTCTCTCCTTGGTTAGCTGGGTCCCCCTTTGGAAAAACTTCCACCCCAACCCTAAATAGAGAGCATGAGCTCCTTAGAGAGTCTCTGCACGTCACCAGAGGCCACTGACATCTGCTGCTGCCTAATGACCACTGGACAGTTCTTCCTGAAAAAAAAATAAGGCAACAGTGTAAGAGCATGGAGTGTGTTCACCCAGGTCAACACCATCATCAGGGCAGAAGGGAAAGCCAAAAGTGGAGGGGAGACATCATTGGTCAGTATTTTTCATGCCCTGGGCAGACACTGCAGTGAGTCAGGGGCAGAAGGGGCACTGTGGCATAAAGGAGAGCAGAGATGAGACCATCCCTGACCGCAGGTAATTGTCTCATTTGTCACGTTGCTCTGTCAGTCACGATAAAGGAGGCTGCAAAGCTCTGCTCACCCTATTTGAACCCAAACTATGTTTTCTGAAAACACATAAATAAAACTATTGTTAGGAAACTGTGGGCACAAATGACCAAAGCAGAGGCAAAAACTTAATATAGATATACCCTGGAACCTTTGTGCTTTAAATTACAATGTAAGATACTTTTTTTTTATTAGAATGATTTTACTTTGCACTTCTGGACACAGGACATGAGGGAAGGAGTGAGAGGCTATGCTATTAGCCAAATATTAAAATGCAATCGACTGATTCCTACTATTTGCTGCCACTTCTGTCTATATTGCTGTTGCCCAGTTTAGCACAATCCTAAACAGAGCGAACTGTTCTCTTTGTGACTGACCTGATGGGTCCAAGATGATAATATCGTCAGTGTTATCATATTAGCATGAAGTTGAAATCATTCTAAATTTAATGAATTTTCTTAAAATACTTTCTCAGTATCAGTAGAGTCTGCTGCATGGACCATTTGTTTTTAATTGTAAATCCTGAGCATAGTCAGCTGCAGAAAGACAAAATATTTTTCTGTGTCATTTCAGATCACAGCCTGCTCTTGTTACTTCTGGTGTTCTCCAGGGCTCTGTCCTTTAGCCCCATCTTTTTTAATATCTACCTCCACTTGGTCATATATTCCAAAAATGTTTTATTGTCGTGAGGATGACACCCAGCACTACCTGTCCACTATACTCAACCCTCTCTCACACCTCCCTTACAGATGAGGCTGCAAAAATATGTAGATTTTCAAAGTTGGAAACTTTCCATCGGAATTTAATGAGAATTTAAATGACAAAATGGGAAAAAAACTGCATTGTTGATTGTTCAATAAAATACATGTTCATTTGAAAATTGTATTATTTAGCACGGATGTCTCCCTATGACAAAACAAAATGTTTTAATTTGTGCTTGGACATAGTACAGTCTGTTTCAATTATCCCAAATTTTTATTTAACTCCCATTTCCATGGAAAGTTTCCAGTTAAGAATATTTCTACAATTTCACAGCTTAACTTCCAATGTAAAGCTTCTGGAAAGTTTTCATAAATTAACCGGAAACATGCCCTTTCTTCATGATTTCAAATACTATTTTATTCTGCAACTTTCTGGGAGTGAATGGTGATAAACAGAGATTGGTCTTGTCTGCACTAATCCACTTCACAAAATCACATTGTTTCTCCCTCCCCTGATGTCAAAGTGTGGGTGTCATCCTCAACAGCACTATATCCTTCTAATCTCATATCAAATCTGTATGGCCCCTTCAAAGTACTTAAAAGCAGAAAGAAGTGGTAACTATGAGCAGGAAGTGACTGCTCACCAAGGAGGTTCTGTGTTTGCCAGCATTTGTTTGTTTGTTTGTTTGTTTGTTTGTTTGTTTGTTTGTTTGTTATCAGATGGATGGATTTTGCTGAGATTATCGGGAGATGTTGGTAATGGTTCAGCTTAAAAATGATTAGATTTCGGTGGTTATTCAGATAACCGCCACCAGCAAACGATTGTTTTTGTCAATAACTGGCTAACTTATAGTGATATAAACACAAACTGATCAAAGGTGCGGGTTTTCAGGGTCAAGGAATCAAATTATGATGGTAACTTCCTCATGGAATTATTGCTTTTAGATATAACCGTGATATGTATGCTACCTTGGTGGAGGTTTGCGCTCTCTGAGAGCTTTCTTGTTTGAAATGCAAGGGATTCAGAATTGTCCTCTTGTTTCAAAATGATGCACAAAACATCTTTTGGATACACAATTTTAAACCATCCTCAAGGGGCCTATGAATCTGCAGTTTGAGTTTTTAGGTGTCAAAAATGTGATCAGAGGGAAGTCAGAAATCTCTTGTGTCGATATTTTCATCTGTGTGTGCTTGTTTAACATTTAGTACAACAACAAATACATTTGAATGGAAGTGAGATCCCAGCGCTCACGCCACAATGAAAGCCACAAGGTGCATTAACAGATGGTGTTATGAGTTATCTTTCTCACTCTGTGTGCTACTTTAGCTGCAGTTAGTTATTTCCAGCACAGATAACAGCAGCTTAAACCGAAGTCCCTGACAGACGGAACATAACTTACACAGAAGGTAATAGTAATGGCATTATGATATTATAAAAACTGCTCACATTAGTGAGTCTCCTGCGATAATACTGTTTCTTGCTGTAGTTCTTCACTAGCTTTTTTAACCCATATCTCCAGTGGTAAATTTAGAGGGTAAAATTGCTTCATTTCAAGGAAAAAGTTTGATTGATACAGTCTATTTGCGTGTTCTCTCAAAGCTTCTCCGAACTTCAATCTTCATGTGAAAGGTACACAGACAGAGAGGGGGAGAGGAGAGGGACTCCTAAAATAGAGCTGTTTTATAACAAACTGCATGCAACAGTGGACATGACAGCCTCCCACTCCTCAGTGAAAACTGCACAGAGCTGGAAAGCTTGCAGAGAACTCACAAACCATATCACTGCCCATTAAAAGTCACTGTTGAATTCCAAAGACTGGTTCTTAATTTTTGAATTTACAGTTTTCACTTGTTTTAATTGTTTATTGTGTCAAGAGGATAACTAAGAATCTCTGCACCATGCACCGTTGCTCAGTCTAAGCCAAAACACAGAAGCGTTATTGTTATGCTCACAATCATAGGGACCCACAGAGGATATAAAATTGAATAATAAGGGGTTTATTTTCCATTGAGCATGCAGAAAGACTCTGACTGCTATGTCCTTGATTGTACTCGAATGTCCATGGAGTATGAATAGAGATATTCAGTGAATCTAATCAAAGCCCGGCTCACCCTCGCTGAATTCTAATTGTAATGTTCTCTCACATCTGTTGCACAAAGGTGACATTGACAGGAAAAATAAAGTCAATTCAGTATTGGAACAAGCAAAAATAATAAAGCTATTAGGCACAACCAGCTCTTAGGGTCATATATTCAGGTTTATGCTTATGTTGGTTACCTCTACTATCAATTTTAGCAAAAAAAAAAAAAAAAATCTTGATATGAAATATTGGTGACCGAAACTTGGCCAGTAGACATATGTGGTCAGTTAACTTCAGAACTAGCTCGACACCTTGTCCAATTATTTCAATTGTTTAGCAGCAAAGTGAAAAGATCTTATTCACACTTGTAGCAAACTGCAGACATTTTCCAAAGTTTACCAAGCTGGGTCTCAAAAAATCACAAAAATCACCTAGTCACAATGCATTTGTGAAAAAGCACTGTAACAAAGTTATCATTGCATTGCAGATGGATCCACCTGATTTGATGTCTGTAAATGGGCAGATGAATCTTTCCAAGCTCCAATCTACAATGACTGTACTTGGTCCGAAGCAGCATAGACCAATCCGAGTCCTTTAGAGCAGGAAGGGTTGGGAGCTGTGAGCACAGCAGTAGCAGGAGGAAGTGACTGCTCATACAGAAATAGCATTGATGCTGACACCGTCAGTAGCAGATTGTTCAGACAGCGTTTCTTTATTAAATGGAAATTTACTCATATCATATTGGCTAACGTTTTATGCTTAACACCTCTGCAGTAGCACCCACCTAAGACATTATTTGATTGTCCGGTAATGAATGTGACTGATGAAATAATCATCCAATCACCTGCTTGATATGCTTTTGAAATGTTCTGTTACCAGATGGACTAGTGAGATACACGAATGGCCCATCTGGTGTGGCAGGTTACGACAAAGGTCCTTGAGATATTCACATTAATTCAGAGATAACATTATATTTGTGAAAATTCACAGTGCATTATGAGTTCAGGATGGCTGGACAGAGCAGTGTATGGAGTGTGTTATCCATACTCACAAAGGCAGAAGCACACACTCACAGCATTCCTGCCTCACACTGACAATGTGTGCTGTCCACTCACTTGTTTTCTTTTACCTCTGATAACACTTCTAGAGACAAAGCAAATAAGGGATCTATTATTTTTTCCTATTTCGTCTTACTCCATTCAAAGTGGAGGCAAAGCATCGCAGAGGTGAAAATTGCCTATGGCTTGAAACAGCAGCGTAAATGGGGTTCCAGACTTTACCCTGGTGCCCCCAAATATTTTGCAGCTACACTGACTGACATGCAACTTTCTGCTGTGAGGGCTAAGCATGAAAAAGCTAGTCATTACATTTCCTGGGAAAGTTACCAAATCTAAGGAATCTTTGACTGGCATGAGTTTAAAGGGATTGATTGTCTTGCAGCTTCAAGGTAACCTTCAGCGATGGGCCGAGCTGTCCTGTACCGTACTCACTGTCTGTACTAAGGTTCAACTTATGGCTAAGTGATATGGACAAAAATTCATATCTTAAAATATTTTAGCTATTTGAAGATATCTTGATATTATTTTTCTGGATAAATAAATTAATAAACAGATTACTTAAGCTTAAAGTAGGATTGTTCTGATGCAGTGGGCTCCAAAAGCTTGAGGTTTTGGGCTGCAACTCACTGTTATCCAAAGACGTCTTCTTATACGTCTGTGAAATTTGGAAAACATTCATCATGCTCAAGGTTTTTCTGCCACCTGTTTTGGCATTTTGCGCCATTCTGTTTATCACCAACTATATTCATATAAACAATAGTTTCCATACTTCTACTGAAATCTATTGATATATCGTAAAATACCAAATAAACGCCCAGTCCCAAATAAATGCTGGGTGTAGCAGTACATTTTGACAAATAGACGCCCGTTCCAAATAAATGCCTGGTGTAATTTATTCACATTCTCCTCCCTCTGGATGTCAACAAATGTATGTTGGTGCGAGACGCTCTGTTTCATGACAGTGCAGTTGCACTCAATGTCCACAGAGGGCACTAGAGTGCAGAAAGACAGAATCTTACATACTGGGGCTTTGAAATTCAACAAAGAAGACTTTGCCACTGCCGCTGTTTGTTTTTTGTCCTTAACTAACGTCAGGGAGGCCGATCATGTCAGTTAGTGGTACGTTGCTGCTTATCTCCATGTCTCTGGTGCAGCGGGGAAAAAAAAGTACAACCTTAACTTAAATAACAGTCATTCCTGATAAGTATTAAGAGTGTTGACAGAGGGCTGAGTTGAAAGAAGAAGAGTGTAACAACGGTACTGTAATCTTGCCTTGAAAATGTACAGGTGTTATTCATACTGGTGTAAATAAATAATATGATTATATTTACCACATTTTTTCACTTTTTGCTAAGTAAAATTTTTGTGCAAAAGGAATTAAACGGCTGTCCCAAATAAACGCCTGTCTGCTCAGTAATTCAAGCAAATAAACACCCCGGCTACTATTTGGTATTATACGGTATTACAAAAACTTTGTATCTCCCAACTCTAGTCCAATGAAACAACTAACAGCTAACCTGTTAGCCCTCCCAGTGAATGTACATATTTGAATAACTTACCAAAAGCCCAATGTCTATGCTAACAAGGAACTCAAGAAATCTGTCTTAGTTAAGTATCAGTACCTCCTCACCAGCCATTTGGAACTGAAGAAGCTTCATGGATGAGAAGTGAAACAACTTCCCAATACTCAACACTCAATACACAGTTCTTCAAGACAAGCATGACCTGAATGAATGAAAATCAACATGGACGTATTCATGACATCTGCCTTGACACTAACATGGGGTGTTGGTGGCTTAGTCTGATGTATGCTGTACCATTGATCAAAGGGTTAAGGGGTTAAGTTGAGTCCTGGCTGTCGCATGTCAATGTGTCCCTGGGCAAGATGCGTTATTTATGTAGTCCTTTGTCAGCAGTTTGTTAGCAACCTTACTTTAAAACACACAATAGTGCTTTAAAATGGCAAATCAGGCAATTTCAGAGGCATTTTATCATGAGATTAAATTTTAAAATATTGTATGCTTCTTTTCATCTTGAACCGATTCTAGGTAATTATCCCAAAACTGGTATTCTAAATCCCTTGTACTTGTGGCCTTGTGAACCAGGAAGTCCTAAATGCAAACTCACTTCCACATTTTTTACTTTTTCCACCACTACTTTTTTAACTATAAGGATTTCAAGTTGAGAACAAAACATTAAGTTTGAGACATATGGTTTAATATAGTGGCTTGGGGCTGATTGGTGGCAGAAAAATATGAGGCAGCTGGAACTGCTGATGTCTACCTGACACTTTTACACAAAAATACTCTCCTTTATCCCTAAAGTAGCAAGCATCAACAAGATGCCAATTGCTGATTTCAGCAGTTGGCAGCTTGATCTCGAGTCTAATCCCATCAATCCAAACTCCTTCAATAAAAGTCTGACAGGTTGGCAAGATACTGCTTTTGTTTTTTGTTTTTTTTCCTATACTGCTTTTGTTTTTTCCTAAAGTAGAACCTAGAGTATACATTACAAGAAGACGAGAATCACTTCCATATTTGTGCACCATTTTCTTCTAAAATATCTTATTTCTCATAAGCCTTTAAAAAACATGAGCCTATAACAAGTTTGATATCCAATTGAAAGTTTTCTAGGTCTGTTTCTTCACAATTTACCACACAGCCAAAGGGTAATCCAAGAAGTTCTTCAACTTTTTTGTGATCTTATTTGTCTGAATAAACAGAGGAGAGACAGAGCTTTAATTGCTGAGCTTTATAGGTGCTAGGAGGCAAAATTCTTTTCCCATTTTTCCACTGTTAGTGCTAAGCTCCTGCTTGTTTTCAGACCTTTCAATTTGCCAACTCTACCAAAGAGATTGATTAGCCTGGCATGAAACAGCAGTTGCCTTGGCTAAAAAGAAATCAATTCTCTGAGTTCAACTAATGGGTGGCCAAACAGGGTAACTGACAGAACTGCTGCTGCAGACAAGCTGTTAGTTAGAGCAAAAGAGAGGCTTCTAATGACAAGATATACATCAAAGACAAGAGATGCTTTTACAGGTCTCCTCGGATTCAACTGGAATCAGAATTTGTTTTTATTCCAGTGTCCTCACAGCTTGTCAGAGTCCTATTTAACAGAAGAAGATTCATGCTGATATTGTGTTCTCTAATGACAAAAGAAAATCTATTTTTTTCAATCGGTGTCCAAAAACCCACATGCACTGCCAAATGCAGACACAGATGGTTTATTAAAACTGACAATTTGCAGGTTGGAGGCTCCAGAGTATCAGTTTGTTAAAAAAATAAACTAGATGGGAATAAACTTTTTGTCTTAAATTGAGGCAGCAGGTAGTGCACGTGCCTCACAACCAGAAGGTTGCGTGTTTAAACCCTATGTTACTGAGTCTTTCAATGTGGAATTTGCATTTTCTTCCTGTGCATGCATTGGTTCGCTCCAGGCACTATGGCTTTCTTCCACATGCCTGAAAACATGCTCATAGGGTTAATTGGTGACTCATTGCGCTTCGGTGTATGTGCGTATGTGAACGGTCGTTTGTCTCTCTATGTGACCCTGTGATCATCTGGTGACCAATCCAGGGTTAACCCAGCTTCTCACCCAATGTTAGCAACGAAAGGCGTCAGCTGCCCCAAAAGATAGAAACAGTGTAGAAAATGGATGCACATTTTCAAGCACGAGTGAATACTAAGTGTGGCAAAACTTTTAAGAGGCATTCAGCCATCAATGTGTGGTAGCTGACATTAACCAACACTCAGAAATCATAAGAATTTCTATGAAAGTACATTCTTAAGGTCAGCTGTGCTGTTAAATGCATGTTGTTGTGTCTAAGGCAGAGAAAACTGCTGTGCTGGTAGGGAATGATGTTTCCTAACAGTTCCTGGAATCATAGGTGCGGGTTATTATGATTGACTTTGGGTTTTGGGAGAAATCTTGTAAAATTGGCAGTTGCAGGTTGTGATTTTTGAGCTTGTTCCAGAAGTGCAGTTGCTCATTTGGGCTTGTTGTGATACCAAGCTCAGGAAGGAGCTGATGCACTCTCTACTACCAATATAAACTTAATTCAGAATTTAAACAAACTAGTTTGTCCCACTCTTATCACAAATATAAATTTTACTCGAGAAAGAGGGGCAAGAAATTCTTAAAGACACAATTAAATTTACTCCTAATATAGCTCTTAATGTTTTCACCATGATAAAGCTGTAGAGGTTCAACATAAAACTTAGATAAAAGCCTGTCGTGTAACAAACTGACTAATATCTAGGTTAGACAGACTGTTTCACAACAACAGTTAGCACTTCAATAAAGAAAAGGATGTTCCTAACCTGACAAGCCAGATGGACAGCTCCATATATCTGCCACAGAAATATTTCACAAGTCCATCTGGGTAGAGGCCCTTTTAATTTGTTTTCAGGGGCAGAACGTTTACAAAAAAACACAAGCTTGTGATTGGATAATTGTCTTGCTCGTCACATTCATCACAGACCAATCCATATCAAGCAGGGTTGCCTCATATAATGAAGTAATGTTTTCAGTGAATTTTTCATTATTTTTTTTCTTTTATATACATTTTCTTTTATTATTTTGTTCATATTGGCTGCTGATGCTGCTCAGTGATTTTTGAAGACTCTATGATGCAAAATGTGCCTGTTTGTTACTTGAAATGGCTGAATAAAGAATTGAAAAAAAAATAGCATACTTTTTTGTTAGCTGTTGTTAGCTGTTAGCGGCTAACTTAGCCGCTAACGGCTAACGGCCTTATACTATCGTCTTACACTAAATCGTACCACACAGATGATTCATTTAACACTTATATGTGACATAAACCTCGTCAAAAGACAATCCCTACTAGTAAACTTCTGAGTAGGGCAGATTTCGCCAAGTTTTACTAAGTATCTATGAGAACAATAGGCTAATCGGCATCTCCGTTTTCAACTTCTGGTTGTCGTCGCGTCCGCATTCTACAGCTCCTGCCTCTCTTCCCTGATTGGGTCGTTAAAATTTTAGCCGAGTGAATCCATTGAATCCATTGGTCAACGGAGCGCTACAAGATGGGATCTGCAGGATTTCAGGAGCTGAATCAGGCAGGCCCATCTGCTATGCAAGGTTAGGATGTTCCATCTCCAAATAAAATTATGTTGAATAAGTAAAGTAAAAGCCAAATAAGAAAATATGTCAATGAGACTGAAATCTAATGTAGATGATTAAAACACATTTTATGTAGATTCCTCCTTTGGAAAAAAGTAATGTATTTAATTAAAGAAAAAAAATAGCTTGAGGTTGCCTGTTTTGGGCTTGTTTTTGTCCACCTGGTTGCTTATTTCAGCTGAAAAAGTTGGTAACACTGCCCTGAATAATTGTCAATAGATTTTCAATGCTAGCAATGTAGATTGAATGCAGAGGCAGTATCTTTGCATCAACTTTGGCATACGTATACCTCACAGAGCTTGTTATTGCTGAATGCTGTGCAAACATGTTATGATGTCACTCAAAGAATGCAACATAGAGAAGACGAATATGTCATTTTCCCACATGCAACTACAGCTGGTCCTCTGTTGCCATCACCATGCCTCAAGGATGAAAGATGGCTGTTCTCAAAAGGGTGCCTAAAGTTATATAACAGGAGTCCAGTCCTGAGGAGCAGGACAGAGCTGAAATACATTGACCTTTGGCCTGGCCCCAACAGAGATGAATGCATGCTATCACTGAGGGTGTGGAGGTAAGTACAGGTCAACTCTTGCTGATGTTTACAATTGTGTTGGGTCTGGTGTTAGACATTTTAAGCATGTATAAAACTTGCCGTTTTTCCCAGATGATATCAACTTAGTTCTGTGTGGCCTGACACTGTTTGAAATTTGCCAATACATCGGCAGAAGAAGAAAACATGAGTATGAATGTGGTTGAAGTATCAACAGTATGACATTGTGCTGTTCAAACATAGTGAGCATTAAAAAGGAAGCTCAGCCAAGATCCTGATTTCAGCTTTATATCCAGCAGAAAATGTGAGACTGGTTTTCAATCTCCCCTTTTCATTTTCTGCCAGAGGCTTATGAGTACATTTCAAAAAGCTCTTACTATTTGTTTGACACAGTTGTTGTTTCTTACAGCCTTCTTTCTTTATACAGACCCTAGCTTTAGTTATCTCCATCCAATTTTCTGGGACATACAGTGGGCCTGGATAATAAGAGTGGGTGTAAAAACATTTGTTATGACAGCCCTCTTGTAACTGGCAGTCATTTTCCCTAGATAATCTAAATGCCAAACTAAACAGAACACAAAATCACTCAGTGCAGAGTAAATGTTGATTTTGTTACCAGGAGCTTAAATCATCCTCCTCACTTGATTATTTTCAGTGAGGAACGTTTGCTTAGACAGTGCTGAGTCTTTTAGTATGTTAATGTTGAAGCATCAGGAAAATGATTGCATTTTCTCCCTTTCCCAAGCGAACAACATAGCAATCACAGGAGCTACTCAGTGTTTACATGTTCTCTATAGAGTAGAGGTCACCAAACACCGGGATGCAGACCAGTACCAGGCCTTACATCATTTTATACTGGGCCATAGAGAAAAAATAAACTTTTGTCCTTATTTGAGTGACTAAGACTTAAGGGTGTTTTATTTTGAAAGTATAACCAGATCATTGCACAGCTATCTTTGTGTCTTGAATCCCCTCTCTGTTGCCACTGTAATGAATGAAAAAGTAACACCTGAGCTTAACTTTCTTTTCAACCTTGTGCTTCTGCACTTGTCTGCATTTGCTTTAAATGCAGTTGTAAATATAGTTTACTTTTAGAGGACAGTTGGGCGTATATGACCGTGCTCAACCTCCTGTAGTGGATGAAGATAATCCAGAGGCGAGAAGTTATAAAATTGCTCATCAATGCTCCATAGAAAAATCAGATGATCATATTACAACCAGTGGACTCAAGGCAACATAGGACCACTGGTTATTGAGCATTTTCCTCCATACCCAGAGGGTGTTGCAGTTTAATTAGGTACTATGTCAATAGGTGACTTTAAGTAGACTTTGTTCCTAAATGTCATGTCATCAGCTGGTGAAAACACAGTAAGTCTCCCTGAATGTTTCCTTACTGGAGTTAAGAAACAAATCCATGGCTTCCTCTGATCCTGCATTATAGTACATCATACTATGAAGACTGGTCTGCAGGTTCCAAAGAGGTTGGGGACCCCTGCTGTAGGGAATAACAGCACAGTGGACTGAATTTAATAAAGGGCAAGACATATCAGTACACCTCTCAAACTGTTTCTACAGTGAGAAAATGATACTTGCTTCTGCCAAGCTCTTCATTTATATGGGGCATTGTCAAATCTCACTTTTATTTCTTTATCAGTTGATTCTCTGTGGAACTTATATGAGGCAGTTTACCCATTCTCAGCTCATTTTATTGCTTTGGGAAATTACATTGATTTTGAAATGAAAATGTTCGCAGTAGAGTGAACTGCATTATTGGATGCCAAAGTCAAATTCAAGTTACAGACTTCAACTTGGACTTAAAAAAGCTCCTTTCACTCTTTTATCAAGCACTGAGTACTCACATGTACAATGATTTTAATACTTCCAACTTGTACATCAATTTATTGTGGCACAAAGTGGGGAGCAGAATAATCCCATTCCTTCGCACACCCATTAGCCATTAGCTAATGGCCTCTGAGCAGCTTGAATACGGCTACATTGGTTACAAGGTTAAACCCTTTGAAGGTTATTTCACTTTCTCATCTGAATAGGAGACTGTGCCCCATGTTTGGTAATGGCATCATTTTTCTGTACTCAAACACCTTCTCACTTTCCCGACTATTTCAGTTCCTTTTCACAGCTGGGAAATGTCCAGCAGAGGTCAAGGGAAACTCAGGACTTCTTGCCCCTTCTCAAGACGCCATGATACTGCCAATGGGGATATCAGTGTTTCTTGTACAAATAGAGTAACAACCCCAGAGCTGCAAAGTGACCCAACACCAGGCAGGACATCAAACAAACAAGTTACGCTGTTTGGCAGAGGGGAAACATCTTTGTTTGGGACATGAACACAAACCCACCTACTAGTGACCAGTGTCTGGCTGAAATAGTGATGATCTTTATCTTTCTTTGAAGGAGGGTTTTGATCTCTGAATCAACTTTGTATGATCAATTTATTCTAGAAGATTAAAAGTTATCAAACAAACAGCAAATATTCAGTTTACTTCAATGGTAGTTATTCTGGAATGAGAGATGTGAGGTGCTTAAAGGATGCTGCCTGAGGCCAATCTTATTTTTCTATTTTCATAAATGATTTGCCACTGGTGTTAAATTCTGCCACAATAGTTATGTATGCTGATGATGCCACAGTATATACTTCACCAAACACAGTAGAAGAGTTGAATTAGGTATTGAATGAAGAACTAATGCTTATTTAGGAGTGAGTTATAGGAAATAGATTAGCTTTTAATATGGAAAAGACCAAATCCATGCCTTTAGGCTCATGTGATAGGCTGAAATAGGCACCAATCATGAATTTGAGCATAGGAAATAAACACAGAGAACAATAGACAGAAGTAAAGTCATTAGGATTAATTATTGATGATAAAATGTCATGGAATAGTTATATTGATCAGACAGTGATAAAGATAGGCAGAGGCATGGCAGTGGTAGGAAATTTATGCCAAGCTACCTGATCGAACAACTAATTCAGGCACTAGTTCTTTAGTATTTAGATTATTGTGCAGTCATCTGGTCAAATACAACACAAAGGCATTAATACAAGCTGCAAGGAACACAAAATAAAGCTGCTCGTATAGCTCTGAATTGTCCATATAGAACGAGTGGCAAATCGATGAAAAATAAACTAATTTGGTTAAATGTCAAAAGTAAATTACACTATTTACTTGTGTCCTTTATTTAAAAAAACATAATTATGAAGAATATCCCACAAGTGCTTGATAATAGGTTAACATTCTTTACTGATGAACGTCAGAACTGTACGAGGCAGACATCAGAAGGTTGATTTCGGCTGCCTCTGTGCAAGACAAATATAATAAAATGTTCGGTTCACTGCAGAGCAGTGGTGGCATGGAATTTATTACCAAGCTTTTTAATCTCAGACAGTAACAGAAGTTGCTTCAACAGTAAATGAAAAATGTATTTGTTTACATATGGGTTACCCAAGAGATAATAATGTTAAGTGCTTCTCCTTAGTTATGTGATTTTTTTTCTGGTAATCCCAAGAGGTAAAGAGAGTTCTGTGGTTTGCCTCTCTTTTCTTCTTTTTTTTAATTTGCATGTATGAGTTACTTTTTGTAATCAAGAAGTGAATAATAGAGCTACGGTATGGGAGGATTGTATGAATGTTAAGAGTGAAGTGTATGTAAGTCATGCTCAAAAGGATGATATATTTTTTTAGAAATATAAAATGTGGACCTCAGGAAAAATAGCTTCTGCATATTTGCTGTTACTAAAGGTGGATCCAAAATAAATTAGGCTGGACCTACTCACAGAGCTGCCTGTGCCCATCCTGACATAATGACCTCCTACTATGACTGAGAAAGATTTTAGGAAAACAAAGAACAAAGAAAGATATATCAGTCCAGGCCAACAAGGGCAGAAAATATCTTGGCAGAGGTTTCTCGCTTCGACTCAAGTGCTGATGTTGCCGCCCTAGACGTTTGTTGTCAGACTTAATATTTATATTCTCAAGCTCAAAGCCAAACAGTGAAGCTAACTTTAATGAGCTGAACGTTGAATCAAAACCCAATTAAAGTTGTGTTCCAGTTTAATAAACTAGAAAATATATATTTTTTCTTGGTTAGTTAATTAATCTTCCAGTATGTTCCACAGAGATGTGAGTAACACCTGATAAAATACCTTTACATAATCTATTGTAGAAAACAATATCAGCTGATTGCTGAACAAAACTAATTATGACAAACTAATGTATAAATGTGTACAATTTGTAAATTTCTCAATGCCTGTGGCGTTGCAGTGGCATTAATAAAACGAACATGTTTATTTTATTATTTTCCGACTGACTGGCCACATTATGTCGATAGGGTAGCATATGGCCCCTTGATAGAGTTGTGACTTTTCCCAAATATTAAACACTATTGGCTTTCAAGCATACATGTTGTCATAGCCTTTCCCCACAACTCTGGCAGACAATCTGCTAAGGGTGACTTTGAAGTACTCGGCTGAGCACTTGACAAGGCGCCAAAGGACTACGGTGGTTGATAAGCTAACAAATGGGTCCAGGGATTTGTTGTCGTGGATCAGCTACGTTGCACATAATTGACGCACAGTGGTGTTCAAAGTGCTTCCTTACAGTGACAGGTTTTGCCTGTCCTGTATTACCTTGAGGTGTCTTCTTTTTCTGTCAGACCAGATGCAGTTGTTGTTGAGGTCAATATAGCACTGGTAGATTGGGTTGCACCTGGAGCTCCCTCTGCTGGATCAGGTGGTTCACTGATAATGTATCGTTGAAATGTTATTGTTTATTTGAAGGTTTAATTAAAGTTCAGGTGCAGATTTTTGTCCCTATGCTTGAAAAGATGTTTGAATACTGACAATACAATATAAAGTATATTTTTGACAGCACTACTCCTGGACAGTCAGTTGTACCTGTCTCTAAGGATTTAGGCTCACAGTTTGCTCCATTGGTGGCTGTGTGTGTCTGTGTTTCCAAAAAGAACCAAAAAATATGAGCGTCTCTCATCCATCATGAAAAACTCTACTACATCGCCTCTTACAAGTAGCTGTCAGCATGTAGCAGGTATTTTTTCCTCCATGGTGACACTTTGAATCTAACTATAGTGGCAGATTGACCTTCTGCGGCCTCCTCAGGATGACAGGTTGGACCAGGGCTGAAAATGTCACTCCTGTCACTTGTAGGCTGTTGGCACTCAGGGTGGCTTGTACTCTAACGTGAGCACACCAAAGGCTGATAAACAGTATCTTTAATAGTAGCAGAGGAAACCAGATGGACTCAGTATTCCGACGGATCAATCAGTTGTTCTAGGATGTAACAGGATCACTCATTAAAATTCAACACCCAAAGCGTTGAGAGATAACTGTAACACTGAAAGGCCTGAGAAAAGCAGACAAGGCTGTTACACTTTCAGCCAAATCAAAGGCAATCTAAAACTTTCTCACTTTCAACTCAAGAACAGTCAAATCAGCCAACACCAAGGCAATAAGATAAGAGCCATATCTATGACCAAAGGGTTACGATTAGTGTTACCATGCAGCCAAGCTCAAAGTGTTTCCTTGCTCAGTTGGGTAAAATGAAGGTGTATGTTCAATGGAAGGAGGAACAGTTCAAGTGAAATAAGAGGCAGTTTGGTGCAGGAGAATGGTGTAAGTGGGAGTTTGTTCTCCCCCTCAGGTAGCTTCAACTTTCCCTGCACAGGAAGTAAAGAAAGAATTTCTTTATATGCTGTGAAGTTGATTTAATCTTTAAAGTGCCGATAGAAATATAACACATGCGTTCTAAGCAAAGGATATTCCCCCGTGGAGTGTCTCGCACAGTTTGCAGCCATGGGTGAGTTTCCTGAAACTTCATCGACAGGATGTCATTGCTTCAGAGCAAACAGGAATCAAGTACGTGCTGGTACAGCAGGTTCACAAATGCCCCCCCGCACACACACATACGACCTCTCTCTGTGTTTGACTGCAGGGAAAGTCAATGAGACTCTCCGCCATTCTGCTCCACCATACGTCTGCATCACTAATGAAGAAAGCCAAGAAGGCTGGGGCACGGCTCGCAGAGAAAGATTAGGAAAAGAGACAAAAAGCCTCCTCTTCTGAGGGGGAAATCTTACTCTTGTTCGATCTGCGCACATTACCTTTGCTGTTATCTGATATAAAGAAATGCACAATGGCGGCCAGTGTTGATGGAGTAGTGAACAGAGGAGGAGAGAAAGGACAGGAGGCTGTGGGAGGGGGTTGGGGTGAGGGGTGTGTGATTGAGCCACTGGAGTGATTGTCTTCCAACAATCGTGATTAAAAACTGATGGATCTAGAACCATCATCAGCCACTAGAGGGACAATTAGATGTCAGTTAAAACCAAAGAGATGGTCACAAAGGCTTCCTTGCTCAACTAAAAGACAAAAGAACACACAAGTAATTAGTTGGGAAAAACATATTTAAGTACAGACTACTCTGATTTCTGATGATCAAATTATATTCAATTGAATATGATACAAAGACACAATATTTTATGTTCAAGCTGATAAACTTTACTGTTTTTTATATTGTTTTATATATTATTTTTGATTCCTGCAAAAAAGCTGGGCAACATCATCAAGCGAGAGAGTGGGTGTGTTAGAACTGTCTACCACTGAAAATGTGTGGTGCATCATGAAGCACAAAATACAGCAATGGAGGTCCCAAACTGATAAGCAACTTAAGTCGAACATCGAGCAAGAATGGTAAATAATTCTACCTAAAATGCTTCAACAATTAGTTCCTTCAGTTCCAAAATGCTTATTAAGTGTTGTAAAAGGGAAGGTGGCTTAACACAGCGGTAAACATGCTAATGTCCCAGCTTTTTTGGAAAATGTTGTTGTCATTAAATTCAAAATGAGTAAATTAAGAGCATTAAAAAAAAGTTTGAACAAAGTTGAAAAATTATTATCTTGTCTTTGTTGTGTATTCAGTTGAAAATCAGTCAAAGGGGATTACAGATAATTGTTTTCAAGTTTCACACAGCATTCCAACTTTATTGGCATTTTTGTTTGTACATGAAATATAAACCCTGTCGCACAATTTGTAGCCATCTTAGAGTGCTGAGACCTAGTCTTGAAAAACTGAATTTAATTTTTAAGGGGGCGAACAAATAAAAGCAATTTAGGACCACCACTTTAAAGTTTTGGATTTTTGGTGCAGTCAATAAAGAAGACATTAGATCCTGTAGGTGGTGAGAACTGAGATGTTTTTTTTGTAGTTTTTTCTTTGACCCTGTCATTTTTATGCCAAGTACTCAAACTGTTAAAATAACAAATAAGACATTCCATTTGGATCCACTGATGTGTTTTTGGAGGTGGTGATAATAGGCAATAAGTAGAGGTTTTACTTTATGAATAAAGAGGAAATAGGCTTGAGTTCACTACATCTAGTTTTGTCCTTGTAGTCAGTGACCCTTTAAGATTAAAATTCTTAGTAAAAATCTCAGTCTGAGACAAAAACTCTGAGAGTTGAGGAAGATGTGGGGCTATAGTGTAAGTTTGTTTGTTTTTTTGTCCTTATAGGGGTGTGACAGGAATCACAGGCATTTGGCAACTAAATAAAATGTCAACACTGACACTGTGTTGAAGATATGCAAATGAAAATACATCAACATCACTAAAAACTCAAACAATGCACTTAAACATAGGAGAAAAGCAAAAGAAAAAAATGTGGAAGCAAATGAAGCATTTTTTTCTATGCTCCTGTTGCATTTCCAACCCAGCAGATAATGCAAAAAGAGAGGGTGCTCTCACTAAAAGCAGAGTAAAGCATTGGTGCACTTTGCTACAGACATTATACATTAAAAGATTAAAGTTCTTAAAAAGAAGAATCTTTGCTTGGACTTGTGACCAGCCTTTCAGTCCACACATCCCTCAAGTTTGTGATCAAGTGCCACGACACTTATATTCTGTGACAGCCTGAGTAGGTCCCCATTAATAGCAGTAGGACTGGAGGCTATTGTTTTTCTAAAATCAACATACATGTCCTACTTTTTATGGGTATTAAGAAGAAGTTTGACATGTTATATCAGTTTAAAAAGCATTCATAATGTTTAAGTAAAGTCCTCTAATATGTGGGCATAAGGTAACGTTCATAGATATGTCACAAATATAAGCACATTTGCACTTGTGAAATGTTTTTGATTAATCCGGTTTAGAATAAAAGGAACCTTTCGTATTTAGGTGTTAAAGATTCACAGTGAAAGTTAAAATAAACACCTGTCAAGAATGAACTAAAGTGTTCTGACCTTGGTCACCAAATGCAAAGAATTTCAGGGTCTAACCAGAGGAAATCTGAAGTGCAGGATTATCTCTCAGAGCATCAAGGTCTGCCCTGCTTCATTGTACCCTGTCCTCCTGAATCTCATTACCATGCTAATGAAGCTGGACACAAAACCCTCGAAGGTTTGCTGAATAAAAAAGCGGAAACTGACAAAAAGGCGTCCTTTTGTGGAGAGGCTCGCGCCGACATTCCAAGGCTTCTGTTTCTGTTTCTCAAGGACAACTTCCAAACTGTTTTAATGAGATCAACTGCTTACCTCAGCAGCCGCTGTGACGATACAGTTATCAAGAAAAGGTTACACAAGAGCTGGTATACGACTTCGCCTAAACCAGTGAACCAGGAATGGAATGTCACTCTCAAAGGGCTCATCTCCCTCTAGCACCCTTGTTAACGCACCTTTCTCCTTTTCTATGCTAATCACCCATAGTAAATCACGCCCACTCTCTCTTTCAGCTGCAAAGGATTATGGGACAGGCTGTTTTGATTTGTGGCTGCTTCAAGAGAAGGATGTAAGTGGTCCTGGAAAATCTGCTGGATTAAAAATAAATGCAGCAAAGTGTTATTTTAGTTTTTTAGATGTACCTTTCTCGAGATGGTTGGACACATGGGGGGGGTTGATGGACATGCTTGGCACAGCAGCAAAAAAAAAAATGAAGCAAGGATATTCATCCCTCTATGGGAAAGTTTTGGGAGCATTACAACACCTTAGTTGAGAAGAGCTTCCACTGCCCACTCATGTACCAGAACAACCGTCCCAATATGCCGTCTTTTTGTAGCAGAGCCAGAGCAGAGAAGGGAAAAGCTCCACTCTGCAGAGGCCTCAAACCCCCACTGCTGCACGCTCTCAAAAAAGTCTTTATTTACTGTATATGTCAAAACTTGTGGAATAATTAATATAAACTGGGCCTTGGTGAAACAAGAATAAAACGATCAAGGATCATTCTCCTGCACAGCAAATTGATCCCCCAACTAGGCGAGCGTCCGATGGGGCAGAGGAAAACACATTTTCCACTCTTTCAAATGGAATCCTGACCCACATGCCCACTTGCGCTTTGTCTCTATTAAGAAACCAAAAGATTTATGAGAGGAATATTGAGCTTGTGCACTGGATACTGCTCCTGCTGGCCATTTTAAAAGCCTCACATGAGAGCAGCGAGGGGAGCAGAGCACTTTATCTTCAACATCTGCGAGTGTGAGCTTTATGGGGAGTGGAGAAGGAGACCACACAAGCAGCATTTAGCCGGACACATGAGCTCCATAACACTGCTTTTCATCTCCTTGAGAACACTTCAAGGTGCTTCTGCAATGTTTTTCAGTGTTAGTACCAAATTCATCAGCTCTGATTTAGATTTAGATTTAGTCCTGTAATCCAGATAAAAACGGAAGGTTAAAAAAAAATGTTTATGATATTTTTGCAATTGGACACAGTTTTGCTTTAGATTTGATCAACAAAAATATATAAAAAAATGTTTCAATCCAGTTTTTGTAAAAATAAAGCAGCCTTTCCTAGCAGGGGTACCATAGAATCCCTCTGGCTAGTGAAATGTAAAATCTAAAAATGAATTATGTAGGATTTCTTCCGATATGCCAATGTGTCAAAGCTTATTTTGGTTGATCAAGCTTTATTTGTCCATTTAAAGCCAGAATGCTTTTTCACATGCCTGCTCACAGAACTCCTCCTTTATTAGGAGCTTCAATTTAAGATTTATCTGCAAATATCTAGCAACAATTGTGTCGTCATATATCAATGGACAGATAGATAGATCAACTTTAACGTCCCTTGCTGGAAATTTGTCTTAGACAGAAGTGCTATTGGCTTGGGGCACAACATACAAAAATAACAAAACACTACACAACATACAACAGTAACATAAGCAAGAGGTTGGCAACAAGCATGGTCAGTAGTTATTGCACAAGGAGATTAATGTGCGTGCTTGTTACAATTAGCAATGAAAATAATTAGAAACATGTTTAAAATACCAAATAACGACAAGAGGAATAAAAACATGGATAAAAACAGAATAATAACAGATTAGAGACTGGTGGTAATAAATAAGCTGAAAAAAATATATACAAACATTATTAGTTGCAGGAAAAGAATTACTTTGACTGTTTTTTTTAGAAGAGATATGGATGTTGGGAGAAAAGGGAGCTTGTAGCGGTTTGTTTTGTGTTTGCTTGCTCTGTATTGTCTCCCTGAAGGCAGAAATGTCTGCAGGAATTTTCATTTCTGCTTGTAACTTTTGAAGCAATTATCTGCCTCAGGATTTTCAGCATATATTCTTACATCAAAAGTCTTGCAAACCTTTTTCTCCACAGTATTAGCATCAGAGTTAGCATATGGTTAGGCTTGCATCAGTACTCACCACTGAAAGAACATATTTTTTTCAGCCAACAGTGTTTCTCAAAAAGTTGGGCGCAACTCCCAAGGGGAGTGGGCATTGCATGGGCAGGAACAAGGCCTTGGGGGGCATGGGCCCCTTACATTTTGATTGGCCACCCAATGTTCTAACACAGACCTCTGCACTTTGACTGGCTTCTTTCTAAAAAAAAAAGGTGGCAATTTTATAAAAAATCAGTGTGTGCTATGTCACAGCGTTCTTTGTAGCTTTTTTTAAATTAGGTTGGTCTGTAAAGCTTGTTACCATTTGTTATACCTTGAAATGATGACTTTGGTATTAAGTGTTTTATTTGAGACTTGAAAGAAATCGGTCCATGACTTGTCTCTTTATTTTCATATTTTTAAGTTATAATGAGGTGGGCATAGGAAAGATATTGGTTTCAATGATTAACTCAAATGTTTTGTCGCAAGTGATGAAGAGAATAAAATTCCAGATTTCCTCCCCTGACTTAATCTGTTGCTCATTTTGTCACACTTGTTACTCCTTTGTGAAAATATGGTTTTGAATTTTTGTTTTTAAGACATTATTGTCCATACATGTCACTACAGCCCTACTTCTGATCAGAAGTGCTTTTTATCCTGACAGTCACACATTATTTTTAAACCCATGACAATAGTAACTTGTTAACAAACTTTAAAGGTAGAAAAGTAAACAGGTTGTGTTGATATTAATTGGATCAAGATTTAAATTACCCTTGACAGACTTTGTTTTTTAGGGGCCCAGCTGGAGCAGGCCTGTTGGGATATACCCAATTAACATAAAAAAACACTGTTTTAACACACGGCAAAGGTCCCACCAAAGGTATGTGGACAAAATGTCCATATAATAGCATTTAGAGAGTAAAATGTGCCAGAGCTCTCTGAACACCGTCCTCCGTGCACCCTCCTCTCCAGCATGAATACTGCTCTGACAGAGTGGATGGAAGAATGTAAGATATGTTTGAGATGTAGGACTTTCTCTATTCAACTTTTCAAAGCAGCGCCCCAGACAGGGATTTTTCTCCTCTATTATTATCCAAAATCCTTTCAGAATGAAAGAATGAGCAGAATCTCAGGTGGATTTTGTTTGACGGGAAAGAATTCCAAATTAGGTGCTTGAGTGCTGCAGCCTGCGGCCTGTATAGCTGAAATTGAATTTGTCACATAAGCAGTCATGGCTAATTATTTTTACTGCCAACAAACTGAGTTGCCAAATAAACTCACTTGTAAACTTACTTGAATATTTTTTCTAACTGAAATCCTTGTTATGTCAGTGCAAATTCAAAATATTTATCTGGAAAGGACTTGATTTTATTGATCCATTATTCCACGACTAAGTCAGTACCAGCCTGTGACTGAGGCAGTCGAGGTATATGGAAGGGGCGCTAACTGTCCAAGGGGAGCACTTTTACTCCTCCATTAAGTTGTTTAGTAAATAATTCAGTAAAGAGTCGGTTATTAGATCATTATATATTTACAGAACATTATTCCCTTCAATAATAAGAAAGCAGGCAGTGCTTTGTAGGCCACAATCTGTAGCATTAATAAAGTTACAATTCCAGCCAACATTAATTCAGACCAGCTTATTACAAGTTCCTGCTGATAAATACACAATTTGCATTTTAATGAACTTAACTTTCTTCACTAAGTTTTCCTGGCATAATTGGGTCCTACATTAAACTGTAATTTGCTTAATTAAAAGGTGTATACTGTATGTTCCTCAAAACAGGCTGGAAATAATTCAGTTTTAACAACTTTTAAACACCCCATAACTTCAGGCCTGTAGGGACCACCATTTTTTTGGTTGTACCCTGAGGTAAAACCAATAAAAAGTTCCCAAAACCAATTGATCTAAATGTTCCCAAACTTTTCTCTGCTATCTAACAGGTGCTTGTTTATCAATTTTAAGAAAAGAAACACACCTGGAGAGTGAAGAATTTTGTTTGCAGCACATCCAGGACTGAACCACTCTTTCACCATTTCAGCCAGATGAATCTTGGCATTGTCACCTTAGAATATGCCCGTGCCATTCGGGAAGAAAAAAATCCATCAATGGAATAACCTGGTCATTCAGTATATTCAGGTAGTCAGCTGGCCTCATTCTTTGGGCACATAATGTTGCTGAACCTTGAACTGACCAACTGCAGCAACTTCCTGCTGTCATCCCACATGTAGCTCCTGCCTTCTTGACTGATGCTGTGTGGGACGTGGCTTTACAGATCAAGCTCTGTTGCTCTGGTCTGTGGCTTTGCAAGATGAATCTGTCTAAGTGCAGACTACAAATCAGGTGGATCCAGCTGTTTTGTAAGGCATATTGGACTTTATCTTTGCATATTTACATTATACCTGATAATAAGAGATGCGTTATCAGCGCACAGCTGGCCTTGCTCACTGACACACAAACATTGCATGAAGAAGCTTTTCTTACTCCTCTCCTGCATTTGTTCTTGCTCTGTTTGTGTCACGCCTGTCTAATATGAAGCAAAGTTGTTGATCTTTGAGTACATCTGTTATTTTAAATTATTCTGTGTCACTAAAACAGGGATGCTGTTTTTGAAATGTGTATGAAACACATTTGTCCTTGTTTCACAAAAAGGCCTCATAAAAATATTCCGCTTATGACCTCACAAAGTGGCAGGAGCAGCCTTAAGCATGCCCCTAAAGTGGAGAAGGTCAAGAGTCAGAGGGAGCCCATTTACATTTGAAGAGAAGAAAACCATAACAGGGCATTCTGCTCAGGACTGCTTAGAGGAGCTGTATGCGAAGCAAAAACTACCTCTGACAGTGGATATCATTTGACCAAAGTAAGTTTCATTTAGAGTTCAGAAGACTGTGTTAAAAGTAAAAAAAAAAAAAAGCGGTATGACATGTCTTATTTAACCTGGGGTAGCAGCAGCATGAGGTGGCCACATGGTGCCAGGCCCAAAGCACTGGTTGCTCGGTCAGTGACAGTCAAGTTTTTGCAGCATCCTCAGCTGCTCTTCTGAATCAGTTTAGTGATGCAGGAGTTTCACCACAATGTTGTGAGCTAAAGGGAATAGCTCACAGATTGAGTTTGGTAAATTTCACAATGCACCAAGGTATCGCAGCTAACAATCGACAGCAGGTGCAGATTTGCATTTGCAGTTTAGACACAGCTAAGCCAGGCAGCTGGCAACCCTCCTGTTCAATGGGCTCTGCCTGGAAAAAAAAAAAAGTAGAGTCCACAGGAGGCCCTTCCCACACACCAGCAAGGCTCGATAAAGCCCTCTCAGACTTCTGTAGCCTCCAACGGACCACCAAAGCTGGTCTGACTTTGATGCACAGCAACATCAATCTAAAAAACATTTTCTTTTACCCTGAGGGTTTGCCGTTCCATAAACTTTACCTCAAGCCATGTACTGATCAGGTTTTGCTGCTGATACTAATCACCTATAAATAAATAAATATGAGTGAAAATCATTAGTTGTACAAGTTTAGATGTCTAATAATGTATAACATCCCAAAATTAGATAACATCATGATGTCCTACTGTACTTAAAGGAAAAGTTCGGTTCCTGCAGCTTTTACGTTGTTTATAGAATGAAGAACAACAATATACTCACCCAGAAGGCTTTCCTGATGCAAACAGTGCTTCGGGAGATATTTAGATCCAAAATCGAGCAGCGGACACCGATATAATGGTAGCCCGTAGGGCATAGATCGCCGCTCCTAAAAACTGCATTAATCGTTCAAAAACTCATGTTTTTCACCGATATTCCATCATGATTTGCTCCGAAAGGACCGCCATTGCAGCCTGTGTCTCTCCACACAGCGCTGTGTGGCTCAACTAACCTCTGAACTGACGAGCTGTTTACATGCTCTACGCGCAAGCGCAGTGCGGCTCATTGTTTCAGGAGAACATCCGCAGCTACAAATCAACTTTCTTCTTCCAGTTTTGTGCAAAATGGACGAATGTCTATGGGATGAAGATGTTGTGGAGGAGGTCTGTGAATGTGATGGGCGTCCTACCAGTGTGGAGCCACAGGATGCAGATAAACAAAGAAGGAGGCGAGGGAAGCGCTCCAGAGAGTACTCGCATGCAAAGAGCATGTAAACAGCTCGTCAGTTCAGAGGTTAGTTCAGCCACACAGCGCTGTGTGGAGAGACACAGGCTGCAATGGCGGTCCTTCGAGCAAATCATGATGGAATATCGGTGAAAAACATGAGTTTTGAGCGATTAATGCAGTTTTTAGAGCGGCGATCTATGCCCTACACGGGCTACCATTTAGATATCTAAATAATTTGCATAAGGAAAGCCTTCAAAATTAAAACATCATGATGTTTCCTTTAAGGTGCAGCAAGGCCAACAGCAGGATATTATAACCCCCTTTATAAATTAAATTGCTGTAATTTTACTGTGTAACTTTGGCCAGGACTCCCTTGAAAATGAGGTTCTTACTCTCAATGGGACCTTCCTGGTTAAATAAAGGTTTAAAAAAAACAACTACGGAGTCTAGGCGAGGTAGATAGATATATAGATAAAGATATAGACATACAATAAGGACTTAGATTTAAATTTGTTATAGAATTTTCTTATGCTGTGTTATGATCAATAATCACATCTTATTTTTATGTAATCTTAGTCTCCTCATAGTCCAGGATAAGGAGCAGGTTGACTTGTAATGTTGCTGTCTTGAACATTATCTCACAGCTAGCAGCTGGTCCTTTCTCTGACCCCATTACTGGAAAAGCAAGGACATACCATAGAGGTGCCTGAATCAAGCTTCAGTCCTTAACTCTGTGTCTTTCCTCAGGGGCACATGTCACTCTGTTTGGAGAGGATCTCAGCAGAATAGGTTGTCAGTCATCGAGCCAAAGATAAGAACTTCTTAGCTTGATGCTTGACGTGTTTGTAAATAGATTAGGTAGTAAAAATATGGTGACTGGGATAGATCTGGTTAAACAGACGCTGCTCTACTCAGTGCTGTGTGTCTTTAGTTTTCTTTGATTGATCAAAGATTTGTTTCATTATACACTTTGGTGTAAGATAACAGTGTTAAGTTCTTCTTTGTCTGATAGTCCAATCATTTTTCAAGAAATATCTCTAAATCAGGAGAATTAATAAGGGTATCAGTATCAGAAAAATGACCCCCATCCCTGGTTATCAGGTTTTTATTGACTCATTAAAGTGTTTCTCAAATAGCGACCAAGCTGATTCTGATTAAGGTAGTGCTGTAAGACAACTTACAATAACATAGGATAACTTAAGACTTAATGTCCTGAATTAGCTGCATCCAAACCAGCTGAGTCACTGAGTCCTGCATTTTTCTGAAATGTTTTTTTTTATATTGAATTTAGCTGAGTGCTGCACACAACACACTCTGACATTTGCAAATACCAAATGTCACAAGTAGACTGTACCCATATGTCCTCTGCTTGTTTTATTTTAAATGTAATATATTTATCTGGACAAAATTCTCGTTGTGGGACCTTGTTAAAACCAGTAAACACTCACGTCATGTCCCAGACTCCACAATAAGTGTCAGTTTGTTTGGCAGGGCTGTTTGAGTTCCCATAAGTATTAACTACAAGGCATGTTTTACAGCTATTCCTGCCAAAATTGTAGCTGCTTTGTTTTTCAACTACTAATCTGAATAGTAATTATGTTGACAGACAGTTCACCGCAATGGAAGGATGCCACGGAGACCTCATCAGCTTCTCACAAGAGATGCTTATATAACGACACGTAATGCTTCAGATACCTTCTGGAAATAACAGCTTGCATGCAATCAGAGCTTAGAGCTACCTTGACAATATCAGTCTTGTGGGACTTTAACACTGCCTGTTCATTTAATGTTGACTGACACGCGAGAGCCTAAAATGAAATTCATCGAATCCGTTGTGCCCTAATAAGCTGCAGATTAAAAATAAGCACACTTATTGACTCAGAGTTTCTAAAGTGTCTCATGAATTTCCTTTGTATGACTGAGCTTCTTATTCATTTAAGACCCTCTCTTTGCACACTTTAATGGCTGCAATAGCCAAACTAAAACCTTCATTATGTCATTTGGATGATATGCATGCCACATTTCTGATATAGGGTTTTAACAGCATTAGTCCCACTGTTTTTACCCATCCAGGCCACTGGCTGTGTCCCCCCTTGCCTTCAGCAAATCACCCACTTCTTCATGAGCCCCATCTGGACCCGTGTACATACAATTACTGGCCATTTATTAAATACAACCATGCAACGTAACAGAGAGAGGTACTGTCTCAGAATGGAGAGAGGGTGAAACACTGATCCAGTGAAGAGCCCAGATATATGTTTATTGGAGTACTCCTGCAGTATTGATATTTTATGGAAGTACTAAATATCAGAAGCATGCTTGAAAAACAACGATTCGTCGATACGGCAGCATCGATACTCCCGTCCTTACCTCTGATTGATCGGTTCTCAAATGGTGCACCTTGATGCAAGTCTGGGTGTGCCTTGGAAAATGGTACAGCTATGTTTGGGGAGTGAAAATTATTTCCTGGTGAGAATCCATAACAACTCCTTCAAAGAATTAATATCATTAAATTTTTCACTCATCAATTCCTTCCACTTTGTTTTACATGCTCTGAAAATCAAAGATGCCACACTCTCATCAGAGGCAGTCAGCAGAAAGGACAATAAAGCAGTTAAAAATAGATCATAGCAGTTTGGAAACAATAGTGGTTCTTATTGTGACATTTTGCCAAAATGACATGAAATGCACTTGTTGAGTTGGTGGAAATACCAAACCTTTAGGAGGTATTTATCCATACAGTATGCCATTGATTAACAGGACTGACATGTCTGACATTGTTGCAGCTAAAGCCTATGGAGGCCATCCAGAACACTAGTAGATATCTATAAGGACACACTAAAAGTTCCAGGTGGATAAGTAGAATATAAAGATATTGGTATCAATAAAATCTTACCAATTCAAATCCCTAGCAATGTGTTATTAGCTATTAATTATTAGTACAGCTTAACAGCAACAAATAAATGAGTTTGGATCATTTCTGTTGGATAATTTCGTCAGTAAATATTTCATCAGAAGTACAGTTTTATGTCATATTTTTAACTCCTGTCTGTCTGTGAATAAAATAACTCAAAAAGTTATGGATGGATTTTGATGAAATTTTCAAGAAATGTTCAGCATGGGAAAAGGAAGAACTGATTCAATTTTGGTGTTGATCTGGATCAGCGTCTGGATCTGTCATCATGAAAGATGTGATTTTGGTGAATAACTACTGAACTAAAAAAGATATCATTATGAAACCAATTGCTAATGGTATGTTTCCATTGTCAAGGAGTCTAAATATTTACATGAAATAAAGTTAGGACTAATATTTATGGTGGAAATCACAGTATGTGTGAGGACTGTGGCGCTGGCGGAGGTCTGCGCTCTCCGACTACTTTTTCTAGTTTATAAAGAATTCATATTAATGTAGCAAACTCACATCCCGCAATCTCACAAAAAAAACCCCCCAAAAAACAGGGGCTTGAGAACAGAACAACATGACACTTTTCACTCAACTTTCAGTTCATGGAGAATTCTTTAAAGAAAATGTCTTTTGAAATACTTTTTATTTTCTTGGGGTTTATTATGTCACAGCTATACAGCCTCCACCTACACGTGTGTTGCCTGCTTGTCACAGGCAGATGCCATAACTGTTTTGAAAGTCTACTCGTTGGCCTGTAATCCCTCTTTCCCTTCTTCCACCAGGCTCAGTTTCGGCAGCCAATCAGGGCAGAGCTCATGCTCATGCTTCTATAGCCTCCCCTTCCCGTCAGTTTTGAGAATTTCCAAAGTGGAGGGAAAAGAGCCACATCTCGTCCTCTACAACAGTGGTTCTCAAATGGTGTTAGCTATGAAAGGTCAAAGATCACTGTAACTTCAAGCCACCATGCGACCAACCCAGCTCTTCTTAACCCACCACTGTACTCACTGTCAGGAAACTGCATCCCTGATTGTGGCATATATATATGATATATATGTTTTACTTTTCACCACACTGGTACAAATCTTCCATATTCATATAAAATATTTCAGTAACTGTTAAGGGAGACATGAATTTGTCACAAAGATGAGCTGCTGAATGTACCAACAAACTCATTCTGTAACAGGGATGAGATGATTTTAAAATTCATAGCCAATACTGACATATTAGTCTGAAAGAAGCTTCTATTTCCCCGAGGGGGCTCTACAGAAAATTTCTCATGTCTGCCATTGCAGAGCTGCAGACTGATTGGCTCACTAACAGCAGAGCTACCAGCTAATGAAAAACACACGTGTGGGCTGATTGCCAGAAACACAAATCTCTATATCACGTTGATGTGACACATGGAGATCGACACATACATCCTATCAAACAGCTTTATTTGTGTTGGGTTGATAGGATGCGTACTTGTGCTGCAGTGTGTGTTTTTGTGTTCCTGCATGCTTAACGGCAGCTGCACGAGTGTTTGAATGCAAAGCTTTATCAGGAACAACAGGCACACAGTTGTGTATACGCAGTCATTTTACATCTCCATCTGATGCTCTAACAAGTTGAGTTGTTATTCCGACTGCAGTGCGAGCCCTCACTGGTTTAGATTGGGATAACAGATTGCCTTGGGTATTTGGACTGTGAGATTGCTATTAAATCCACGTTGATAAAACTGATCTTCTTCCCAGCGCTGATAGACTGAGGCACTTTGAAAGCAATTTTAATATAACTGACAAAGATATCTGGAGGACTATAAAGGCAAACATAAATATTAATCCTATAAACAGAAAATCACACTATTTATGCCTGACAGTAGCTCAACAACCAAGGGCTATGCTTAACAGACAACTCTTCACAGATGGACTCCTTGTGCTTTTTTATTGACCATTAAAATATTATAAAATGAAGCATTTGAATCTTTAATGCAAGTTTATTTCTGCCTTCAAATGAAGTTTAAGATGATTAGAAACATGGGTGAATTTCAGCCTTTTCAGGGATGTCCATGCACCACTAAGTTTGATCAAATTGATATAGGACTCAAACAGGGAAAGTTACAGTGACTGCAAAGACAAAAATTGTTCATAACACAGTCCTCTTTTCTGTTATAGATATCAAAATGATCTCATCATAACAGAGCAGACTTGATGATGACTTCAATTTCCCCTTTCATACAGGTCAGGAAAAGAAATTGTAATGTAATGGAGCATCGATGATACGTTTTTGGTCTAAATTTTGTAGTTTGAGAATAAATTTGAAATTTTAAGTTCACTGTTTTTCTTACCAGCAACTGAGTTACTTGAAACACTGGCCCTTTATATTTTATTGTCCCAATGAGTAATATCTCTGTACCTCAACAGATAGACGGAAAGGCTGATGGGAGATTTGTAGAAAGGAGATGGATAGATGAATAGAGTGTAGAGATGAGGAGTTACAGCTTGTCAGAGCCATATTCTTTTATCTGTCTGTCTGTCTGTCTATCTCTGTCTGGCTGTATCTTTTAAAAAGTACCTAAGCCCCCTCATATTACAGGGTTTAAGGTGTTGCAAAACATCTCTCTACATTCTGATGTAATCATATTTCATTAAGATTCTGGATCAATTCACAACATCCATGAGTCATTATTTATTAGCTTGCATCTAAAAAGTCTCCCTTTCTTATTTTAGTACATTTTTACCAGCAGCCCATTTCATCCAGCTTCTCTTCCTTCCCTCTTTTATGATGAGAAAAGGCTTTGTTGCTCATTGGCTATGCAGCCAAGAAATATGACCTATGCTATTGACATTAGCAGTGCTAGTGCTCAGTCATGATGTCTGTGACATAGGAATGTAATGTCTTCGATGCCCAGGGAAGGACACTCAGCTGGTCCTGTCTTCAGGGAACCACGTTGGTCAGTACATAATCATGGTTTACCCAGGGTGAGAAAAAGATGAGGGTTCTGATGGTTCTCCTGAAAAACAGTGAAGAGCATCAGAAACAATTAAAAAATAACCAGTTTACACAAAATGACAATGCCTCCACCTTTAGTTAAAATAAGTTAAACAGAAACAACTGCAAACCATCACTTTAGAGCTCTGCCCAACTATTGTGAATCTGCCGATAAATCAAAGTAATCAAATCTGTCATAAAAATGGAGGCCTTTGATTCATGATCATATATTTTTACGTAAACATTTGATAAATACAAGCTTGCTCGCTCACTTAAGCAGAATACCTTATACGCCTTTCATTTTTCTTTTTAATGGCAGATCACAGTTTGCAGCCTCTTGGTGCACAGCAGACTGGAGCAGATCCTGAATAATCTTCTTTTTATTACAAATAGAGCATGCATTGTGAGTTGTGAGTCAGTTTGAATCAAAAATAGATTTTAATTTTATTGTGACTCACAAGGATTGCGAGTGTATCAAACAGTGATCAACCAGGTTTTTGTGACAACCTAACGGTGCCAGTGAGCATCTTCTGGTTCTTTGTGGACCCTTCCATGACTCTCGGCCCTCAAAACCTTACCAATACTAAAGGAATACACTGATATTTAGTTCTAGATCAATTTTTATAGATACATATATCTTTATATATGTAGAATATTTATAATGTGACCAGAAGCATTCTCATGAAATATAAAGATCTCTTTTACAAAGGGTTCCCAGCAAAGAAAGCAGCAAATTAAAATTCCCAAAAATAATAAAAACAACTATGACATAAACAAAAAAATCAGCATCATTCAGTGGTGAATCAAGTACATACGCTCATCAAATTATCCTTTATTCTGATTTTATATCACCCAAGATAATACAGCACTCTTAAAGGTCACTCTCAAGGTAAAACAACTGATGGAGCTAACACATTAACAGCTCTGTTACCAAAGATAGAAAATATAGTCTGATGTGAACAGTTTTGAATGTTGTGTTTTGATTTTTTTATTTTATTTTATATATGTATTTATTTAGATCCCCATTAGCTACTGCCAAAGAAGCAGCTACTCTTCCTGGGGCCCACACATAAAAACAAAATCCACAGAAAACTTCACTGACCTTCAAAATGCAATGCAAATTGAAACAGGAAATAAAAGGTTAAGTTGGAAAACTAGACAGTGCCATATTTTCCTTGATCAACAGCAGATATGATTCTTGAAACAAGTATGATATCAGATTCTGACACATGATTAGCTCCTCTGAGCTAGTGTGGACTTCAAGTGAATTTCTTGATGGATGATTTGACTTGATTATTGATTGATAGCTCCTGTAAAATCCATTTGTCTTGACCTCACCAAGATTAATATGGCTGCAAATCTTTTGCCCAGCCTGCTGTAACACTGAGCTCACCGGCAGCTGACTTCCCTGTCAAAAACAAGCCAGTGGTGTGTCACTTTGTTTCCTTTTTTGATTTGTGCCCACCATTTGTGTTACTTCCACTCCACTGACACTGAGCATTTCTTCACAGTGGATGCTGCTGCTGTTTCAGAGCTATGCCTGTTGGGACACTGAGGAGTCAATGACCTGTGACATGATTTGGAGGTAGTGCATGGCAGTGATGTTAAATCAACAACAGGGACAAGCAGACAGAGTGGTTGTAGTAACACAATCCACTACCAAATACTATTTTTGGCTGACTTTTACCCAGTGTGGAGGGCACAGTTTTACTCTTAATTCTATCAAAGACGACTGCTTTCTTCATCACAGTGCAACTCAAACATCAAGATAAAAACATGCAGTCATGATCACAAGTTTAGCTGCCTACACATGTTGAAAACTGACCTCATTCACCGTGTCACTGGCACAAACATTCGCCATACTTTGCAGTGCAGATAAAGCCACTCGTGCCACCTTCCAACAGCCTTTCTCCATCATTATTTCAACCCAGGTGGCTAGGTGGCACAGCAGGTAGTGTGCATGTCTCACAAGTAGAGGGTTGCTAATTACTTGGTGACTTTATATTTCTTTTCGATATGAGTGTTTTTCCGTCTGTCTGTGTTGCCCATTTCAGGATGTACCCCTCCTGTAGCTCAGCTAGGATAGGCTCCAGGCCTTGTGACCCCAGAAAAGGAAAAGCACAACAAATAATGGATGGATTATTTTAACCATTGCAACTCCTGGCCATTTTTGCCATTTTAGTCCACCTGG
The DNA here is from genome assembly GCA_036419115.1 of Scarus forsteni. Taxonomy (NCBI): domain Eukaryota; kingdom Metazoa; phylum Chordata; class Actinopteri; order Labriformes; family Labridae; genus Scarus; species Scarus forsteni. The sequence continues at coordinate 12,713,357 of JAZDUH010000443.1, forward strand.
AATTTTGTTAAGAATGCACGCATCACAATCAAGTCAAGAGTATTTCTGCTGAATAATGTCAGATTTCTGCTTTAAAAGTTATGTAACTGGAGAGATAAAACAAAAAATTCAAACAGCTATTTTACGTTTGAATATTTATCACTAATACCTGGGCTATAAAGGGAAAAAAAGGAAAGTATGCAAAAACAAAAGCTTTTTATTTATTTATTTTTTTGCCACTCTTTCACACATTTCCTTTTTCTTTTAGAAACTAACTATGATGTCTCTTGATAGCTTTTTGTTGCTCCTGATGGGTCTGTACTGCACAGAAAACAAGAGCAGATAAATTGTGACACACATGATATGATTGGAAGTTGCCACTTTTACTTAGGCTGTATTCAGACCAGAAAAGTCCTTTGGTCCACTTGTTTGGTCCGGACCAAAAGCGGACTTTATTTTTTTCGTTTGGTGCGGTTCGTATTCAGATTGTACTTTTTGCAAGTGGACTATATTCTGTAAACACATCCTCGTGTGTGACGATCGGTGCTCTCATTGGACAGCACTGACAAAGGGCGGCACACAGAGTACAGACCCGGAAATGGAGGTAAACATAGAAGTCCAACATGCTGCTCTCCTGGTCTGTGTGTTTGTGCTCTTATTAGAGCTGCAAAATCATTTTCAGTTTCAAGAGCAGCTCCTTCAAAGCAGGCTTAACAACGCTCCGTTTCAAATTTCGGAACAGCGAAGACGAATGCGCGCAGCAAGGAGACGCTGTGCTCTGCGTGTCCTGACCCACAACATGCTAGCAACAGCGTGGCTAAACAGAAGACGGAGGATCAGGTATGAACTAAAGAACATTCACTATGGGCTGCGAGTGAAACATGTGGGGATTAATGATACAAATGATTTGACAATGCTACCATTATCAACACAACTGTGTACTGTAAAGAATACGCTTACCCCCATTATCACCTGCATTCGCATTACATATGGTCAAAAGTTTCTTGTGTGTGGCACAAGTTATTTCTTTATACATATAAATAAATAAATCACCATTTGTATTTAATTTGGCTAATTCTATTTGGCTGAATTTATACACATATATTTATAAATGAATACATAGATAAATAAATCACCATTTGTATTTCATTTGGCTCAATATATACATATATTTTTATAAATAGATAAATAAATCACCATTTGTATTTCATTTGGCTCAATAAATACATATATTTTTATAAATAGATAAATAAATCACCATTTGTATTTCTTTTGGCTCAAAAATGGCCAACTTACACAGGTTGTAAACTCATGTCTTAGTATGACTTTTCTTGTTTTACAGGACAACCTGGGTCTATCCACGTTCACAAGACTGGTGGCAGCTTGTTCAAATGACATGGACAGACAGAGACTGGTTGAACAATTTCCGAATGAGGAGAGACACTTTTAAAACACTTTGTGGCATTCTGCAATCCTATTTAGTTAGGGAACACACAAGGTACAGGAGGCCTCATTCAGTGGAGCTCCGTGTGGCAATTTGCTTGTGGAGACTGGCCACTAACTTGGAGTATAGGTCTATCTCCCACCTTTTTGGAGTTGGGACATCGACATGCTGTGTCATCACACAGGAAGTCATTACAGCGATAAACACTGCACTTAAACCACTTTACTTGAAGAGACCATCTGCAGCAGACTTCAGAAAAATAGCACAAGGCTTCAAAGAAAAATGGAGATTTCCACAAGTGGTAGGAGCCATTGATGGAACTCATGTGCCCATTAAAGCCCCCACAGACACACCAGCAGACTATTTTAACAGAAAAGGACAATATTCTGTTATACTTCAGGCGGTTGTGGACCACAAAATGAGAATATGGGACGTAAACATCGGGCAACCTGGAAGAGTACATGATGCTCGAGTTTTAGCACTCTCTTCTCTTTTTGATCAGGGCCAGAGGGGTGAACTTCTCCCACAATGGACTGAAACTATTGAAGGAGTAAATGTCCCTCTCTTGATTTTAGGTGATGCTGCTTATCCATTACTCCCCTGGCTAATGAAGCCATTCCGGGAGAGCAGAGCTATGACTCTTGATCAAAGTAACTTTAACTACAGACTCAGCCAAACTCGAATGACAGTGGAAAGAGCTTTTGGGCGTCTTAAGGGGCGCTGGAGATGCCTTCTTAAACAAAATGAGTCACACATTTCATTGATTAGTCAAATCATATTAGCATGTTGTGTATTGCATAACTTTTGTGAAGTTCATCATGAAGAATACACTGAAGGGGATGAAAACGAAGAACAGGCAGATGAAGCATGTGTGGCAGATGGAGAGCATCCTGCACAGGTTGGAGACCGCAGGGCCCATGACATCAGAAATGCTCTATCAGTTCATTTTTCAAGGTTCTAAGGTTCATTTGTATGCATTAAGTATAGTTATTTTGCTGTTAACACAACATACTTTGCCTCAACAACAGCAATATTATTCTTACAACTGTTTTTGAACAAAGGTACTTTATTCTTTGGATTTTGTCACTTTACAAAAAATGTTCTTTTTATAGCTTGTGCAACATACAACAATACTGTTACAAAAAATGTACATAACATGTACGTATAGTTACAAAAAATATACATAACATGTACGTATACTGTTACAAAAAATGTACATGTAAGTAAACTGTTACAAAAAATGTACATAACATGTACATATACTGTAACAAAAAATGTACATAACATGTACGTATACTGTTACAAAAAATGTACATAACATGTACGTATACTGTAACAAAAAATGTACATAACATGTACGTATACTGTTACAAAAAATGTATATAACATGTACGTATACTGTTACAAAAAATGTATATAACATGTACGTATACCGTTACAAAAAATGTACATAACATGTACGTATAAACTTTCTAAAGTATTTCAAAACTGAAATGAAAAAATGTTTCCAAAGAAACAAAGTAAAAAAACAATGTTATAATATACATTCTTTCTTGTCTTGTGTAAATAAACTGTAGTGCAAACTTTATTTGAACGTTTGGACCAAACAGTCAGGTCAACTGGCAGGTAGTTTCAATTAGAACCCACAATAAAAAATATTTCACCTGCGCAACAAAACAGTCTACATGTCATAGAAATGCTGATTGTGATTTACTTGTCGTAGGATGTCTGACACAGGTTGGTTAGCAGGTGCATCATTCTGTGCCTCCCCATCTGCTCTAATTGGTGGTAATTGCATGGGCTGTATAGGATGCTGAGTTTGGGACACTGGGGTCTGAAGAAGGGGCCATGTGCTACAAGGTGTAGATCTGGTAGGAGTAGACCTGGATGAAGCTATTGGGAGCCACTGGGTAGGAGATGGTGATTGTGGAGGGTGATATTGAGTGTGCTGTGTGGAAGGACTTTGGCTGTGACTTGTAAGGACAGCATGTTAACAACAGTGCCCAATATCTGACTGACCATTTGCGTATGTGCCTGTTGTTGTGTTTGCATCATTTGGAATCTTTTTTCCTCTGCCTCCTGCTGTGCTCTTAGGAGACTCTCCAGAGCTGTATTCTCCTGTGTTTGACGGTTTTGCTCAGCTTCTAACATCTGTTGCAGCTGCTTTGTTTGCTGGACAATACAAGCCTGCAACGCACTGTCAGACGTTGAAGCTTCAGCTTCAGCTTTGCGCTTTCTGCCCAAGTGCCTCCTTGCCTGAACACCACGGACAGTCAGTCTCTCTTTCTTTGTTTCATTTGATCCATCACAGGTTGGTGCAGGACTGTGGTCCTCTACATCAGTGGTGTCATCTGAGGGTTCTGCAGTATACTTGTTATCTGTGAAATATAAGCAAAAGCATTACTATGTAGCTAAATAAAGCTTACATTTTTCCTAATACATAAGGACTGCCACTGCAAAAAAGTTTTTTAGTAGTTTATAGCTTGGTTGTTGTTGTTTATGGGGGTTACAATTTAATTAAAGAGTCACTCACAGTAAATAAATAAAAAAGTATAAAATCAAGCTAAAAGGACATAAAGATGGATAGACCAGTGATGTAATACGTATTTTGGTAATTAATAATCACAAAAGACAAAAAAAAAAAAATCTGGTGCTTACATTGAAAAATAACAGAAACGTAACAGACTAATCCACTTACCATTATGCTCAGCTTCACCAGAGTTGCTGGTGGATGGGGTATTTTCTGCTGTTGAAGGATCGTCTAAACTGTTTGTTTCCACTATATCCACGGGACAAACAGTTGGTCTTGTTCCCAATATTTTGTCCAGTTCGTCAAAATAGGGACACTTGTCTTTTTCTTCTGGCGAACCCCCGCTCTTCTTTAATGCGTCTCGTACCTTCAGATAACTTTGGCGAAGTTTTTTCACTTTGATGCGGCATTGTTCGGGCGACCGCTCGAAGCCCCTCTCCTTCATTTTCTCATTAAACATTGTGAAAACGACCGCATTTTTATGTGTCTTTTCAAGAAGTTGGACAATGTGGGCTTCTGCCCAAATATCCAGGAGGCACAGTGTCTCCTTGTTTCCCCATGTCTGTCCACGGCTCATTGTAGCATGTAGCTTGTAGCATTAGCAGCAGCAGGGATAATTTTTCCCACAATGCTTGGCTACGGTGGCTTTGAAGGCCCAAAACGCGCATGTATCCTGTAGTTAGTTCGGATAGACCTTGGTTTGTATTCAGATCTGCGCCGGAGAAGCACGAACCGCACCAGAGTTCGTTTGGAAGCGGACCGAGACCACCTCAAAAAGTGGGTCTCGGTCCGGTTGTTTGGTCCGCACCAGGGTTCGTTTGTGTCTATTCACACCTGCATGGAAAGTCCGGACCAGCGTGGGAAACGAACCCTGGTCCGTTTAAAGTGGACCAAACAGTCCAGGTCTGAATACCACCTTAGAGTCTAAATTAAGGTCTACTTGTATGACTACAATGTTTATCAGGAAAATATTTGACTGAAAAAACACTCATTACAAATGTATCACTGTGGATCCTCAAACACAATGTTTTGAAAGAAAAAAATACACTTCATGGCTAAATTAAAACTTAAAATTAAAACAAAGAGTGAACTTTAAAACATAGCTGTCTCCACAAAATGTAGTTATATGGTTCCAGAGATTTACATGAACAATGTGAATCTTACCGTTTGGGTCACTAGTGATGCCTTGGAGCTGAAAGGGTTATAAAATCAGTCAAGTAAATAATTTAAAGGGTTAATCTATTAAGTAAAGAATTTTTATGGAGTATTACCTTACAAAAACTCTGCAAAAACAAAGGTAGGAAACACAACTTGCAGGTTGTGCATCACAGCTTGACCACAGTGAGAGCCTAGTTAAAGTATTTGTAGCTACAGGACTGAAAATTAGACCCCAAAATAATTGATCTAAAAAAACCACAGTGGGAACAGCCAAACAGGATAGCAGTTTTAATATTTTACCATTACACACTTTGTCTTATTCACTGAATCAGAATAAGACAAAGTTATTGTCAACAAAGTTACAACAAAATTAAAGTGCCAAGAGCATACAAAATAAAGCAACTAAAGTAAATTACAAAAAACAGCAAAAGTACATAAATAAATAAGCTGAAACCGTGCTCACACACAAGCATCCTGATCCCTAACAAGCATTGCAAATCAGAAGATGATTTTAGAAGATTTGAGTATGGTGGCTTTGCTCTTACAACCTTACACAAAAAAAACAACTTCACTGTTATTCAAGAAGTGTTAGTGCTGTTCTTAAACCTCTTGGTCCATGTTTGGTTTTTCTGTCTTATCTACCTGATGGCAGCAGTTCAAACAGTGTGTCTGGGCTGTGAAGTGTCCTTGAGCTTTTTTGAGGCAGCGGAAACTGTGTAGTTCTTCCTGTTTTGGAGAGGGCAGCCAATGACCTTCTGAGCTGCTGTGCAGATGATGTACCACACACGTATACAGTATGTTAAATGCTCTCATGGAGCAAGGAGAAAAGGACACCAGCAGTCTCTGCTGGGCCTTTCTCAGCTGCTCAGGGGTGTTCATGCTCCAGGTCGGCTCCTCCTCGACGAAGACTCCTAGGAAGCTGAAGACTGCCACCTTCTCCACACAATTTCTGCTGATGTACAGTGGTGAAAAATCCTTTTTATTTCTCCTGAAGAGGGTTATGACCTCCTTGATCTTTGAGGTGTTTAGCAGCAGATTCTTCTGCCTGCACCACACCATCAATTGCCCCACCTTGTCCCAAAAGCCGGTCTCACCCCCACAGATGTGCCCCACAACCACAGTGTCATCAGCCTGTGTGATTTATCACAGATTAGGGCTGATGTCCTGAAGTGGGGTATTGCTTTACGTTGCAACAACCACAACAAGATACAGATAATTTTTACTAGAACATTATATCAGTTTTTGCCAGGTTATAATAGTTGTTTTTACTTTCAGCGTCTGCAAGACCTTTTTAAATAGCTCCATGTTCCTGCACCTGATGTCACGCTGCGTTGCACGGTGTTGCCGTCCATATTGCATCCATTAGATTTTAGATTTTCTGTTAGTCCTCTTGTAAACAGTACATCAAGTGCTTGTGTTGTTCAGTTGGAAAAACAGATGTGGAGTGCTTTGTATTGATGAACAGTGTACTCAAATGCTACTCAATACAAAGTTCCCTGTAAGCCAAAAACAGTTTCTCCCCCTGTGTTGAAAGAGCAAGTAAAACATTTATGGATGAATTCTCCTCTTTCTCCACTTTGTAGAACAAGTTCACAAGATCTCCTGAGGGAGACAAGCCAAAGAAAACCAAAAAGAAATCCTTCAGCACTTTGTCAAACTCCCTATTTCCTGTATCCCTATTGGCTCATTAACAAATAGGAGATAGAACCAGAGCATTGTGGCAAAAAATGGTCAGTTGCATCACATTGTTTTGTGCTGCTTTGCTTGTAGGATATGACACTTCATTATTACTCATTTAAATCAACTTACCTGACTGAATCCTGCACCTGCTGGTATTCAGTTTACTGAAGACATGGTCTTAAGAGCCAGTCACACGCTGAACAATGTTGACAAATAATGAGAATTTTTTGCAAAGGTTCCAGGGGTCAACTTTGTTGTGTTCAATGGAGATCATCAATCTCAATCTTAATATATAAACTCCTCATAAAACCCTTCATTTAATGGATACACATACAGTATATGCATAGATACATATAATGATACACATATACAAATATATGCATTCAACACCCAACATAAATCCATATAACCAATCCTGAATCCGTCCATCAGGGTGGCAAGAAAAAGCCTTCTGTTAAGCTGCAGGAAATCTTGAATGTGAATCCCAGTCTCATGATGATGGAGATAGATGTAACTAAAGCAAGACAAATGTTGTGCTGAGTATGATGTTAGCTGGTAGCACTGACTGACTGTAGATGATTTTTGAACTTTCAACAGCCTAAGGGTAATGTAATCCACTTAACTTGAGGAAACTTGCTGATCGTTGTACAAATATATTGCAAAGTCAACCAAGGAACACCATACAAAGTGGATGTACTCTACTGTATATGCCATTTCACCATGTGATTGAGCAGTTGGTCTCAGTATTCTGACACTACGCCTAGAGGGAGAAAGATGGCTTCCCCCAAAAGAGTGTCTCAAGTCCCTCAGCAAGGAGTCCAGACCTATGGAGGAAGAAAGATGAGGCCAGTGGTGCTGAACCTAAGGTCGACTTGTGTTGCTGTTTAAAAGCATGTTGGATCAAAAGTCCAAAATATTTAAGCATTCATCACATTTTTTCTTCATGCACATTAGTTTTGCCCAACTATAGTTAAATTAGTTCTGATTTACCTGACTTGACATTGGAATAAATTTGCCAAAATGTCAGCATGAGCATACATTCAAGACAATATTACCCAGAAAACATGAAAGAAATATGAAAGAGTGGTGCCTTGCCAGAGCAGGAGCCCTAGATCTGGACAAGTCAGATCAGTTTCCACTTAATCTGCTGTGACGAAGCTAATATAGGAAGGCCTCCACCCCAACAGCCCACCTGTTAAAATTGGGATTTTCTACCGTCACCAATCTGCATTCAGTCATTAAACAGGATTAGAGAACGGGAACAAATAAAAGTCAGAGCTGTCCTGTTAAACACAAGGTACATTATTTACATTATTGTTGCCATCCTTGGCCGTCATCCAGCTCTAGTGTGAATGTGTATTAAAAAAAACTACAGTCTTGCAGTTTTCCACACTGTGAAGAAAGATAACAATGCAGCCCAGTAGTTTTTACAGTGCAGTGTGGGAATTAACTTGGCAGCTGAACTTCCAGTGAACTGGAACAATTCTGGCACTGGGACATCCTAAACACATGACACCCCCAGGCAATTTACTATCCACTGAACTAGTTTTAGACTCCCACTGCCCATGAACACTTGAACTGTGAAGACAACTGATGTGGGGAACAGGAGGCCACACTATAAAGTACTACCTGACAGCTTAAAGAGGCACCGGTGGGTTCAGGCTATGGCCCTCAGTCTTCCACACTGCAGCACGAGAATGCACGAAGCAGCCAATCTACACATTGACTTAACCGATGACCTTGCCCCCCACCCCACCCCATCACTGCCATCCCCCCCTCTCAGCCATGTGTGTGGCATGTTGTAAATTGACCAGGGAGTGATTGTGTGGTGGGAGAGAAGAAAAACGGAGCCAGGGAATAACATGGAAGATTTTGTCTGATAAGAAAGAGGGTGGCCATGTGCCTGTTGTAACCAGAGAAGCTATCAGGGAGCTGTGGGGGCTGTGTTTGCATGATAATCCAGGAGAGCTGCTAGAACATGGCTCAGCCCAGGAAATCCTCCATTTCTTCTGTCTGAGATTGCTGCAGGCCAGGCAAAGCTCCAACGAGGCCACAGTAGATAAAAGTGTGTGTATGTGAGTACACATACAAGCCCATGTTTTATACATACCTACATATCCAGAAAATACAAGCTTGTGTTGCAGCTTTTTTTTTCTCTGCATGCATGTTTCCCCCATCGGACAGGAAATTGTTGCTCATATCAGTGGCTGGCCAGTAGCTTTATTGGAGGACTGGGTGAGGGGGTGGAAAGAAATTAATGGCTGCCTTAGCTAGCCTTAGATGAACAGATAAAACCATACGTGCTTCATGCTCAGTGAGCTGACAGTAGACTTTCAGGGACAATGTTTCATCCCAGTGGACATCACATTTTCCTTTTGTCGCTCGGCAACAGCATTAAACTGTATTCCCAGTTAAGAGCCAGGTGTGCCTGCAGGTTTCAGCATTGTCATTTACATGGCGGATTTTACACTATGAACACTGAGGGAAACAGCGTTCACATCCAGAAAATTTCAAGGGTAAGTTCAGGTTTTTTGAAGTAGGTTTGTGCGAGGCCCATGACACAGATGGTATCTGGTACAAAGCCATACATGATACCACTAAAAGCCTAGTAATTAACCCACTTACAGGTTAAAACTATTCAAAAACTATGTTGGCTTGACATTACAACACAGAAAGACTCTTTATAGTGTGTTTTCATTAACAAAGCCCCTGTGTTTAGAACTTATGTATGATGGGACATCGGGATTATGTTTCCCATACATCCCAACATACTAACCCAAACTAATCCTTTAAGTGCTGGGTGCTGGACACAAAAACAGTTGCAAAAAGGCCTACAAAGGTCTACATCAGACATGATATAGGACTTGAACCCGAAACCTTCCACTTGGGGTGATCTTCATTATTGATTTGACTTTGGAGCCACTTCTAATGGGCAGACCTTTTCTCTTTCTGCAGATTTTACCGTATGCTCTGAAAACCCAACATTGCAGCAAGCTAATTTAACTTCTATGCTGCTTTAACTTGAACACATACAACACACAAAATATGTGGTTTGCGGTCACCAGATTCTCTATCTTCTTTTCAATAAAACCTTCAAACTTTGAATTTTATCAAAAAAGGTATTAACCATTTGCAGACATGTGACGAAGATTATGTCAGTTCTGTGGGCTGTGGATAAACTGCTGTTGTCCATTCACTACAAAACACTTTAGTCAAAACTTTCTGAAGAGTTGCATTTTTGAGTCGCTAAAGTGCAAATAGCAACCCAGTCGTCTCCCCCCTCTGCTTTGTTTACATGAATTTAGGGGAGAGAGTTCACATTTGGTAAATAACAGAATAACCAGTAATCTTGCTGTTTAGAAGATTATCTTGAAACAGTGACGCCTTTTTTATATCCAGGGGAACCAAGGGTATATAAGACCCCCAAGCCAGTAATCAAGCTGACTGATATTTGTTTATTCATGAACAAGTTCTCAGTCAGCAATCTGGATTATCAATCATAGAGAATATGGTAAGACATATAGTTCAGTTTGATCAAAATTGACCAAATTCACATGATGCTCCTGTAGCTCATGTAGGACTATAAGCTCAGGTGCCTGAGGCAGTCTGAGCAGAATTCTTGCTGTACTTCTCTTTGCTGTGTGTCATAAATCTCCATTGATAAATCAAGTGTGTGTTTTTATAAATGCATTTCAGAAAAGAGGTCAGAATATCTGAATCTTCTTTGCCTCAATTTACTTTGAGCAATCACATGACATAAAGAACTAGAAAGTATCGTAAATATGAAACGAAAATGTCGGAGTCTGTTAAATGAGTTGGGTCACCTTAAGAAGATTCACAAACAGAAAAATGAGCATAGACTGGGCTGAAATAGCCACTTTTTCATGCACAGTCAATCAGCTATTTACAGTGCGGCTCTGCATGCTAGCCAAAAAGGACTACCCAATTAGGTAAAAATACGTTTTTCAGGGATCACAAGTTCTTAGACTCTTTGTTCTTGGGATGAGGTATTGCTTGAATGTTTATGAAAGGAATCCAAGACTGCACGGTTTCTCCATCTTCACAAAAATGGCTTCTTGAACATCCCTCTAAGCAACAGCCTTTTCTGGTTAAAACCCCAACGATGTTTTCATTTTTCATTAAATTAATCTCCTGTGTCTTTGAGATGTAAAAAAAACAGCCACGTCTTGTCCAAAGGAGGTGGCTCTTCTATGCTGTGCCATGTATTCGGTGTTTGGTTTTCCTCATGTAAGAACTGTTTCAGTCCTCATTGGATCGAGCAGCATTGACCACATTGCTCTGCTTGTGTCCAGGTATTCTGTCTTTTGGATAAACAAGTAAGGAATAACACTACTCTTGTTTTCTCCTTTTCTGTTAGTTTTCTCACTTCTTAAAGGTTTCGATGAAGGCCCAGTTAGAGTAACCATATCTAATTGGAACTTTCAGACGTTGTTTTGCTTCCTTCTTCTCCCTTCTGTTGTTGCTTCACCAGCTGTGCTATGATATAAAACGGGGAAGAGTGTAAGCAAGCATCTCTGGAACACAACTTGTCTCCCTACTGTGACACGAAACCACGAACCAGGAACCATCTGCCTCTACTTCCTTCAGTGTTGTTTTATTAGATGTGACAACAGTTTTGCTGAGCTATGACTCTGCAAACATTAAGGAAGGTACCGTAATGGAAAACAAACTGCCAAAACTTAGCTCAGTCAAGCCAAGTTAAGTCTGTTCCACAAATAGAAAAGTACTATCACCTTTCAGCTTTTTTCAGTTCCGTACATGGTTCAGCTTCAAAAATCCAACATTTCTTTTTTGAGGGATTGCTGCAGGCTAGGAAAGCTCCCAACAACGCAACTGCAGATTAAAGTGTGTTTGTGTGTCAGCATGCAAGCCCATGTTTTATACATACCCAGGTATCCAGTTAATGTGGGTTCGTGGGAGAGCTTCTTTTCCTCCGATGCATGTGTGTCTTTCCCCATCAGACAGGAAATTGTTGCTCATATCAGTGACTTGTTGGTATCTTCTTTGAAGACTGAGCGAGTTGAAGGAGAGAAACGCATCAGTGCCTTGCTGTCCCCTTACCCCTGTTAGTTGGCAGCCCATCAGAGGTGAACAGATAAGGCCCCATGCATGCTTCATGTTGGGCGAACTGACAGTGGGCCATTCAGAGACAGATGTTGTAGCCCAGTGGGAGGAGTGGACACCACATTTTCCATCTCCTGTCGTTCTCCATTTCTTACAGCGGGATGCTGATTTACACTACAGCCACAGCATCTAATTTATATGAATAATGCATCCCTCCCTTTTCCTATTACCACCCTCCCTCTCTATCCTGCTAACAAATACAGCTCCAGCAACAGCAGCATCAGCAGGGTGAAGGCACACATGTAGCTCAGGAGCACAAAATGGATGAGCACCACATTCTCTGTCATTAAATCTAATTACTTTAATTTCTTACTTTTAATGGAGGGAGTGTAGTGCCATCCATTTTGGTACAAAAGCTGAAATTAGTTGCAGAGAAAGTGTCCCTAATGCATGGGTACATTTTGGTCTCACTCACAAGAATGGCAACCTTTTCTGTTTCATTCTGTCCTCTCAAGATAATATTCCCCCACCAATTATGAGTGAGATAAAAAATGTGCTCTGTTCCATTATTAAAAAAGTCACTCTTCCGTCTTTAAATGTCACACATTACCTTTCAGCAGGTATTCAAACCTCGACTGTGAATCTTTCCCCTCTTTCTGCTGTTTGTGGAGTAATAAATGGGAAACTGAATTGTTATTCTCAGGATTCCTCTCTGTGCCAAAGTGGAAGTGTAATTTGTAAATTATTAAAATAAGGGAGCTGAAATATTTCTTCACCAAAAACTTCCTGAATGAGAGGAAACTCTTTTTAACAATCTCAAGCTATGCTGGTCTTACAACTATGGTTTGTCCCGCCACCTTTAAAGTCAAAGCAAATGCCAAAAGCCGAAGTTCAATCAACCAGTGCTTCCATCAATCAATTAATCTTTATTTGTACATTACCAAATCATAACAAATGAAAAGAATTCTCTCCATTTGAAATATCTGAGGTTAAGACCTAACCTGACAAGCCAAGCAGTCATTTCTTTATAGCCTATCTGCCACAGAAACATTTCACTCATCCATCTGGGAAAGAGCAGTTTGAAAATGTTTTCAGGGTCAGAACCTGCAAAAACAACAGCAGCTTGTATTTGGATGATCGTTGGGCTCGTCACACTCATCACAGTCCAATCCACATCAAGCAACGTTGCTTTGTATGACACAGCAGCTCACGCAGTTGTTAGCCGTTAGCTTAAACTACCTCAGACTATGGTCTTCTATTAAATTATACAACACAGTTGTATCACTGAACGCTTATGTGACATGAACCAATCCCAAGTTTTCTGGGTACACTTCTGAGGGGAACACATCTTTGCCAAGTATCACTGAGTAACCATGGCATCCATAGCCTAACCGGCATGTCTGGAGGATTTCTGCATTCTCTCCCAGTTTCCCAGCAGCTTGGGAGAAGAGCAAAAACATGATTTCTTGTAAGGAAAGCTTCAAGTGACATTCTTCACTCCTCTTCGAAATAATAAATGATGTGAATTCCTGATTTAAAAAAAACAAACATGTTGAGACCGCTTCAGAAGCCGCCATTGTTTTCAAATATGCAGTCACCTCCTGTTGTCATCATGTCAGCAGTTCCCGCCTCTCTTCCCTTATTGGGCCATTTAGCATTCAGCAGAGTTAAGGCGTTGGACAGTGGAAGTTTGCAAGAAGGACATGCAGGATTTCAGAAATAGGCAGGTCTGTCTGCTCTGCAAGGCTAGTTAAGACTCAAAACTCTTAATAAAGATCTCTGTAAGCGAATCAACACATTCAGTATAACTACAAACAAAATTCCACATATGGCTCCCATAAACACACAGTGTAAGACTTAAACAGTGAGTGAAGAAACACTGTGAGGACAAATACATGCAGGAATACTCAGAGAGATGATAAAGCAACTCAGGCACTCACACAAATTGTAAGAGGCAGGATAAGCTGTAATGATCTTTTATTTTCAACTTAAAAGATCTGTCTTTTGTCTGCAGAGAGAACCACGATTTGATCAACAAGGTCATCAGTTTAATAGATTCTCTGTAATTAAGAACCACCCACTGAGGTTATTCATTACCCCTTTTGGAAGCACCATTCAAGGCTGCCTTCTGTTTGTTATGCATCAGTGGAGCTGACTCAGAAGCCAAACAAATATTCACTCACTCAGTCATTTATTTATTAATGCAAACCCCTGTTCCAAAGAAGATGGGGTGCAGGGGTATGTTTACCTCTGTGTTACATCATCTTTCCTTTTAACAACACTCAATAAGCATTCAGGTACTGAGGACATTCATTTTTGAAGCTTTGTTCAAATTTTTTGCCATTCTTGTTTGATATGCGACTTCAGCTGTTCAACAGACCGGGGTCTCTGTTTTATTTTGAGCTTCATAATGTGCCACACTTGTTCAATGGAAGACAGTGCCTGCTCTCTTTTATGACAAAACCAAGCTGTTGTAATGATGTGGATGGGATTGTCTTACTGAAATAGCCAAGAACAGCCATGAAAAGTTATGGCTTAGGTGGAGGCATGCATTGCTCCAAAACATGTATGTACCCTTCAGCATTTATGGTGTTGTCACAGTTGTGAAAGTTACCTATGATATTGGCATTTCCATCACATGTGCTGGCCTTTGAACTTTGTTCTCCCTCTCCCCTTTTGGTGAACATGACATCCTTGATTTTCCAAAGAAGCCAACAGTGTCTCTGGGTGTTGCTGATATAAGACTTTTTGTTTTGAAAAGTACTGTTTTAACTTGCACTTGGAGTGCATCTACAAATTATGTCAACCCTTTAACTTACACAAAAATACCCATGAAAATGTATTTTTGACAAATTAGGGCACTGTATGCAACAACAAATATTTTTTATGCCTTAAAGCTAGGGTCTGCAATTTGATTTAGATACACTTTTTTAAATTCTCGTTAAAATGGCCTTTATGACCCAATGGTAATCAACTCATAATGTGTTCTTAAAAAGGAGCGAAAAATATCCGCTATCTACAGCAGGAGTAAAACAGGGAAAACACCAACCAATAATTATGCAGGGATACCTGTTTTTAAACCAATCAAATCCCGTCGCCATTCTGCCCGCCTACTGCGCATGTATTTTCCTGGTGTGCACAGACTTGGTGCGAGTGGCCGAGCTCATATGTATCAGAGTCCGCGGGAGAATGCTTACCTTTCAAGTTTTGGCTTTGAAAATAAGGGAAGCCCGCCGTGAGCCGTCCCAC
Source organism: Scarus forsteni (assembly GCA_036419115.1). Taxonomy (NCBI): domain Eukaryota; kingdom Metazoa; phylum Chordata; class Actinopteri; order Labriformes; family Labridae; genus Scarus; species Scarus forsteni. The sequence goes on from JAZDUH010000443.1 coordinate 12,728,482, forward strand.
AACCCCAACCAAGCTCCAGTATCCCTCAAATTTTAAGACAGATGTACAAGAAATCTAAAATAAACTCATTGTTTTACTAAGTTTGTTCTGCTGCTCTAATCTCGCGATAGCTGCCACCCAGGCCACTGCAGTCCAGCCCTGTCCGACCCGACCAGATGGCTAAGGAATAGCATTTATAGATAACCTATTTTGATGCTATAAAACTCATCTTAAAGTGTGTATTTCGATCAGGCATACATCTAAAAGTGAGACTTTTTTGTAATTACTTAGAAACTCCTCACAGTCTCTTTAATATCTATGATTAAGTCAGGAGTTGTTGAAACGATCTGATGCAGTGAAAGTGAAAAAAAAAATAAGATTTAACATTTTTATTTCCTTTTTAATGAAGACTGTTTGGTACACAAGGAACTTTTGTATATGTCAATTTTTTGGGTGCCTCAAGGATTAAATCTCAGTTGTCCACTCCAATGGACTCAAGAGTCATGGGAAGACCTTTTTTATAAGTCACATCCACAGAGCATTTGTCTTTCTCAGTGTTCATATCTTGGACACATACTTGATGATGGACAGGGACAACATGATGGGTTTAAAATCTGTTTTTGTCCAGTCTGATGCAGCATCAAGGGAGCTCTTTGCTGTCCATCTTGTCATACAGCCTCTGCTTGTGATTGGTGTTTTTTTTTTTGTTTTTTTTTGAGCTGACCAGCAGGGTATATTTCTTTCCACCATTACAACAAATCTGCATGTATTTCAACATCTTGACATATTTCATCCACTCATGACAAGACACATTCAAATACAGACCTGCAGGCTGATCTGACTGGACGTGTGCCTCATGGATCCCCTCCAGATGGTCATTTGGCAGCCAGGACCACATCTCTTATTTTCAGCCATATCCAGCGACTCCTCGTTCTCAGTGTCAGCAGGAGCTTTGATTGCCTTCCTGTGGGCCTGACCTCTGACTTCTACTTCCCTCAGGAGCCTGACAGTGGAAAGCATTTGCCACCCACCACCACTGGACACTTTTTAACATTCTTGCCATGAGCTTCTGTTTCAGCTGCAAGTTTCTGCTATTGCAGCCTCCTCTACTGCCATCCTTCATTTACTCCTGTCTGCAATGGATGGTTTTAGAGAATGTGGTTATTTGATTTTTTGGTTTATAAATTTTTTTTCAAAGGAAGTTGCAAAAATGTGGTGATGTATGGGGGTCCTAATTTATCTGTATGCCCATCCATCCATACATTTTCTTGCTTACTCCATTTGGCAGTCATGGAATCTGGAGTCAATCCCAGTATCAGAGAAAGAGAGGTGGGATACGCTGTGAACTACTGCTCACAGGGTTGACCTATAGAGACAGATAAACTGTCATATCCACATTTTAAGTGAATTTTAATTAGACGGTTCATCTAATGAGCAAGTTTTTGGACAATATGAAAGATGAACACGCAGAGCAGCATTCAGGTACACACAGACAGTTCCTGTCTTCATACCCGGGACCCTCTTTATACAAGGCAATAGCACTAACCACTTCAACACTGTGCAGTACTTGGGGTGAACAAAGTATTCTTTATTATGTGTGAATTTATTTTTAATCTCCTCCAGCTGCAATTGCTCGGCCAGTAAGAAGTTGGATCAGGAATAAGAAAGTCAGCAGTCCAGTCTTGTTCCTCCTCCTGAGCACCGCCGAGATGTCTAAAGCAAGGTACTGAACTCCCAACTGCTTGAGTCTTCTTCAAAAGCAGCTGAAACACTCTAGTATCTCTCTCGTTATACTTGCGGGCATGGGTTTCGTGTCATCATCAAAGTTCTTGGACCTTTTACCACACAGTACTACAATGATAGTGCTCGCTTTAAAGTCTCTGGGAACATGTCTTGAATGTTTTAGAATTTTGATGATATATTTACGTTAAATGTGTCATTTAGATATTTTTGTACACTTAACCCTAACCCTGAGAGAGAAAAAACATCTCTTTGAGAAAATCTTTTAAAATAACTAGGTCTGCACAGTATTGTCAGTATGATATCATTATTTGCAGATGTTGGCCTCAAAGTTGAATATTAGCTGATATGTGTGACTGATAGTTCCAGTTGTTATCAGTCATACATATCAGCCATAAATGTCACATTTATCGGCAGTAATATCAGCAAAAATCCACAAATGCACCTCATCGCATCACCTCGTCAACATTGCATGGGCACATTTAAAGGGCAAAATGTTCCTTTTTTTCAAACTTTAGATGTCTTTGCATTTTAGTCCTCTTTTCCTGTCATAAATAGACTTTCACTTTAAAAGCAAAAATGTCAATTTTCATAATGACTTTCTGCTCTTGACAAAAATATTGATACCAACATCAGCAACGATGCAGTTGGAAATATTGGCACATATCAAAAATCCAATCCGCTTTGTCTGCTCTGAGTTTGCCTAATTATGTTCTTGAACATGTTTGTTTTGTGTCTTGGTCCAAATGTGTTTTGCTCCGAGGTCCAAACTGCAATTGTTTCCATTCAATTAGTCTAACAATGGAAGATTGTGTCTCTCTTTGGCTGCAATTTTTAATTATGCGGCTGGTGGGTCCTGAGGCATCACCATTTGAAAATCACAGAATTAATGCACCAGAACACCAAGACCAAATCTTGTCATTACATGGAAATTCTTTATCGAATGCCTGACCGTGGTTCAAAAACATAGGCAAAAGAGTGGAGAGTATTTATTATGATCACACAATGAATCAATGACATATCTTCATGGAAAAGAAAGAAAAGATAAAGAATGGAAGACCCAGAGAAGAGATCTACAGCACATCTGCTGTTTAGACCATACAGCTGCAGTACATCTACTTTGCTTATATTGCATTTGTTGGATGGTTTATACACTTAACTTGTCCACTGCAATACATGAGCACTGTTTCCAATATTGTATTCCATAAATCATATAACTGCGTGTTATGGTGACATTGGTCATCTTTCCTTCCTTAAAGACCAAATCTGAGTCTGAATTATTGATAAATGTGAGCCAAATAAAACAAGGAAGTGTAAATTATTCAAGACCGAAAATTCCCATGGAAATACAGCTGGCTTATGTGTTGTCCAAATGCATTACCTATCAAAACCAGGTCTTATGAAGAAACCCTCCATTTGTTTTCTTAAATGAACATATGTGAATAAATCATAAGGATGTAGGAAGATAACAAAAAAAAAACATTTTCTGAGGTTCCAGGGAAAAGAAATCACGACTTGTTTTTTTTCTTGTACACCCTGTAATATCAGCAGTTATTGTCACATACAAGACCATGTGCCCAATGCTTTGTAAGCTAGGAAATGTTGGATAATGGCTGCCATTATCATAAAGTCTGTTGTGCACTGGTGACACAGAGGGTTTAAGATATTCAGTCTCTGCTTTGTTGGAGGACTGGCAAATGCAAATGTTGAGACTGCGGGAGACCAGTTTGGGATTACATTGTTGTTTCTGCTCTCATGATTCCTGTTCCAAAGCCCAGTGAAACTCCTTCCTGGCAGATGAAATGAAGCAGCTGTCACTGCCTGTGAATCAGAAGTGGAACATAGCATGACTGACTGCACTGCTCTTCAAGCCAACAGCAGATTTTAACATGAAAAATTAACAGCGCATGTACAAGTATGCATGTATTTCAACTCAAATTGCATCATCAAATTAGTTTTAAAATAAACATACTGGTATTTTTATCTGTGCTGTTAAGTGTCAAGAATGAAGATCAACAATCTGGCATGTGACCAGTGCAGAGGTCTTGAGGGCAATTAGACTGTAGGACATTATGGTCCAGCTTTAGACATTACATGGAGCTATAAATCTCTATAGGAAGGTCAGTTTTACTGGACATTATTTGCTATGAGTTTTGTCCATTGCACCATGGCAACAGCAAGTGCTTACTATATTTTCTAATCGGCCCATAATGAATGTTACTGACAAAGTGACCACCTGCAGAATTAATTCCATTCCCGGAGACTTTCAGTGCTGTGTTGCGCAGGCAGACCTGTGAAATACATTTAGCAATTCATCTGGTGTATCACGTTTGAGTGGCAGACCTACATTCTCATTCCAGAACTAGATCTTTGTCGAAAGTTATCTGTTTTGTTTTTTTGTTTTTGGAAGTGCACTTGTAGAGCTAGGCAAACAAGCACAAGATCAAGTCTTAATATGTTTAGCTAAATAACAACACAATATAGCACCATGTTGCCTTTTTGTTCCTTTGTTTTCATCTTTAATTTTACAAACATGGCCTTTTCTCCAAAATTAGGAATTTTGAAATAAGTAAAACATGTGAAAGGATATGTAATAATAATCCTAAATTGATTCCCAGCAACAAAAGCAGAAGTCTTAAACACTGCAAGTGTCAGAGAAAAAATAGAGCGTCCCAGAATCATGATGCTTATGCTCTAAAATTCTGAACCAATGTAAATAAGTCACATAAGTGACTAACTACCTTTCACCTTGTGAAATCCTCTACTATTGACTGAAAATGGCACTATTTAAATACACTAGATCTGGGTTATCCAGGTGTGTCAGAATAAGATATCAGGAGTTCTCTCTTATTTTTTAGGTTCAGCAGTCAAAGTGAGTGCGTGCATGCAGTTTTATGTGTGCTGAATTGCAAGCTGAGCCCCCTATTTGTTGCAAATAACTGTTGCAAAATTGTTTAGATAAAAGTATTTTTTATATGAAACATGCCATTTCTTTAATGTAGCCTTTCTCCTCTACCTAGGTCTAAATAATCAGACATGCAATATCTTATTGGTAAATGACCAGCTTTATGCTGCATTAATCCAGGCAGACTAGTCTGATGCGGTTTTTTATGTTGACCTTGGGAACATAAGGTTTGTATCTTCAAGATAAAAAATCTGAGTCCTTTTTGGGTGGACTGGGGAACAAAGGTGAGGGACTTGACCTGTCATAACCTGTGACTCGACTTGACTTGACTTTACAAAACCTGTGACTCGACTCGACTTGCCCACAACAGAAAAAACTTGGGACTTGCTTGAGACTCGGATCAAATGACTCGAGACTTGCTTGGGACTCGGATCGGAGGGACTTGGGCAATTGTCTGTCATATAGAGATTAGCATAGATGTCAATGGCTCAAGTTTGTCAGACCACATTTCTTTACTAAATGAAATACGAACAAAAATACTGAGTATATTTCTCTTTAGAAAGGTTGTTTTTGCTTCACCTTTGAAAGATTTTGTTCTATGAAGTGACTTACATTTTGTACTTTACACCATGGCAGTAGCACTGGCCTACTATCTGATAAGCCCATAATGTATGTGATTGGCGAAACAATCATTCAGTATCCTGTCAGATATGCTTTTGAAAGGTATTGCTCATTCCCAAACACCTGCTATGGCTGTTAACCAGATTGTCCTGACTTTCTCTGCTTCATGCTGCCCCCTTGCCTGTTACTATTTGAATCTATAACAGCAAAGTCCTCAATAGCATTCCTCTCAAGAGAGGTTTAGAAGTGCAATGTTTTGAGTGGGTGGGGCTTAGTTGGGCATGAACCAAACCAAACTGTCTGGCTCATTTTGACAAGGAGAGTGGATAGTCTTGAAAAATAAATTAAGAAATGGACCGTTATTAATCCCAAGTTTACAATATTAAACAGCAAAGAGAAAGAGCGGATGGCAGAGCACAGGGCACCAAAATATAAAAAGTGCCGTTTGTTGCAGTTAAGCCTTGAGGAGTAGCTGGATCTGTTGGATTCTGTTTATCACTGGGCTTTAAGCCAACACACTTTTTCTCTGTTAAAAAATATATGGGCAAAGCAAGAAAAAGAAAAAGAAAAAGAAGCAGCCACCACTGGTGTGGGTTAGTTGTGCTAAAAGTAAGAAATACCTATCAGCCTCTCGCTGGCCTGCTGAATGTGAAAGACTGAATATCCATTGAATCACTTTTTATTTTTTTAATCATCTAACAGATGCTGGCTGGCTGGAAATATGCCATGGACATGTGAAACTGTCTCTTGTGTCAGCTTACATGTGACCACGTGTGAAACGTGAAAACCACAATAAATACAAAATCAATAAACACTTAAAAATATTTAATATGTTATAGGACGTTCAGTGATTAAATATCAACTTGTGCACAACACAAACATTTCTAAGATAAGAGGACAAAAATTAAGTAGGTATAATGATATTACACAAGTGTTTGATGTGATTTTTTGGCCTGTCTGTTTGTTTTTCTGATCTATCTGTAGCAGGCATTGTTAAAAGTCCGACTGCAGCAGGAAGGAAGGGCCTGCAGCATCTTTCCTTCACTCTGCGGTAGAAACAGGCTGCCACTGTAGGAGCTGCCCAGTTCTGTTACTGTAGCATGTAGGAGGTGAAAAACTTCCCTGAGATATGACAGCTCCGCCGTCAGCCTCCTGTCTCCCACCACCTCCACAGGATCAAGGGCGCAGCCCAGAACAGAGCTGGTCCTCTGCACCAGTTTGTTCAGCATGTTCCTATCTGCAGCCAAGATGCTGCTGCTTTGGTAGACCACTCTGTACATAATGGCTGAGGCCACCACAGAGTCACTGAAAGTTCTCTGGTTACTTCCAACACTCCCTGACCACCAATTTGTTTTCCATTTCTTTTTATTGGGATTTTTTTATATAAAAGTACAAAACAGGCAAAAGGAAATTAACAGAGGAGTGTGTACACTGTACACTGGGCATATTAGGAGGCAAATTGTTAAGTTGGGTTTGTATTTGTAAGGTACTGTATAAGAGGTTGCCAAGTTTTATTAAAATGTTGGAGTCTGTCTCTTAAAATATGTCTTATTCTTTCCAGATGCAGTGTATAAGGCATACAATCGAACCACATCTTAGATGTCAGTGAATTTAGGCTCTTCCATAATGTGAGAATCTGTTTTTTATAGCTTATATATATTATGAGACTGTATGAGACAAAACATTGCTGTGCTTTCCTTGATTTCTTGAAAATTTCAGATACCCCTAGTACTTTGAGAGGAGGATCTGGCTTGATCATAATCTCCATGACCTCAGACATGATGTTAAAAATATCAGCCAAGAAGAGCAACTCTCTGGGAGCAGTGCATAACTATGGAGATGGGTTGCAACAGCGATATAGCATTTGCCACACAAAGGTGATATTTCAGGATATATATTATATTTTTTTTCATTTGAGAAGTGTAGCATATGTAATTTTACTTAAATAAGACAACATCTTGCACTGTGTGAACGAGTGCTAATATTCTCACGGGCCCTGACCCAAAGATCATCTGTGATTGGTTTGCTAAATTCTTTACCCCACTTGCATCTATGTGTGTGGGCAGGACTGGAACTTAAAGATAGTAAAGTGTTATAAATATGTGTTGTTGTATTTGGTTCATTTGTCAGCAGTTTCAAACAGTTAGCCATCAAGTCACGTAGTCTTTCAAATGTTTATAGTCCCTGATTTGCAAATACTGAAAGAAATTATCATTCCCCAATCTGAATTTGAGCTGAAGATGTACAGATCCCCCATACATTTAATACCTCCTGACCCCCAAATTTGGGGGCCTCTGTATCTCAAAGGTCTGACCTGAAAAATCTCTCCACCACATCCCAGGCTGTATGATAAAATGTCAAACTATAAATCAATCAAGATTTAAAACTTTCTTCTTCAGCATGAGTAAATAGCTGGGCCCATGAGGACACAGCTCAGGCTTAAGCATGTTTTCAGATTTCTCCCACAGATTTTATCCAGAAATATCTCTATTTTTATGTGATTTTATGCCCTCTGAACACCACAGTTATGTCATCTATGTCCAGAAAAGGCCTGTTGATGACTCCTCAATATCATGTCACTGACTGGACTGTATCTTTCTGTTTCTGATGTATAAGAACTTTGGCCCCGTTTGTACAGCCCATCATTGCAAGGGCCACAACAGCAAGGTCTAAAGAGTCTGTGATCCATAAAAGTATCGGACCAGACGTAAACAAGGGTGATTTATTTTCTGTTTTGTGACTTGAAAAGACCTGTAGTCTTTAATGATCATTGAATATCATGCTTATGGTAATCATCTGTTCCTGTTGTTACCCACCAAGAGACTCTGGCAAACTTCTATTTAAAGTGTGCACTAGAAAACAACTGTCCTTTTCCCAAACCAAAAAAAAATATTTTAATTAAAATATACAAAAATAAAACTACGTGAAACACATTAGTGGCAGCTGGGACAGTTAATATCTCCATAGCATGACGCATAAGAAAATCTTTCCTGCTGCCCTGTTGGTGGTTAAATGAGTGTGTTGTGTCACATGAAAGCTCTGAATTCTGCCGCCGGCACAGGCCAAAAACTATTTTATTTTGTTTCTCTTTTTACAGCCCCAGTGTCCCATCCCAAATCTATGGGCCTCTGAGTTAATAGAGCAGAGACAGTATCTGAGCTGCTGTTCGCTTATTGGTTCCACCTTTAGTTACAGTATGCTCCTCTGCTCTCTGTTTTTCCTCAGTTACAACCATCTGGACAGCTGCATGATCAGAATATAAAAAGGGAGCACAGTTTTATCGATCTTTATGGTTGATAAAATTTGCTCCAGAGGTTTAATACACCTTACTTTTTGTAGAAATTGAGAAAGAATAAAAACTGTACATAAAACACTTTGGTGTAGAATAAGTGTAGTAAGAGCTATTGATGTGCCCAGTCAAATCTCATAAAGAGAAACACTTACTTGTATGGATCCATTATTGATTTGTTTTCAGGACATCAATACACCTGTCTTTATTTTTACATGAGGATGTATGAAGTGAAGAGAGCAGGCTGAGAAAGGGAGTTAAAAATAAGTAAAATTGACAGAAAAAATCAATACATCACTACGTTAGAATTACAAGTGTCAAGACCATTTGTCAGTCCTCCTTGGTTGCTGTTGCAGACTGTCTTTCCATTGAAACCGGTACAGATTGGTCAGCTTGTATTTTTGATTTGTTTAATTAACTTGAAAATAGTGGAAGAAAGCAGAAAAATTAACTAGAATTTTGTTAAAATTGTTAACATCAGTCTAACAAAACAGTCAAACAAACTGGGTGTATGCGACTGACGGGCATGCCAGCTCTAGATTACAGCACTATCTCTCAGCTGATGCATATGTGCTGTGCTGAGGCTGCATGTCACCGGTAAACATTCTCAATTGCACCATTACAATGTTTGTTATGTGAGACATGTATTTATTTTTTGCAATTTCTATCAAAAAAAAGCAGTTTTACCTTTTCCAACTAGCCTGCAAGTCTTACCGGCATTGTGTTTTAACATGTGACCATGCTAACTGGTGTTTGAAGGCAGATTGAAATAAAAATGAAACTTTTTTTTCATTTTTATTTCAACCTGAGTCATTTCTGACAATCTTTGTCAAGTCATGTTATTTAGGAGTTTTATGGATACTCCTGCTGGTATCAATATCTGTTGTAACCATGGCAACCAACGATGCAAGTGAAATACAAGGCTGCATTTTCAAATATACCCCACGTGTAGACTTGGCCTTAAGGATAACTCTACATTGTTTTGACAGTCAAGGATCAAAGTTTATGGTCCTTGTGGAGCCTCATGTTCATCCTTTGATTGAGAATGAAATAACTCAAGAAACTTGAAAGTATTTTCTTCAAACTGTGTCCGCCCCCACATTTTGACCCACCCCCATGCCTCTACTGCCTGACACCTGTCATCTTGTGACAGAATAAAACCACCAGGCAGTCATACTAGTCTCCTTTTTCCTTTAGAAACATATGAATCTTCCAACATCAGTCAGTAAATTGCCTTCATTCAGCCCTCTACATCCCCACGTTGTGCCTACTTGGTGACTCATGGACTCCCAAACAGGCCCCAAAATTACTTTCAGTTATTGGATTTATTCATGTTCACTGGAGCCATTCAGTTCATTTAGGCCTTGCAAATTCAAACATGTTTGCATAAAGATGTAATCGCCAAGATACATGCTGCTGTCTCTCTGGAGAGTGGAGAAAATTGATTAGCTCCAGCAGAAATGTCAAGAGCTGCACTTTATGTTGACTGATGAGAATGTCCTTGACATTTTTCTGATCCTGGTATTATTTCCTACCAAGTGGCCTCAAACCTATTTAAATCAGGGAGCTAATTTGGGCACGTGTCAGTTTTACTGCCCTGTCACTGTTTGTGGATCAGCCAGCAGTTATTGCAGTCTCACTGACACCTCATTACTGCCTAATTAGTATTCTGGATTAATTGGCCATCTTGTTAACTGTAACCTCTAAATATTATGATAAAGCTGCTGAGCAATTACAATGAGCTGGGTTAGAGGCCGAGGAGCTACAGCAGAGTGGGGAGTTAACTGTAGTCTGTTCTTAATGATGGAGAGGGTGGTGGGTTTGTCAAGTCTGGACTGAAAATCAACTATTAATTTGCAATGTCTGCACAATGAGAAAAGCTTGAAATATAAATCAGTGTGGTAGGTCACACCGGTGGGCTTTGATGCAAGTTTTTCTTTTTTTTTGAACTGTGGATATTTTTGATAACCTTGCAGTGCAGTTGGATCTGATTGATTCAATGTTTGTAATCAGGAGGATTCATCTTGAAAAGCCCATGATCGTGTGCAGTCCAAAGCAGCACTACCCAAAATCAGGGTCCTTTAGAGTAGGAAGAGGTGGGAGCTTGAGCAAGATCACAGCAGGAAATGACGGCTTGTACAGAGATTAGCATGGATGCTAACATCTTCAGTTGCAGATCTACACTGTATTTTTCAAATGGACAACAAACAAAAAGACTGAAAGCACTTCCTAAGAGGAAGGATTTCTTGACTTCACACCCTACCTGTTTTGGCAAGAGTTTGCTCTACAAATGGTTATTTTTTATATTTTACACTGTGGATGTAGCACCCACCTTTTACATTATGTTACTGGCCTCGAATGAATGTGATTGATGGAATGACTGTCTAATTACATGCCAACTATGCTTCTGAAAGATTCTACCCATTCTCAAACAATCTGGAGATGGACAAGAGAAACATATTCTTTAAGTCTTGTATACTGAACTGTGTCTATCTGGTGTGTCAGGTTAGGGTGCATGAAAGCTAACACAATTAACTCTGGGGAGGAGGCTTGAATTCTGGCCTACCTGGAAACAAGGAGTTTTGGATCACAATTGTGTAAAAGAAATCTGAACATAAGAATCAAAAAGGAGAAGTGAACCAAAAAAGGGCACTGTGGCTTGAATTTGGCCAAATATCTAAACAGAAAGCAAGCTAACATAGCGTTTGCAAACAACATCCAGCAGAGAGGCTAACATTGGCATTGCTAGCACTCCCAGCTTCTACTCCTCTTAACATCTACAAGTGTTGTGCTTAACCAGTTTATTAGACCATCTCTAACTAAGATGAGTAATCTTTAAAAAACTTGTTAAAACATACAGATATTATTATTGGATGTACAATTCAAACAGGAATACAGAATTTTAAATTCTGCCCAAGTTTGACCTGCTTGAACTGGCTTCTCTGAGAAGTCAGACTCAAGCTGGTCGTCCAACCACTAAAGCTAATTTTTCTGTTCAAGAATGCAAGAAAATAACTAAAATTTGACATTTTAACCACTTGAGACAGCCTGAGGTCATTTTTTCTTTATTATACTGTATACTATTTAACTGCTTGGAGCTTTACATTTTTATCACTTAAAGCTCAGTTGGGTAGGCTATGTCAGTGTCATTGTGCAACAAGAGGCCTGATGGCAGAAAAAAACACGGCTTCAGACCAACTAGTGGTATTACACAACATTTGACAGGCTTCATTCTGTTTGACAAAGTCTAGTGTGAAATTAAGTCAAGCAAAGTGAAACCTGCAGCAACTCTGGATTCTCTGATTAACCCTTCCATGCATGATGTCCACTACAGTAGACAGATATTTGGGATAAATTGTACTCCCTTTATGTTGCAGAACCATGTCCAACTACCAGGTGGTAAATTCCCAACCCCTGTCTGAAGTTTCATGAAAATATGTCTTTTGGGTGTTTATCCCATATTGAGATATTGCATCATAAATCCAAAACAGCTGAAAACATCCAATTGAGCGCTATGTCTGAGTTCAGATGTAACATATTTTTTCATTTTTATTTTGGTGTTATTCACAGTGTAAAACAGTTTGATTATCTGCAATAATACATATACTTCCGATTTTACTTTTACTTTAATTTACTCTCATTAAAGGAAAAGTTTGGTTCCTGCAGCTTTTACATTGTTTATAGAATGAAGTAGAACAATATACTCACCCAGAAGGCTTTCCTGATCCAAACAGTGCTTCAGGAGATATTTAGATCCAAAATCGAGCAGCGGACACTGATATAATGGTAGCCCGTAGGGCATAGATCGCCGCTCCTAAAACTGCATTAATCGTCCAAAAACTCATGTTTTTCACCAATATTCCATCATGATCCGTTCCGGATGGTTCGCCATTGCAGTCTGTGTCACTCCACACAGCGCTGTGTGTGACTGTACTGTCCTCTGAACTAACTAGTTTGTTTACGTGCCCTTCGCACATGCGCAGTGCGGCTCATTGTTTCAGGGGAAGACCGGCATCCGAATATCTATCGGATGAAGATGTTGTGGAGGAGAACTCTGAATATGATGGATGTCCTTACAGTTTTGAGCCAGAGTATACAGATAAGGAGCTCATAGAAAGGAGGAAGCGAAGGCAACGCTCCAGAGAGTACTGTGCATGCGCGAAGGGCACGTAAACAAACTCGTCAGTCCAGAGGTTAGTACAGCCACACAGCGCTGTGTGGAGAGACACAGACTGCAATGGAGAACCATCCAGAACGGATCATGATGGAATATTGGTGAAAAACATGAATCTTTGGATGATTAATGCAGTTTTTAGGAGCAGCGATCTATGCCCTACGGGCTACCATTATATCGGTGTCCGCTGCTCGATTTTGGATCTAAATATCTCCCGAAGCACCGTTTGGATCAGGAAAGCCTTCTGGGTGAGTATATTGTTCTACTTCATTCTATAAACAATGTAAAAGCTGCAGGAACCAAACCTTTCCTTTAAATGTTGGTCAGACATTTGTTTGGGGATCTTTATAGAATTCCACTAACGATATATTTATACAGTTGATGCATGGTGCCCACTGTGGTGAACAGATTCATAACTCCCTCAAATTATAACACTGAGAAAAATGACTATGATTTTTGAAAGTAAAAACAAACATTTAAAAATTTCATACATGAAGGGGTTAACATATTAAGCATGTTTGTTGTCTTTGGGGGAATCTGGAGCATCTGATGAAAAGCCATTCATTCATGGGGGACATGAAAACTGCACACACAAAAGCCAGTTTAGTTGAACTAGCAACCTTCTTGCTGTGAGGTACGAGCTCTACCTGCTGCACCACTGTGCAGCTCAAGTGTAAGAAAAGCTTTGTTGGGATCTGACTTAGAGTTCCATAAAGCATCCACTCGCATCATACAGAGATGATGCGAGTTCTGAGTTTGATATGTATTTTAACATATATCAAGGACTGTGCATCACATCAAAAACATCATTTTTTATTGCAGAATTGGTACAGTGATATAATTCTATTTCAGAAAACCCTGCATATTTTGAATGTGAACTCTGTTTTTACTGCAGCATTTCTGTCTCCTAACCGGACTGTGACCTCTTGTTTTTGGCAGTGCTTACTGCGACCCAGATCTAAGAAGATAGAAGTTGATTAATCTCACTGTGCAGTAGAGGCATTGCTATGTTTACCGATTATATGTGATTTAGACTGAGGTTTTTTTTTCCTATTTATTTATTTGTCAAACAGGACAACCAGCAGATTGATTTTTATGAAACAATGCACTGTCTAATCTTCTTCTGTGAAGGCATGGTTGATACTGACAGGTGCCGGCCTTCTGCTGCTCGCCGCAGTTTCCCTGGAGCTCTAAATCCAACCGCTGGAGGTCAGATTTACCCGTCTGATTTGGATAGCAAGAGGCAGTCGGTCAGTAAATCAGGTCAATGGACATAATCCAATATAATCCACTCTAATCTCACAGAGTACTCATGGCAGGAGATTACCTTCGTGATTCAACTTAATTGCTAAGTTAAAATCCTGATTTGGCTGCTATATTTCTTATAAAACTAAAATTAATTGTGCCCTCAAATTGAAGCGACAGATGCATCCGTTTGGCCTCTCGTGATCAACACTATTAATTTAATTTGAATGAGAGCAAATCCTCCATATAAAAGCCAAACCCCTCAGAACCAAACACCACAATTAGTGTTTTTTATTTTCCATTTACAGTGTTGTTTTACTGCTTCACTGGCCAGCATTCATTGCTTTTAAACATGCAATGAGAGCAGAGGGGGAGAAGCACAATGGCAAGTACAACCACCAACTGGGAGCAATTCTATCAAATTGAAACCAAAATAGCCCATTAATCCCCAACAGAAAATACCCATTAATCTTTGCAAACGACCAAACAAAAGGATTGAGACCACAACACAGCACTGCAGTTTGTTCTCACAGTGCTCTGAGTCCTCCAGCTGCAGCAAAGCTTGCTGGAGAGAGTAAATGGTGTGGAATTATGAAAGTTATCAGGTTTTTGGCAGTTATTTCACAGGATAGAAGAAGAAAGACAGGAGAGTGGCAACAAGGACGATGTACACCAAACAGTGTTGGTGCAACAAGTACTCAAACTCCTATGGGAGCATTTTTACTACTGCGATAAACCAAGATCCAGGGTTAAAACAACAATGATACTATCCATACTACTCCTACTACTAATAATAAATATAATAATTTAAGTATTTTATTCATTAAGCACCTCTTTTGAAATTCAAAGATATTGTACGTTAAGATAATAGATGTGTAGGATCTTTATTATGTCATTGGCTCATGCTTTACAGTACTCATAAAATGCAACAGTGTTTCCATTAAAGCAGTGTCCCAAACTTTGTTTGTACCGTTGCCTGATTTTATGTGATCACAAATACAAATAATCTCATATGCCGTACATGGTACAACTAACCATGGACATGTTTTTAAACCAACACAAGGAGACATTCATGAGGACTCACTCAGTTTTTATCAGCTGCTTAAAGGAAAAGTTTGGTTCCTGCAGCTTTTACATTGTTTATAGAATGAAGTAGAACAATATACTCACCCAGAAGGCTTTCCTGATCCAAACAGTGCTTCGGGAGATATTTAGATCCAAAATCGAGCAGCGGACACCGATTTAATGGTAGCCCGTAGGGCATGGATCGCCGCTCCTAAAAACTGCATTAATCGTCCAAAAACTCATGTTTTTCACCAATATTCCGTCATGATCCGTTCCGAATGATCTGCCATTGCAGTCTGTGTCACTCCACACAGCGCTGTGTGGCTGAACTGACGAGTTTGTTTACGTGCCCTTCGCGCATGCGCAGTACTCTCTGGAGCGTTGCCTTCGCTTCCTCATTTCTAAGAGCTCCTTATCTGTAAACTGTAAGGACGTCCATCATATTCAAAGTTCTCCTCCACAACATCTTCATCCAATAGATATTCGTCCATTTTGCACAAACTGGAAGAAGAAAGTCAACTTGTAGCTGCCGGTCTTCCCCTGAAACAATGAGCCGCACTGCTCATGCGCGAAGGGCACGTAAACAAACTCGTCAGTTCAGCCTTACAGCGCTGTGTGGAGTGACACAGACTGCAATGGCGGATCATTCGGAACGGATCATGACGGAATATTGGTGAAAAACATGAGTTTTTGGACGATTAATGCAGTTTTTAGGAGCGGCGATCCATGCCCTACGGGCTACCATTAAATCGGTGTCCGCTGCTCGATTTTGGATCTAAATATCTCCCGAAGCACTGTTTGGGACAGGAAAGCCTTCTGGGTGAGTATATTGTTGTTCTTCGTTCTATAAACAATGTAAAAGCTGCAGGAACCGAACTTTTCCTTTAACAATGACATTGTCGAACACAATCTACTAAAAGTCCTCAGTTGACACAGTAACTGATAAAACTGCCACTGTCTAAGTGTGTAGGAAAATCTGTAAAAATGGCGGATATGCAATGTTAACAGTGTGTGTTTTACTTATTGGTCGTCAGAATGACTTGGTTATTGATGGATATCTTATCAGTTCTCCCTTCTGAATTGATTCTTTCCGCATCAGGAAGTTCAGCGCTCACATATTCTTTCAGTGTCCTCGACTCACACACAGCGTGCACAGTCAAATTTTCACAACTACATCCAGAGCACAGGAGGAAGAGTGCATGAGCACAAACTATTGCAGTGAGTTGGGGTGCTGGTTTGGCGGAGTGGTTAGCTACCAGGCACGACTCATATACATGCTTCTGCTGGCCTGGGTCAGTTTGAGGAGTGTCTTCCCCTGCTCTCTCTCATCGCCTTTCACAAGCCTATCCACTGTCATTCTATCCTATCAATAAAGGCACAAAATGCCCCCCAAAAAACATAAAAAATGCAGTGAGTTTACCTCTGGTTGCATCAGTATAAATTCTACACAACTAAGCTACAAAGGCAAATATGCAAGGATTCAGTTATCCTTTTCTTCGGTTGTTGTACTTTGCAGGCAGATGTTGCCATTGTGGATATAGCCATTTTGCCAACAAGTATCTCTGCCATTGTTTACCTTTCTCACCAAGTGAAAGTACAAGTGCATTTACATATCCTTCTGAAGAGCAGCCTAATGTATCTTTACTTTCTCAAGGCTGAATACTGAGCCAGGAGGGGGCACAGACATCTAAAATTCTCCCAGACAGCTGAAAATAACGTGGTTCTGACAGAGTAATATGGTACTTTGGGGCCAGTGACCCAAAATATAAAGTGCATATGGCAGCTTTAAACTGCTGTTTGGAAGGAAGTGATAATTCAGTAAATTATATTAAATTTTATCATCATATCTTGATTCAACTTTCACATTTTTTTATGGTCCCACTTTGTCTATAAACTTACTAACAAAGTCTTAAAAGCAGATGATCTCCCAGTTTTAGGTAATATCTATGCTTCCTCATGATAATTTATATGACATATCTTTTATGCATAATATAAAGTCACCTGCTGTCCTGGTGTCTGTTTTTTTTCCTTACAATTTAATCTGTCTGATTTTTCTTTTTTTTTCTTCCACCCTCTCCATTGTCTTGTGGTACATGTTTCTGATCTCCTTTGATGAGGGGATATTGCAGCTCAAGGGGGAACCAAGGATCCAGTTTTTCCTGCTTTTCTCATAAAACAAGACAATTAACAATATTGGGATCTTGGTTGTGGTTATGGGTTCAAACATGAGAGCCACATGTTCAAGAGGGTTTTGTGTTCAACTCATCTAGACAGTTGCTCTTGAGATATCTGACAAAAAAAAAATGAAGATATTTTAGTTATTGCAGGATCACTTAAAGACAGCAAGGACTTGGTGTCACTTTTACCGTTTTAGTTAATCAATTTATTCATGCTCTACTCAAGTCTAGGAAGACAATCTGACTTTTCTGCACTCTCTACATAGGTAGTTTGTCCTCCTGCGACCTATGTATGTCGCAGACTGATGAGTGCATCCCTCTTGGGATGGGTTTTTTTGGGGGGGAGGTTGATGAAAGTCTTGCAATCTGGCTCCTAAGGACACTCACCATTAGTCCTCTGGGGTCTGATGCAGTCCACAAGACTTCTAATGCTTCAGTCTGGTACAGAGAGGAAGGGATGTGCTGTTAGGGATAGACAGCTGATTGATTGTCAGGCAGCAGCAGCAGGGATTCACACTTTGCCTCCTTTTCAGGAAGTTCAGACCCAAAGGCTGTATATACTGTATTTATACAGCTGACATTTTCCTCCCAAAGCCATGCCTTGCTGGACTGTTTAAATGCTGGACCATTATTGATCTTTTGCAAATTAGAAAAAATTATAAATGTCTGAAATTTCACAGGTTAAAGAGAAAACAAACACCAAAATGTCTTTCCTACCAAAACTTGTGTAAGTAGAAATTTAGTGACCAATGAACAAAGATGATTCCCAAGATTTCTCATACCTACATAAGAACTACAAATTTCCATTGAATTTTCAATGTGCGTGGGGAGAACCTTTGAGTGGACCCCCGCTATTAGACAGGTTTAACAGCTGAAGACAATGAGTATCAATTTGTCTCCAGACCAGGATCAGTTTCTCCGTCAAACTCCTCAGGTATAATTTGTATTATCTGCTGGAGAATGCATATCATGGTGATCTTTGGGACAGGTCGGTGTCCCGTCAGCCTCTTTAATTAAACATTCTCTGCAGGGAGAGAGGGGATAAAGTCTGGCTGTTTCTCCATCTGCCCCTCAGCTGGATCTTTCTATGATGCTCAGGGGTGTTCTACCATAAACCGTATGCGCCCAGTGAGTTTCTGTCCCTGAGGACATGTTAGCTTCACCGAAGCATGATAGTAATCTAAATGCTCTGTTGCTCCACCTGTGATGTTTTCTCATCTACAAGCTTGCAGCAGGCCTTTGTTTTACGCAAAGACATGTCAAGGCTGTTGCAAATTTAGGTCTAGAAAAGGGAAGATTTAAAGTAATTAATCCTCTGAAACTCTTGAAGGTAGAGTGAGAGGTGTGTTTACGAGTAGTCCTGATATGTGGTGTGCTTTATATGATCCAATAAATCCACATGTGAACAATGAAGGATTTTCTTCCTTTTCTGGCCATGGAGGAAGCATGAATGAGGCAGGGCTCTCCTGACAGAACGGCAATTAAATTGATCAAGTTTGTTCATCTTCTGCTGTCACTCTACCACATTATAGGGAAACAAGTCATGTCTGATTTGTACACAGAGACTAGCAGTCACCTGGTGTGCAGCTGACCAATCACAGAGCTTAATGTCAGTGTCATTTAATGTAGCGCGGCAAGCCATTGGTTCAGGGCTATGCTGACCTAGAGCGTGGCATGATGCTCAAATATAAATCCACCTTTGGATTGAACAAATTGTAAGTCCTTATAACCATTTTAGACTGGATGCATGTTGGCTGCACTGCATGTCATGTCCACTGCAATGCCATGGCAATCGTGCCAGGCAGTGTCTACCTGCTGTCACAGCCCTGCATGTCCTCTGAAAAAAAAAAAAAAAATGTCTCTTCAACTAAGGCTGTGACTTTGGTGCACACAAGATACATGTTTTATGTTGTGTGCACTATCAAACTGTTAATATTAGTAATGTTAATAGTTTAAATTCCTTGGCCTTTTTCATAGTCTTGCTTTTACTTATTACCTCTGCTAAGGAGATTATGTTTTTGCCAGCATATGTACGCTTTCTGTCAGTTTTTGTCTGTTTGTGTTTTTGTTTGTTTGTTTGTATGTTAGCAGGATTACACAAAAACTACTGGACAGATTTTGCAGAAATTTTCAGGAGATGTTGATGATGGCCCATCTTAGTTATGATTATATTTTGGTGGTAATATGTTGTGAGTTTATTCCCTCCTGAATATGAAAAAATTACAAAGAAGAGAACAAGAGACAGTGTTATGGATCACGATTCCTTTATCTCAGAAGCATGCAGCATGGAGAGGTGTCCTCTGCAGACAAGACAGTTCAACACCCTTAAATACAATACTCACAACATCACATGACACAAAAAAGCATATGTATTTAGACATTAGCATCCTGTTCAAGGGAGTAAATACCTGAGGGTACCTTATAAAGGTAGAACTTCATCCCAGGTTAAAATTTACCCAACCACCTGTTTGTAGGGGGTCAAAAGTTGTCTAAAACCAGATGCAGATACCTTGGTGTTGTTCTACTCACTGAGTCTAAACAAAGCTTTCCGAAAAATTCCTCACAATGTATATTTGCCTGGATTTAAAAATTCCCCAATATTAAGATAATCCCATAAGTTAACACTGTATCTACCTCTGCCATTTTTAAGGGATTCACTTTCAATTTTACAGGATAGTATGAGGTCCATGTCTCTATCATTAAGGTAAATTTCAGCTGGATCCCATCTAGATTGATATGACAAAAAACTTTGAACTTTTTAATGGGAAAATCTCATTGACAGCATTCAATAATTCATACAAAAAGTGATATTTCCCAAACTTGTCCTCATACAGGACAACGTCCTCCATGTGTGTGCTGAATTTGGTCTGGATACTGTGATCCAGAATAACATCTTTTACGGAGGTTGTGGAAAAGCCATTGCTTGAACTAAGCTGCTTGGTGGAGGTCTGCACTTTCCAAGTGCTTTCTCTTATTTTTCTTTTCCTTCATAAGAAAGTTGATATTTTCGAAAGATTATGCATGCTGCAACTTCCTTACTTACATTATTTTGTATAATAAAATGTGTTTACCTGATTTCCCCACTGCTATACTGTGTATAAGAGCAACTTAAACAACTGCTTGCCCCTTGGGAACATTAGTTTTAAGACTTTTTAAAATGCGCCCTATTAGTATGTAAAGCAGATCTTAGCTGATCTGCACCTGACATCCATTTTTGTAGATATTTGTCAAAAGAAAATGAAGAAAATTAGGATACCTACATGTATGAAAAGTAATGATTAATGTCTTTTTTCCCCCTTGTCTGCATTGTCTTTTCTGCTGAGCACTGTGTCTGATGACAGCGTTGAAAAGACCAATGCATTTTTTTTTCTAGCAGTCAGAGATATGTGAATATGATTCACTGTTATAGTGACCATCATCAGCCCTCCCTGTAGGCTACTCCATCATATTAAACTTTATTTAACCCCTGATGTGAGCTGAAGGGGAGGGCCGTGCCACACCACAGTGTGAAAGAAGGGGAAATAGTGTTAGACAGGATGAGACAAAACAAACAGAAGGGAGGACAAATGGCTACTGTTATTGATTTATTTGATAGCAGTTCAAGTGCTGTGCTAATTTAAGTCCATACAGGAAGTAAAGGCTGGAAGAAACCAGGGACACCAAAATGTGGGGTCTTGATAGTAGGGGGAGGGTGGACTCACATGGATAAGAAATAGAGTGGCATGCATCACAGGACATGAGAAGATGTGTAAAACTGCCCGACTCAGCATGTTCTGACGGGATCAATCATTTCTGTTAGTTAGTCTCCACGAGAGCTGGAGTATCTGTACACGCATGCATGTGAGGTGATCACCAAATACTCAAGTAGCTGCCCAAGCCCAGGGAAACCACAGCTACAGGCGCCCCCCGGGCCATCAGGGCACCCGAGACCCTCCACACGGTCCCCAATGCTACCAGGCCCAGGGACAGCCCCAGGACCCAAGGGAGCACAGACCCGCCTCCCCAATGGCACCAAGGACAGCACCCAGGGATCCAGGGTGGCAGCCCCCCACAGACAGCACCCGCCCTCCCCAACCACCTATCTACCCGGCCCCAAGCCACCCCCACCCCTCCACGGCAGGCCAGAGGCCCCAAGCCCCCATGGAGCCAAATCCCCTGGGACCAGGCCCTCTCCAGAGGGGGGGCCACAAGCCAATCCTATGAGGCTCTGGGAAACGGTCACAGCAAGGCCAGGTGGGGCGGGATGTGGGTGTGTAGTGGTGGGATCGAGGTCATGTCCTGCCCCCAGAAAAGCTGAGGCCAAGATTAGTGCCGGAGACCGCTGCCCAGGTGCCAAAAGAGGCCCCCCAGCCACCCGCACAGAACAGCAACCCACAGGCAGCCCACCATGCCAGGGTTCCCAGAGAACAACAGGCTGATGGATCCCGCACCACAGCCCACCAAGGAACCTGGGGGCCCACATGACCCAGCGGGGCCCACCACAATCTCCTGCCTCATCGTTGAATCTGAGCTGCCCCACCCAGACCCAGTAATCCAGCCCAAGTGCTGCGGTTCCCCCCTGGAGGCAGGCCAGGCCCCAGCGGCCGAACCGCAGGCGGCAGAAGGCCCCCAACCCCCCCGCAAAGGGAGAGGGTGGGCAGTCGAGGGGCAAGGAGGAGGGGAGGGGCCGCAGGGTGGACAGCAGGTGGAAGGAAAAGGTATGGGCGCAGCGCAGAGGAGCCCCCCACCCCCAAGCCCCAAGGCCAGCCAAGGCACCACCGAGGGAAGAGGCCAGCGCCATCCCCAAATCCCACTGACCGAACACAGACCCAGCAGCTCCAGGACACAAGAGGCAAGGCACAGAGTACCCCAGAGGAGGCCGCTAGGCCAGTGGGACCCACATGGCAGTGGGTCAAATCTGGGTACCTAGGTGGAAAGATGTCCCCGACTACCACCACCAGAGTATATTTGCCTTCTTTGAGTCCTAGGAAACTGTGCTATTTCAACGGTTAGCGGAGAGAGAACAGAGCAAGAGAGGGCAGTACAAGCTTGCACGAAAAGGATATTTGGTTATGAATGGAGATAATCTAGAAAGGGTTGCCAAATTGAGTCCTGGTCTTTTATCCTTTGCATTTTTGATTCAGCTAAATTTTCCATTGATATGTAGTCAGCAAGGAGGTTTTTCCAATGTGTAATGTTTATCGCTTGTTTTGATTTCCAGTTCATGAGGATAGTTTTCTTAGCGATGGTTAAGGCTATGAGAAGTGGTTTATTTATTTTCATTTTATGGTTGAATGATGATAAATCCCCTAGCAGGCACAGTGAAGGGGACAGAAGGATGGGGCAGCCCAGAATATTTGAAAGAGATGTGATAATATCAACCCAAAATCTCTGTACAGGCGTGCAGTTCCAGGTGGCATGAAGGTAAGTGTCTGGAGTGTTTTTGGAGCAGTGGGTGCAAGTGTCAGATTGTGCTAAGTAATGATTAATGTCTTAAATAAATCCACATAAATGTGTAACCACATATCAGCGCATTAAGTTATGACAGTGTAGTCTCATGGTGTACCTACAGTCCATGCATAACAGTAATTTCTCACACTCACCAAGTAGTTTTAGGAAGGACATCACTTATGAGTCCACTCTTAGCTGAGATTATTTGAATAGATTTTGAAAATGGATGTACCTGAAGAGGTGATTACGACTTGATGAGTCATTTAGTCCAACACTCCAATGTTCCAGCGCTCACTCTCACAAAATCAACACAAGTCCCAATGCCAAAAGCTCATTTTAATTAGTCAATCTGAGTTCATTACCTCAGGAACGTGTCTCATTTCTCTCAGGGCGATGAGGTTACCATACGAGCGCTCTTCCTAATGTCTCTCAGCCCACCTGAGTGATTTTGCAGTATGAACCACTGTCCCCCATGGGTGCTAAGGTACGTGTGGTGCAAAATGGAGACCTAATTGGAAATGATCGCTGACAGCAGCCCGGGCCACAGGGTCCCTTAATGATGCAGGCAGCACTTGGATCAGAGAGGAGCCCCCCACACTACCTGAGAAAGGCATTTAGAGAAGATGACAGCAGCGCGGGCTCTGCTGAGGGAGCGAGGGCTTACACTGATGGTGTGCTCAAAGTGGTGCAAGATGGGAGGGAGGGAAGAGAGGACGGTAAAAGCAGGAGAAAGGGAAACCTGTTTGACGGATGAAAGCAGAATAGAAATTGAACTTGATGAAGCTACATGTCCTGAAAGAAAATATTGCACCTATGAAGTTAGATTTAGTACGACCTCCCTCCAAAATGTGTGTTATGGTTACAACTTTGCCATTAATCCGATATTAAACCTTGTTATAGATTAGTCTTCCACAAGGTTGGCATATGTGGCAACTTAACCAGATTTAAAAAAGCTTACAGCAGCAGGAATTAAAAGAAGACAAAGACAGGTGAACTCAAGAGGTATTAAAAAAAGATGTTCCTTCAGTTTGACTGAGAGGGGAAAATGGGGTATGTTTTTTAAAAGTCGTAAGTTAGGAGGATGAGGGTGCTTCCATTTGGCAGATGTAGGTAAGTTAAAGGGATAATTCAGGATTTTTAAAGTGGAGTTGTATGAAGAATATGGTCTGAACATTATTCACAGTGACAGAGATCAGCTCTGCTCTTGCACAAAGAGTTGACACAGAAGCCAGAACTCTATGGCTGCGGTCGAATAGTCACCTCCTAAGTCCTTTCCTATCTACTTTTCCTTAACCCTGATGGAAAACGTCATGAGGTTAAGGAAAGGAGAAAGGAGAAAGGAGAATTCAGAAGGACTTAGGAAAGGAAAACAGAAAGAATCCAACTACACTTTCACTACACTACGTCACCATGTGACGGCGGATGTTACTGCTGCGGTGAAACTACAATTTTCCGAAGGTGGACTACAAAAGACGCATCATGCATCATGTATCATGAAATATTGTTCCTTTCAGACAACATTGAACATAATCTGATAAAAATTACATCTGCATAAACAATGTTGGAAGTGAGGATTTAAATAAATTTGTCCACTTTTTATCAACATGAACACCAATCACTGCATGAAAATAAATGGGAACTGAATTAAAGAAAGGCATAAATTGTTAAGACCACACTCTAATGTTGTACACATTATTAATATTGAACCAAGTTTAAAACATAATCAACATCAAATGTCTCATATCCTGCTCTCTTCAGAGAATCAGACTACTGGAAAGTCAAGGCATGTTTTGGTAAACTTTAGAAAGGATGAACAGCAGTGATAACTCACATGGTCTGTGGGATTTGTTAGTCATTATTCAATTGAATTCAGAGGCAGTCGGAATACATGTTGTTTATAAAAGCTGTTGCCGCGGTGAATTGTGGGACACAATAATCTCCTCTCCTTTTGTAAAGGATGGTCCGGTGTATCCTATGCTAAAGGAGATAATAAAGGAAGCATTGAGCCTTCTTTCCCATACATTTTAACTATTTGAACAGCTCTAATCACAAACTACTTCAGTTTCATTCCACCCCATTAGGAACCTTCCGAAGCAAAAGTGACTATTTGACCGCAGCCCAGAGTTTTGCATGGGTGACCACCTCTTCATAATGTCTTAGTTTCAGGGGAAAACAAGCCACAGAAATGGTGAACACATCAAATCAACAGAGTCAGAGTAAAAATTAACAAGTGTCTATATGAGTCCACACAACAAAGTGTTACTTCACTCATTTGGAGCGATGGTACTTAAACTCTCATCAAGTGTAATTGTTGATTTTTTTTGTGTTATTTTTTTGGGGATAATGCACTCTCTTAAAGTGCAATTTTAAGCATTTACAATATAATAACACTGGAAAATGTAAACTGCTGTATTCATCCATATAAAGGAGGATAATGGCTAAAATAGAGATGCCTTGTTTGGTTAGAGCACATAAATTCTCAAATAAATAAGCACTAGTTTTCATGGCATGGGCTTTTGGCATCTTTTGGGTGCTTTTCCAGTGATGGGGGGCAAGTGAGATGATTGACTCTTTAAGTATTATTTACAGGTTCAGAGCGAAATGTTCAGTGCAGTGACACTTATGAGGTTGACTCCCTTAAACACCAGTTTTACACTTGGTCTTTGACACCAAGTCTTTTTTAAATAAAGAGTAAAATTTTCAGGGATTTGATTCCATCCAGAGTATAGATAATACATTCTAATTTACTCTTCTCTCACTGTAATTATGCCTACAACAGAATTCAAACTCTTCTCAATCTGCTGTGGAGTGTGATAGCATGCTACATTCAACCCATTTGGAACAACTTACTTCTCAGCTACCACGCTGCTTTCTTAGGCACTACTTTGACACACTGCACAGCCAATGAGTACTTCAGCCAGGAGTGCACAGATAAAAATACTGTTTAACTTTCATTTTGTCAAGTACACTACTTTTGTTAGAGACATTTTTTACTTTAAAAATGTTTAATGGGGGCGCACCAGGAAGTGTATGTGCCTCACAGCAACTGTCTTTACAGTTTTTTACATTAACCTCAAAGTCATCAATAGATTAAAATATATATAAGATGGTGCAAATAACAAACAGGCATCTTTTTACATCAAGCGTCAACAGAAACAAAGCAACTTAACATAAATTATTGTTGTTAAATTGATTAAATCCATTTATTATATATAATAATCATAGAATTATATAATAATTACATGTCACTGTATTTCATGAAGTTTGGAGAAGTTCTAAAAACAAATAATTTTCTGGACTTCGATTAAAAAGACACAGCCAAAGGAGAGCTCTCAGTCTTTAACTCAGTTGTCACCCTGTCAGTGAACATCTCATGATTGATGGCTGTATTGACGCGGCGTTGTCCGACTGAAATCAGTCTGAAAGCCTCAGAATCTCCAGACCTAAGGATGCGAGGACATGACACTGCTTGGACAGGACCCAAGGGTTTAGCTGTCAACATTTCTCTGTGGGCATATCCAAAGAAATGTATGACCCGGGTCAAGATCTCATTTGACAAGGTCTTCCTCAGTCATTGAGGATAACTTTAGATGTCTGGAAATGACGGATTGGACTGATATTTTTGACTCTGCTGTCAACTTCAGAGAATCAAACTTCACTCCAAAAGTTTGCGACCAAATATGTCCAAACTTTTTATTCTTCACCTTTTGTTTTTGAGTGGAGAATCTTTTCCACA
Organism: Scarus forsteni; assembly: GCA_036419115.1. Taxonomy (NCBI): domain Eukaryota; kingdom Metazoa; phylum Chordata; class Actinopteri; order Labriformes; family Labridae; genus Scarus; species Scarus forsteni. The sequence goes on from JAZDUH010000443.1 coordinate 12,754,843, forward strand.
TTACTGTCCAGCATGCTTTAACTCAAGAGCTCTCAAAGGCCCTGTGCATGCCTTGTGCTCACATGTCCTGGGTGATGAAATAGCAAGTGGTCAACATTTAACATGCACAAATGGAGGCATGGAAAATCTGTCTGTGGCTCTTCTGGGGCATTCTGCAGCTAATCTATGTTGTTGACTCTGGTGTCTCCCCTCTCATCTTCCTCTCAACAGTACCACTTAGGGCCTGTTTACAAGACAACGAAAAGGGCAGAACATTGAGTGTTTTCTGTGCATTTGCACCTTTCGTTTATACAGGAACTATGCCCAAAGTGTCTGAATCTGCAAACTGTAGAAATCAGGGTCCAGAGTAAAAGGTTTTGTTTCCTGACTACCAAGTAGCATGTGTACTGTTAACTGTGCTTGGTTTGTTATCACTCCTCAAACCAAATGTGGATGTGCTGCATCAATACTCTGACCAGCAGAGACATATTTGTTATATTTGCCAAGGACACAACAGACTGACATCACCAGCTACTGGCCTGGCATGCACGCTGTTTTCAGCCATTCCCACAGATCTGTGTGAACATGTATTGATTTCACCCCTTCTCTGTGTGAATGCAGAGGGCTTTCGAAAACGCAAGTGAAAACCTCTCGGTTTCTGATGACATTGTTGTCATGTAAATGGGCCCTTAGGGTACATTCACACTGCAGGTTTTGTTGAAGTCTGTTTTTTTTTTCTTTTTTCATGGCTGCTGCCATGATTACTTCCGCCAAGGAGGTTATGTTTTTCGGAAGAGTTTGTTTGTCTGTCTGTCTGTCTGTCTATGAACAAAATAACTCAAAAGGTTATGGATGAATTTTGATAAAATTTTCAGGAAATATTCAGCATGGGAAAAGGAAGAACTGATTCAATTTGGTGTTGATCCGGATCACCGTCTGGATCCAGGAATTGTTCAAAGGATTCTTTATGATTGGGAGATAGGGAAGCTGCTTGGCGGAGGTCTGCGCTCTCCGAGTGCTTTTCTAGTTAAATGTGACTGCATCTGACTTCATTATGAACCATCTACAGCCCTGAAGTGACCTGCATGTGAAGAAGACATGACGTCACATGCAGCATGCTGTATTTACAAAAGTAAATATGGTTACTGCAAGTCAGCATGTGTGTATCAATTTTGTAGTTATGCAATCAGAGCCAACAAAGTTATGACAAAGTGATGAGAAGAAGAAGAGGACTGAGAAAAAAAGAGGGCACACATTTTAATGATGGCCTCTTGTGGAGCCGTGGCTGCTGCCTCTGAACAGAGTTCAGTGTGGATGCAGAGTCGAGCCATGAGTGGTGGGATTGTGACGCAAGGGGCTTCACTGACAAAGTTCATCACATGGTTCAGGCATGGGGAAATAGTTGGATTCAGGTCACTTTTGCCTGCAGTGAATGTAGCCATAGATTCACAGTGAGGTTCAGCGCAGGTTAGTTTGGAGGTCAAAATAACACCATGCCCGGCTAAATAGTTTCTGGAAGTTCTGACATTGTGGGATCCTTGCTGTGTCAGAAAATCAGGATCTTCATAAAGCTTCTCAACAGATGGCAGCAAAAAATGCTCTTAAATCTGTTGTGTTGACTCTGGGCTCAGAGGGCAAATAGTAGCAGATGGATTCGCCTCCAAACCATCACTCAAACATTACTGCAAAGCTCATTCATATCAGTCATAGTATCTGCTCTCTTGTTGTTCGTTTCAAATATTTGTGTCAGGTGCAGCACTGTGTCTGAAACATGCAGTACACAATTTTGTTTTGCAATCTGGAGTACCATAGCAGCGAGGGGATTGTTTGGTGCTTTATAAGTTATTTTAATACCTTAGATGAAGCAAATTAAGCCAGGCATGTTAAACAGATGGAAGCACTCAATCGTGCGACATTTAGGGCACCTGCTGTCTTCTTCCAGAAGTTATGTATGAATGTTTTACATTGTTATTCCAGAAATGGATCATACACACTAAGAGTCCAATGCCAGAAATTTTAGGCCCCATGACAAGTTCAAGGATTGGGCCTGATCCCAAACCACACAGTTTCTCAATCAAAGCATCTGTCTCCTGTGATGTGAATGTACCAAAACACTCTTTACCTTGTACAATAAATGATGAAATTAACTCTTTGCTATACTGAACTTAATGGCATTTGGGCCATTTTAAGCAAAAGGAAATTTGTTTCAGTCCTCATGAATCTCAATCTCTTAGTTTTGTAAAAGATTAAAAACTGTGAAGGTTATACATTTGTCTTGGTCTAGATCACATATTTCTAAAACCCCCAGAATGTAAATTGCTATTTGGTCTGGCAAGATCAAAAACAAAACTAACTAGGGCCTCTTTTTCAAGAGTTATATCATTTCAGAAAAGTTAGGCTATGCAGAAGATCCCTGAATTGATTGTTTTTGTTATTTAATAAAATAAGTGTTTAAATTTGTGTGTGTATAGAGAGAGGACACCTCCAAAAATCCACACAAAATGATACAATTTAGCAAAAGCTGATTCTACACTGGATTGAGTCAAATCCCTGAATTTTTCGTCTGGGTTAATAAAATATAGAGCTGGTGTCAAAATTAGTGCTGTCAGATGATTCAAAAAATTTATCTAATTAATTACTGGATTTATAATTAATTAATCTAATTAATCACATTTTAATCTTATATCTGCTGAAAGTACCCAAATAAAGAATTTGAATTCTAGGATATTATAAAATTGTAGCGCATGACTAATTAAATGAATACACTAAGAAGTGAAGATCTGTAAATCCACATTTTTATTAGTAACAGAATAAAACCAAAGTCAGGGCAACTTGTCCAGAAAATTCTAACCTCAATCAGGTAACTCAAATTACACTTTAAGTGTTTTTCATAAATCAAATTCAACATAAGAAAAAGGTCAAGGACATCCAGCAAACCAATTAGGCCTGATGCATTATTAAAGAATTCAGTAAATATAGATAAATAAATTCAAAAATAAAATAAAACTAAGGGCCTGGCGCACCCCGCGCAGTGCTAATTTCGTCCGGCACACTGCCGTGCGCTGCCAATTTGACAATTTGGTAGACCGTCTGAGCAGAGATGGGTGTGACGGCGCACCAGAGGGAGGTGACGGCGCACCAGGGTGAGGTGTCGACATATTCAGGTTGGCGCAGTGACAATTTCGTGCCAAAAAACTGTGCGGAAGGTGCGCTGAAACCTCGCCAGCTCCAACCTGGTCTATTCTCGGCGCAAGCGGAGCGCACCCTCCGCAGCTGTAATTTGGTGACGCCGAACATGTGCGCACACGTCAACAAAGCCTCAAAGGCAGGTTTCCAGAGTGTCAGGCACATTTTAATGCAATAAACAATCACAGCAATCACTATTTAATGTAACCATCTGATCCAGCATATACATTTGTATCTATATTAACTGTCCCATCACATCTGATGTCGGATTAAAGCCATTTGTCATAATGGAAACTTAACCTGACGGCAGCTGGAAGCTTGATGCACATCTTACAAGTCAACAATAAACAGCCTTAACGTCTGATACTGAGTATATATCTGGCTTCTCTCATTTCATTAAATTCAAAGAAAAGACGGAGAAAAAGGAAAGAAAATAAATGTATGTCACTCAGGATTTAACTGTGATTTCCCATACTTCTCTGTTTTAGTCTTTATTTTTAACGTGATCTAAAAAGATGGAGTACATTATTGCAAGGAGGATGAGGCGGAGACACCAGGAGAGTATACAGTATATCACCAAAGGCTCTGCTATTTGGTGATGACAAACCAGGAATGCAGGTGGATCACAGGCATTATGAATGGATAAACCAGCTGCTGTGTAACTGTCTCTTAATTTTGTACTCCCATTAATGACAAAGGAACAGATTACATCTGTCCCGGGAGCTGGCCCACATGGTGATGCGCTTCGTGGCCTCTGATGCGCACCCCGCTGTCCCTTCTCCTGCTGAAGGGACAGCGGCTCTGACCGTCTCCACTACAGGGTCTTTCCAGCACACTGTTTCCGCGGTGGCGGGGATCATTCAGACCAATCAGACGCTGCGCCTCAGCCGCAGCGCATTTAAAGGCAAGGAGAGGCAGTTATTTAATTGGTGAAGACAGCACTCAACTGTGTTAAACCCACTCCTGCCGTTTCTCCTCCTTCTCTGCCACTTGCGCGGGGGGCAGGACGGAGGCGTGGATGCGCCTCTCTACGCTCCTCTGCGCTCCCCTGCGCCCCCCTGCGCCCTTGTGTGTGCCTCTCTTGGCACTGCAGGAAACTTGCAAAGTGCGCTGGTCACACCCTGTCCCGGCAGTGAAGGCCGGCGCAGGGCAGGTGCGCCAGCGCTTGCGCCTGGTCTATGAAATTATAGCCCTAAGTCTTAAATAGGCCATTCCTGTTGTCACCTGGGCTTTGTTTGGTTTGACTAGAGACGCATGTGTGAAGTGGCGTGCCACTGCCATGTACGGGTCCTTCAGCTGGTCAATATTAAAATGTTTGTGCGCTATGATTAATCTTGCGATTAATTTTTATAACGCATTAATTTGCAGTGTAATCTAATTAATCTAATTAATGCTCTAAAGTGACAGCCCTAGTCAAAATACAAGTGTAATATCATGATGTTTCAGTTTTTCAAAATCCATGTGTCATTGCACTAAACTCTGACCTTTCAGTCTTGATTCTAAATCTGAAAATGACAGTCATAGAGTTAACCATCCTGCCTGACAATAAATACTATGGTGCACTTTATCTTGGTAAATATATGAGCTCTAACAAAACTCAAAATCTTTATTTCAGCCAATTTCTCTATTTGTGATCATCAAATAAATACAGCAACGTTAGCCCTTCCCAGTGTTAATATAGAGTTCACACTTGAGTAGATAAACATATACCCTCAGAGAGTGCATTCTCTCATATGTAAGACTTGAGATTCAGCTTCTATAACACCAGCTGGTTTTTAAATCTCTGAAGAAAATTGAGCAGATTTTGTCTTTTGGAATTTAGATTTCCCCAGTTTTTTCCAAACACTTAAATCAGTATGACAATGCTTCAGCCTCCACGTTCCACAATCCGGTACGTATAAAGTTATAAAACAATAAAAGCTCTCCTGTCTTTCCTTGAAGTATGCTCAAAGGAAAGGGTGATTTCCTTTAAAGTTTGTTGAAGGAAGGTACGGAGCCCAGGAGGTGTCAGGGTGCAGAACATTTTATTAAGGTGAGGGAACGCCTTCTATAGTGTGGGAACGCGTTATTAAAGCGTTACCTCGCTATAATAAAGTGAGGGAACGGGATAAGTAAAGCGTTACCTCTCTATAATAAAGTGAGGGAAAGCTACAATAAATTGAGCACACCTCTATGTTCTTGATTAGCACTCGAGATCTGAGATGATGCATGCTGTTCACGCAACCATAACACGGTGACTGGCAAAGGAAGCAATGGTAATGATATATGACACTGTTAAAAATATTTCAAGGACCTTGTCAACATAACAGTTATATTGTGTCATTCTCACTTTGTAAAACTACTGATTAGAGGACAGTACAGCCACACAATGCTGTCTGGACTGACACAGACTGTAGCGGAGGACTAACCCGGAGCGGACCATGATGGAATATTGGTGAAAAACATGAGTTTTTGGACGATTAATGCACTTTTAGGAGCGGTGCTGTATGCCCTATGTGCTACCATTATATGGACGTCCGTTGCTCGATTTTGGATCTAAATATCTCCTGAAGCACTGTTTGGATCAGGAAAGCCTTCTGGGTGAGTATGTTGTTCTACTTCATTCTACAAACAGTCTTAAAGCTGCAGGAACCGAACTTTTCGTTTAAGTTATTTGAAACCTGATTGGACAACTCAAGATAAATGAGAAAATGGGCTGGAAGTTACTACATGACATTCCTAACCGTTCTCATCAAGACTAGGTGGGGACATACAGCTAGTTACTATTCGGACTGCACTGCCCGTCACGAAGGCTATGGTCACGACAACGTCAGCGCCAAGTAAGTATATTTAAATATCTAATTTTTAGATTCACATCAGTTACAGAAGCAACATTCGAGCATGAAATATCCACCAGCTGGCATTTGTATCACACCGGAGCACTTCCCAAGTGGTGCTCACTTTTCCTTGATTGTAAAATTTGCTAGCTGGCTATGGTGCAGAGCTCTAACGTACAACTACATTATTTTATGTTACACCGCCTTCTCAGGTGTAATTTTCCAGACAAGACTCTTAATTTTACTTAATTTTACCGTTACAACAGGTCCGCTCGGGCTACTCTTCCATTACAGTCTGTGTTGCTCCAGACATGTTGTGTGACTGTGCTGACCTCTGAACTGAAGAAGAAGAAGTGTGTCTCCGCACATGCGCAGTACTCTCTGGAGAGCTGTTCTTCTCTTTGCCTCCGCGTCCTCCTTTCGATGAGCTCCTCATCTGTAAACTCTGGCTCGAAACTGTAAGGACACCCATCATATTCAAAGTTCTCCTCCACAACATCTTCATCTGATAGCAATCGTCCATTTTGCACAAAACTGGAAGAAGGAAGTCATTGTGTAGCAGGCTGTCTTCCCTGACTGACACAGACTGTAATGGAGGAGTAGCCCGAGCGGACCATGATGAAATGTTGGTGAAACGAATGAGTTATTGGACGATTAATGCAGTTTTAGGAGCGGCGCTATACATGCCCTATGTGCTACCATGATATGGATGTCCGCCGCTCGATTTTGGATCTAAATATCTCCCGAAGCACTGTTTGGATCAGGAAAGCCTTCTGGGTGAGTATATTGTTCTACTTCATTCTATAAACAATGTGAAAGCTGTAGAAACCAAACTTATCCTTCAAATATCTATTAAATATTTAGGCGCCTCGGCTACTTTCCAGGCCAAGCTTTTTCTTAGATACTCGGGTTACTGTGACAACGTTTGAAAAGTAAATATTAGAGCCACCAAAAAATCTTCGGTGGCTCTAATAAACATGAAACACTTTTATCACCAAAATTACATGATCGAAACAGTATGTTGTGACGACCAAAGCAAAACCCACAGTCAGCACGCTCTTGTCTGGATAAAATTGATAGCTTGCATGCAGTGTGGACGTATTTCACTATATTAGAGAAAGAACTTCAGATGGTGATTTGCAAAACGCACAAGAAATGATCCAGGTCGCGATGGATGCAGAGAATTTGGAGATGGATAGGCGCACAGCCTCACAGAGGATGAGAGCGAAGCACAGAATAAAGGACTCGTGTCTCTAAATCAGATGAGGGACAAACACCTGCGTGAAGCTGGCCCCCCACCCCGTCCAAAATTTCAGAAAAATAATATATTTCGTTAGTACTTCGTTTGTGCCGTAAAAATTGTCATTTGTGCTGCTACAGTTTAGTAGATGCTACACATTTTATTTTCTGGCGATGACAGCATCCAGTCCCCCATTTGCTCCAATTGGACCCAAAATGGTGCCGTTCGTTAGTGCCTCGTTTGGGCCACAAAAAGTTTCGTTTGTGCTGCAGCAGGTGGGACAAACCTCTCCTAAATATCAACACTATACCTAGTGCTTTTATTTAGCAGACTAAGTGTTATTTATCTTACTTGCATGACGGGATGATCACGCGTTCACAACATTCCTCTGTCTCCACGAACGGCTGAGTTCAGCCGCTGCATTCACAGACACACAATCATATTAGCGCACACACAGAGACACAGACAAGCACACTCGTCGCGGAGAGAGTTTGCAAAAATATGATATACCTAATATGAAGCATTTATAGCAGTAGTAACGTATGTACGGATGCTGCAAAGAGGGCGCAGGTTTAGGACACAAGACTTTTTCATGCCACTTGTGCATGTAGCTGGTCGCTCTCTCACCTGTTAATTTCCTGACTGTGCCCATCTTCACCGATACATGCGTTTGGCAGATGGGAAGGACTCGGGTATACTATGGAAAACACTATTTTTTTGTAACTGAAATATCAAAGACAATGTACAATGATTAGTGTTTTAAGTTATGTTAGAAGAGCATATACACATAGAAGCTTTTTGGTCATGCATGCTAAATCTTTCCATTTTTTTTTCCCAGAACTGAAAACAACTGATGACAGGGAGAGCCCAGGTAGGTTTTTGCTTATTATTTATAATAGAATCACATAACACAGGATTTCTTTTAATAATATTTTGTAGGGGCACTGACTCTTGTTTTATCAACATTTTATAGTTTCAGCAACAACGGCGACAGAGAGACTGTGAAGAAAGGACGAGAAGATACTTGAAAAAGCCAGGGGTGGACATATAGGAGAGGACAGCAGGCTGAACCCAGGCCTCAGGAACGGTCACTACTTTGCGAGCCATCAGTTGCTCTTTTGCCCCTCTTTAAGGCAACAGTTCATGGGATGGCAGTGCAAGCTTTGCACATTTGTGGCATCATTGAAGGGGGGACTGCTTAAACACTATCGACTGAAACATGGACATCTTGGTCGTGGACATCTTCTGCCTTGTATCCATTTGAACTGTCCCTGTTCCTTTGAAACTTGGGAATGGCTTGCGCTCACACTTGTGCAGAGCTCACAAAACAGAGGACAGTGAATATTAAGATTTGTATTGGGAACCATTCAGACTATCAGCAGAAAGAGGTGCGTTCAGGTTTTTTTCCACCAAGGGCAAAGGAAAATTCTGCTTTACACGTACAGACTGTAAAGGAAGACCCTGCCCTCGTACATTGTTTTGGTATAAAGAAAGTTTGTACCCTAACAGAAAAACTAAAACATTTCCATTTTGTGACAGGTTACCCACCAGACCTCCTCCACGATCTCTTTGAAGGGATAATTCCTTTTGAGTTGGCACTGTGTCTTAATGTGTTCATAAAAAAAACAGTATTTTACCCTTGAACAACTGAACAAGTCAATAACTCAGTTTCCGTTTGGTTTAACAGACAAAACTGAATGCCCACAACCCATTCCACAAATTTTTTCTCCGGCAAATCAATAGGTGGGAATGCACATGAGAACTGGGCTCTGCTGAGATTACTACCATTCATAATTGGTTTGAAGATACCACCCAATGAGCCAGCATGGCAAGTTCTCATGACATTAAAAGACATAACTGAACTGGTGGTATCTCCTATTCAAACAGAGGAAACAATCAGTTATCTAGATCCACTAATATCTTAACATTGCCATAGACTGCTTGAAGTTTTTCCTGATCAAAAGTTAATTCCAAGCACCATTTTTTGGAGCATTATCCCGCTATGACAAAATGCTTTGGTCCCTTGGTTTCTGTCTGGACTATGCGCTTTGAGGCAAAGCATTCTTTTTTTAAAAGTGTCGCTAAAAACACAAAGAACTTTAGAAACGTATTACTGTGTCTTGCATCAAAGCACCAAATGATGATGGCATATTATTCACATGCTGATGCTTTGAAACCTGCATTATGTGTGAGTAAGGTAACCAGTATTCAATTGGCATTGCTTCATAAGGAAATACAGGACAGTTTTAAAAACGCATATCCGACACAAACCACAGTTGATCTGACAAATGCAGTGACATATCATGGAACAAAATCTGCCATCAACATGATTTTACCTTATGGGTGTATCGGAGGTCTGCCTGACTTTATGGTGATTTCACAGATTGCCAGATACAGTGGAGCAGTTGCACAAGATTGTGAAGGACACATTTGGACTCTGCGAGGAATACACCATACATTACTATGATGAAGACTTTGGGAATTTCTTTACACTTCATTGTACTTCCCAGGTTAAGCCTAAGGGGACAATTAAAGTTGTCATAATTCCATCATTAGTGCTTTAATTTGCAGTACCTGAGACACAAAATCTGTCCAGTGGGGACAATTCTTTCAATACCAGTGGGATGTCATCAGAGCCGTGTTCCTCTAGCTCTGTGGATATCCTGTCAGATGACACATCATCAATGTCATCACAAGACACTATCATATTAAGCCCTCGAAGAACATCATGGCCACAGGAAATTTGTCATTCCATCTTTTTCTGTTGCAACAGAAGCTGTGCTTAGGAATGGCAATGAAGAATTTCTGAAAGATGCTACTGTCTTTAACAATCACCGTGTAAGGTCTGAGATTTTGGAAAGACTGGCAGATTACATGTACAGTCACACTGCCTATCCCAAAGGCCTTCAAGTTGGACAGGTAGCAGAAGCTTTAGTCAAAAGACATCCATGTTTGATGGAACCTGGGAGTCGCAATGGATGGATAGGGTGGATGTATAGCTTGAAATACAAGATGGAAAATTCTTCTTCCAAGCCAAGAAAGATGCCACTGGAGAGAGAAATATAAAAGTTACTAAATGGCACTTTGATAATTAAGAATAATTTAATAATTTTTGTTTTGTCTGTAACCAACCTTGGTTGGGTTTTAACTTAAAGGGACTGTGAGGAGAATCTATTTCCGTAGACATAAAGACTCTGCTACCCATGAGCACGTGCAGTGACTGTTGTAATGCTGCGTTCCAGTAACCTCGGAGCTGGGAGTGACAACATCTACGACTTATCGGCATTCCAGTTGAAGTCGGAAAAAAACAAGCCGATCTACCAGGCTATTGTTAGCTGTTGTTAGCACGCCCTGCGTTGTTGTTCACAAATATCACATGAAGAATGTGATTATCACTATGGCAGCATTTTTGTAAATATAAGTCTAACAATACTATGTATACAGCTGATCTAGAGCGACACACCCCAGTCAGAAGTGCAAATAAATTGATTATTACAGGAGCTAAATAACTGTTCACACTGGGGGCATCCATCTTCGATTGTCAACTCGGGGGTGGCGAGGTTTCACCGAGTTCCCAGTAGGAAATCCCAACTTTGGGGGACGTTCCAGTTGCAGTTTCCTACTCGGAACTCAAAATTCCGACTTCTGACTACAACTGGAACGCATCAAAAGATGTGTGCAATCCAAAGCGTGTGTTTGTTGTGATGCAAACTGGACCTTCCTCAGAGCTCTGCATTGCTTTCCAACTTCTTTTTTCAACAACTTACAGGTAGCAAAGCAACGAGGTAATGTATCTCTTTCTAGTTACGTAGCCGGCTATACATCGCTACTTACAGCCCGGTGCTCTAAGACGTGTCCGAATAATATAAATTTGCTCTGGTTTTAATTGTCTTGTTCCCGAAGTTGAGTATCCAGGCCAGTCCAGCCCTGTCTGACCCGACCGGAAGGCTAAGGAATAGCATTTATAGATAACCTATTTTGATGCTATAAAACTCATCTTAAAGTGTGTATTTCCATCAGGCATATATCTAAAAGTGAGACTTTTTTGTAATTACTTAGAAACTCCTCGCAGTCCCTTTAAGTATTATTTCTAGCCTTCAAGTAAATAGGCCATGTCATTGTCAAAATAAGCCCATCAAAACAAAGACATTGCTTCTCGGGTGATACAATTTTTGGTGGTGCACAAGTGCTGCACACTTTTTGACTTATTTCACCCAAAGCAAGCCTCTTAATTAAACTCTTATGATTAGTTATACACAGGTAATTTATAGTTTTGGCTGTGCACTGATGATTGGACTCATAGTATAGCTGCTGTTGATATTTTTCTGAAAATATGTGTTACCTAACATGACCAAATACAGTATAAAACAAAATGAAGCAGAACTTTCTGGTTTTACTTTGTAGTGCGAGCCCTTTTACTCAACTGGTAGCTGAGTAGTGTGGGTCACTCGTTTGTTTGAGCTTTACTTTTGAGTCTGATTTCAAAGAAGGATCCCATAATTTCTGCATTTTGTTTTTGTTGAGTTAATACAACATGCAGCAGAAATTAAGGTTAAATAAATAAATGTAACTTTAATGAGCCAAAACTCACCAGTCAGTAAACTATCTTTTGTTTCAGAACAGAAAAAGCCTAAACTTAATCCATTGAGTACCAAGCCAGACTTTATATCAAAGCCACAAACATAGTTTAGCATTGTCACAATAACTTATATTTTGTCTAATTGTTGTGTAGCTGTGTGTACAGGATAGACTTGGTTATCATGATTTGCATGTTCATTTTTTCACAAACATTCATATTTGCCGATACCACAGCAACCCTAAGCTAGTATACACTGCATATTATCCAATTCTTGTACATCTAACTGATATACTTAATTTGGCTCGAGATAATCTTTCTATTTCTGTGATCTTCTACCTGCATGCCATTACCAATTGCCTTATCAATGTCTATGGGAGGTTGAGGATTCAGGATTCAGTGTAGAAGGAAGGCTGACAGCAGAGGTGATGGCCGTGTACCTGATCCGAAATGAAAGTGGTCAAGTCGATGATGTTGGAATCGTCATTGAAGGTTCCACTGTTCTCCGTCATCTTGGGGATATCAGCAGAGCCTGCTGCTACCTGCTAGGACTGACATATGCCTTGGATCTGAAATATCCCAAAGCTCTGAAGAACATTTCAAAAGATGCTTCTGGAAGTGGATGCTGGAAGCCTTTCAACAGAGATACAAAGACTGAAAAACCTTGTGGTCGTGGAGTTGCTGTGGGGCAGCTACCCTGTTAAACCATGTAAAGAATGCGGTTATGGACACTGTTATTAGTAAGGTTCTGCAGATAATCTTGGACAATCTATGAATCAGTCTTCAGGTGTGGTCTGGCTCACATCAGTCTGATTTCAGCGTTTTCTCGGTACACATTTCTATTAATTTGCCCTTAATTTTTCATTGATGTTTGACATGCAGGATGTGGTTCAAGTTTAGAGGCTGTGTTACTTCAGATGCTTTAATGTTGTACTTCGAGAAGAGAAAGCATTCTGCATTTTGAGCTTCTTGAATTTTGAGTTTCTTGAATTTTGAGTTTCTTGAATTTTGAGTATCTTAAATTTTGATTAAAAAAAACGGGTGTCTGTGAAGCAAGCATTTCTAACACAAATTACTGAAGAGTTCACCAAGTGTAGTTTCATGTAAAATGTAAACCAAATATGCAGTGAGATTTATTTCATTACACAGATAATGATTTTTACCAGTGTGTTAATTTCACTGTAATTGTCTTCAAAGAAAACACTTTTTTTTTGCCCTGTGTATCTTTTTTTTACATTTCTGCCAGAGAAGTTCTTAATCCCTATCCCATTTACTAGTTTATCTTGTCAGGTTATCTCCATCGGCTGTCTTCCATCTTTTATTTTATACTTGTTTCAAACTTAGATGTGTGTCAAGAAAATCAAAGTATGCACACTGCATCTGCAGAGGGCATCTTATTGTTTATATTAGGATAGTTATAGTTATTGGTGTTTTTGAGTGAAAAGGATTGATAAAAAAAGAATCTTCAGTCTGTGAAAGAATGTCTTCAAATAGGACAGTTGTGCACAACAAAGTGTGTCCATTAAAAGTTCTTGTTTTTTTTCCACTGAATAGTTCAAGTTCTTACAAACATTGTGAGGGAGGTTCCCACATAGATTTTGCTTTATTTTTTTTCCAGAGTAAACTGTTGAAATAACCTTTGCCAATTGTTTTTTTTTTTGCTTTGAAACTATAATATAGCGAGGTAACGCTTTATTTATCTCGTTCCCCCACTTTATTTTAGTGAGGTAACACTTTGTTTATCCCGTTCCCTCACTATAATACAACGTGGGAACACCTTATTTAGTCCGTTCCCTCACTTACTTATAGCGAGGTTAACGCTTTATTTATCCCGTTCCCTCACTATAATACAACGTGGGAACACCTTATTTATTCCATTCCCTCACTTACTTATAGCGAGGTTAACGCTTTATTTATCCCGTTCCCTCACTATAATACAACGTGGGAACACCTTATTTATTCCATTCCCTCACTTACTTATAGCGAGGTTAACGCTTTATTTATCCCGTTCCCTCACTATAATACAGCATGGGAACACCTCATTTATTCAGTTCCCTCAATTATAGCGAGGTAAGGCTTTATTTATACCGTTCCCTCGTTATAATATGGCGGGGGAACTCCTTACTTATCCCAATCCTTCACTATAATATAACGAGGTAATGCTTTATTTATCCCGTTCCCTCACTTTATTTTAGTGGGGCAATGCTTTATTTATCCCGTTTCCTCACTATAATATAGTGAGGTAACGCTTTAATAACATGTGCCCACACTATAGAAGGCGTTCCCTCGCCTTAATAAAATGTTCTGCACCCTGACACTTCCTGGGCTCTGTACATTCCTTCAACAAACTTTACAGGAAATCACCCTTTCCTTTGAGCTACTTAAGGGAAAGACAGGAGAGATTTTATTGTTTTATAACCTTATACGTACCGGATTGTGGAACGTGGAGGCTGAAGCATTGTCATACTCATTTAAGTGTTTGGAAAAAACTGGGGAAATCTAAATTCCAAAATACAATCTGCTCAGTTTTCTTCAGAGATTTTAAAACCAGCTGGTGATACAGAAGCTGAATCTCCAGTCTTACATATGAGTTTATAAATATAGAATTTCTTACAGAAAATGAAAGAAGTTAGACCTTTTTTTCTGTTCATGACTTATTTTGTTCAGTCTGTTTAAAATGTTGTGAACACATTTTCCAGTTGATGGTGTGTTGCACTATTGACTGAATGGTATTACGTAATTATGTAAAATCAATAGTGCTGTGGACCCATGATAGGGTACTCAACAGGGGAAGCAAAGTATTGTTAATCGGATCGATCACATTACATAACACCATGCAATGTCCTGGAAAGATATCAGCACTGTTGTTAAGGAATAAAAAAAGATACAAATCCCCTAAAAAAGTTTAAAAGAATCATGAAGCTGTTTAGTCTGAGGTTATATTACATTTCCACAGATAAACCACACAAGTGTTAATTAAACAGCAAAATCTGTACAAATTTACACTATCAGAGTTAATATTAACACTTCTCAAGTGTCTGCATGGGTGCTTTCATTAAGTGTAGTTTTTGATTTTTTTAATGTTTTTTTTGAAAGTTTTCTTTAAGGAGTGTACTTTCTCAACACATGTTTTTACTGACTTATGTGTGAACTCTATATTGATACTGGGAAGTTTCAACATTGCTATAAATATTGATACTGATTATTAATGGGAGAATGGGGCTGCATCGTGGTGCAACAGGTAGTGCATGTGCTTCACAGCAAGAAGGTTACTGGCCGGTCAGGGTCTTATTGAGTGTAGTTTTTTATATTCTCCCCATGCATGCATGTGTTATCTGCTGGCAATCCAGCTTCCATCTACAGACCAAAAATATGCTCATTAGGTTAACTGGTGACTCCAAATTGCCTGTAGGTATGAGTGTTAGCATAAATGGTTCTCAGTCTCTCTATGACACCCTGCGATGACCAGCCCAATGTCAGCTGGGATAGGCTCCGCCCCCCACCAACCCCAAGGGTGGCATAGGTAATGGATGGGTGGGCAATTGGGAAATTAGTTTATATGATGTTGCATCTTTACATACTTGTTCATTAATTCGGGAGGGGCGGGATGATTGACTGTACAAGTGTTGTAACAGCATCAGAGTTCAGTGTAGTGACACCTATGGATTTGATTCACTGAAACATCAGTTTTACAACTGTTTTTTTTTTTTTTTGACACCAACCCTTTTTTAAAAGGGACTGTGTGGAGAATCTGTTTCCGGCGACATTAAGACTCTGCTACCCATGAACCCTCGCGGCGACTGTTGTAATGCTGAGTTCCAGTAACCTCGGAACTGGGAGCGACATCATCTTCGAGTTATCGGCGT
The DNA here is from genome assembly GCA_036419115.1 of Scarus forsteni. Classification (NCBI taxonomy): domain Eukaryota; kingdom Metazoa; phylum Chordata; class Actinopteri; order Labriformes; family Labridae; genus Scarus; species Scarus forsteni. The sequence continues at coordinate 12,770,506 of JAZDUH010000443.1, forward strand.
TCCAGTTGAAATCGGAAAAAAACATGCCGATCTACCAGGCTATGGTTAGCTGTTGTTAGCACACCCTGTGTTGTTGTATGAAGAATGTTATTATCACTATGGCAGCATTTTTGTTAATAGAAGTCTAACTATACTATGTATACAGCTGATCTAGAGCGTCACACCCCAGTCAGAAGTGCAAATAAATTGATTATTACAGGAGCTAAATAACTTTTCACACTGGGGGTATCCTCTTGGATTGTCAACTCGGGGGTGGCGAGGTTTCACCGAGTTCCCAATAGGAAATTCCGACTTGGGGGGGCGTTCCAGTTGCAGTTTCCTACTCGGAACTCGGAAATTCCGACTTCTGACTACAACTGGAACGCTGGAACACTTTTAGGATTGTGATGATCCTAAAAGTGCAGCTCAGACCTTCCTCAGAACTCTGCATTGCTTCATAACTTCTTTTTTCAACAGCTTACAGGTTGCAAAGCGACGAGGTAATGTATCTCTTTCTAGTTACGTAGCGATAGTTTTTGATGTGTGACAACAAGCAATTTTTGGAAAACTTTGTATTGTAGTTTTGTAGCCGGCTATATATTGCTACTTACAGCCCGGTGCTCTAAGACGTGTCCGAATCCTATAAATTTGCTCTAGTTTTAATTGTCTTGTTCCCAAGTTGAGTATCCAGGCCGGTCCTGCTCTGTCCGACCCGACCGGGAGGCTAAGGAATAGCATTGATAGATAACCTCTTTTGATGCTAAAACTCATCTTAAAGTGATATTCCGGGATTGAACAAGTTGGGTCCTATCACAAGGGTTAGGGCAGAAATCACCTCTACAGCAGTGTTTCTGTGGAGAAGAAACCCAGGGCGCTAGGACCTAACTCCCTCTTCCTGCTTCGGATCTGCTCGTCTGCTGAATTCACTGTAGTCAGACGGGGCCATATTTTACTTGACCAAAAACACAAATAAACGGACTCCCACCGAAAAAGTCTGATATCGGTCTGCATTCACGCTTTATTTAGAGAATTTTCAGCGCGTTACTTTCACACAAAAACACAGCTAAATAAGGCTCTGGATTAGCATAAGCGCCACAGCCAGAGCTGTGGCTGCGCTGTGCTGGCTGTGCAGCGGAGGCCGTTTCACGGCGCTATGCGAACTAGAGCCTTATTTAGCGGTGTTTTTGTCTGAAGAGACAATGCAGGAAATTAAAAAAGGGATTATTATTACAGCGCCGATGAAGTCTCATTCAGTTTGAAGTCAAGAGGACACCAACCGGACTTTACAAAGGACGAGTCACTAAAGAGGAATATAGAGGAAACATCCATGGAGCCTGGACATCAAGATAGAGACGTAAATAAACAGTGGGGCGAATGTTTGACCTGGGAATAGGTGATATGGACGGCGGTATTACTTGCAAACGGACTTTCCTTTCCCGGAGTTTTGTGGACATACTTTCACCTCCCGAAGATAAACTGGAAAAACGTCCCAGACCTGAAGGACCTAATGACAGTTTCTGCTCAAAGTAAGTAATAATGATCTGTCAGAGACAAATAAGCAGAGTAGAGGAGGCTGTTTGTTGATCATAACAATCTGTCAGCTAACAGGTAACAGAGATGCATTCACTATACTGTGTAACCGAATGCCCTCATTACGCAGAGGAATACGGTGAAAGCTGAGTTCTCCATGATGCACATCTGTTTCTGAATCAAGGGAAGCATCACAAAAACCCATCTCAGCAATATTTGTCTTATAATGTGCTTTTAATTAGTCTAAAACAGACATTAAAAGCAGCTAGCTAACTACGGCGGAGTGATTTAGCGGAGGGACACAAGGCGTGAGTGGGCTTAGATCCGGATAAACTTTATATTTCCGAAAGATTAATGCACTTCAAAAATTGTCTATGTAGCGCACTCTTAAACTGTGGTATTACTTTTGATTTGAGTTCTTGTAGGCGGAGAAAATAGCCTTTAACTCCGGTACGGTACTTTTCTATTAGCGTCTTTTTCTTCGTCACCGATGGTCGCAGTCTGTGGCTTTCTGGTGGAGAGGAGAGAACTTTCTACAGTATCTACTGTCCTTAGTGACCATATGGAGCTCATACAACCCCACTTCAAAAATACTGAACTGTCCCTATAAAGTGTGTATTTCGATCAGGCATATGTCTAAAAGTGAGACTTTTTTGTAATTACATAGAAACTCCTCACAGTCCCTTTAAGCAAGAGTAAAATGCTTATGATTCTTGAAACTGTGAAGATGATGACTTTATTTTGACTGTATTCACAGGCTGAATCTGTGAGAGTTAACACACTGTTCTCTCTTTTTGACATTTTGACATAGCCTACACTCATTAATAAGCTTATTATTGTAAAAGACAGGTAGAAAGTTGATGAGTTAATGCATTTATTTTATGTGTGGATGTTTCCACAAAGTCACGACTTAATGTTTTAAAGCACAACTACAATGTACCAGTATTAGGAGATCCTTATTTTTAGTGTTTTCCTCTTTGGACATTATAGTGACAGATCTATGAGAGACCTGAATCATTTCTATGGTGTCTGGTTAAATTCTCTTCGTTGATGTTTAGATGGCACAAAGGGTAACAACAACACTTTAAAATGGCCTTCTCGAGCAAAAAAACCTGCATATTCAGTTGGATGGATGTCCAGCTGACAGTGAGTACAGCTGGACACTCTGAGGCAACTGGCTGATGCTGATAAACTATCAGAGTAGATGGAAAAATGTCCAGATGATCCAGAGCTGCAGTATGTGAAGCTATGAGAAATGAGAAGCTACAGCAAGTAGTAGTAGTAGTTTCTGCCTCCAGTTAAGTTCTGCACATCAACACTTTGTACTAATATGAACAGAGTCTATAAAAAGCACATCCATACTGTTACTACTGCCACTCACATTACATTTGTCATGGCTTATATTTAATCACAGGCATGTTTCATGTCTTATAAATGATGCTCTAAACAGTGACTGAGGTTCTGTGAAATACCAGATTATACTTTTTCCCTCAAAAGTAGCAAATCTGAAACTTGGTCTTCTCTACAATAAAGTGCTACAGACTTGATCAATAAACACAAAATGAAGCCACACTGCAACTCTGCTTACCATCCAGAGAACACAGAATGCTGTTTAATAGATAAATGAGAAGAGTGTGGGATCATTTTTCATCTTAGGTACAAGCACACAGTCAGTGGTTTAGTGTCAGAAATCAATAAACAATGCATTTATCCAAAATGTACCGACTTTGTCACTTTTTATTGCTGCAGACATCCAGGAGGTGCATTTTATTGAGCGTGCACTCAGCTTTTTATACCCAAACGTCTGGCTGTTTTACTTCTTCTGCCTCTTACAGTGAAACTCGGATCCAAACTCAATTTGTTCAATGTAAATGTTAAGCTAAAAGCTCTTGGGCATAGAGCTAAAATCTATCTCGCCATCTGTCATCTCTCAAAACAGAACGGCTCAACAAATACTTGAGAGAGAACAGTTGGCCTTCATGGAGAGATATCCTCTGAAAATTATGAGATGAAATGACTAAAGAAAACCCTGCAAGGGGAACAGAGCTTTTATTCAACAAATTTGTAAAGATGAGACACCGTATTTTGGAAACCTCTGGACTTTAGAGGAGTGAGAGTTGACAGCAGTGAAACCAGGGTTTTAATTCATGACAAGTACAAGAATCATTACACTTTGTGTCATTTACCTTGTCTGTGGTTTTCCAAATGTTCAGACAACAGGGAGAGATCTAGTTCAGTTTCAGTAAGTAACAATGTTGTTATTGGCAGTTTTGAGCTAAAATAGCTTTTTGTTGTGACAGAAACAATCTACACTCACAGATCACAGGTAAATCATTTCAACTTCTCATGAACACAAATAGATAATAAGCCAACCACATTGACGCAGCTCAATGCAAATGAATCTGTAGCCGCAGTGAGATTACTTCATAAAATTCAAACCCAGCATCAGAATGGAGAAGAAGGGTGATTTAAAGGTCCCATGTCCTGTAAAATCAACCTTGCTTTTAACATTGTTAGAAGAATAAGAGACCTTTGACAAAACTCTCCACGCAGTGTTTAAAGGCATAGCAAGAAACTGTCTATAAAATGCTCTGTTTTATACTTTCTGGGGTTTATTAGGAAATAGCCACACAGCCTCCGCCTACATGTGCATTTTCACCATAACTTTTCTGAAAGTCAACTTAAATCAAATAACTTGATAGACACCCAAGGCAAGATGTGAACGGTCAACTCAAGAGGACATGGAACCATCAAGTGACCTTGAACATGGCCGGGCTATTTGTGCTTGACAGGCTTGTTTGTTGGGATTAGCATAGGTGCTAACGGTTTCAGTTGCAGTTTTTACCACATCTGGACTGCATTTCTTTATTAAATGAAAGCAAACAACACTGAAAGCACGTCTCGATAGAAATGATTCTTTCTCCACTTTTAACACATTTTGGCGATAGTTTGTTTTATAAATTGGCCTAAGTTTGGTACTTTACTCTTTGAAGTGTTAGGACTGTGATCGATGGAATGATCGTCCAATCACCTGGTGAATCTATACTTTTGAGATGTTCTGCCCTCCTTAAGCCCCAGTCACACATTCCCGTTTCTCATGGCGATTGTGCACAATTGTCATAATTCTGATAAAGCATGCTTTGGTTGTGGTGCATGCGCTACTTGGTCTGGATCAGCATTGTATAGTCGTGGATGAACAGAGGGGAATGTAGAAGCTCCACGACAGTTTTGAACTGTTCAAAACTGTCCTGGAGAATCGCCGCTCTCAGTATAGTGGGATGGAAGCCTAATGCAGTCCTAAGGTGAGCGGTATTAGCGGGGCATGTACGGAGCTCAGTTGAGCTGATCGTGGCCCAATCGTGACTCAATCCTGAAAGCTTTATGAGGACGACTGACAAGGATGTGTCCGCTTGAGCCCCAACTGTGTCCCGTTCAAGACAGCGCAAGCGACGGGGCTCAGTTGGGGCTTACGTGACGCGAACTGAGCTCGAGCAGGGCTGACGTCCTGCCAGCAGGATGGAATCCTCGTCATATCGCTGTATTAACCTAACTGGAGCAGGACAAATGCCCCCTGAAGCGCTGTAGTAGCGCCACTGACGGTGTATTTACGGGGTGTCTCCAGGGGTGAGACAGTAATTTAATCCCGTATCATAGCGATCACACCAGCCTCCTCAATCGTGTACAGTCGTGCACAGTCGCTACGAGAAACGGAATGTGTGACTTCGGCATTAGAAACATTTTATGGACTGTTGTCCTGATTAAATGTTGAAATATAATTGTGTACAACAAACTGTCCATCTGGCATGTGTTGCCAAAACACTTACTTAAACATATTATTATATGTGTTTTTTGTTTGTTTTCTGTCGGGATGAGACGGTGCATATTAATGAACATACAACAGGGGAGCCCATAACAGATTTACATGATGGAAATTAGCACAAAGCTAATTTCCATCTGTTGTGCAAAAAAAAAGGAAAAGACATTAAACAAAGTTACAGACATATAAAAATAGTACAATGAAGAAACTGTTAAATGTGGTGGCTGCTTCAAGTTTGTTGGCCATGTTGTACTTCTAGAACAGCTTGGTTATAGCTTTTATCTTTAACTGATTATGTTTAAGTTTTTAATCAGTACAAGTTACATGTGGTCATGATGATTACTGTGATAAACCAAACACACAAATTTCAGAAATTTTTGCACACGCTGAAAAACCCTGAAGGCTTGTAGTTCAGGAAACCAACATAATGCTAACTGCTGTGTTAACCTACAAAAACATGTCATCCTGTAAGTATTAAAGAAATTTAAAAAGGTGGAATCTTTGCCTCTTATATGGAGTTATGTACTAAATATCAAACACCAAACTCTCATCTTTTTCAGTTTCCCAAATCAGAGACTCATCAAAACACCTTTCATACCAAACCCTGATGGACAGCCTATTAATTCTGGATCCTCTTCATAAGAATGATGTGCAGAAGAACTTGAAATTGTATTGAAATTCTTGTAACCCTTGGGGAATTTAATTCAGTTATAAAAGACAGAGAACTGAGGTTAATTGGTTCTTGTGTAATCATAATCCCATGGTGTTTTTGTGTAGTGTGTATCTGTGACCGTAATCTGTTTTAATGTCTGTTTTTTCTCCAGGTTATGCATGTCTTAAAAATACTACTCTAAATCCAGAGTCTATTTCTTATCAGAGGGTGCTGTGATTGCTTGGTCATACAGATCTGAACTCCAGAGATTGAGCGGTTGCTAAATTTCCGGAGCCAGCGATCCTCTGAGAACTGAGTGTTGGGTTTGATTAGAGAGGTCACCTTCAGCTCAGAGGAGGGGAACAATAAAGAAGCAGTCCTGTAACCTGCTTCATTAACACCATTAATTTCCTTTGCAACTCTAAAAACGGCACTTAGTGCTCCTCTGAGGATTTGGAAACAGTTCAGACAGATATTTATTTCTTTGTTAGTCTTTAGAGATGGAGGGAAAGATTCTTAAAACTGACAGAGACTGATTCTTTCTGTATGGGATGTTTGTTTTTATGTAAATAAGACTGAGTAAATGTCTTCATTAAGCATAGAACAGATTTGTTCATGCTTTGTTTTATGTTCTAATTTGAGCATAACTTAAGTTTCACATTTGATTGCTACTTTTAAAATAGATGTACACTGATGCCCTAATGGTAGATTCAGTTCCTCCTCAGCAAGTAATTAAGTAAAACAGAACTCTCACTTCTTACTAGATAATTGTTACAGCTGCAGAGGAAATGGTTCATATCCTGAAACGCAAACAACATGTGATGTGTAGGTGTGAAGTGGGTGATCATTTTTATCCTACACAAAGTAAAATAACAATTTAATTCCCCTTTTCTCCAGCCTAACTGAAGCAATGAACTACTGAAACAAAAGTGGTATGAGCTTCATTCCCTGCGGCATTAATAGACCATTGCGTTAATGATGTGAGACTTTTCGAGTCATGATTTGTTTTATTTATTTGTTTTCTTCTGGAAGGGTTTCATTCCAAAAAAATCAGCAGTTCATTTATTTTCACCTTCAAGGACCAGAGCTGTTTCAAAATGACACTCATTTTTCATTCCTGCCACTTTGGTCAGAAGCTGATGCATTTGTGCAACATAAACTTTAGAGAGTTCGAGAAATCAGTGGTAACTTTCTGTCTTGAGTTTGCAAAAATATCTGTGGGACAAGTGGAGTGTGTTTACCTGAACGGTGTAGGCCATCTTTAGCAAAGTCAATCAAATCAATATTTACAGGACTTGTGAGGTCATTAAAGGATAAATCGAGATTTCTGAAGCAAGGTTGTATGAGGTACATGGCATAAGCCTGAACATTAGCCAAAGTGATGGAGATCAGCTCTGCTACAATATAGTAAGGAGCAGTACTGAAGTAAAGGGTAATATATTGCTGCATATGGCACCACCTCATCAGCATAATTTATAGTTTTAGGTGAAAACTAGTCATAAAAACAGCCTAGACTGATTGCTCTCTATATTAAATACATTGTCAACAAGTTTACTTCCAATCAATCAAACTTGATTTGTGTAGTACTTTTCATACAACAAATGGAGCACAAGTGCTTTACTTAAACAGAGAACAAATAGGAGAATCTATATCCACAGAAACTTTAATAACAATAATAAGAACAAACAAACCCCAAATGAGCGACTAAAATACAAAAAAAAAGAAAATGAATTAGAATAAAAACAATCAAAGACCTTGATTTATCAGAGCTGTGTGAGTGGGGAACCGTGGAAACACCATCATGGGCTCAAATTGAGAAAACACAATGGTGTATGTGTAATATTTGAATTAAAATAAATAAATAGATTTTGATGTATAATAAAAGATTGTTCAGTTGGTGTATGATTAGGAGACAGAAATGTAAAGCCGTGTATCATCGGCATAACTGTGAGAAGTTAATGCCATGTCTCCTGTTGACATCTCCTAAAGGTACTATAAATATTAAAAATTGTAGGACCTAAAATTGAGCCCTGGGGGACACCACAGTTAAGATTGTAAAGTCCTGACTGGCATTCCCCCTGTGTTCACATACAACTTTTTGTCACTGAAACAAGATTGCTCTCCTTGAACGCTTTGTTTTGGTAGTGCTTCAGAACAGTTTTTATCTTCAATCTCATGAAGTCCATGGGATCACCAGTGCCCCTGAGTTAGAACTCTCTCTCTGTTTACCCAAAATCTCTCAAATCTTTAAACAGATAGTTATGGGAACGACAAGAATTCGGCTCACTCGTTTTTTTAATCCATGGACAGTTTTAGGTCAAACAAATCTCTTGCATTTTTAACCAACCATGAAGTGTGGGTTTCTTTTCAGGCATAATGTATATTTGGACCTACATTGATAGATCTGTTATTGGCAACATTTTGCCCTAATTTACTAAATGATAAACAAAGCAGTGATGATTAAAGGCCTTGACCCCAAGAGAAAGTGACAACTTCCTCAGTTTTGTTGACCAATTAAAACAGCCCAAATTCCTAATAGTTTCGTGATGATAGTGTCCAATCAGGAGCGGTCAAGGTAGAACAAGAGAAAGGAGTTGTATGTTGTTTCAAAAAAATCAAAAAGAAGTTTGAGTAAAGTTGTGGTCCTTTATAACATTTGAAACGAAAATGACTTCCGGGAGTGACACAAATTACTAATTGCAGATGGAGTAGGCATGGAAGTCCGGGCTACATATTGCTACCACCATCTCTTAAGTATTTGAGGTGAAAACCAGCCGAGGAAACAGCATTACATGGTATATTCAAGGCATTTACAACAAACTTTCCCACCAGAGGCATGTTTTGTTCTACTTTGGTGCATGGCACTGCCTCTGTGCCCCACTGCCATATAAAGTCTGACTTGAATGTTGCCAAGTGCCTGAATCTCTAATTCAAATGAAGATTAGCTCAATTTACAAATGTGCAAAGATGATCTGCTGACAAAGCACAGCCATGTTGATGGTTATTCTAGTTCAGTTTACCTCCTCAACAACAGACATAGGGTGTTTAAATCAATTAAACTTAGTGGCAACACAGCACCCTGTGTCTTTATACTATAAACATTCAGTATGAGCCAAATACTTACTTTGCAGATAAACGTTCATTTGGCTCCTCTTTGTGTTTTTCTGATAGTTTGTAAAACTGTGAATCTGACCGCTGTAAGTGTAAATGTTCAACACAGCAGGAAGGCTTTGCATGCAAAACCCACTGTACACTCTGATCCTAAAACATCCTGAAGTGATATTTTGAAGTCACGCACTTTATTTCATCCAGTTTTGATGACTTAAACTCATGATTCACACACCTTTATAAACAGGTAACATGGGTTTCTTGGATCCTCCATTCAGACCTTTTGACTCTCCATTTACAGTAGATTCCTGTGTGTACTCCAGTGCACTAAAGTATTCCCAATATCAAATTAAACTTTGGTGCTACTTGCTGCAAAATTCACTAATGTATTCAGTTTAGTAGGGGACTGTCACTTTGCCCAAAACAAACTCTATCACTTTCTTATCAGGGCTAACAAATAGACTGTGGATTTGTTGTGGATGAAGAGTGAGCTAGATGCTAATCCACACATGTTATCCACACAGCCCAGTCTTTATTAGTTTTGTCATTAGTGCTGTAGAGCCCAAAGTGCTTCCAAGGGATGGCTTAGCCAGTCACCTAATTTCTTGAGGTGTACTTCCTGTTATGTAATGGGGGACGGGTTGTGCTTGAATTAGGTGGTGTTGGATTAGGTGGTTTACAGCCCCTAGGCGCCCTTAATGTGCTGCTGAAATTTATAGTCTCAGTTCAAGTGTATATTTACAGTTGTAGCACAGATTTTTTTTTCAATCCATGAACAGAGTTTTAAAAAATGAAGTTTAAGGTGACATCCCTTTTAGGTACTAGTTTTTCCCTCTTGTGAAGCTTATAGACTGTAGCTGTTCAGAATATTTAGTGAAAGGACACAATGACTGTGCCAGTTATAGAAAAGTGAGTTGTTGTGAATGTGTGGAATATAGCGTGCAATCACCCTGCACTGTTTATGTGGCATGTTTTCACCTAAATTACTTTTAATCACACAGTCAGTGGCCCAATGAATGTGCCAGTTCGTCCTGTACATATTCAGAGCTGAACTTCATCACTGTGGGTCGTTTTCAATCTTACACCATGTACCTATATATCCCCACTTCAAAAATCCTGAACTATCCCTTTACAGTAGAATTTACTAAAGATCAATAGGAGTCAGTTAGCTCCTGGTTTTGTCCCAGTGGAAGTCCTCTGGGCATGTCCAACTGGATGGAGGCCCCGAGGCGACCCAGAGCTCACTGAAAGGATTATACATATCCTGTCTGGACAGAAAATGTCTTGGGATCCCTCAGGAGGAACTGGAAACTTTTAAATCCTGATACCTATAAATGTTTGAGATACTCTCATGTTCCCAAAGCCAATGATACACTGTGTTTTCCCTGTTTTTTCAAATCATCACTTCTCCTGCATCGTTTTCAAGAAAAATTGCTCTCCTAGTTGATGGATTTTTAAATTAGACCTGAAAAAGCTACTTTGTAAATCAATTACCATCTTTTCCTCGGTGAGAGTCAAGAATTAGGTAAAGAACTGCAGACAACAAACAAACAAACTAAAGTAATTTGGGGAATATTCTACCAAAACAAATACAACCAAAATGTCAGTATGACTCAGTGTTGCGCGTGGTGAATAAATATCAGCAGGCGCTCTTTCTGCTTATTGAGCAGATTGGAGTATACTCAGTGTGATTCACTTTTATTGGGACAGATTTTTGGATTTGTTTACATGTGGGATGCGAAGAGCTGAATAATTTGCTGAGAATGAAGGTTTCTCAGTCGATGACTAATGAAAGTTTTACTCAACTGCAGAGCGCTGACCTTCAGCGGACAGAGGGAGGTAGACTGGAGCCGTGCCACAGAATCTGGCCGGACTCACGCCTCCTGTCTGATTGTTCTCCAGAGATTTGTTTTGTTGACTCATTTGACTTTGTTTTGTTTTGCCACAGCTCGGCGTGGCTGAACAAATTGTTGTAATGTCACTGTGAGGTGATGTAGCCGGGCTGGATGTGCTATTCATCCTCCATCAATGTCCTCCAGAGTACCCTGTGATGGATTGACCAGACGGTGAAAACTTCCACCGACAAGTTTTTTTTAATGGCTCTAAGAGAACAGATGCCCGCCTGAGACTGCAGGGTGGAATGAAAGGAAGAAATAATCCTTAAAAAGGTCAGTCACTGTTGTTTTAAGTAGGCCTCCTGAGTCTGACTCAGCCTTCAGTAAAGATTTCTGTGACCCTACACTCGACTTTATTCAGCTTTGATTATGCATCCTATTACAAACCAGAACTGAGGATTTCCTATTCAGGACAAGAAGTAAGACAAAAACAGCCAATTAATTTTGAGTTCCAGCCAAGACTGTCTGGTTTTTTTATTTGTGTCAGGACTGGATTTAAAAACAATAACACACCCAATCAGTTTGTTTGCAGCAGTAAAAGTGCTACAACTAACTTTTTGTCAATACTGCTACTAAGGGGGAGTGCCATGAGTGAGATTAGAGAGTTAGCCTTGACTGATAAATCTAAAGTCAGTTTCCTTATGGCTCAACCTGGCTACATTACCCAACTCTAAACTCGTGACCTGGTCCATAAACTTTTTTCCAGAGTTAAATTGCCAGCCTTATTCTTTTTTAATTTGTGTTTCATATGCCATTTAGTGTATGTGATAAGGGATATGCCAACTTTTTTTTCTCTTTTTCCATTCTTTACCTTACTCCTGTCCGTGCGTATTTCAAGACAAGCAAATAGACACCATTCTGTTGACTGTGCATGCAGTAGGAAGAAAGAGACGGGCAACTAAACTAAACTGCAGGGTTCATGCCTAAACCACCACAGATATGCTTGTCCACAATGGTTTGAGCATGTATCTATTTCTTTCGAAAATGACAAAATGTGCCAAACTGAGTCAAAAAACAGATAACACGACGTAACGCAGAAAAGAAAAGTCACAATAGGCACACAGGACAGTTAAGTCCACTGCTGAAACATAGGAAGCCCATTGGGGAGCATAAACGTTGAATTGAATTGAATTGATTTTATTTAATCGATAGGGACGATACAGTTTAACATAGTTTCATCACTGATCATGAATCTGATGTGCTTCACAGAGAGTTTATAGCAAATGCTAATTTCCAACTCTTGTCTCTAGTTGGGCCTTTAAATTTAAAAGTCAGAAAATTTACAATATTTAACAGCATAAAATAACAAAAAAGTTTACAAAACAACAATAAAATACATGTTCACATAAAAACAAGCAATTACACAAACCAGTTCAAAATGAGTAAAAAAAATGTGGCAAACTAAGAATGATTACAGCTCTGATTTTCTTTTAGCCAGCACTTGACCTTTGTAGAGAAGGTTTTTAAATCTGTGGTTAATTTGATTTCGGTTGGTAATAAATTCCAGAGTTTAGAGCCTTTAAAAGAGAAAGCTGAATGTCCAAATGTTGACTTACATTTTGTATGCTACAGTTTCCATTCAACTTGCTTCTTGTTACTCTGCTGCTGTTCTGTCTTTGAATAAATTTGGATAAGGGTTCAGGGGCAAGATTATTAATACATTTAAAAACTAGTTTAAGGAAAGAAAACTGCATGAAGCTTTCAAAGCTCAATAGAATGTATTTTTTTCAGAATGTGGCAGTGGTGCCAACAGATGGGTTTTTTGTCCATTACTTTTAGGGCTTTATTATACAAGAATGACAGACTTTTGATTGTTGAAGGTGAACCCTGGGCCCAAACTGTCATACAGTATGAGAAATGAGAAAAGATCATAGAGTACGTAAATATCTGAGCTGCCTGAATTGGTATGTACTGCCTTATTTATTACAATGAATGCAAGGTTGTTGACAATATGGCATCGAGTAGCACTGAATTTATCACCTGTCAAGCAATCAGAGCAGACTGGGCTCACATTGAGAAGAAACATTCCGTCGCTTCGACAACTAGCAACTACAGTTTTAGAATCAGAATCAGAATTAGAATTTATTACTAAGTACATTTGTACATTCAAGGAATATTACCTGGTAAATTAGTGCAATCAACATATCATTAGAATAAAAATTAAATAAGTGTCAAGAGGCATAAAATAATGTATGAAATTGTTATAAAATAATTGCATGGGTATATATAAAACATAAACAAATATGCAAAAAACACAAAAAGAAATAAAAACAACCCAACAATATATATGCAAAAGGCATGATAAAAAGTAGCTGTTCAAGACCTACCATAAAATGTATTTATATAGTGAAAAGTAAGTTGTTGTCAATGTGTTGGTTTACAGAGCAATCCCTCTAAGCTGTTTTTGTGGCTGATTTTCACCTTAAACTCAATTTGCATCAATATACAGCTCTAACTTCTGTGGTGTTTCTTACTGTACAGACACAGAGCTGAGCCCCATCACTGTGGCTAATGTTCAGGCTGATGCAATGTACATCATACAACCCCAATTCAATAATCCCAAGCTGTCCCTTTAACAAATCAAAACAGCATTTTACGACAGGAAACAAGCTACGGGCACAGTTTCTCTACCTGTTGTATAGACTAACATAAGAGCAAATGAAACAGGATACACAGGGAAGAAGAGTCATGCAGAGACAGATGTGGATAGAGGCAAAATGTTACATGGCACATGACATGTTTGCTCTGCTCTCCCTCTCTCCCATGTGACTTTGATTATAATTGGCTGTTGTAGATTGCTCCTTGTTGCTCATTTGTTGCTCCTTTGTCATCTTGTATGTTGTTTTCCTGGATGAGTTTGGATAGATCAATAAAACCGGGGGGAACGAGTGCTACAAACACTCTATATAAAGTCGCACTTGTGTATAAATAAACACCTCTGTGTGACTTGCGGTTGTAATATTGTCCTTGGAGGCCTCTGCTCTTGGCCTGGAGAGAGTGAGGATGCTGATCAGACCTCGAGACGATCCACAGTGACAGCACATCAGTGCCAGCCTCTCCTCTGACATCCCCTCTCATTACCACACTGTCACTCTCTAAATGTGCAGACAGGCATGCCGGTAAATACACATACACACACACACATGCATGAAGGCAGGACATGCACGTACACACAGTTAGAGAACAGTTCTTTATGGAGATTGACTATGTAGGGCAGCTGCTGACATTGACACATGGTAACAGAGGAGACTCATTTCCTCACCGGGCTGGTTCTGGGTTTATTTTAGGCCCAGGAGTTTCATGGTGCAGATCGGCTCACTCAGAGAGCAGGTGAAGGTGTGGGGGTATAGCCAGTCTGTGTGCATTTATTTAACATCCTTTAAATCCCTATACTCCAAAGTAAGGTATGGTGTTGCAAAAAATAGAAAAAAAAAAAAAAACGAATCCAAAACTTGTACTTTAGAATGATGATATACATTTTTAAATGCAGCAAAAAAGCAAGAACATTTACTTG